>PQWQ01000011.1:0-1200000 GCA_002943765.1 Psoroptes ovis | reverse complement strand
ATATATTATTCACAATTATCATATTTGCATTTTTTAAATAATAAATGGAAACAATGTTTCAATGTCTTCCAAATATGATTTTTAAGTTTTGAAAAAATTAAAGAATTTTCAAGTTTAAATCATCTTTTTTGATTTTATTTCAATTCATTTGTCATCATCAGATCGATTGATCCGATTGATTGATTGATTTGATTATTAAAATTATTTTTTTTTTTGTATTCAACGTAGGAGACATTTGATTAGAGCTTACAAAGAAAATAAAGAAGAAATTTAGGTCGTTCGGAGATCGTTCAGCCCATAATGAAACATGCATAGGTTCAACATCGAAATTTCAAATATTTTTCGAAGATTTTCCGTTCAAAATTTTAATAAAATTCTTATTAAATTTGTATCAATCAAATAGTTCAAAATAAATCATCATCAGTCAAGATTGTTATGTTTTTTTGGTCAAATATTTGTAAACATTATGGAATATCAATTCAAATCAAATATACAATTATAGATGAATTAATTTATCAATGTTTTCTTTTTCATTATATTTTGCATTTTTCAAATTAAAAATTCCATTAAAAGTTTTGCAATCGAAATATATCAAAATGATTCAGTAGAAGAAATGATATGAAATAAAATAAAATATAAATTCTGATATGCCAAAAATGAATAATTGGATCAATTATAATAATAATAATAATAATAATAATAAGCCAAAAACATCAAAAATATATGAAATGAAATGAAAAAATTGAAATTAATGAATGATAAAAATATGGAGGTTGAATCTTAAATCAATCAATGTCTTAATGGTGGCCATTTATTCGACAAAAAAAAAATAGAAATATTTCAATTCATCCAATTATTCATTGATTAATCCATTCATTCGTTCATTCATTCATTCATCTTAATAGTTTAATCCATATACAATTCATTATTATTAAATCATAACTGAAATTTTTTTTATTCTAATAATAAAAATAATTGTCATGTATTCATTGATCAAAGAAGAATAGAATCATTTTGAAAAAAAGGCATATCAATGAACTGTATTGGCCAATTCTCTTTTGATTTCATGAAAGAATGGTCATTTGTTTTCACGCTAAATTTCTAGTGGAAAATTCAGTAGTCAATTTCAAACAAGTGTTGATGTTGGAAGCTTGGAATAGAAAATTACACAGACATAATTGAAAGTATTAACAGAAAACTCAATGAATTCATCAATTTATTTGTACATTTTTATTATTTTTTTTGGGTTTGAAGTATAATCTTTACAAAGGTATAAGCTTCAAAATCAAAATTTAGTTTTTGCAAAAATTTTCAATTGATTCGAAAGCATCATAATCATCAGTGATAATTATGATGATGATGATGATGTGAAAAATGAATCGAAAGCGCAGCAAATCAGATAATTAATCTAGTTTACATTTTATTTGTTTGATAATTTTAATCCAAAAATGGATTTTCCTTTTTTTTCTCGAATGCACTTAGGAAAAATTTTATTGATCTCTCTGTGTGTGTACTACTTTAATGAGAAAATTTCATTCAATATTTTCATTTTTGAAAAGGATTTTTTTGATGAAAATTTTTTTTCTCATCAAATAATTGATTTTTTGGATTGAAAAAAAATATAAATTAATGAATCAATTTTTGATGAAGAATATAGATGTTGTTGTTATTGATTGATTATTGCTGAAAAAATCGATTAAATGAAATCGATAATTTTTCATTTAATTCAAAGATTAACTATTTTTTTTTTTGAGGGTCATTTCGATGATTATCTTATTGTATTTGACTTTTGGAAAAAACAGCAGCAAAAATAAAATTATGAGAATTATTGAAAATAAATCATGGATTTTTTTCCATTCTTCCTCTTCAAAAATCAAACTTGAACATCATACATTTGAATTCAAATAAATAATTGATAGTAGAAATAATAATAATTATTTTGGATCAATTAATATTTTTTTGAAATTTTTCATTCAATTTCAATTATATGATTGATTTTGATTGATTTGATAAGTTTTTTTTGTTCAATTTTTTTTCTATTCCATTTATTCCGAAAAAAACAATAAATAAATTATCATGGAAATAAGAGAGAGGAAAATATAATTGAAAATGAATGTGAATTTCATACATTTTTTCAATTTTAATATTTTGTATTTTTCAAAAGTCAAATTTATTTTGAATTCAAAGTGTTAATTTGAATCATGTGAATCATTGATTCATGGCGAAGCAACGATAAATCAATTCCATAAATGAAAATGATTATTAGAAAGAAACGAGAGAGTAAAAATGGTGTAAATTCGATTGAAAAGCGATTATATTATAATCGAAATGATGTATTCATGAAAGCAGAGTTTAACTCATAGCTGTGTTAAACCACCTATCGTGTATGTTTTATCCTTTATGCTGAATCGTATTCATCATTTATGGCTGTAAATCAAGACACAAAAAAATCGTGGACTGTCTTCTATGATCATCAAAGTATGCTTCATTCGAAAATCTTTTTGATGACTTTATTGATGATGATGATCGATTGAAGACAATTGAAACAAATGTTAGAAACAAACAGGGGAAAATAATGATGATACATGAATCCATTTCATCTTGAGCGAAATTCATGAGGAAAACAATTCAAATCAATTCAATTAATCAATCAAATATATCATTCATTCATATGATATGATATGATTGTTTCACAATCATATAACGATTATAATGGTATTAGACAGTAAAAAAAGCATACAATGACATCAAAAAATGAAAAAAAACTATTATGATCATCAAATATAGTGGAAAAGAAACCATCGATATATCTGAATTTATATTCAAAATCAATGATTAATAACAATAGCGAATAATAAAGACAATCAAATGTTTCAATGTTACATATTTCAAATATGTTTTGGTGATGGTGATGATGAATTCAATTTTTTTGAACAAAAAGAAAATTTCTGAGCTCAATCATTGATCAAAAATGCAAATATTATTATTGCATTGACCAACCGACCAAACAAAAATCGACAAACAATGATGATGGATGATGATGAACAGAAAAGATTATCGACAATTATTATTTCACATTTTTTTATTATTTTTCAATTTTTCAAATCATTTTTGCATTCATTCATTCAATTGAAATGTTTTCATTTTTATCCATTTTGAATCCGAACAATAATAATAACGATGGATTAACAATTGGAAATGATAATGAAAGTGGACATCTTTCGTCTGAAAAGCAATGAGAAATGAATACATTTCTTTGTGTCATTAAAGAAACATTGAAAAGTTGAAAGAAAGAAAATTGTAAATAATAATTATTATTATCGTTATGATAATAACAATAATAATACAATGAAATATAATGATAAATTAAGAAGTGAGAAAATGTATGTTATATTTTGGGCGTTGGAAATCATCATCATCCAAATCATTCAACATCATCATCATCAACGAATAAAATTATTATTATTATGATCAATAACAACAACAACAACAAACAGCAGAAGAACAAAAACATCATGATTATCACACCATTATTATTATTCAGTGCATTTTTTTCTTCGATTTTTTCCCTACGAAACGAAACAATTGATTATTTTCATCTATTTTTTAAATCAAAAATGGACATAAAATGTAACGCGAAACACGAGCAATCTTTGAAAACACATCTTTGATTTTTAATCCATCGTTCTTCAATATTATTATTATCATAATCATTGAACAATGATTGTGTATTTATGTATCAGTGTGGAATTCAGTGGATTCGTATGCGTATTCACGAATCTACAATTATTATGATTATTATCATCATCATTATCGTTTTTCGATGATATCATAATGATTAACGTATGTGATTTGAAAATTTTGGATGTAGTAAATATGTTTGAAATGTGTAGTAGCCAAATTAATTTCAAATATTTCATTTCATTTCACTTTCAAATCAATAATCATTTTAGAAAGTCGGATTGATCAAACATAATTGAATTTCGAATGAATGAATACAATGACATAATCCTTGAGCATTGAAATGATCAGTGAAATCATCGAAAGAAATAATTGACAATGAAATTTTCAGAGAAAATATTTGAAAAATTTCAATAATTAGAAGCTTTGAAAAGCCTTTGAAATCTATGAATGTTTGGAATTTCAAATTTTCATTTCTTTGAAACATCAATTTTCAATTGAAATCTAAATTTTTTTTTTCATTTTCAAAATATGAAAATTATTAGCATCATTACACGCAAACACACTTTTACGTTCATTAATTTTACGGTGGTTAATTATATGTTGAATTCAAATATATAAATCAATTCATTTAAATCAATTTGAATTGAAAAATGAAAAAAATCGCTATTCGCTTCTTCGTTTTGATTCATTCATTCAATTTTTTCAATCAATTTTTGAAGAAGTATTTTTCTTTGATCGTTTCAAGATTTTCAAGATTTCACATCTCCACCCCAAATACGCCCTGCTGATGTTTGTGTGTTCCAGATGTGTGTGTTTGCGAATGCGGTTTTTCTGATGTTTTTGTTTTAACTCTTAGACAAACTATTTTATCATCTCGAATAGACACAGCAAACAACATCACCATGATGTCTAATGTTTAACTGAATCATAGCCATGATGATGATGGTGATGATGATGATGAGTTAAAGGCCAATCATTTTAGGTGTATCCCCATTCATTCATACATACATTCATTAATTCATTTTCATTTTTTTTTCAAATTGAATACATTCAAATTAAACACATCGAAAACATCGAAATAAACATTTATGCTGTGCATTTTTTAATATTATTATTATTAATAATAATGTTAAAAGTCAATTTTTTTTTATAATACACATTCAATTATTATTTTATTGTTCAATTCAAAATTTATTATTCGATTAATATGATTATTCATTTAACTGTTTATCTATTTATTTAATTTATCTTTCTACTTTTGAAAATATTGAAAAAACATGCTCTAATATTGTTATTATTATTATCTTTATTGTTATTATTGTGTTATTAGGTGTTTGTAATGTATTATCTATCAAACAAAAGCATCATAGAGTCATTTGAAAACAGTGAAAATATTTTCTGCGAAAGTATTTTTTGATGGCCTTTGGCCATCAATTGTGCATAAAATAATTGATTGAAAATTATGAGCAACAATTAAAAAAAACAAACTATGAGAAATAAATTTCGATTTTTGCCAATACACACACACATGAGTAAAATACCATTAATCTGGATGGATGGATGGATGGATAAAGTCAAAAAATGGATGCATTAATTTGAAATATTATCTATATTTCCCCCTCTCGAATATGATCCATCTTTATCCAAGTGTTTTAAGATATGTATTTGAACAATTTTATCTCGCAAAACAAAATTTTTCTTCGTATTGAAATCGAAATTAAATATTCAATTATTCATCAATGAATAAACATTTGTTTGTATTCATTTTTGAATACATGTTTGAATATCAATTTTTTTCTGTGTTCATCAATAAAATAAAGGAGAAAAATCAAAGGGAAACAAAATTAGATCATCATTCTGCCAATCGTATTATGAAAATCAACGATTAGCAAGAGAAAATGCATTGAATTGAGCTGAATTGAATTGAATATTTTCTCATTGATTTTCATTCAATATAATTTTTCAAAAGTTTTGATTTAAATTATACAAATGAACAATTGAAGAATTGAAATGGAAAATTTTTTTTCCGCTTTAATCATGATGATTCAAGATGAGATTAAAGATGTTTGATTTTTATGTTGATAATAAGTTCATACATTCATTTCAAAAAAACAATGAAATTTTCAAGTTTTGGATCGAAAGCAATGAAATAGAAATTGATTGATGAAAATATATGAAATAACATATATATTTTCAATTCTAATTGATGAATACATCATCATCATTATAATTATTATTATTATTATCATTATGCTATTATAATGATCGCATTATTTTCTCACGTATCATCATCATCATTTTTGAAATTTATTTGAAACAATTGACATTTCAAATCGTAATAAGAGAAATTATTATAAATTTTCATATGAAAATTATTATTATAATAAAGATATTATGATTAGGAAAAACTATAGAGAAGATAATTTCAAATAAATAATAAAATAGACATGAAATTGTTTCAAATGATCGAATTGATGAATGTTAGATGATGATGATGATGATCTAATGGTACGAGGAAAATGTCTCAATATACAAACACACACACACAAAGAAAAACATTGATTAAAATAATTGGGCGCCAAACAAACATCAATATTCATTGATTGAAAATAAAGATATCCTTGTGCTTATACGTATTCATCAATAATAATAATATGAATGAATAATGTGTGATTGCGTGCATGTGTCTCATGTATAAGTTAATAGATCATTCATTACGAATACAATTCAATGATTGGAAGAAAATAATAATTTTGATCAACAAAAAAAATTTAATCAATTGAAATCTATTAGGTTGTACGGAAAGTTCTGGCCGATTTTCATCAGCAACTCTATTGATTAAACAGAATGAACTTTTCGGACAACCTCAAAAAAATCAAAATCAATTCATTTTTGAATTGAAATGAAACGAAATCAATGAATGAAATGAAAATGAAATCATCATAATTTTTGATCATCGAAAACATTGACGAAATTAATTTTTCTATTTTGGCTGCCATCAACACATTTTTTTTGCTACTTTGTAATTAAAAAAAAAAAAAAATAAATTTTTTCGATTTTGATTCTAAATCATCGATGATAGTCACAAACGATGATGATTGAATAGATTGATAATGTCAAATTTCATTCGTGATGATTGAAATTTGACAAACAAAAATGAGAAATTGAAAAATTTGAAAAATTACAGCTATGATGTTTTGAAAAATTGTCAACTTGTCGATGTCTATGTCTCTACATGATACTTGTCACTAGTTTTTTTGTCTCCTCAAATTACAACATTTCTTTTAGATAATAATAATTGGTGCAAAAAAAACAGGTAGGAAATGAGTAGGAATTGAAAAAATCAAGAGTTTTCGAGTCGAAATTTGAATTTTTTCCCTCTATTCACAAACGGTATTTGAAAATTCGCTCTAAAATATCATTTCATCAAATCTATCATATTGATTGATAATCAATCGATCAATTTTTGACTTGAAAACTTGCTGCAGCATCATCATCGATTGATAACAAAGTGTTGAAATGAATAATAATAATAATAACAATAATAAAATGACTTGATATATTCAATTCTAACAATAGAAGATGGCCAAAATATTTTCAAAAATGATAAGATTATCAACAACTTTATATGTGTGTGTGTGTTTGTCGATGAATGATTGATTGATTTCAATTTTTGAAAAATAGCAAGGGCTTTTTGCGAAGTTTATTGTTCAATGTTTTGTCATGAAACGATTGTTTTTTCAACGATGGTTTCATCTTATCAAAAAAGATGTTTTAAAATGAGAAAATATATTCATTTCATTACATTTATTCATACATTCATCTTTCATGTTTAAGGCATTTGTTTGTTTGTTTGTTTGTTTCAATTTGAATTATTTTTTTTTCACAATCAAAATATACTACATCAATTTTAAACGATTATACTCATTTAGGATATTTGTTTTGTTTCTATTAGAGGTCGTCCGAAAAGTTCATTCCACTTAATCGAATAGAGTTGCTCATGAAAATCGGCCAAAACTTTCCGGACAACCAAATATTTTGTCATAATATGATTGATGCAAATAAATAAAGGGGAAAATTCTTAATATTTTAATAAGAAGTTTATCGCTGTAGCTTCAACGACGTTGTCGTTGTTGTTGTTGTTGTCCAGATTTAAAAATTAAAAAACGTTTATATATATTCAATCATATGAATGATGCGGATCATCATCATCATTATGATTGAATATGAATAAACGAAAGAAACGAAAAGACAATAATAAAGATAATAATAATACTAAAAACATATGAATGATAATAACTATAATAATAATAATAATGATAATGATAATCATAATTAAATTTAATTCAATTTAACATTATCATCATTATCTAAAAGCAGCAACAACAAGGTTATTGTTTGTTTTGTTGATGTTTATATTTATTTGAATTTTTCGAGTTGTTTTTGTCGTTTTTCGTTTGATTTTTTCCACTGATTTTATCAAAAATACATACACAAACACTGGAGAAAATTTTGAAATTCAAGAAATTGAACAAATTGAAGAAAATTCAAAAATTTTGTTTTTCAAAAACAAAAAAATTGAATTCAACAATTTCCAATGAATTGAAATGATAATTTTATTTTCAAAAAACAAAATAATCACTAATTTTTTTGTGTTTTTTTTTGAATAAACATAAAGATTTAGCTTGAAGATGATGCATTATAATCATCATAATTGATTAGTTTCAATCATCGATTTAGTGTTTTATCCTTTTTTTTTTGTTTATCAAAAATTCAGAAATCATCGAAAAGAATATTAATTAAATTTTATTAGGCTGTCCGAAAAGTTCATTACGCTTAATCAATAGAAATGTCGATGAAAACCAGCCAGAACTTTCCGGACAACCTAATATATCAGATTTTCAACTTTATTTCGAAAAAAATTGTCAAAGGATTGAATTTTGATTTTTGAAAATTTTCGAAAATATTTTAATTTATGCTCTCGAATCAATTTCAACAAATTTTATTTTATTTTTTCTCTGAAGATTATGATCTGATAATGAAATTTTCACTAATTAACAAATTTATTTTTCAAACATTTCTTCAATGCTTGACCAATCAATTAATCGATCGATTGAATCGAGTTGAATTAAGTAAAAAATTCTTCGGAAAAGACTGTATTAAACATGATTAATCAAAAGAAAAGCAAACATTTGAATCAAAATTCAATCGAAAATCAAAGCAATATGAAAACACATTTCAATAAAAATCAATAGAAAAATCAATTCATATTTTTTTCGAAATTTCAATTTCATCATTTGATTTGATACAATTTTTGTGTATTTTTCAATGATAATCATTGAAAAATTACAAATTTCATTTCATTTTTCAATTTTTATTTTTTTGACTCATACATGCCATATACACAATAACTCTATTATCATTATCAATTAATAAAATCAAAGATTAATGAGTTGGATAATATAGAGAATTAAGGTAAAATGAATTCATATCAAATCTTTTTAGAAATGAAAAATTCAACAAAATAAAGACGATTTGTACAAGAAAATTATTAATTACAAATGGTTGAAATATATAACTAAATTATTTTCAACGAAATTTTTTGTTACTGTTTTGTATCAATCAATCACAGATGTATTAGATTTTTATATTTTAATTTCATTCATTTTTTTTCAAAAATGTTATAATTTTGAAAAAACGAAATAATGATCATTTATAATTATAGAAATCAATCAGATTTAAAATTGTTCAAATCACAAAATAATAATAATAAATGAAAAAGTTTTACGAATCTTAAAAACACGTTCAATTTGTTAGTATTCAAAAATGCATATTTTTTTCAAAAAAAAGAAAAGAAATTAATTTATACATGACATGTGATATTTATCATTTTCCATATGTTGTCCAATTAATTAAATGGCAAACATTCAAATGTCATTTTAGTTTCTTTCGCTTTGAATGTTGATTCATTTGAAAATGAAAAAATTTCTATTGATGTGTACGATGGTGGTGTGTTTCGATAATAATTCGGACACGATAATAGATGTGCACAGTGTAACGATGAACAAAAATGTTGAGAAATTGTGAAACAATGATTTTTTCATTCATTCATTTAAATGTACAATGTACCGTAGTATAATGCAAACAATTGAAATGGAAAATTGATTTTGAATACATTTTCCATCATGATTTTGCCACCAGAACTTGTCATAGCCACATAACAATTGTTAGCATCACATTGATATTGTTATCATCAATATTATCGACAGAAATCGTAGATTTTTGAATTTTCAATAAGACAAATGAGCGAAAAAATAGATGAATATCTATCTATCTATCAGAGAGAAAAATATGAATTTTTTGACAAGTCAAAAAAATAAAATAAAATATTCATAGAAATTATGATTAGTCTATTTCAAGCAAATAGAAAAAAAATAGAGATGTTGACCACACAGCAGTCACAGTGAAAAGATACTGATCATCTTTGCAAGATGATGATGATGATGATAATAATAATAAAATCAGATTGTCATTCATTCATTCATTCATTTACTATATTTTTTCTCAGAGAAAAAATATACGAAATTTACTAGTCATTCATAAAATTGGTCAAAAAATGAAAAGAAAAAAAATGATCATTTATTCAATCACGTTCATTCATTCATTCATTCATTTATTTTATTCTAAAAGAAATAATGATAATAATTAACCAGAACAAATCAATTAATCAATGATAGATGAATCGAAAAAAAAACCATCGACAATTGCATTTTAAGAGACGGAAAAAACAATCTGCCAATGTTTATGGCTGCTTGTCAATGAGATTATTTGATCATCAAGTCAAATAATCTAATTTTGTCTTGTTTTTTTTTTCTCGAAAAAAATGGAAAAAACTAACAGGAAAAAATCAAAAGTAAAGCGTCAAGTCACGCAATGTTTTATTTCATTTTATTCGGTTTCAAATAATGAAAAAAATAGATTCTTTTGACATTTGACATACACAAACAGTGATATTTAGATGAAGAATTTTGTTGAAATTTTGATGATTTGATGCTTAGAGAATTTGAAATTTAGAAAAAAAAGTCAGGTAAAATTTAATAATTTGATGAGTTTTGAGTTTCTCTAGTTGAAAAAGCTAAAATTGTCGAAAATATTTATTCATTTTTCACGATGATAAATGATGACAACAACTTGTTGATATCACTGTGTTGTTGTTGACACTTGTTGATTTTTGTTGAAATATGTAGGAAAACAACAAATCAAACATTTAATTCAATCATCAATCATCAACAACAAAAACAACAACAACAAGATGAATAAAGTGATATAGATAGATAACAGTTAAGTTTGTATGTGATTTGTACGGCAATAATATTTTTGAAAATTGAACAAACAAACAATTGAACAACAAAGGTGATTATTAGTAGTTTGGTAGGGGAGAACAGAAAAAAAATTTGACAAATTTTTTTTGTTTTTACACAGTAAACACGAGATAAATAGAAATGCAATGGTGATCAATGATACAATACACACGACAACAATAATCAAATGAATTCAAGCAAAAAATTAAAAAAAAATCAAACAAAACACGCGCAACAGGTAGAAAATGGTTAATAATAATAATTTTTACTTTTGAAAATCCTTTATTGAAAAAGAGAATTGAAAACGTACAAAATTGAAAGTAATACGACAATCTCTGCGTAGCTTATGCACACATGAAATTCACATTACAAAAATTTACACAGAAAACAAAATACGTCTATTATCATTAAATTATGATTCAAAGGTTTTAGAAAAAAAAATTTTCAAATTTTGATGTGAAACAATTATAAACGATTATTGTTGGAAAACTCAATAAATAAACGGTTAAAGAACACACACGTTGTTGTAACA
Source organism: Psoroptes ovis (assembly GCA_002943765.1). Lineage (NCBI taxonomy): Eukaryota > Metazoa > Arthropoda > Arachnida > Sarcoptiformes > Psoroptidae > Psoroptes > Psoroptes ovis. The sequence continues at coordinate 1,188,423 of PQWQ01000011.1, read as the reverse complement.
TTGTTGGGATTTTGTGTTTTGTATTTTTCAATGGAAAAAATACTTTCAAAAATTCACATTTAGTCACTGTTCCGGTTATTATTATGATTATTATTAATATTCAAATTATCATCAAACAACAAGAACAAATTATCAACAAGTTTGGTGGTCGATTATTGTTTTATTTATTTATTTAAGATTATTATTATTATTTTTGTGATTATTAAACCAAAAATGGACATTTTCGTATTCTAAGATGTTCATGCTGTTGCTGATGATGTTTTCATTTACTTTCAATTTCATTTTTTGAAAAAAAACGATGAATAAATGAATTTAAAAAATTCTAAAATCAAGATGATGATAATAATGCACATCAAGTGTGTATTTATTTATGAAGTTAATATGAATGAATGTGTTTGTGTGTGGCCATCATCATCATTGTAATCATCATTATTATTATCATAATCGACAACATCTCTTTGATGTCTTCACTGATTCACCTGATCAAGTGAATCATTGAAACAAATGAATCATTGAATTTGTCAAAACAAAAAATCACCGGAAAAACAAATGAAAACAAACTCAAAAAACAAAGTTCACAGGTGAAAAATCAATGAATCTAAAAACAAACAAACAATTTGAAAGTGATGATCGTTGAAAATTTAGAAAATCAAAATCAAAGACTAGATTCACATGGTGAAAATTTGAAAAATTTACTTGGAGAAAATCTGGTTGAAAAAAATGATATTTTCAATCGAAGAAAATCGAAAGTATTTCGGTTTGGTTGTATTTTTTTGTCGAAGATTATTTCGCTAATTTGATGATTTCATCTTGTTTGAAACAAAATAGAAACACACTAACACACACAATATGCATAGATCGACAATAGATTTGTCTAATTTTTTTCTTTGATTTTTCAAATCAAAAAATAAGATATAAATATTTGAAATGATAGTTGGTGTGATTATTATTGTTTTATCATTATTTTCCATTTCATATATGATTCTATTCATTCGGAAAAAATTGTTTCATTTTAATGAAATAAAGCAACAACAACAACAACAGTAACAAAAACCGTTTGAAAATGTTTTACTTTTCTATTTTTTTTCCATTTCATTTCATTTCTTTGTTTGTTCATAGAAATATTTGTTCGATCAAAGAGAATATATTGGGTTGTCCCATAAGTTCTTGCCGGTTATATCGTAGAAAATCATTGGAAAATCGGCAAGAACTTATGGGACGACCTAATATTTGAAAGAAAAAAAAATGAATCAAAATAAATAAAATAAGAGAAAATAGAACAGCGAAAATCAAGGTATGCAATCATATATTGATAGCGCCCAGCTTCTGTTTCAGTGTGTGTTTGTTTTCACATGTTTTCAATTGTTTTTAATAATAATAATTGTATATTTTATTGATTCAAGAAGAAGATTGAATTTGAACACACACATACAGACATACAGTTAGTCATAAATCAGTTAATCATAAGCATCATCAATATTCAAAATCAAATTTTTTTGATTTTGAATTAAGTTCCAAAAGTGTTTCATAGGTATGCATAATCCTCCTCCTCCTTCTCATCGTTTGATCATTTTTTGGATTTTCTGAAAAATTATCAAATAATGTTGACCACCACCACCACCACTACGACGACGACATCAAACGATCATCATCATCATCATTATTCGATGACGACAATCAAAAGATAATCTCATGCTTCAATTTTTGAATTTTTGTTGTTGTTGTTATTTTGCTTTAATTTAGTTTCTCTTCATCATTTTTTGATGATGAAGAAGAAAAAAATACAAAAATTAATTCGATCATTATTCGATTATCTACAAAAATACGAATTTCTCTTAAGCACAGCTTTCATAAGTCAAGATTAAACTATATTCATTTTTATTATATTAGGTTGTCCGAAAAGTTCATTCCGCTTAATTACAATAGAGTTGCTAAATGAAAATCGGCCAAAACTTTCCGGATAACCTAATATTTTTCTACTAATCTAAAAAAATAAGTGTATCAAAATGGTATTTTCGATGATCATCATCATCATCATCATCGTGGTATGGTGAGAACATATATATCTGCAACAACACCACACACTTGTGGATGATGGAAATCTCTTTGATTTACAAGATGGGAATTTTTGAAAAAAAATTTTTTTTGATCTAAATCCATGTTCCATAGACGCACACACCCATTTGATAGTTTTATATGTTTTACTCTTCACGGAGGAGACAAATCAAAGACAAATTTTCCAATAAAAAATTGGTTTCATTTCTTCTATGAGACCAGAAATAATTTTTTGAAATAAAAAGAAAGGATTGAAAATGAAAACCCTTGAAAATGAAAACCAACCTTTTCATTTTGAAGGGGTAAGAAATGAATTTCATTTGAAATTCAAGCTCAGTCAATGATATTGGGTTGATTTCGAGGAAAAATTCAATTCGATCTCTTCAAAAGCTTCAAAGAATCATCAATTCATGTATGAATCGAGGTTTCCGCATATGCAAATCATGGGTCAAGACGTGGAATTTTTTGAAATTGGTCTGATTTAAACAAATTTCAATTGAAAATTCAAAGATTCTTTGAAACAAACATTGAATGATTCAGTATTTTTTCCCGAAAAAAAATCTGTATTTTTTCAACTTTTTTTTCAATTTTTCCAATTTACCTTATGGCTAAATCAAAATGTTTCGACAAAACAACAAAAAAAAATTTATTTTTCAGTAGGCTGATCATCATAATTGAAATATGGACAAAATGAAAATGAAAAAATTATTTTTGCAAAAATAATCAATCGATGATGATGAGAATTATCTCGATCGGTGGGGGAAAACATTTGAGCGAAAAAAAAAATGTTCATATTGGGCTTCCCTTCCCTTCGATGATGATGATGCAGTCTATAACATAAAAGTATTGAAGATAGATTTATAATCAATGAAGATTCAATAATAGAATTAATGAATTGAATTTATTAATTAAAGAAATGAAATGAAAAAAATTTGATTTCATTTAGCGTATGCTCAAGGCAAAGGCGTATTCCATACACACACACACACACACAAGCAGAAATGTTTGGAACAAATGAAATAGTTTTTTCGTATGGAAAAAATATGGAAAAAAATTAAAATCAAAAAATCAAAACGGTATGTTGTATGCAGCAATAATAAATACATATCTGTTGAATCAAATATGAAATATTTTTGTGTAAATGAATAAAATTCATTATAAATCAATTTTAAATTGAAATTTCACTCATTTGATAGCCATTTTTGAATAGAAGAATCTACTTTATTCGAAATTGTGCTTATCATTTCATTTATTATTATTTATCATAATAATCATCATTTTTAAAAAGTCTAATTGTTTTCAAATAGACGCCATGATATTTTTCAATTTTTCAAAATTCGATATCAAATAATTTATTTATTTATTTGTTAATCCTTTCGAATTTCTAAATCATTGATAAATTTAATAAAATATAAATATAAATAAATGAATTGGAAAAAATAAAATAAGATGAAAACACCTTTTTTTCATTTCTAAGAAAGGGTTAAGCACATCAAATGTGAATGCAATGAAACGGCGAAATGAAATTCTTAAAAAAACAACAAAATTCAAAGGAAAAATCAAATATTCAACGGATAATATAGACGCATGGCCATCATCATTAATTTGAATTAATTTTTTTTTCAATATTTCTTTGAAAAAATACAAATTGATTTAAAATTTTTTGAAATTTAATTCAATTTCAAAGTAAAACTGCTTCTATGGGTGTTCATTGATCATCATCATCCAAATCATCATCCGCATCATCATCATTATTGTTATTATCATTATCATAATTATCATTAGATTATCGATGAATAGAAATTTTTTTTTTTTTTTGAAAAACTAAAAATTCAAGAAAACACAGGAAGCATCATGAATTTCAAGTCAAAGTAAAATCAAAATCGAAATCAGACTCTTCCATTACTGCATCAATTAAATGAGTGATGTTTTGTACGAAAGACTGTCCAAAGTGAAAATAATTAAAATACAATTTGAATACAGGGGAAAAAACAGCTGAATATCTAGAATAATGAATAATCTTCTGAAGATTTTCAAAATAATAACAATAATTATTATCATAATCAACAGCAGCAACAGCGGCAGAAGCTTTTTTATTTTCGAAAGTGAACAACAACAACTTTCATGATTGAAAATAATAATAATAATGATAATTTTTCATAATCAAAAAGAAAGGGGAAAGGAAAAATTATCGAGAAAATCGAAAAAAAAACAAGACCATCATCATGACCATGCTTTATCATCATTTTTTCATATGTCTATAGATTTCGATTCAATTCAACTTTATTATCCATCATCAAAATGTGTATCATAGCTATGAATCGACAATCGACAACGACGACGACAAACATATGATTATCAAATGAATAAAAACGAGATGCTTCGCTATATTTCGATGTTTCGATGAAATTATTCGATTGAATTCAATAATGAATTTTTTTTTGGGCGCTCAAATGATATAAATTATATGGACACACACACACACACACTTACACAGCAACAACATCAATTTTTGTAAAATTTCAAATTAGATTATGTGTTCATGTCGAACATCATCATCATCATCATCATTATCATCATAATCATTGTAGCCATTTGGCAACAAGTAGTAGCATTATCAATATTCACTGATAATTGTTGTTCAGTAATTTCATTTAATCTCAAAAAAGACCCATGAAGAAAATTCGTTTGAATTCAATCAATTTTTTTTTATTTTCGATGAAATTTTGATAAAAAATTTGTTCCAATTAATAATAAATATTATTATCGATATATGATTAATATTAGGTTGTCCCATAAGTTCTTGCCGATTTTCCAATAATTTTCTACGATACGAACCAGCAAGAACATATGGGACAAGCCAATACATTTTGCTTTTCCATCGACCATCCGTCCATCAACATTCATTGCATAACGTGTTTAACAATAAAATTTATTAATTACATTAATGTATCAATATGTCGACAAGTTTTTGTAAAAAAAACAACAATTATTACAAATATGATTTCAAAAAATTGATTGTTCAACAGCAACAACAACCAATAAATGATTGATATCATTTAAACATTAAATAAATGTACATAATAATCAATTCAAAGCATGAATTCGACTGGAAAAAAAGAAATCAATGAAAAATCGATGAAAATCAAGATTAATCAATGAGGATTATGAGATAGGGATTATGGGGTGAATCATAGCATCATAGTATCGAATGATTATTAAATATGTAATCGTTGAACATGGCAAAAACATGAATAATTTTGAATTTTTCCCGAGAAAAATTCTTTGAAAAAATATTTAAACCCTCGAGTCAAATTTTTTTTCAAAGAAATTTTAAATTTTTCGAAATTTTTTTAAATTTTTTTTTTCAAAAAATTCAAATCAATCATCAAAGATTATAATTATATATAATTCAACCATTGAATTTTTTTGATTTTGAATTTTTGAATTCAAGAAATTCAAACAACAACAGGGAAAAGAAGATAAAAATGATTTTTTCTTCTCCATCATTATTCAGATAAATACTAATTAAAAATGAAAAGCAATTTTTTTTTTCGTTTCGATTGGCCAAAGATAACAGATCAAATATTGGCCAAAAAATAGTAAACATTTAACACTTTGAACATTTGATAATCCAAAGTAAAGTGGAATCGAAGCAAAAAATATATGGTTGTCCGGAAAGTTCTGGCCGATTTTCATGAGCAATTCTTGATTGATTAAGCGGAATGAACTTTTCGGACAACAACCTAATATATTTCAAAATTTTCGATACACAAAAATTCGACCATCGCTTTGATTTTCAATCAATTTTTTTCCAGAGCAAACACTGAAATATGTAATTGAAAAATGATGATAAAAAAAAATTAAAAATTGTATTAAATGATGAATCTTGTTTTTTCGATTTTTTCGTTCATCTAACAACTCAAATCATCATTATTATCATTGATGTCCAATCCAATCCAGAAGAAATTGGAAGGGGAAAAAATTCATTAAACATCTTATCAATTTCGGCTTATTTTGAAAAAAAATACATTTTTTTTTTCATTTTTTTCGTGTGTGTACAATGAGGTGTGGTGCTGTTGCTGCTGCTGCTGCTGTTGCTATTGGTGATGGTGATGGCATCATCATATCACAATCAATATAAATCAAACGCAAAGTTTGAGATATTTTTTGAAAAAATCGGTTGTTGTTTTTGTATTTGATAGAAAATTGAATAATAAGATGGAAAAAACATAATAAAAATAATGAAAATTATTGTAAAATATGATAATTGTTTCCATTATTTGATATGAGAAGTATATTACTGATCAAATTTCATCATAATCTGCTACCGAAATTCATTCAAAAACATACAACAAATTGGTAATGTTATTTGGTAGCCGAAATGAAAACGATGCAAATGATAAGATGTGTGAAAATGTATGAAATTGAATATCAAATATATATTTCCCCAAAATAAATTAGCCAAGAAATGTTTTGCATTGTTTTTCAATCATAGAAAATGTATTTTTGATCCAATTTACGCCGAACCGATTCATCAATAATATTAAAGCATTTTTAAGGGCTTGAAACCCTTAAATATTAAGGCTTGAAACGTTAAATATTAAGGCTTGATTAAATGAAGAAGATGAATATAACTGATCGAAGCTAATAATAATAATACTCATAATATAATTCAAATAATTTCTTGAATAAATGTTCAGAAATTTCTAAGAATATACTTATTTCCGGAAATTTTCCTTTTTTCTTTGAATTTTTACCTCTTCTTCTTCTTCTTCTTCGATCATCATCTTTTCCAATCAATGTAATTATGTGTACAAAAAAATCAAAATACAAATAATGAACGGATTAAACGAAACGAAAAAAAAAAAATGATTTTTCATTTCAAATTTTTTGATTTCTTTTGATTTTTGATTAAGCCAAAATCAAAGAAAATCAAAGGAAAATCATTATTAACAACAGCAGCAGCAGCAACGAAATTCCATTAAAAAGTGATTAAAATAAATAATAAATTAAATCAAGAGTAGTAAGAAGACGAGAAAATTAGATCATTGCATAGATTTATGCATGTGAATGAATGAATGAATGAATGAATGAATAATTGAATGAATGGCTTTAGATTTGATGATTGGAAATTTTAAGAAAATCAAAAATTAAGATGAAATCAAACACACAAAAACATACAAAAACACACACAGAATCAATGGCTATATGGGTCAATTAGCTGAATTTTCCTCGAATTTTCTTTTTGTTTATTTTGCTTTGAAAAATTTTATTTTAAAGAAAAAATAAATAAATAAAACAATTCATCTTTGTAAACGATTAAACATCAATATTAAATTGTTTCAATTTAAAGATAAATACAAGAAAATCAACAACAACAGCAGCAACAGCAACAACATTAATGATAATTTAACAATATGATGATTATAAATACAATAATATTAGGTTGTCCGAAAAGTTCATACCGCTTAATCAATAGAGTTGCTCATGAAAATCAGCCACAACTTTTCGGACCACCTACTACTAATAATAATAATCACGAAAGATTTAGAATAGATTAAGTCACAAAGAAATTTTTCTTTTAATCGTAAATAGATGATTATTATAATAATAATAATGATCATTAAATTACTTTAACTATATTAACAATTTTACATGACAAAATGGTCTTAATCTTAAATTTTTGAATTTTAACTTTTTGAAAAATCTTTAAATTCGATTGATTTGATTCAATTTTTTTTTTTTTTTGCTTTGCTTTGTTTTGTTATTTAAACAATGCTTTGATAATTGATGTAGCCACATAAATCTAAGGATTATTGATCAAAGAAAAGAAAATCAAAGAAGAATAACTTTTAAAACAAAAGTCAGAAATGCGAAACATGCATTAATGATCACAGATTGACCAGCAGTTTCAAAGCATTTGGCAGCATCACACATACATATTTGTTTATTATCATTATCTGCTTGCATAATTTTAAATTATTAATCAAAAAGATCAAAATATTTAATTTGTGAAAATTGTTTCATCTTCTTTGATTTTTTAAAAAAATTTTATCAAGTTGTCCAGAAAGTTTTGGCCGATTTTCATCAGCAACTCTATCAGTTAAGCAGAATAAACTTTTCGGACAACCTAAAATTTAGCAAAAATATTAATTGAAAAATTGTGTGATTAAAATCAATGTTTCAATTTTTTTTTTATATTTGAAAATAATGTGACAAAATATTTTCATTTAAAATTTCAATTAAAACAAAATAAATGAATAAATAAATCAATGGTTTTTCTCGTTCTTCTCCATTTCATTTCATTTTATTTTCCCATTAAAAATTGATGATGTTCATAAATTTTGTTTATTTATTTATTTAATCAAATTGACAGATTCGAAATTTTGCGCAAAAGCTCATCAAACGAAAGCTTATGTGCAAGCAATGTGATGCACAATCTTAATGATTTTCTTTGATAAACTTTATTTTATCAATGAATTAATCAGATAAATTGATTACTTTTTTTCTCCGATTAAAGCAATGGAAAAAAAAATTGATGACACTTGTTGATTAATTAATTATCTTGACTCATCTTTATTTTTTCAGTTATCTGTCTCTTTAAAACTGAAACATATTTATAAATTTGAAAATTTATTAAAGTTTAATTAATTAATAATAAATGCCGACAACAACATTAATGAATGAATGAATGAGTGACAGTATTCAAAATAATGAATTCCCCGAAGAGATAATGATTTAGAGTTGATTCATATTCATTCAAGCTCGATTATTATTTTCATTAATTTTTCAAAATTTTAACCTTCAACTAATAAATTATTCGAGATTTTCCACTTTGATTTCAAGAAAATATTGAGTTTTCAAAATTATCAAAATTTCCTGCAATCATAAAACAATGCTGGTGGTGATTCATGATACATATGAATCAAAAATGAATGAAATATGAAATCATCATATGGTGATGATAATCAAGGATTCAAAGAGGTTGCTGCTGTTGTTGTATCATTGATAATTGTAATAATAATAATAATAATAATAGCGTAACAATGGTTCAAAATGGTACAATCAAATAGAATTTCTTCATCTTTGAAAATTGTCAACCTCCGGTTTTTTGTCATCGATTTGCCACCAAAAGGAAAATGAATGAATGAAAGCAAAGAAAAATAATGAACAAAATATTTGTCATACACAGTTATCTTCACTGATCCATGACTGACGACATCCGTATTACGACTACTATATTTTCGTTTCAATCATCACTTATCGAAATTTTAAATAAAAAAATAAAGGAAAATCATCCTTCGATTAGAATATTGGCACCAATTATTACACACACATTTATTATTATTTCAATTATTTTTGTCAACGATTATAATAATTATTATCAACTCATAGAGATAGAGAGACTGTTATCCGATGGTAGAAAGGACAAATATTTTCAATGATTTCGTAAAAAAAAATCCAGTTCAAAAATTTCCAGGAATTTTTCGAGTTTTTGCAAATCTGCATTGATGTTGAAGGGGAAGCTCAAAGAAATCTTTGAAAATTGAAAAAATTCTCAATCGACATCAGGTAACACTGATTTTTTTTTTTTCATTTCATTCCATTTCATTGACGTTTAGTGTTTGCTGGTTGGTGGTGGTGGTGAATAATGGTGGCAGTGATGCAAGGTGGTGACTCTTGGCCCAAATAATTTCAAAACAAATCAACAATTCATTTTTCAATTTGTTCGTCAGACAAGAAAGTGAAATTTTTAGTTTTTCCCTTTCAAAAAAAAACTTGCACTTTTTTTTCTTCTCAAATCATCGATCGTTTTTCACTGGTTCATCTATGTTCATTGGATCATGACCGATTTCGGTGATTTGATACAATTTCTCATTTTTGAAAAAATACAAAAATTTCAAAATCAAAATGACAATTATCAGACCAAGAAAAAAATATGAAATTAAACGAAACGAAATGAAATTATTTGAAACAAAATATTTGGACATTCATCATCATCATTCATTTTTGTTCATTTTCATTCCGAAAAATAATGATAATTTAGTCTTAATTATTAGACCGAAGATAATTGGACCAATACACGCAGTCGAATTCAACGAAAAACGAAAGGATTTCCATTTAAGATGGCGTCTTATTTTATTTTTTATGTTGAAATTTTTTCAATGGATGACAAATGACGGATGTATCAGAAAATGAATATTTTTGCACGCGTTATTGATCACTATCATTATCATTATTATTATTTGTCGTTTTAGTAAACTTTCGATAAAGGTTTCAACGTGCTATCAATTAACACTGATTTTTTGTGTTTCATTCATTCATAGGTTCAATTTTGTTTCAAATCTATTATCGAAGGTTTATCAAAGTGAAAAAAATTCGAAACGATTGAAATTTGCCAATTATTTCTTCGAATCTGCGTCTTCAAATATATGTTTGTCAAATTTCGAAAAAATTTGAACGGAAAAATGACAATCTTGGAACATTTTTTTTACTGTTCTGGTGATTATTTGCATTATTAGCATTATAACTGTTATCGCTTATAATCACAGTTATAATAGCGTCAATTATTTGCATGGAAAAAAATTTGTTTTCCATTTCTTGGTTCAATGTTTGTCAAGCAAACAGAAAACGAAACATTAATGAGAAAAAAATTCAAATACACCATTACACAATCAAACAAAATGAAAAAAATCAAAAATGAAAAATGAAAGTGTTGATTGATTATCATTTGAAGCATGGAAAAAATTATGGAAAAAAAAATAAGAAATATTTATTCATTCATTCATTCATTCAACTACTACTGTCGTTATTTGTAATACATGAATATGAAAAAATTTTGATTATTTAAAATCAAAAAAAAAAAAAAAAAAAAAAAAAAAAAAATTAATAAATAATTGTAACAAACAGCCAGCAAACAACAACAACAACAAGTTTTTCAGAGATATATTTTTCAATGAAAAATATAATTTTCAATCGTACAAAATAAAGGTTATTTCGTAACAATTTTTGATTTTTGCTGATGCTGTTCACTAGTAAGGTTTACAAGTTTTTTGATCAATCACAGAAAAATTTTGCTCCAAAAAAAATCAAAGAAAAATCAAACAAACAAACGCAGCAAACACACCCATTTGGACAAAAAGGAAGAATTCAACAAAAAACTAAAAAGCTAAAATAATAATAACAGTGAATGATAATCAAGGTTCATCAATGCCATGATCATTATCAGTATTATTATTATTAGTATTAGTATTTTTATAAATATTGAAACTATTATCATTATAATCGATACAATAATTGTTGGAAGAACAAACAAACAAAAATCAAAAAGAATCTTCATAAATAAACAAACAAATGAAACGAAACAAATGAAAATAATATGTTTGAACTTGATGAATCATTGAATTGATAATTTCTATTTTTCAAAATGGCAACTCGGATATCAATAATAATAATAATTATTATTATTTCGATATTGATGATTATGATGATGATGATAATAATGATTATGAATGGTGAAACCAAAGCATTTACACACAAACAAAGCAAAACTATTGAAATAAATTATTGATTATCAATTGATACAATCGTATTTCGATTGTTTTTCGTTTTTCTCAACTTTTCAAATTCAACAATGAAACCTTAATCAATGATGGTCAACGATCATCATCGTTAATGGTAAACTAGGGAAAAATGGACTATTTTTTTCGTTCCAAATACGATTTTTTGCATTGAATTTCGATCAATGTCTGGCTGATATTGGCTGAGAAATCAATCAAATTTTCATATTTTTCAGCAATAATATAATTCAAAGGAAAAATAAAATAAAATATATCGATTATCATAATTCATTTATTAATTATTCATTTTTCTTAAGAAAAAACAAAAATGAAATAATTTCAAATGTTTAATATTAATGAATATTGAAAAAAATGAATTTTTTGATATTTACAAGAAAAAATCTTGTGAAATAATGAATTATTGCAACAATAACAACAACATCAGCATCAACGACAAACAATAATGATAATTTCCATTGAACATCATCGACAACATCATCAAAAGAAATGGATGAAAAATTAAATAAACTAAATAAATACAGAAGGATAAACATAAATCTATTTCATACAAACAACAAAAATAAACGCGTGTAAACACACGCGCAAACACGTATACATTAAATGAATTAAAAGGTGTGGATTTTTCCATATGATTTTATTCGATTTTTTTTTTGGATAATTTTGGGATTTGAATTTTTGTTCATTTCTTTGGATTATCATTATCATCATTATTATTGGATGAAACAAATTGGATGAAAAATGTAGTGGATGAAACATCCAAAAAATGAAGCAAATTATCTTTACTTGATTTCTTCAATTTTAGTTTTTTCAACTATTTTAAAATGAAGAAATGTATATTTTTCTTTTGTTTCTTCAGTGAAAATTAAATGGTCAATCATTCAATCAATGATTATTGTTGCTGTTACACTGCAGCAATTATTTTTTTGAATTCTTTGAGCAATAATGTAGGCGTTTTTTAATTGATCGAAATGATCGATATATATCGATGAATTTGTTGTTTGGTTGTGGTGATTATCATCATGTTTCTTTCATATTCACTGAAGAATCGACATTGTTTCTATTTGTTTATATCTCAGCTGATTTTGTTTGAAAATCAAATGAAAAATCATCTATAATTTTTCATTTATTCATTAATTCATTACTAATTAATAAAAAAATTCATATCATCATTAATGAATCGATATTGTTGTGTAGATCATTAAAATGGTGCTGCATTAGCAAATGCAAGCAAGCGCTAGCGATTGCAAACAAGAAGAAACAATATAATAATAATAATAATGATAACCACAAATCAAAGCAAAAGGAGACTGAAAAAGACTGAAAGAAACCTTGAAAACCTTTTTCATGATTTAATTGTTTGCTTGATTGATAGATCTAATTAAATCATCAATGATCAGTGGTCGTCAATTTTTGAAGTGAAGTGATTGTGAATGAATGAAAGATTTGTATGAAGAAATAAACATAAAATTGTTTCAAATTTGTTCAAATTTCTTGAATTATGCTTGAATTTTTCTCAAACATAAATATCGGTTTTACATGTTTTCAAATTTATTTATTAACAATTTCATCATTAATTGTTTGTTTAATCAATGTAAAAAAATGATTCTCCACCCGATCGTCATCATACATCTTTGGAAGTGATGAAAATTTTATCAACTTTTAATTTCTCATAAAACTATATGTTTTCAACAAATAATAACCTTGATTGATTCTTCAAAGTAAATAAATCTACAAAAATTCAATGCATGTTCCTTAAAGGTAAAACACACACACACACATTGAATTGAAATAGCAACAACAACAACAATAATAATCAAAATAATAATAAAATTTAATCTGATTTCTTTGAAATTGAAACATTTCAAATCATAATAATAATAATTGATTGAAAAATCTGAAAATTTCAATCACATTTTTTCGTAACATCGACACACATGTGATACGTCATTGATTTGTAATTTGTAATTTGAAATTTCAAATAATAATGATCATTGAAAAGTTACGCGCTAAAAATTTTACTAATTGGATCGAAATTTTACACGGTTACAACAACAATGATATGATTTCAAACATATCACAATTTTTGCCTGGTTCTGATTTGAAATTGTACGATTTTTTGTACGAATTGGTGACAAATAATCATTGGAAACAAATGACATTGCTTTTCGATTGCCCCGAAAAAATTCAATTGTTATTGTGAAACTGAGAAAAAATTGAGTGAAATAAATTGGTGATTAATTGATACGTTTTACTAAAAATTTGTGTTTGGATATTTCATATTTTTTCATATTTTTTTTCGTGTAGTAGTTTCGAATGGATGATTTTCACACGATTACACATGAATTCATTGAATTTCTTTTCTTAAGGACCAAGAAAAATGAAATTATTGACAAATTTGAACGGAAAAAAAGGATCAAAAACTAAAAACTATAAACTATGATTGCGTTTCATTTTTTCTGGAACGTTTTTCCACGTACCAATTTATGACCAACATGAGAATCTCGAAAGCATATTAAACAGATTACACACATTTGAAACATTATTAATCATGGAACCGAAACGAAAATCATGTAAATACATGAAAAAATAAATGAATGAATGAAGGAATGAATCCAAGAAATGGATTAGCAAAAGCAAATGAATTTATCCGTTTGTAAATACGAAATTAAATGAAAACTGATGAAATGATTTGAAATGATTTCACTTTTTTTTTCTTTTACTCGTTCTACTAATCAAGACAATAGTAATAATGACACTTTTTTTTTGCATGAACTGAAATTTGTACGGATAATTTTTGTTTATTTTTTGTTCATTCATTTGTTGTGATCATTTATTGTTGTTGTTGTTTTTGGGGGAAATCAGTAAATTAAGGAAAGAAAAAGTGAAGTGAAAATTTAACATATTAAGCTGTCCGAAAAGTTCATTCCGCTCAATCAATAGAGAGTTGCTCATGAAAATTGGCCAGAACTTTTCGGACAACCTAATATATATGAATATATATTTCGATGAAATTTCGGCTTCAATTCGCTTTTGGATTAGTTATAATTAAAATTTTCAACAAAAAAAAAGAAAGAAAATCTCAATGATATATATCATTACTCATCATAATTATCAATGTTTGTTTATTTATTTTGTTTTGTTGTTGTTGTAATTATTACCTATAAACTTTATAAAGTATTACGAATTAAGGAAATGAAACAAAATGAATTTGTTTCATAAATCTTATCTTGTCAACGACGACAATAGTAATGATTATGTATCGGAAAATGACGAAATAAAAAAATTATTTTGGTGCAGATCAAATGTGAAAACAACAAACAGAAAATGAAAACGGCACCTACCTTAAATCGATGGATTTTGATGATTGATTGATTGTTGATTGTCGATGATTTGATGATGATGATGATGATTTTGTACGTTTCAATCTCTTTGTTATTGATTGATCATTGATGATAATGTTTTTTGTTGGATAATTTTTCAACAAACACAATGAATCAATTGAATGATCAGATATTTGTGGCTGTTGTTGTTGTTGTTGTTGTTGCTTAAAATTTGAATTTGAGTTTGAATTTGAATTAAAATTAAACACAGATGATGAAATGATTGGTGTTTTGATGTTGTTGTTTGCCAAAGTAGTCGATGTAGTATTTTTATTGATAAGACCTAAATATTTAATGAAAATAAAACAAAATGATCATCATGAATACATTGAAAATGCAAAATAAATAATTCTATTTCAAGGTTTTTTGGTCAAATCAGCAACACACGATCAACAATTGATTGGTAACAACAACATTCAAAATGATAATGCTGATGCTGTCCAATATTTTTACAAATACATAAAATAAATATTTGGAAAAAAAAAACGGAACCAATGGACCAAAACCACTGGACGATGGCAGCGAAGAATAAAGCTGTAGAAAAATATATACCATTGTTCACAGGTGGTCGTGTGCCACACGCTAGGTCTATAAGTGTGTGGATGGAAGACCGTTACGGTAGCTCACACAATAAATTCATAAAGTAACCAATGATAATGGTAATAAATAGGTATAACAATAATAACAATAATGACAGCAACAAACAATGATGATGATGATGATCGACATCATATGTTTGTCAATGACAAAAAAAAAAAAGATGACAGATGCCATCACGAATTTTTTTTCTGGTTTTTTCTACCAAGTAAAAACAATGGCAAATAAGACAGCTGCATTTCTAATTAATTATTTTTATTTGTCAACCTCATTTATTCATCCATTTTTCTGTGGTTGCTGTTGCTGCTGCTGAAATAGTCATCAAATAAGATGACTAAGGTATAAACTAATACTACTGCTAACACTATTGACTCTGAAATAATTTTAATCATGAAAATTAAATGATTATTTTTTCCGGTTGTATTGCTGCTGCTGGTTGGCTGGTTCAATTGTTTTTTTGGTTTTTCTTTTTCAAAAAATCAATGATTTTTTTCTTTTTATTCAAAAAAATCGAAAAATACATACCATTACCAAAACGATATCCTGTTTGTCGATTAGTTGGCTGACGACTATTATCCTGATAGCATTCATCATTCTCGTGTATTAGCAGTACTTGATTCGAATGTAAAATCAATTCTTGGCCACGTGTAAGATCGCGTGTCAATTCTAAATAAATCTATGAAGAGTAGAACAAAAAAATAAAAGATGTGATATATGAATGAGATGATAATAAAATGAATTGAAATTTCGAAATTGAAATGATAACGGTTTTTCAGAATTGAATTGAAATCAAATAGAATTAATTGGAAGTTAGGTGGAACAAAACAGTATGAATATCACATAGAAATAGGTGACATTTTGAATTGAAATGATCGAAAAAAAAGGAAAAATATCGATAATTATCATCGTCTATTGCCGTTTTCATCAAAACAATCATAGACAACATCGATTCATTGGAACAGAAATGGCATAATTCATCGATGATATATCGACTACGACGACGATCATAATCATCATCATCATCATCATTTTTTGGTGGAAACAACCCTCGAGCACTTCAATTAAACATTTTTTCTGTTGTTGTTGTTGTTGTTGTTGTTTTTTGTTATCTTCCTCTTTCTTCGTTCATTCATTCATTCATTCATTCATATTATTTATCATCATTATTATTATTATTACTGTTACTGTTATTATTATTATCATTATAATAATTATCATTATCATTATCATCATCATCATTTTCAAATCAGCTTCGGAAATGAATATAAATATTTTTTATTTTATTTTTCCGTTCATCATCATCATCATCAATATAATTTAAGGAAGCTGCTGCTGCTATACATACATACATACACCAGAAACAACAACAGCTAGAAACAAATGAAACAAACAATCAAAACGAATAAATGAAAAGGTTCATCATTATCATTATTATCGTTATCGTTATTATTATCATTAGAATCATCATCAACATATTTATGAATATCATCAATGAACCGTAAACAACAGCAACCATTTTTTTCTGTTTTTGTTTTTAAATATTAATCAATGAATGAATGAATGAATCAATATTCGAATACGAGAAAATGGGGATACAAGGATTAATGGATTCACAGATATTAATGGATGTATATACGTGGTTGTTGTTGATTCGATGATGATTCAATGATTTTTTTTCGAATAATTATTCGATTCATTTGATCTTATATATTGGCTATATATTGGTTGCTATATTTTGCCCTAACCTAAACCTATTAAAACATACTAATATGATGATCATCATACAAAGCATCAGAGAAAAACATTATCATCAGTTATTTATGTTTTTATTATTGATATCATTTTTCATAAAATGATGATTATGATGATGATGATGATGATGTCGATGTCGATAATCACAACAATTATAATAAAAACTGACCAATCATCAGTCAGTGGAGTCATTAATCTTGTTTCATTTGTTTCGATTTTTTCGATATTTGCTTGCAGAAAAGAATCAGTTCAATCAATCGAATGAAAAATAAAAAATAAAAATGATGAAAACTCATCCAAATAATTATAAACATTATTATTATTATAATGATAATTATTGAAAGTAAAGAAGAAGAAAAAAAATTTAAAGATATTTTGCTCCCTAAAGCAGGCAAAGATTTTCATTTTTTTTTTGAATCATTGATTAATAATATATTGATTTGGCTCATGCGTCAATGATTAAATTGATCGAATCGAATCGATTTTGATGATTAAGATGATGATGATGATTTAGTCTTATTTTCTTTCGATTATTATTATAATAATTGTAAATTGGAAAGCTTGAATCAATTGCGTATCGTTCAATTCATTTGTTTGTTTGTTTGTTTCAAAATTCAAGAAAAACTGACTAACTGGAATAAAAAATCTTTGAATTTTACTTTCAATTTTATTTTCACCGAATGAAATATCGAAAAATGCATAAAACAAAACAATTACAATCAATTTTTCAATCAATTATCATTATTTATTCATCTATTTTTCATTTTTTGCCATCAATTCAGCTCAATTAATTGTTGTTCATTTTGGATATATGATGTTTGATGTAATCAATTAAAATTTATTTGAGATTTTTATACAAAGAAACAATAATCGATAATCGATTGGAAATCAACGAAAAATGGGGAGCAAACAATCTTTGGAAAAACATTTAAATAAATGAGAAAAATTCGATGATTATCGTTGTGGTGGTGGTGGTGGTCATGGTGGCTTTGATGATGGTCAATTAAAGTTGATTCATCATCATTCAAATAATTATTGATGATGAAGATCATCATCATCATCATCATCATCATCACAATAATCATCTTTAAACACTATTATTAATGATTATTCATTATACTTTTCAAGAAAAATAAAATAAAATAAAAATACAAGACAATAATCATTCATGAATCATGATATTATCATTTGAAAAAAGAAAAATCCAATGAAATTAGGTGAATGTTTAACAAAATTAAGCCAAGAGAAAAAGGAGAAAAAATTCAAATCACGGTAAATTTTTCTTAGTAAAATGAAAAATCAAATCCGTTAATTAATCTGATTTTTATTC
Organism: Psoroptes ovis; assembly: GCA_002943765.1. Lineage (NCBI taxonomy): Eukaryota > Metazoa > Arthropoda > Arachnida > Sarcoptiformes > Psoroptidae > Psoroptes > Psoroptes ovis. The sequence continues at coordinate 1,169,725 of PQWQ01000011.1, read as the reverse complement.
GTTGAAAATAAAGCAAGCAAGCAAACGAGCAAACAACAACAACAAAATTCCAAAGATAAGAATAAAAAATTGAAAAATAAATAAATGGATAAACATTTTTCAATGATAATAACAATCTTTAATGATCACCCATATTTATGTTCAATTATTTGTCATCATTAATTTACTAATATACATAGAAATCGATAAGACTAAATGATTATCATCATCATCATCATGGTTATTTTCGGAAATATTTAAATGTTTACAATTATAATAAATGAGGAATAAACGGTGAAAATTTAAATAAATTCGAGAAAATAAATGAATAATATTAAATAAATCGAGACATGATAATTTTTCAATACAAAAGTAAATAGCAGCAATAAAATGATAATGGCAAGAAGATGAGGTCGAAAAAAAAACGAGAAAAACAAAACGAAAAATAACAAAAGATTGGACAATGTTCATAGAGATTCAATGAAGAAGAAGAAGAGGAAAAAAGCAATATATCCCAAGGGTTAATCCAGCAAAACAACAGTAACAACAACAACAACAAAAACAACAGTAAATTTAAATGGATACAAACACAAAAAAAATACAAATAATGATGATTACGATGTCGATGTCGATGATCAGGATGATGATTATGATAAGGTTAGCCCTATTTATTTTGTTTATTTGTTTTTTCGTTTTTTTAGATGTTGTTTGTTTCGAAGTCGATCCATTCACTCTCATTCAAATTTTCGATAATGATAATAATAATAATGATCATCATCATCATCATCATCATCATCTTTGTAATCATCATTCAATCATTCGTTCGATCATCATCGTCATCGTCATAATCATTGAACTATTGAAGAATTTTTTCTTTAAAAAAAGAAATAATTGAAATAATCCTTTAAGGCATTTTTTGTTTTTTTTTCAAGAAAGCAAACAACAACAAAATAACTGGTCAATTGTTTGTTCATTTAAAAAATCAAATAATAAACATTAATTTTCAATGATGATGATGATGATGATGATGTGGATGAAGATAATGGTGAAATGGTATATATTTGCTCATTAATTTGTTCTTCTTGGTTAATCATACTAAGCTTTTTCTTCCTATTATTATGATTGAAATCATTTATTTCACCGCAATGTAATTTGTGTATTTTGTATATTTCTTTGGCTGCTTTTAAATATATGAAAAAAATTCATTTCATTAAATTTTTACATTAAATAATTATCATCATTGATATGATTAATTTGGTTCAATTAGGCGAGTTTTGGCTTGATTTTTTTTATTTGAGATCAGAAAAAATCAATTTTTTCTTTAATTTCTCTGCTTAATTTAACCTGAATCAAAACTTTCACTTTAATCATTTAATTGATCTTCGGATGATTTTTGTGTGTAAGATCATCGATCGACAACACTTATGTACTTAGGCACTGGATAACCACAAAATATGTTTTGATATCAATTTGGATTAATCAAAAATTAACAAAATTATCATCGATATTGTAATTCATAATTATTCGAAACAAAATAAACTAATTAGGAATCAAATCAAATGATAATCTCGAGTAATGAGAGCATCGAATCAACCTACGACAAATTGAACAACATTGAATTTGAGCAGAAAAATTCAAAAAACCAAAAAAGTGACTTTTAAATCTTTAATCGATCATCATCTTAAATCTTGTTTTTCGTTCTTGTATTCTTCAATTGTAATTGTTACATATTTTTTCAAATGTCATTGTGTAATCATCACAAATGAACATTGATTTTTTGGAACAAAAAAAAACATTTTTTTATTCGAAAATATACTCGATAATTGATGTGATTATCATTAATCATCACTGTTAAAATGAAAAACATAAATAAAAACAAAAAATCAATGTCCATTTTGGGGATAATTTGGATCGAAAAAATGAAATTTTGTTAGACTCATATTAAAAATAACTGAATATTTAAGGTATGTAATGAGAAAATTATTCATAAAAATATTTCTTTTGCAGCCAAATGATATTTGAATAAGAAAATAATCAAATTATCATCAGAAAATTTGTGAAAAAAATTGATCTTGTGATTTTCTGATTATTTAATCTCGCTTTTCACCCTTTGGTCTACACAAAGCATTTGATTATTTCATTTTGAATTTGAATAAATTCTAATCAATCAAATAATCAAGATAAAATTTGCAAAAGAAAAAAACTTTCACTCATTCATTCATTAATAACATTGTAATATAATTCCATTTGATGGAACAGTTATTTTTTAAAATATTTGACTTGAAAACTACTTTGAATCATCATCATCATCATCATTTAAGCTTATTTCTTATCAATCGTCATCAATTTGATGATTGGAAGCTGCAAATAAATGAAAAAAAAACGAGATTAAACATCTCATCTTTTCATTTTTCTAGTTTTTAATCTTTGAAACGTCTTTGAACAATCATCACCTGTTATAATCATCATCATCATTTATGGATGCAGCATGCATATTTTCATCTGCCATCTTTGCTTTGCTTTTAATTACGAATTCAATCCGATTCAAATGCGAAAAAAAATGAATGAATTAAAAATGAATCAAATGATAATTATTATAATAATGAGGATGATTTATATGAATGCACGGATATTTATGCATAAAGATTTCAATAATATTAATAATATTATTGATTTTGGATTGTGAACAGGAAAAAATATCTGAATAAGTGAAAAAAATTTGAAATCGATGCATTTAATCGATGAAAATCAATGATTATCCCGAAAAAAGCAGATCAATCATACATTTGTTCAGCTTTTTCACTAAAAGATACAAATTTGCTAACAATTTTTGTGTGATAGCAACAAATGAGTGAAAAATTCATTAATGATTAAGCTTGTTGTTTTGGATTAAAACTCATTAAAGACTGTTGTAATATTTCATTATTTGATTAAAATAAATGTAAAATTGAAATGAAAAAATTTTACTAAAAAAACATTAATCCATCATCATCTTTATCGTTAACACCATCTTTGGCTTTCATTGCCACAATTAGCGTTTTTAAAATTTTTTTGGCGGATTGGTCAGTTACAGCAAGCTGATACGCAAAGGATTCAATTTGTAAAGATCATCATAAGGATTATGGATTAATTTGAATTGAAAATGAAATTTCAAATTTTTAAAATATTCAAAAAGGCACAGAAAATCTCACAGCAAAAAATTTTCACCCATTTAAATGAACACTATTCAAATAAAATAAACACAATAATTTTCAGGCTACTGTGTGTGTGCATGTGTGAGCAGATTGATAATAATGGAAAATACTACAAAACAACTATCGATAATCATATTACTTGATAATCATTTCTCCATCCATTGATGCACGATTTAATTTTTTTTTTTTTTTTTTTGAAATGAATTTCATTACATTTTGATCAATAATAGCAATAATAATAATGATAAAATATTGGAAAATATGTAGAGCAACTAATATTAGGTTGTCCGAAAAGTTCATTTTGCTTAATCAATATAGTTGCTCAAATGAAAATCGGCCAAAACTTTCTGGACAACCTAATACTAATATTTTTAATACTTTCAATATATAAAACTAATCGAAGATGATTAACCTTTTGAAAATTGGAAATAATCATAATAATAATGAAATGAAAATTATAAATAATGAGATAAGAAACAAGTGGATGTTCTTCGTACAAAAAAAAATGACTGATCGCAACAAGAAATAATTTCATATTTAAATCAACTGATTGATCTATTGAATTATTGAAAAGCGAAAAAAAAAAAAATATGTATTAACATCTACACAGATGATGATGATGAAGAAGAAAACAAATAAATAAATATGAAAAAATACAGGAAAAAATTGATTATTTAGATTAGATTTAGATTAGATTGTGTGTGTGTGTGTGTGTAATAATCAATTTGAGTAAATAAATCAATGAAAAGTAATTTTTCTGAAGCCAATTTCAGTGGATTTAAGCCATTTATTTCATTCATTTTATCAACGGATTTCATAACGGAAAAATTTGAAATAATAATAATAATAATCATTGAATTATTCATAAAATTAAGATGATCCAATAAAATTGGTAAAAAAAATTGGTCAGATAAAACAAAAACTTGTCTGTCATATGACAGATGATGATGACTTGCTAACGATACATCGATGATGCATCATCATCGATGTAAGAAGACAAACTAAGAAAAAACCAGATCAACGAGCATAAAAACGATTTGGGGAACAATTATTGGTTTTAATCAGATAAATCAAATCTGAAGAATTATCAGCATTATTATTATCATCATCTTCGTTGAATAATTGTGCCTATTTAGATTGGAAATTTAGAAATAAATACAATACAAAACACGCCTTTATTTACATTGTATTTTTTGCTTTTCATCTTGAGACAAATAAATCAATTTTTTTCTAATTGAATTTGAAATTTGAATACAAATAAATTTTTGGATGAATATAATTGAATTGACTGCAGTAAAAAAACAAACATGGAAAAAATTGATGTTTAATTCCATTAATTTATTAACTGATAACAAATGACCAGACTCAAACGATGTCGAGAAATAATTCAAAATTAATCGACAAGATAATTGGACAACATGGAAAATAACAATGAAAACATGTATCAAAATATTACATTCACCGTCCAATTCAAAATCAATTGTCTAATTGCTGCTGCTGTCCATCATGTCGATTGATGATTTCGAAAGGAAAAATATGCCACTCATTACATTCATATTCTCTGCTAAAATACATTAATGATAGCGGTAAATAATGATAATTTCAGGTAGCTAAATATTTTATAAATTTTTCAACAATAACAACAATTATGAGGATGATAATAACTCAACGAAATACATAACGAAACAATAAACAAATACATCATGTATATCGTTGATGATTATGAACATTTTTTTTTTTTTTTGTTCAAAGAAAACGAAATACTTGGCCCATCTTTTACAAGTTGTTCATCAATTCTTCAATAATTTATATGTTAGGTTGTCCGGAAAGTTCTGGCCAATTTTCAGAAGCAACTCTATTGAATAAGCGTAATAAACTTTTCGGACAGCCTAATATTTATTTATTTATTTTATTTTATTTTATTTATTCATTCATCTACTATTTATTCATTTATTTATTTCTTTACCTAAACCATTGTTCAGAAGTTGATGAGAAAATACAAAAACAAGAACAAACAATCAATCTTGATACAAACAAACAGCAGCAACAGCAACAACAGCAGCAGCAAATTATAATAAATGTTCATATTATTAGTTGGAATATTTGAAAACAAATATAATAAAGTAAGTATGAAAAAAATGGTAGGCAATGATTATCATCAACTGCAGCAACATCATCATCATCATCAAAACTCATCATCATGATCCAAATGATCTAAATCGTGACGATGGATAAATAAATAAAAAATTCATCCATTCATTTATTCATTTCTTTATTATTTTTCATATTATTATTATTATCAACATTATTATGATTGTGATTATATACAAAATTAAACAATAACTACATCAAAAATCACAAACTACTACTACTGATGATGATGATGATGATAATAAGATGTGATTATTTATTCATTTTACATCATTTCAATATTATTCATAATTCTTATTATCGATTGAGAGGAAATTGGTGCAATTTCCAACGTTTTCTCCAAGTTTTTCAACTATTCAACTACCCTATGGACGTAAAACTACCTGAAAATCAGCAATAAATTCGAATGGATCATCAAAAAAATTGAATCAATGGCCACACACATGCAACAGGTGGTTAAAGGAGAGATTAACTTTGAAATAAAATTAATAATGATAAATGTATGCGACAAATTTCAGATAACATTAAAAATATGTGTTGCATCCACCACCAAAATAAAAACTCGTAAAATTGTATGATCATAAATTTTGTTTTCGAAGCAAATCTCAAAGTAAATCCAAATGTAAATCTAATGATAATCAATGAGTCTAAGTCCATTATTTACAAGTAATAAAATTTCGTTTTTTACTTGGATTTCTCATTAATTTTCTTTTATTATCATCATCATCACCATTATTATTATTTTGCCATAATTTCACACTAAATAAATAAAAAATTCAAAGCATTTTTCACTCTTAAAACTCAAAAACACATTGTTTACAAATGAGAATAATCAACATTTCATTTGAAATAGTGTAACATTGATTCAACACTGATCGACCGCGTTGAAAAACATTGAAACCTTTGAAACCATTGAAACCTTTGAAATTGAAATTTTTCAAATTTTCATTTTTTCTTAGGACACAATTTTCCCGAAGAAAATGGTGATGAAAAACAAAGAAAAAAATCTCGAATAATGAACCATTATCATGATCATCATCATCAATATCATACATTCATGATATTATCACCATTTGGCATCATCATCATCAATGATGATGGTGAGAAAGGATCAAAAATTCATTTTTCAAAAAGATTTTTCAAAAAACAAAAACAAAGAAAGAAATAAAATAAAATAAACGATCATTCAAAAGAATTATGGATCATCATCATCATTATCGTTATTATTATTATCATTATCATCATCAAAATCGAATGCGTTAGGTTGTCCGGAAAGTTCTGGCCGATTTTCATGAGCAACTCTGTCGATTAAGCGGAATGAACTTTTCGGACAGCCTAATATATATTTTACAATAAATAATGGATCAATAATATTTTCATTTTTGCTGATTTTATTTTTGAAAAAAAAATATGTGTCAAATATATGAATAAAAAAAATGAAAATGAAAATGTTCTGAAGCAACAAAACATTAAATAATAAAAAAAAACTAGCTTAAAGTGTTAATCCGCCCTTTATTTATTTATTTATTTATGCATCATTTTCCAATGGAAATCCAACGAAGTAAAAATGATGAATAAATGAATAACAAGCGGTCATCATAATCATTAATATTATCATTATTATTATTATTATGAATATCATCATCATCATCATCAGCATCGTCAAACATTGGATCATCCAATCGATGGATACATGGATAATAAAAATGAATGATTGAATGGATGAATGTTCTCCACCCAGGAACAAAAAAAAATTTTTATTTTACAATCTCAATAATCATTATCTGAAGATATTGATGATACAATTGTTGTTGTCGATGATCACAACAATCAACGACGACACCATCCACACAAATACACACTCACACACTCACACAGCCAACTGTACACTTGGCAATATCAGTATCAATCGCATCATTTGCATCATCTGGATCATCTGCATCATCTGTATCATCACCATTATCGACAGATACGAAGTTTTCCGTCAAATATTCTATGAGTTATTTCTTATTTTGAAAATGTTTGAATGCAAATTTATCTTTTTTTTTTCACACATATTTGTGAATCATCATTGAAATTGAATTGAAAATCAAAGATAATAATAATGATTATTTCAAAAATCTAAAATAAATCAATCAAATCATTTGAAGATCATGATTGAAATGGATGCATCATTCTTCATCATTTTTTTTTTTTTTTTTTTGATGTGCATCAACTTCAATCCATATGATTTGATTGGTTTGAGTTTTATCGCGCTCATTTTCACCATTTTTAAATCATTAATCTTAACGGGTGTTATAATTATCATCATAAATAGTAATGAAAGGAGAGAATATAAGCATTCGTGAACATCATAAATGTTCATTTGAATTCATAGATTTTCATTTTCTTTTATGGTCAAGTAAATTGAAGATAATAATTGATAGATAATTTCAAGATTTAAATGATGAATGACCGTGAAGAAAAAGTCAAAAATGAATGAAGTAATAATTTTACAATTTAATTCAAAGAAAAATACAAATCGAATATTAGAAATGAATGAATTCAAAGAGGAAAAATGATAAATTTTCATTTTTTAAATAATTAAAAATTCTTAATAATTATGATGATCATCAAGAGATATCATATTAGATCGAAAATGGTCATGATTAGTCAAGGGTTGTGCGATGAGTTTTATTTTCATCATTTTTCCCCATTAAAAACATTCAATCAATCTGTCCAAATGCCAGACCGAATCGGTAACTTAATCATCAAAGTAAATGATCAAAATTCAATGAAATGAAATGATATTTATTTTTCATTTTCGTTGATTACGCCAATGTTATTTACAAATTCATCATTTAATCGTGGATAAAGAAAAAAAATTGATGATTTTTTCAAGTAAAAAGAAAGAGAGAAAAAAAATCAATATCGATGATGCCTGGATGATGCCTGATGATCATTTGGAAGACGCCCTAATGACTACTACTAACGAAATGACCATCTCGAAATATTTTTGAATTGATTACGATTAGTGCTATTATCATCATGATTATCATGGAACAACAAGTGAAGAAATATATATAAAAATTCGAGCAAATGATGATAATAAAATAATAACTATACGACAACGCCCAAACTGAAAAATAACTTCAGGATCAACATGAAACTGTTGCAAGAAAAACATGAGATTAACAAAGAAATAAAAAAAAACCTAAATAAACATGGAAAACATACGCAAATGATGAACTGATCAATTGAAACGATGCGATTGAAGTGTAAAATAAAAAATTTCAAAACATATTTGATCATATCTCGTGTGAATCTGGAATTTTCAATCATAAATTTTTCTTAAATACATTTTTCTAGGGAAAAATTTAAAAATTCAAAAATTGACCATAGAAAAAATACACATCATCACAATATACAGTGATGACCAATCGACATCATCACATGAATCAATTGCTTGAAAATTGGATCAATGCAAATAAACCATATTATTAAATACATTACATTGTGAATCAACAAGTGGTTGTTTTTTTGATTGATTTTGAATTTTTCATCGAAAAATAAAAAAATAAAATAAATATTCCATCATGATAATGATGATGATGAAAATGATGGCCGAAAATTATTATTTTTTCTTTTGAATAAATAAATAAATCAATGAAAAGAGAAATCGATCTATTTTTTCGATTGATGATGGATTTGAAAATAATTTCAATATTATTATTATTATTATTGAAGATAATTGATATGAAAACAATAATAATTATAATTATAATGATGATAATATTGTGTAAATATTGATTATAATAATAATAATAATAATCAATCAATCAATTGATCGATTCAATTTTATTTATTTATTCATCAATTTTTTCGATTGTAAATTGTTATTTAAATCATTTGAAAATATTCATTCAATCATTCATTCGTTTATCTATTCATTGACTTGTTGTAACTGTTTTTTACGTTCATTTAAATGATAATTATTTTATTTTATTTTTTTTTTCTTCGTTCATTCTGATCAGATGACCATTTTTAAAAAATTCAATGATAATTAAACATGCTAATTACGATTGACAGATAAACTTTGATGATGTTTATAAAGGTTCTGTGGTACATTTTGAGAAAAAGACGTAGAGATTGAGCTTTAATCTCAATTTATATGTTTGATATAATTCTTGAGATTTAAATTTTCAAAAAAATCTCATCGATTTAATGATGATTACAATAAGGTAATCAAATTAAGATTTAAATGAAAAACGATTCATTTAATTATTAGATCATTACAATAATGATTTCATATCATTCAATGTTTATATTGTTAATTCAACACAATTCAAATTCAAAAGTATTATCATCATTAAAATAATTTCATTTTTTTTCTGTCAATTTTTCTAAATTTTTGAACATCAAAAACTCCAAACACAATTGTTAAGCAGCTAATTACGAATCGAATTAGATCAAATAACAAATCCATCGATGATCGGGATGATGAGAATCGATCGGATTGAACTATTTTTTCGTTTTGTTTTGTTTTACGAGTTTTTACATTCGATTGTATTTAAATTTTGACAATTTCATCATTAAAATTAAACTAATTTAAATTTAATCCAAAATCTTTTATTTATTCAGCTTTTATTAAGAAAACATCGATGAATTTGGCTTGAAAATGGTTCATTTTAACAAATTAGATTGATCACAATAAATCAATGATGATTTTGATGCTTAACGCTTAATGTTTTTGACCACAATTTTCTTGAGAAAAGAAAATTTTTTTTGAAAAAAATATAATTAAAATAATCAAAGAAGAAAAAGAAAAAAAGCATCGATCAATTATCTAATGGTTTATATGGTAGTAAACAACAACATTGAGAATACACATACACACACACTTATTAAACATCTCTCTATCAAAAATGATGATGATGTTTTCTTATCTTTGAACAATTTGGATTCATTTTTTTTTCTTTGATTTTATTTTATTTATGATTTATTTGACCAAATTTGTTCAATAAGTTAAAAATCAGTTCTCCTACTCCAATTTTTGCTTTATTTTTACTTAAATTTTCCAATACAATTATTGATTATTCAATTTCGATATACATTATTTCATAATGAACATAAGAAAAGGCAGCGAAAAATAATGGGAATTGATTTTTTTCAAGTCAATATTTTTGTATCAATATTTTTTTTTCTTGTAAATTAATCGATTAATCAATGGAGATCATTCACATATATTCATTTGTTCTATTATTTTGTTCTTCGAAGCTCGAAGAAGCTTGTTATCATGTTAATTACAAATTCAAAGATTTAAAAAAAATTGGAAAAATCAGATTATTATACAGATTATCAATTAAAATAGATAAAAACTGAAAATAACAAAAGAAACAAACAAAAAAACTACAAACTAATGAATTCACAGCTTTAGGCTGTAATAATCGTTGTAATAATAATTTTTCGATTATTTCAAATTTTATTGGATCAAAAAGAAAAAATTTAAAATCATCAAAATTTGTAATTCGATCTATGCATTAATCGATAAATTTTTCAATAATGAATAATTTCCATAGATCAAAGTGAAAGTTTAATCATTATTATTGTTTTTAGATAGATTTGAAATCGGCAAAAATTTTGAAAAAAAAAAAAAATAAAAATCAACACTTACTTGTCCACAAAACAATAACAAGATGGCATTAGCATCATCATTGTCTAAATTTTGTTCATCCAAATTGGATAAATTTTGATTTGAATATTTCATTGCAGCAATCCAGCCATAATTTTGATTATCATTCAATTCGACCCATGCTGATAGTGTACCGGAACGATTTGTAACCTAAATTGGAAAATAGGAGAAAAATGAAAAAATATTTTTTAAAAATTCGTGTCTAATTTAGTCGCTATTTTTTTGCAGTTTCGTTGCCGAAACTGTCATATTTTGACTTTCTCATAGACTTGCCCGTGTCAGTCTCGTGATAGGCAATTTCAATGCAAAAATAATGCCCGGCACTGTCCCGGGCTAAACTGTTGAGAAATCAAAAGAGAAATTTCAGAAAAAAAATCGAGTAAAATACTGAAGCTTATTTGCCATCTTTTGATCAATCTTTGAATTTTTTATTATTTCAAAAAACTTGGGCCCTTGAAGATTATTTTTCGACGGAAAAATAATAAATTGATTCATTTATATCCTTTCTGTTTTTGCTCATATATTGATCATATTTTACCACAAAACATGCGAAAGCGAAAAAAAAAACAAGTTAATTCATTTTTCATGTTTTATTCTTATGGAATAATCTTAATACTAATAATAATAATAAAATTGACACGCGCCATAGGAAATATATAATAATAATTACAATTTACAATCAATTGAATACATAACAAACACACACGTATACACACACAATTGACACCTTACATGACAACAAGAATATTCTTTGCCATATTTTTTTTTGTCAAATGTAAAAACAACGAATCATAAACATTTCAATTCTTTCGATGAAAATATTAACACACGAATCATAACGATATGACACGTGCATCATCATCGTAATAACATGAAAATGTATCAAAATATCAATGAATTTCATCATTGTAGGTGGTCGCGTTTGGAATAAAGTCTGTATTATTTGAAAAACAATACATTATATGATTCTTATAAGGTTTAACCCTAAAATTTTACAGATCAATGCCCAATATCAAATCGTATGTGTGTGTGATTACATGACATTTTCATCCAAAGAGAAAGAAATTAATATCAAAATAATCAAGATAAATTATTGATTATTTGAGACACAGGCATAGACACAGAGGATGAAATTAATTTTGTTTTTTTTTGTCTTTTTGCCTATTCATTAATTGATGATTTATGTGTATGTGTTTCAAAGGATGTAGACTAAACGAACAGAAAAAAATGAAAATTAATAAATGAATAAATTAATAAATAGATTAATTAATCTATGATAATTAATGACTTTTCGTTTCATTAGCTGCATATTGAAGCTTGATCACAAATATTCGACGAAAAAAAAATCTGACACTTTCGTACTTTGACCTTTGATTTTTTCGGAGACATTTCGAATATAAATATGAAATTAATAAATTGATAAATAAATAAACAAGCAAAATAAATAAATAAATGAATGAATATCACATGAATGTATGTTTTTCTAATTAATCATTGAATAATGATAAATGAAACAAAAAAAATCTGTTGCTGGTATCATTATTATCATTATTCAATGATTTATTTATTTATTTATTCGTATATCAAATGATTATTAAATTGAAATTAACCAATTGTTATTCTATATTCATTCGTTTCGTTTCATTCATTTTATTTAAACATCGTTAGCATCATTGAATTGAGTATCACCAAAAAGTTTTCATTGAAATTGAACGGAGAAAATGGTTCAAATTAATTGAAAATCAAATATCTGATACTTAATGAATAAATAAATGTCCAAATATTGATTTTTGAAAGACAAAAACAATGCAATAGCAAAAGATGCTTGCAAGATTTATTATCTAAAAGTTTGTAAAGATTTCAATGACAAAAATACATTGGTGTTGATGAATTATTTTTTTTACACCAGCGAAAAAAGTCGATGATAGCATACAATTTATTCTGGTTGCATCATCAAAAAAGGAAAATCGTGGAAAATTTTGGAAGAACTTCGCCTGACAATTCTTGACTCTGAGAAATCAAGAATTCTGATCTTTCGGAGGTTTTGACGTTTTGAAAGATAACAAGGAATTCTGGAGAATCTAAGGGTCGAACGAATTACCAAAATCGATCAATAAATAGTGACAAGTTTTTCTTGAAAACTTTCAAATGGAAAGAACACAGAGAAACCTAAGCAATCTTTGTCCTAAGATATGAAATTATTCAATTATCAAAAATAGAAAAAGAAATATTGAAACTTTTTGATTTCAATTTTTCATCTTCCTTCATTCATTATTATTTGTCATAGAAAAAAAATGAAAATGTCAAAAAATTGTAAAACAAATGATATTTTTGGCTTTTTTTTGACTGTGCACTTTTTCAATCCCTACACTAAAATGCAATGAAATGAAAATTTTGGCAAATTTTTGCTTTCATTGATTCGGAATTCTATCACAGCATTATGCACCCGGACACACACACACAACACACGTGTTTGTGTGCATGTGTATCGAGGCGTATTGGCAATTCGATTCGGATTTAGTTGTCGATGTTGTTGCTTGTATCATTGGTTTTTCGTGTTTTACATTAAATAATACATACGAAACCTATGTGATCTATGAGATCTATGTGATCACTCATATACATGAAACCTCATACAAGACCTATGAACGAATTATTAATTTTTTTTGAATAAAAAAAATCAATTCTGTGGAAAAAAGGGACATAGATACAGATAGACAGAAAGCCCCGAAAAGAACATGCAATGTGTGGTAAAATTGATGATCAAATTGGTAAAAATGTACAACGATTACGTTGGGACATGTTACATAACATTCAAGAATTATTCTGACAGTAACATTTGAATCGAAATTTGAATGTTGAATTCAAGATAAAATGAATTGAATTGAATTGAATTGAATATTAAAACATCAACAACGAACGACAACACAGCAAAGCAATTATATTTCATAAATTTTTCTCATGTAATTGTATAAGGTTGTCCGAAAAATTCTGGCTGATTTTCATGAGTAACTCTCGATTGATTAAGCGGAATGAACTTTTCGGACAGTCTAATAATATTGTCACTGCTGCTGCTGCTTCGTTTGTTTTTGTTTTTTATTTTCATAAGTTTCAGTGCCTTGTTTCAATTGTTAAATTATCTGTAAATAATGGATTGAACATCACCACCATCATCATAAACATCATATTAGCATTATTATTATTATCAACATCATCCACGTAAAACACATATGATGTGTGTTGGTGGGCTTTTTTTATTATTATTTATTCTTCGTTAATTCTTTTGATATTATCGTCGTTATTATTATTATTCCTGGCATCCACAAGAGTGTGGAATATCATTTTAAATGAAAAAAAAACTTTACTCCATACTCACACAAACACACATACATGAATTACAATTTAAAACTTGAAATTACAATAATAATAATAATAAAATATGCAATTTTGACACAGAACCCACATCGACATACACATGCAAACACTCACAAATTTGACATATGTTGTATCCATTAAAGATTATCATCATCATCGCCATCATTTAGATGATTTGATTGTCGTTGATATTGTTTTTTTTGCAGTATTTTAGTGTTTGTTCAACTTGCCAAGCAATGAAGGCAATCGGAGCAAAAAAAGCCATAAACATCATCATCAAAGTATTGTGTTACATCCATTAATATATTTTATTTGAAAATATTGAATTCAATATTCGTTATGCTTTTTTGCATGTTCCATCAATTATTATCGTTCAAACGTATGGATATGAATGAATGAACGATTGTATTGACTGATCATATTGATCTCATGGCTGCTGTCTTGTTTCATATGTTCTGATAGCTAATAATTATACAGCGCACAGCTAATAAAACGACCGAGCATATGATAAAATCATTACAGCAAAACTATTAGTGTTTAGATCAAGGTTTTTCATATTTCAGATCTCAGATTTAAAATATCCGGAATATTAATCGAATGATACAAAATAATTTACAATGAAAAACAGTAAAAACAAAACAGAAATCATTTGATTAATTTTTTGTTTTTATCAATCACCAAGGTGATTGGCGTCATAGGTATGTGTATCGATGAGTAAATATGATTGGAATTTGTTTAACAAAAACATTAAAATGAAAACGTAGGTGTCATTTTTTGTTTTTCACGTATACACGTAAGATGTACACGTGTTCAATTTATTTAATTTTTGGTGGTGAGAATTTTTCATTTTTTGAATTATGTAATGGAATAAATATTCGTGTATGTTCATGTGTTTGTGTATGTGGTTGCATGCATGCATGAATCAGATTTGTCAATTTCGATTTGACTGATTGAAATCACACTAAATCAATCAAAAGAAATCGTTTTTTGTCAAACGAAACATATTGAAATGATTATGATTTTGAGTGAATCAATACAACCAAAAAAATAATTCTTTCGAAAATGCTAATAGAATAACAACGAAAACAATAAACAATCAACGCCTGGAAACCATCAATGTTGCTTTGATGACAACTATGATGACATTAATTACATTTAGTGTTTGATGCCTTAATCATATCAAATACCACGCATGAAACATATTACAACCATTGGAAGGCATAATAATTTTATCGAATTTCATGACTTAATCGAGTACCACCGACATGAATACCACGGAACCGATTCTCTTGGTGGAACCCGAAGAACATCAGCCTCTATATACATTGGGATCTGAATTTTTAGATTGGAATTGAATTGAATTGGATTGAATCTCTTGAGCATTTGCGAATGTTTGCATTGGAAAATATCTTGGCGCAATACTTGGAGCGCAGCTCTATAAAATCACTGACAATCACTGATCACTGATGAGGATGACGCCTTGTATATATTTGAAAATATACAGACACACGCACAGATACATAAACAAACAAACATATGTTAAAAGAAAATCAATCAATTATTGGATTGAAATATTGAAAAAAACAAATGGAAAATTGAATGTAGAAAATACACTGAAATGAAATTTCAATGATAAAAGTTTCAAGGATTTTTCGTTCTATCCAAATTGTTATTATTATTAATGTTTCTGAAGCATCATTTATGATAAATTGATGATATATGATGATGTATTGCTATCGTATATATCTACCAGTATAAGACTTACACAAATGTTTTTATATTTTAAATTTATTTTTTCATTTTTGGTTTCAAATACGAATCCGTATGCACAAAATAAGCGATCAAACAGCCAAAGAGGATGAAGAAAATTTCGTTTGAAATCGATGCATTTAATGCAAGAAGCATTTTCACCAAAAGCTCCCTGAATATTCCTGAATTTTTCTCCGATTCTCCCAGAAAAAACAAACCAAAAACCAGAAAACATATTTTTTATTACGACCAAGCAAATATACCACCATGTATCATTAGACTAAATAATATGGAGAGACAGAAAAAATGAATAAATGAGGGGGCTAAAACATGTCTTTGACATTCTTGAAATTCACTTTCCAAATGATATAAATCGTTATTATTATTAAAATATGAGAAATTCAAAGCAATGAAAAATGAAATATTAAAAATATTGAAAAAATAATAATAAAATATAAATTTATCCATATTAATACACAAATATGGCCAATTAAAATTCTATTCAATACATCTGGTGATATTTATTTAATTTGTCTGTGTTTGTTTGTATGTGTGCGTTTGACAACCTCAAATAGTGTGAGTACACATAAACATGCAGAGTATGGATATAAAATGGATCTATTAAATAAAATAGAGATAAAACTATGAGACAAATGGATGGAGAAATGATATTAAATCCATCCATTTAAGAGAATGTATCGACTGTCTTAATGATAATAAAAAATGGATCATCAAAATCAGCGATTATTATAATGATTATGATGTTCTTATGATCATAAATCATTTAATTACAGTTATTTCAATTAAGATAATTGAAATAATTGAAGTAATTACAATTATTTCACCCATAAATATCGAATAATTGTTATTATTTTGACATTAATTATCATCACTGAAGGCCTTATGGCATAATTATGGCAAATACATAATTACCAGTGACACCTAATTCATTCATTCATTAATCGATTCACTTGACCTTTGATTCTGGATCATTTTTTTCAATTCTAAGAGAATTGAGTGGAATCATTTTCCTCGTATCCCCAAATACGAATGATTCAATGAGAATTTTTTGCCTGAAATATTAATTTCTGAGATCAGGAGAAAAAATATGGAAACAGTTTTCATTTCATAGCGAAATCCACATACACACACGGACGCACACTTACAAACATATATTTAAAGCAATTGATACAAGCTGACGCCAAATGGCCAAAATTCTAGATTCTGTTTGCAAAAACTACCATGCTGTACACACACACAAACACTAATATAACTCTGATATAAATGATGTCAGTGAAACAAACGAAAAAAAAAGTAAATGGTAGGCTACCATTGGTAGCAAAAAAAATCAAATCAAATCAAATTGTGAAATCCTAATATTGTTGGACTTTTTCGGGTATCAAAAACTGGTATCAATAATGGTGGTCCATAATACACCCCGAAAAACAATTGAAATCAAATTCTAATACTGATTCTGTACTTATAATGTAATCATTTTAATAGAAGAAATCAAATAAATACAGAGAGAATTTATCTTGATTCATTTTCTCATTTAAATTATAATCATTTTTTTTCGAAAGATTATTATTATTATTCAAAGTTATTGTTACACAATTGAAATATACTAATATTCAAATCGATTATGATTGTTCGAAACATTTACAAGGTAATCACTAGACTTCTATGAAAATGGTGCAAATACTGCCAGCAACAACAGCAGCGAAATATGAATGAAGAATGAATTGAAATGAAGAAATATGAATTCAATGATATTGACTGATTTGTAAATACTCATTCGATATTTGAGTTTGTTGGATATTTGGAAACAAGCAATTGCTGGATATTTGGAAATATCCAAATATCAGATCGAAAAAAAATTGTCCATCTGGTTGCATAACCTTCATACAACAATAATGATGATGATGATCGATACTCATCGATCTTCTTTTCAATCATTATTATTATTATTAGATTGAATTGAATTGGCTGGAATCAAATTGAATTGTATTGAAACAACGATATCAAAAAATGAATTTCTACGATTTTTTGGCTGAAAAACAAATAAAATCAATTATCCAATCAATGGTAATTTGGATCACCCGCTGCCGTTATGTTTTTTGAAAATAATAATAATAATCGTAATCATAATAACTAAGCTAAAATAATGGAATATTTGTATTTGTATTTTTGGCCTGTCTGATACACTTGTGTCCGAGATGGAAAAGCAAAAAGCAAAAGCAAAAAATGTAAATAAAAATATCAGAAAAACATACATTCTAATTCAATTGGTAAATGTTGCAAGTAGATTTGCAGCGCAATGATATAAGTGAGTTCTTGAATAAATATCAAAGTGATTCAAGGGTTTTGTAAGCAATCCAAGTTTTCTACGGTGATAATTCATTTTAAAAAATAAAAAATGAAACCTACCTTGAAACATTCACCAATATTGTTCAGACTTTGACGATTTTTTGCAATTTTAGCTGAATATGGCCCGAATAATGTTGAACGTTTTGAATTAATGGTTGTAATGATTGAATATGTTTCATTATCGTTTACGATTAATTTCAAATTATCAGGTAAATTTTTATAAATTTTTTCTAAATTATTATTATTCATTATGGATGATGGATTATTGATGGTAGTATTATTGAATTTTTCCAGATTATGTTCAAAATTATTAATTATTGTTCTTAATTTATTTCTATGATTAGTATTAATATGATTATCGCTATTGTTTTCAATTTTTTTCAAATTCGAATCAATAAAATTTGAATAAAAATTTTGATCAATATTATTCGTTTGATCGTTGTTCGATGATGAATGATGAAAAAATGATAAATATGATGCTGCCGCTGCTGCCATTGTTGTTGGTGAAATATTATTATTCATATTATTCAATGGTAATTGATGATTATTATTATCTAATAAATAGTTTCCTAGAGATAATGATGATGAATGTGGAATTTTTGTGAAACCATTTCGATCATCATTATTAATATTACAAATATTCATCGATTTAATCAATTTATTACTATTATGATTCGACGATTGTTGTTGCACTTGTTGATGTTTTTGCTTTTGTTGTTGTTGATGATGATGTTGTGGTTGATGCGTCGATGATCGTTGTAACGATGGTGATAATAAATCTGTAATCATTTTTTATTAAAATTTTATGGAAAAATCATCAAAAATTTCGATGAAATTTCTTTTTGTTTTCTTGTTGTTTCAGTGTTTGAATATCAATTCTAAATTTTTTTCTATGGAAGAAAATAAAACAAAAGAAAAAAACAAATCAAGGTTAAACATCATATTTTGAATTGATAATTTCCATTATTTTTATCATTATTTCAATTGATTTTTTTTCGAAAAAATGCTTGTATCTGTGCTGAGAATTTTAGTGAATGTTTACCATCATCAAAACAAAAAGAAATCAATAGATTTGAAAATTTCACAGCAACGATTTCAGCCAAAAAAAAATTTAAGAACAAAACGGAAATTTGAAATTTTTCAAACAAGATTTACCCAAAAATAAACGATTGATTTTTGAATATTTTCAAAATTTTTAAACTTCGAATCACTGAAAATATATGCAAAGACACTCATATGCATAAACACATCAATAAACACATATTACACCCTAAAAGAAAACAATGATCATCACCGTCATCATCGTTGAATATTGATCATAAAACAAGTGAAATATTAAACTTGAAATATTGAGTAAAATCACTCATCAAAGTAAATATTTGTACATTTGCTTTATTCATCCAAAATCTTCAAAATCAAATTTTCTATGAAATTGGTCAAAACTAATCGAAAGCTTTCAGGGATTTGATTCGTTTGGATTTGGAGAATTGAATTATCAGAAAATTGATTTCGACCAATGAAATAAGACAGATAAATATGAATAATTGTCAATTTGAAAAATTGACGATTTTCTATCGAATTTTCGATCAAATTTCATTCAATGTCATTGCTGTCAAATATTTTTCAAATCATTTTTTTTCAACTTTGTCTTCACATAACCCATTGAGGCGAAAAAAATACATTCTGAAATGTCGAAGGACATTTAGATCCTTAATATCGATAAGTATGTGTTTGTCTTGTCGTTGATGTTGATGTCGATGATGTCGATGATGATGATGATGATACATTCCTGTTTCCTGTGTCAAAAACCACATACCATTGGAGTTCAATACTATTTAAGTAAATTTTCAAATTTGGTTATCAAACCAAACCAAAAAAAATATGAAAAAATTGATGACAATTTTTTTTTTTCATTTCTTCAAACACAAAATCCTTGTTTATTGTCTTTATTATTGTCGCTGTGTGTATGTATTTGTTGTCAAATGGTGAATTGTCACACATTTTCAATTGTGTGTGTGTGTGTGTGTGTAAAATGTGAGATATTTTTGTTTAAATAAATAATCGAAATATGAAAGATCCTATTCGAGAACAACAATGATTGTCTTAATTGGTCATTTGTTTTATTTTCTTATTCTTATTTTATCAATCACAACGGAAATGTGACATTTTTGCTTCAGCCTGTGTTGAAGCTTTGAAATTTGAATTTCAAAAAACAAAATTTTAAAAATTTTCAGCAAATATTTTCACCCAAAAATCTACTGAATAATTTTTCTTGAATTCCTTCTCCTTCTACTTGTGAATGCTGATAAAATTAACGGTTAATTTTCGTATGATTTGTTCTAAATTCAATTTTTGGCATGGAAAAATACTTGAATATCCTCATACACCTCCAAAATCAACAAAACAATTTCATTTTAAATAATTTTAAGCAAAAAAAACTCGAAACAATTCAAATGAATCAGCTTAATTGATTGTTTTTTCTTTGATAAAAAAAATAATAAGAAGAAAGCTTCAACGATAATCTATCAGATCTGCGAAATATCATAATAAATGATAATCAAGATAAACCGCGTCATCACCATGACCATTCATCGAATAATAATAATTTACTTGCGCACGCCTAATCTATTATGATTTTGTTTTTTTAATTCAAAATATTTTTATTTTATTTTTTGCTGGTCATATAATTTAATGCGACAAAACATCCACACATATAACTAGTGTTATATCACAGATTTCATATATGATGATAAACAACAACGATAAATGTTGAAATTTCTTTTCTTTTATTCTATTTTGTTCTGGCCCTGTAAATAGAGCTAAATTGTCATTAATTTGACGTTTGGCCGATTGTTTGTGTTGGTGTGCGTGTGTGTGTGTGTGGCTATTAACATTTTAGAGGTTAAATAATTGAAACGATAAATTTTCAACTGTGCCAAAATAACGAAAATAAAATAAAACAATTCAATTTCAAATGGAAAAAATAAAATTCAATATTATTTCAAATGTGATGAAGTCAAATCAAATCAAAATCAAAATCATTATTTACCAGTAATTTCATGAAATTTTATTTTATTTTATTTCATTTTATTTCATTTTTTCTATGAAACGATTCCTATGCTCATTAACACTCTTGACTTGTGTTGTTGTTATTGTTGTTCATTTATTTATTTATTTACTTATTTCCATAGAAAATAATGAAATAAATAAATAACTAAATAAGACCCTAAAAAGACTTGCTGGACCTTATGAAAAACACACACACACACACACGTCGTCGTCGTCGTCGGTCATCATCATTAATGATAATCGCTGCAATCGATGCACACACTTACACACAAACAATCGCATCGCAATTCTACAATTGAAATTGAAAGTCTAAGATCATCTAAATTGTTTTTTTTTTTCGACTTCTTCATCGTTTCAATTGTATTTCATTTCTATGGAACAGAATTTGAAATAGAAAATTGATGAACTCTTCATTTATTTCATTGAATTGATTCAATTATGTGTTTGGATGTGTTGTGTGTGTTTAAATGGTCATTTATTTTATCAAATCAAAAAGGCAATTCTTTCATTTTTTTTTGTCCATTGTAATGATATGAGAAATTAAATGTTTTATTTATTTGATTTTATTTAATTCAATTCTGTACATGTTTATTCTATTGTTGTTTTTTTGAGAAAGTTTCGTAACAGTTTTTTACAAGTATTTGACTGAAAAGTATCCGAGAATGGACAAGTGAAAAATATTCCAGATTCAAATACGATTATACAACAAAAATGAAAATTGTTTATCATCAATCTATAATCTTCAGAATTGTTTCGCTTCGAATTGAGAATTCAAAAGAGTCGAGAACCTGTTAAATAATGAGGGCTATTAATTTGAGAAAAACGAACAAAGTTTTTGAAATGAAATTCTGAAATCATTCTGCAATCATTTTGAAAAACTGAAGAATTCTTGAACAAAAAATAAAACTAATCAAAACATTCAAAACACATACAAAATGAATTTATTTTATTTATTTATTTTCAATTTCAAATATCGATTTTAATCAAATTGATTTTCAGATTTTGATTTCGAAAAAATCAATTGTTTATTTGCGATTATATTTTTTTCGGAAAAAAATCAGAGAAATTCTTTGAAATGAATATAAAATAATACAATCAAAATGATTGACATTTTGTTTGTTTGTTTTTTTCCTGTTTATTTTTGTTGAATCACTTCAATATTTCAAATCATGGTGACATGGTAACCCATTGAAACACGAATAATAATAATGAAAATCAAAGAATTAATTCAAAGAATTTGCTCCGCCTTTTGAATTTTCATGAATTTTTATTATTTTATTTTATTTTTTGAGCTAAAAATTCAAATGAAAATGTGATGAAAGTTCTTGTATTTTCAATGGGAAATAATATAATAAAATAAAAATTTACTCCACCTACTACTACCAACAGTTATTGATGATGATGAAGAATTGTTTAATCATAATAATTGATGAATTGAATAAATGAAATGAATGGATGAATGAATTTAGTTTTAATCACAAATTAAAATTATTATTATTGAAAAACACAAGGTTATGCTGATGTTGGCTTCATTAAAATAATTAAAGTAATTTTATTGATTGAATTTTGTACTTTTTTCTTATTGAAACAAGTGAGCGACAAGTCAATTTTCACAACAAAACAATGAATGATTTGGAAAAATGTATGAATAAACATAGAGCAATGTAATTTCAATCAAAGAATATTATTTTTTGAATTAATCAATTTTGTATCTTGTAATTATTCATATGATTGATAGCAGGATCAAGATTTTTTGAAGAGTTAATTTCACCGCTGATTTTGAAGACAATGGAATTCAACGCGGTAAATTAGCTTAGAAGAATTTTGAATTTTTCAGACAATTATAAATTCACTTGAGATTAATATTTATGAAATTTTGAAAATTTGAATGAAGTTTTTTGAATAAACAAGTGAGAAATGTGCAAGAATTTAGTGAATTTCACAGTAATTTTACAGTTGAAAATTATTGGTGACACTTTAAAATTTTCATTTCAAATTTTTTAGTTTGATTTTCAATGAAAAATGCTGATCAATTTTCAAACACAAATCAATCACATAAAATAATCAATTATGAAGAAAATCACTTTAATTAGTCAATGAATTAAAATTTCTACGGAAAAATCATGATTTTTTTTCTGCAGACAAAATACTGTTGAAACTATGATGAAATAATTTCAAAACATTGATGACATTAAATGATGTAAAAAATGGTTTAATTTTAAATTTTGAAGATAATTTTTGACAATTTTAATATCAATTGAATTCATTGGATTTTCGGACTCAATTCAAATGATTCGGTCGATATTCAATGATCTTTGGCGCGTTAATGTATATGATCGTGAAAATATTTTATATTTCATATATTTCTGAATTTCAATTCAAAATATTCCATCATCACAATCATCAGTCGAAAAGATAATGATGACAAAAGCACAGAGGTGGAGCGTCTTTTTTTTCATTCATTCAAATTCGTTTCATTTTAACAATTGACAATTCGGAATTGAATCTATTTATTTTCATTGCATTTCAAATGGTTTGTTTTTTGAATTCATTTCATTGCATTCATAGACACATATGAACACACAAATAATAATATTGAAACAAAAATGATGAAAATGAAGAAGAAGAAGAACAAACGAAGAAGAAGAAGAAGAAGAAGAAGAGGTGATATATGGATAAATGGGAGAAAAAAATAAAAGGAAGATCTTTTCGGGCTGCTGTTGGTCGTTTTTGGTTATTTTATTGATGCTTTCATCATCATCATTGTGATATATGATGGTGTGATATATGGTACATAAACACTCACAGACACACAGAAACATATATAAATGGAAAGAGGAAAATTTTTTTGAAAATGTAGACAATATACATAGAACAAAGAGATAAAAAGGCAACTGGAAAAAACACACATTGAATATTGAAGAGAAAATGGTGATGGAACCTAAAAACTATGACTGAAACCAAAACTACTCTCCATCAATGTGCATTAATGCATAGATTCAAACACACATACACAGAGACACACACATAAACACAAGCATATTTGAATCAGAAGATATATGATCATCATCATCATCATCATCATCCATACGATTTACCATCATCACAATGGATATGATGAGATATACAATAATAATACAAATAAAAATGATACCGAAATACGCATAACGATAAAAATATATGTGTGTGTCTATGTTTGGTTGTTTGGTTTGTTTGGGTGAAAAATTGTTGGAAAATAGTGAATGGAATAGGTGGAGCTTTTCAAGCAAATATCTTTTTGCTTATTCAAGTTGGTTATTTTTTTCAAATGATCATGATGATATCACGATGATGAACCATGGTGAAAGATGGTCGGATCAATTGTACAATGAAAATACTGCAATGGAAGAGCAGCTACCAGCAGAAGAACCAACAGTGACAACAATGAATTGAATCGAATGAATCGATATTGAATCAATGCACAAATATTAAATAAATTGAATACATTTGAATAGGTTTGAAGCCTTGAAATCAGTAGAAAAATCCGAAAAAGAAGCCAATTTGGCCAATTAAACTTTGAATATTAGTTTTGAATATTTTTTTGCTTTGAATATTTTGCATTTTTGACCCTTCAGATCATGTCATCCATGAGATATTTCAAAAGGAAAAATGAATATGGGAAGGATTCACAATCGAGAACAACTTCGTTTATCTATTATTTCTATTCAAATATATTCATTTATACATTTTGAATCCATTGGTAGCATCCTTCTTTTTTCCTGTTTTCAATTTTATTTCCATAATAACAATAGAAATTGATGATGATGATGATACCACAATGAGACATACTCAGACAAACATATTTACTAAAATGTACGCATCCATTTTTGTACAAAAAGAAGAAATAAATGAAAATACATCCATACATTTGGCTGTTGTTTATCTATCTGAAAAAAAGAAGGCGGTTACAATGCATCTTTATTTTTTTCATTTTTCAAATAGAATAGAATATTCTTCAATGTAAAAAAAATCGGATGTGTTATCTATAGATGCGCATCACCATTCGGATGCTGTGTCCGCATCCATTTTTTGGAAATTTTTGGCGAATTCGGAAGAAAATAATGGAAAAAAGCACCTAGAATACCGAGAATTCACAAGATCAAATGCAGTAAAAAGCATCAAAAACAAAATTCGAAAAAAGTCCAAGAATATCAGCAGAATTTCCGTACAAACATACAAGAACATCAATCAAAAATCAAAGATCTCAAAACATTAAATTTAGCATCAAATTCACATACAAAAAAACATGGAAAATATGTGAATGATTCAACATCTAAGAATCCTTACAAGTCGAAAAATAAACCCCTAAAAAAATAATGGATCAAAAGTGAGCAGTAACAATACAAAAATGAATGAAAATGAAATATAAAAAATAAAATATAAAAGGTGAATCTCTGCACAAAGTAAAAATTCAAATAAAAAAACTAAACTAAAGTTTTACAATGGAGAAAATGAACATCTTTCGACTGGTGATGAATGCATTTCAAAGGGAAAAACCTATGACAAAAGTATGACAATGATTGTATGCGGATTTGGATTCAAAAAAATAATTTTGGAATCACTGGTTCATAATGAAAATGATATTATCCAAGATGAATAACAAACAAACAAATAATTTATTTTTTCAGATTTTAACAAACAATCAAACGAAATGACAAAACAATATATTGTGTATGTGTGAGAACAGTAACTGAACAACAACAGCTCAAATGCATTGGAGCAGCCATAGTAAATATATGGATGAAAATATTTTCGTTTTTCAATTTTCATTTTTTTATATTTCTTTGATTCATTTTTTTTGTTACTTTAACCAGTATTAATTCATACCATCATAATGGTAAAGCCGGATATTATCATTACATTATATTACATTGATTATTGCTTCAATACATATTACAATATACCCAAAATCACACAAATATATACAAAAAATTGAGTACAAGATCATTATCTTTGAGAAATGGAAAAAAAATATTATAAAAACATTGAAAATAAATGAAATGAATCATAAACAAAATATAAAAAATATCAAAAACAAAAATTGACTAACAATTTTGGCTGGGAAAATGCATATAATAATAATGTGATATATCACACAACAGCAGAAGAGAGTATTGAATTTTCATTTTCAATACATCTTATTGTTTTTTGTTGATATTTTTATATTTTTTTCAAAATCAATTTATTCAGTCATTTCATTTCGTTGTTCCATTGGAAAAATGAACATTTATACATTTGATTTTCATATATATATGAACATTGATTGATTTTTTATCAATCAATTTTTATCAAATATCGTCGATTGATTCAATATACATTATTTTTTATGCAAGAAATGATCCATAATGATGATCAATCAATCGATCTATTGATCGAATGATGATGATGATGATCAATTTCCTTTTTTTTTGCTTCGAATGATAATATTATCATCGATAGAGCCGAAAAAAAAGATTTCCATAAGATTTTTCAAATGAAAAATGTTTGAAAATGCTTTGGACAATTTTCAATTGAAAAATTAAGCGAAAATTGAATTGTCAAATTTTTTTTCCAATATTTTCAGTGAATACATATGACAACTCAATACGGATCAACTTGGAGTAAAATATTTCATTTCATTCAGTCGTATTATTGTCGTGTTGTATTATTATTATTATTGTTATGATAATACATACAAATTAGGTATTTTTCATTCGTTTCTTTTGTATTTGGCCCTTTTGCCAATCTAATAATATGGTCGATATCAATGAAGATCAATGATAGTGAATGAAGAGAGAAAGAGACAGAGGAAAAAATTTGATCCATCTATTATTATACAAATCATTAGATGATTCCAAAATACAATGGACCGAAAAAAAAATTAGTTCATTTGGTCCTTGGAAAAATATCGTTGTTCAAAGTTGTTCATGTGATCTAAATGAAATCCAAAATGATATTTGAATGCACATTGAAAAAAAAGAGGAAAAGATTATGTTTGCTACTACACCTCGCATTTTCAAATTTGAACAAATTTTTAATTTGATTTAATTCATGAAATTGAAATCCTTATTTTTCAGACTATTCAGACCCTAGCTATACCTAGCTAGACCTAGCTTTTTCGATTCAAAACATTAAGAAGGTCAAAGGTGATTATGCAGAAAATTTAGATAGAAACAAGGATTGCCATTGCAGATAGATGATGATTATCAAATCTGTGTGCATTTGATTCATTAGTATTTGAATATTGCTAGCCATTTGTTTGTTTCTTTTCTGTGTGTGGATCGAGAATCCAAACAAAATACCGACAAATAACAAGCAAAAAATCAATGATTGAAATTACGATCATTTGATGATAATAAATTGATTATTTGTCATCATAGAACAACATATGAAAATAAAGTTTCATACAGACTTGCGCTAGATGTTTGTCATCGAATGATCAAACTAATATATTTTCGGTCAATTTCTCAAAATGACCAAAGGTTAAGAAAATATGTTTCTTTTGGGTTTTGTTTACCAAAATTTTTATTAATATTTGATCAGAGATGGTAAACATTGGAACTCGAACAACAAACACCAGCAAATACAGCAAATAACAAACCGAAATGCTTATGCACATGTCTTGTTTCTTGTACAATCAACTCAAATATATCACACACACGTCTTTAAAGTCAAAGTAAATGGACACAGAGCCAAATGAAAAAACAAGAAACTTTGGACCATGTCATGTTTGGCGGATTAAGATCAAATGAATGGACAGAAAATAAAAAATTTGTCACTCATAGAACTTAAAGGTTCCAAACAAACAAAATTATCTTTGATGTTTTGAAACAAAGAAAGAAATTATGATTCTTAACATTTTACTTTGTCGTACTTTTCAACACAAATACACAAGAAAATATCCAAAATTATTAATGAAAATATGTCAAACACACAAACATATTGATCATTGGTGGTCAAACATCGACACATGTATGTATGCATGTACAAAAAAGA
This sequence comes from Psoroptes ovis, assembly GCA_002943765.1. Lineage (NCBI taxonomy): Eukaryota > Metazoa > Arthropoda > Arachnida > Sarcoptiformes > Psoroptidae > Psoroptes > Psoroptes ovis. Next base: position 1,141,156 of record PQWQ01000011.1, on the reverse strand, counting down.
ATATTCATTGACAATATTTATTTTAATTTTTTTGGTTCAATATTTCGAGTCAAAGAAAGTCAAATGTCAATGTTTACCTGAAACAACACTCATGGTAATAATAGGAGCAATATTTTATACATTGATATTACATTTATTAAGATCAAATAAAATGTTATAAAAATTGAAAGAAATTGTTATTTTATTATGTTTATTATAAGAAAAACATAAATATTTATTACTGATAAAGATGTTAAATCAATAAAAAAAAACAAATAAAAATGAATGAATAAATATGAATGAATGGATAAATGGTAAATATTGCGTGTATTTATTTATCGCTTATATTTATTAAGGTGCTTGAAATTTTTCATGTTTAATCTTCAACCAAAGAAGACCACACACGAATGAATGTTATTTGATTATCGCAAATAACACGATAAAACGACAACAATCAAATCGAATCAAATGATATGAAATTGTTTTTCGTATCAAGAAAAAAATTGATGCAAAATGATCAGAAGAAAACATTCAGGAGCCAAATTCAAACGAGCTGCTGCTGCTGCTGCTACAAACATTTTCAACAAGAAATTGATCAACTTTGAAACCTGCGAAATACTTTGGAAAATGTGAAAATAAACCTAATTTACACACGTAAAACTTGGTGACTATCGATGACAAATAATCGAAATTGAATCAAATCAAATAATGAAGCTAATAACAAGCAACAACTGTGTAATTTTTTTTGTTTCATTTAATTCTTCTGTGATATTTTAGATTGAAAAATTTGAAAAAAAAATATATGAAACCATAAGGTCAATTTGAGGAGAATGAAAACAAAAATGAAATTTTCAATGAATGAATGAATAAACGAATCTGTTTATGAATTTGTCTACAATTTTTCCCCTCAAATGTGCTATATGCGAACATGAAATTTATACATTTTTGCTTCACACAATTTGTTTTTGCAAACGTTTTTGGACCAATTAATCATCGGGAATTAAGCGTTTGACATTGGCTGTTGCTGTTGTTGGCTTTATTTTGTTTGTTGGTGTCTTTTTTCGTTGAATATTTTTTTCAATCAAATGCAGGATCCATTGAATTTCTCGGTTGGTTTTTTTTTTTTTTTTTTTTTTTTGTTTGGCTACAACAAACTAGGCAACAACCTTCTAAATAATAATAATAATCTTGATTTTTTTGTAGGTTCATTTGTTTAGCTCTGAATAATAGTTATCATTTGTTCAATTCAAAGCCATAATGTTGTGATGACAACAAAAATGTGATCAAAACGATTTTCAATGAATTTGTGGTGTTAATTTCTCTGTTTTGTTTTGTGTTAATTTCATCGAAGTGATGCTAATTTCCTATTCTTTGGGTTGTTTTTTTCCACAACTGATATAATAATTGATACCGAAAATGATTGATAACATTAAAATTTGACCTTCAAAAAATGATAATTTGAATAAGTTTTTACGATCAGAACAATATTATTCAAATTTCAATGAGAATTCAATCAACTTGAAATTTGGAAAAATTAAAAAAAAATTGAATCAAAGATTGATCACAAGGAAATCACTGAAAAAGGCTCAGATAAATTCAAAAAAGTTCAAACATACACACACAGACACACACATACTTAGGGGCAAATGAAAATTTTTTAATATTTAAAAAAAAAAAAAAAATTAAACAATTCATTGATACATTTTTTCTTTTTGATCTGATTTGATTCGATACAGAAAACAAATTGATCCGTCACATTTCATAGATAAATTTATTTTAAATTTTTAGGTTGTCCGAAAATTTCATTCGGCTTAATCAATAGAGTTGCTCATAAAAATCGGCTAGAACTTTTTGGACAACCTAATAATTGAATCTATCACAGTGAAATGAATCAATGAAATTTTTTTTTCAACAAAACAAATAGTGTTAATTATCCATAACATGCAACAGCAGTGGTGGGCAAAAAAAAAAATGAATATTTATTGTTTGTTCAATATTCAGTTTATTCATTTGTAATATGTGTTATAATTCTCCTGTAATAATGTTTGTATGTGTGTGATTTATGAAAAATTTGAAAAAACATTCAAAATACCAGACAACAACAACAACAACAACAGCAAAAATTTACAAAAAATAAAATATTAACGGTCACGTCCACGATATCGTCACACTTATTAAATATTTTTCATTATTATTTTCGATTATTACGATTGATATTATTATTATTATTTCGAATACAATTATCATTATCGTTTCGATCCTCACCATACTGATCATACGGAAAATTTTGGAAATTGTGCTAAAAAAAATGGAAATGAAGACATCAAACACAACTATTTCTATCAAATAATTCAAATTAATACAATTATAAATTGAATATATTATTATTATTATTATGAATGAATGTAATAGATTATTCACACGCATTTTTTGAATTGAATTGAATTATATGTTGTGCTATTGAATTTGTATGGAAAAATAAAATAAATGTTCAAACATTGATGATGATGATGATGATGATGTATGCAGAATGAATGAACAATTGATTTCACATTGATTCGGTGACATTTGGTGTCTTTTTTATTATTATTATTATAATTTCTGGTGACCGTTTTAGTTTGGTCTATCGCGGTGTACATTTGCATACATTAAAATAAATGAATGATAATGTTAATATTATACACAGTGAAATAATGGATGAATATATGCTGCTGCTGCTGCAAGGTTACAACTTAATAAGCCATGACAGTTTCATCTAAAAATCAATTCATTTCTAACCTTTTTTTTCTTTCTCTTCTTTCTCTTTCACTCTGTGAAGACCTAGGAAGCCAAAATGATGATGATGATGAAGAGGATTACATTACAACAATAACAGCTACAACGACCAACAAATAATACTGAATGACATGGACCAAAGAAAAATTTTTTTCAATTTTTTCTCCCTAATTTTATTTTTCACTAGCTGGACCCTTATTCAGATCAAAAAATGAAAAGAAGAAAAGACTCAGCTTGAGAGACAATTTTCTGGTACCGATCGGTATATTTTTGCATATAACACGCAACACAATGGAGACTCTTAACCATCATCAATCGATGAGCCTATGAACCGAAAAAAAAAAAATGGAAAAATGTTTCATATTCATTGTACAATCAAAATTTTTTCGGTCCCTCTGATAAGAATGAATAATTTGTGAATACACACACACACTCACATATAATATTTTGAATCAAAATTTGACAAAGGATGATTTTTTTTTCCATTTTTCTCTAATGAAATAATTGTCGCTAAAGCTAAAATGAATAAATGTGAATGTGAATGAATTGAATAGAAGATTAGCCCATTCAGTGTCATTTGTTTCCTTTCTTTTCAAAAATGGAAAATAAAAATTATGAAACGAGCGTCAATATGTTTGATTCATCCAATACAATTCAAATGAGTCAATGAATGAATGAATGTATGAATGATTCAAAAATGAAAATGAAAATCAAATATATATCTATGCATAATTCAAACAAACAAACGTAATTCAAACACAAAACACATAAGATGACATCTCAATCAAGCTTTGTCATTATTATTATTATGATTATAATCATGGCAATAATTCTGGATTGTCGATAATTTTTTCTATCACAATGAAAAGATGGGACATTGGTGCTTTGGTATTATGTAGAACACATAGAAAATGACAAAATGTGACAACAATACAATACAATAATAATAACTGAATCAAAAGAAATATATTACAGTTGGACAATCCAAAAAAAAAAATCTATTCAAATCATTCAATATTGTATATTCAAAGACAGTAGACAATGACAAAATCAATGATCACAAGGGTCCAAAAATTTTTTTTTATTTTTTCGAAAATCCAAAATCTTTTTTTGCGATTTGAAAAGGTGAATTGGAAATACAGAGTATCACTGAGGTACGCTGTAACGTTGAAATACTGAGTTATGAATAAAAGCAATGATAATAACAGGAGAAGGCTAATTTTATCAATTCAAATATTGCAAAATTCATTTCATTTTATCAAGAAATAATCATCATGGAGACACCATATTGATTGAAAAATAGAGTACACATAATAGTAGCAATAATAATAATGACACAACAACATAATGACGATTATTTTATCAAAAAATTTTTTTTTCTGATATCTTACTTAACTATGAATGTACAGCTTAAACCCGGTGAAAAACTCTCTGATAAATTAATACATTTTCAATTCAAAAAAATAATACAAAAAAAGACAGTTATAAGTTATTATTATTATTATTATTATAACAATAATCATTTGAATTTTGTTACAGATTGGCCGATTTCAATCGGGTACCAGTTTTTTTTGCAAAATTTTTCTGCGGTGCCTGCTTGCTTGCCTGTCTATGTATTTTCATTTGACTTTGACACTTGCAAATAATGAAAAAAATTATGTTTGACAATTCAATCAAACATAATGAATGAATGAATGAGAAAATGAATAAATGAATGTAGATGGATAAATGAAATGCCAAAAAGGAAAAATTACGAAGAGATAATCTTCTTTTTTTTTGTTATGATAACAATACACAACAAAACAAATCAAATAATAATGGTGATGAATTGTATGATTTTAAATATGAGAAAATTTTTGAAAAATTCATTTTAAAATCTCCATCCGAGAACCTTCCAAACCTTAATTATTTTATCCGAAATTCATTTTCATTCATTTATCAAATGAATTATTTTTGAGATAAAAAAATTTTAATCTCTTTGATCGATTATTTCGTTTTGCTATTATTAATATTGTCATTAATATGAATGCAAATATTAAGGCAAATATCAACACAGACATTAATACAAATAATAATCATTTAAAATTTAGGTAAGAAAACAAATGAATTAAAATGAAAGTTTTTCATAAATGAATGTTTTGTAATTTTTCATTTGGACTTTTGAATTAAATTTTTGCCAAAGAAAATTTTCAACAAAAGCCAAAGTCTATGGCTTAAACCTGGCAAATATTGAAATTGAAATAATAAATATCACAGATAGTGTTTCTATTTGAAGCTAAAATTCAATGGCAGGATGGTTCTACAAATGATTAAAAATTGACTAAATGGTGGATTTTTAGTATTTTTCATTTTTTCATTTCATTTGCTGAATGATTATAATTGATGATGATGATAAAAACAAGCTGTTACATTCATCCGAACCTTAATTCAAACACACACACATTTGAATTCAATCATATCATTCAACTATTTGTTGTTTGTTTGTCGTTGTTTCACACATTGTGTCAAACATATAACTCATCTGTGTTTTGGAAAATTTTGTGATCAACAAACAAACGAACCAAACGTATGAAATGAAATGGTCATCAATTATCACGCGAATATAATGAACTATGGACAATGTGGACAGAAAAATATGGAAATTTAACAAAATAAATTTGAAAAAAACCAAACAAAAATGAAATTAAACTCAATTTCAAAAATTTGATGCCTAATTTACTCTGTCATAGTGTTTATTTTATATGGTAACTTTGAATTATGCTTCATTTTTACATTTTGTAAATTCAACGATAACAACAACAACAACAACCAAAAAATGAAAACTTGTAAATCATTATTGTTTCACGTTTAAATATATGAAATATTCAAATAATCATATATTCCATGATTAAAATTAAAACAAGTTCATTCACACACACGCACACACACACATATTCATGCACAGATACAGACGTACAATGTCCTTGATTACCTCGCAGAGGATCATCTTACTGTTTGGGATATTGTTTGGTCACAAAAATAAAAAACAAAAATCAGAGAAATTGGAGAAACTGGAGAAGCCAGAAAAACTAGAGGAACCAGAGAAACCTAAGACTTATGCTTTAATTTCTTCGAGTATTTCTCAGGTTCACAAAGAAACAAATATTTAAGGCATTTTCCCTAACAAGAGAAGAACCCAAAAATCTAAGGCTGTTGGTGCCTTTATGCAATGAAAACATGCCCAAAAAAAAGTGACAATGACACCTGATGATAACCCCGAAAGTTTGGTGCGACAGTTTCGGTTGTCGTAGTTGATTATGATTATAATTTATTTCATCATAATTTTTTTTCCTTGGTTCATAATTCACCGAAATTCATTTGTTTATTTGTTTGTTTGTCAACAATGGATTTGAACCAGGGAACCAGAAAAAAATTTTTTCTTTATTATCAAAACCCGAAAAAGAAACACCATGGACCTTTTTATTTATTTTTTCCTTTGAAGATTTCTTTGAATTTTTTTTTTTTTTTTTTGAATTTCGCAAATCACAAAACCCGAAAAAAGAAGATGATGATGATGATCCAATTTAAGAAAACAACAAAGAAAATGAAGGTAAAACCTGCTGAGAATGACAGCAACAACCGACAACAACAAATGACAATGACAACAACAATGATTGCAAATTGAATTCAACATGTATATCATGAATGAATCAAAAGAATGGGGACCAAGAAGACCTAAAAAAAATAATTAGATTGATAATATATTTTCAAGGCTTATGGTTACATATTTTCTCCGATTTACATATTCATATCTACCTTGCCCTTCTTATGTTGCGGACCAAAACAACGACCAAACAATGACAACAACCGAAAACCCCCAAAAAAAAAATTTCATTCATGTTTGAAGATTCAATCAGCGAGGAAAAAAAGGTGGTAAAAATATTTCCAATTCAATTCATTTCAATACAATTCAATTGATTTAGATTGAAAAAATTTCGGTCCACTTTTTTTTAAAATAAAGGCCCTATTGTTGCAAATTCAATTTCAATCACAAATATTTTTTTTCGCTTGAAAGGTGAAGAAAATAACACATAGATAAATTGAATAAATAGATAAAACATGAAAGGTGATAGAAGGTGATAAAGGTGGATTGGATTTTGTTAGGGTAAAAGGAAAACAAAAATCTTTCAATTTTTTTTGGTTCCTTTTATTCAAAATAATCAACGAATGACAATGAATGACAACGGACAAATGACAATAGGAAAAAACTTGCAACTTGTGACACCTTTTGTATGCTGCTGTTGTTGTTGTTGTTGTTGTTGTATTGTTTCGCATGTTTTTGTGCTGTTGTTGTTGGTGTTGGTGTTTGTCATTGTATTATCAATTGTAACTTACTGTGTTTTGCAGGTTTATCTCATTGCATACATTGATTTGTATTTTTTTTTTTTTCAATGAATGTTTTTTTCCATTTTTTTCAATTAGCTACCAGTGTTACCTTTGCTACGCTTTTTATCATTTATCATTTTCTATTCAATTTTGTTATCTTCATTCATTGCGTTCATTCGTTTATCAGAAGAAGAAAATATGAACAATTGATTATTTTTTTTCAACACCATTCGATGATTTAAATCAAAATCGATTTTGTGTGAATCGTGAATGGTGAATTTTGAATTAGAAAAATTTTGAAATTTTTTTTTCAAAAAAAATTTGCGCATTGAATAAAGGTGTTGGTCCACAAAATAATTGAAATGAAATAAAGCAAATGAAATGAAATGAAATGAATGAAATAAAAAAAGATCAGAGATTTTTTTCTTTTTCAATCAACCGACACCTTGTGTCCAAAATATATTAATCAATATTCATTTTTCGGTTAAAGAAAGAGCGAGAAAGCGCAAATCATTTCATTTAAATTCATTTGAATTTGGATATTTTTCTTGATAACAACAATTGAACAATTGTAGAGATCTAAAGATCTAATCAAGCAAAATTTTGCTTCTCTTCTTCACCAAATCATCAAGGGGAAAAAAATATTGGTGTTTGATGGTGAATTATGGAAATTTTTTCATTTTAAAACTTTGAAACTTTCAAAATTCATAGATATTTTCGTACAAAATTTAAAGATATCAAAACATATTTTCAATTGAAAATAAATTGAAACATACCTGAGCCAATTTTTTTCTGGGTTGAAAATACGGTGTTTATTATTAATATTTGATTGGGAACAATTTTTTTTTTTATTTTGAGGAACAAAACTTGATGAATGTTTGTTTTTGTTCATTGAAATCGGTGAAATCATATCGATATTATGAATCATTGAAAAAAAAAATTCACAGAAAACACAAAAATTTAAAAAGATTTTTCTCTTGAATTCAAATTTAAATTGAAGAAAATTATGAAAAAGAAGATTATGGTTGAATGAATTTTCGAATGAAAATATTTTGAAATTTTGAATCACAGCTTACAATACACAATTTCAACAAGGAAAAAACATTGAAAACATTGATTCGTTGATTCATTGATGAACAACAACAAGATCGGTAAAAAATGAATAATTTTCAATTCATTGATTCATTGTAAACATATGATGATGATGATGATGATGAACAAACATATATTATCACGTTGAAACACATTTGTTGTTTTTTTGATAGAATTTTTTTGGTGGAAATAATTTTAGAATTTATCTGTTTTTGTTAAATTTGATTTTAGTACACGTAAAAATTATCATTTCACAAAGAAAAATAAATGAAAAATCATAAATCATTAATATGAAAGTAATTCTTTGCTGATGGCACCAAACAGTCTGTCAATCAAATGATGATGTTGATAATAATGGCACAAAACACAAAACAAACACATTTCAAATAAAACAAAAGAGTTGCAATCATCATTTAGAAGTGGTACCATTTTCATTAAAATTATTATTATTACTTGAGAGATTATCAATCGAAATATTTATAATCATCTTATCATCATAATCATCATCAAATAAGTGATGCTATTTTCATTGAATCGTATAAAAAACAAAGCAAATACAAGCAAATGAAAGCAATTGATAAATGAATGATAATTGTAAATAATGACAAATATCAATAATATCAAAAATAGAAATAAAACAATTGTCAATTTTTCTTTGTTTTTTTATAATTTTGTCAATCATAAATCTTAGTAACAAATAATTTTTCTATTTTGTTTGATTTATTGTCATTTCATTTGTTTTTGATTATCGAGTCACAGTCAGTCATATATTGATCGGTTGAAATTCATTTTGATGACAGAAAAAAGCGCTTTTTTCTGTGTATTATTGTTTAGTATTTATATGCTCAAGAATGATAAATAAACTAAAAGACAATGTAGAAATAATAATAATTTTCAGAATGAAAATTTCTTTCCGATGGATGGATTAAATTCTACATTCAAAATGAATTGAATCGGATGTTTGATACCGATATTGAATAACAAATATGATAAATTTTTTTATCTTATACCGACATATTGTTTGGTTTATCCAAACATTTTTCAAATAATGATATTAATACCAGGTGTCATAAATCACCGAAAAAAAAAGAAAATAAAACAAAGAATTGCAGCCACTTGTTTAGGATTTGATATTCGCAATAATAAAACAAAAAATACACCAATGATTATGTATGATAGTACACAAACAAAGATGATGAATTGTAAGAGATTTTCAATTCCGATTTTTTTGTATTTTTTTCTTTGATCAAAAATAAAATAAAATATTTGTCAATTGCGACTACCATTTATGTCAATAAATGTATTAGGTTGTCCGATAAGTTCTTGCCAATTTTCTCATGATTTCCAACGATATGATCGGCAAATACTTTCCGGACATCCCAATAATAATAATCAAATGATATTAAGATTTTTAATTTATCAAAATAATAAAATAAGTAAATGAATGAACAAACATAAAGCAATGGGTTGTTTAAAAATGACAAGAAATTTTTATTTTTTCAATATTCTTTTGATTGCAAAAGATAATAAACAAAGAAAAATGATAAAGAAAAATAATCAAAGAATCAATAATAATTTGGTTGAAAATAATAATTATGAATCCAGATTAATCCGAGCAAATAAACTATTGAAGATAATTCACCCTAAGTCCAAGTATTTGGCTTCAAAAAAAATTGAACATGGATAAATTGTGAAATTCTTCCGATTTCGCCATTTTCATAAGTTGATAATTGATAAATTGATAATTGATCAGAAAATGTTGCAAAATCTTGAATTTGTTGTGGTTAGATGCTGCTTTATTCAATTTATTTTCCTTTAAATGAACAAAATAATAAACTAATAGGATTTTGATATTATTATTATAACGATTTGATATTAAATCATTTCAAATCTTCAGCCAAAAGTATTTGATTTGTAGTTGGTATTTTTTATTCTTGGTTGTCAATTGCAGATATTCAATTTGTTTTTTGTAATTTTTGGCCATTTTATTTGGTGAATTGGTGACCAACAACCACTGCAAGTTTGTGGTATTTTGAAATTATGACTGAATTGATCATTTATTTTCATTTTTTTAAAAATATTTTTGTCTGATTCATGTTTCGATTTCTTCTACTATTCATGATTACTTGTAATCGATGCTTTTTACACTAATTTTTTCTCGGATTATTTTCAATGAAAAGTTGTGGATGATTCAAATGCAAATAATAAAATGAATCAGATTATTTTCAATTTTCAATTTTGAATTCAATTTTCTTTGGAGAAAAAATGTAAATTTCAAAAAATTCAATCAACGATTTCGTTGCCATCTGCTGTGTGGGCTTTCAAAATGCATTTTCAATTTTTTTTTTGGTCTTAAAAAATTGAAAAAACACGACCGACGATGTATTAATGTCACGGTGATTATTCATTCACTTTCCCTTCAAATATTGACATATTAAAATTGATTGAAAAATTTTCAAACAGTTTCGGCATTAATCAATTTATCAAAATGCTTTTAATTTGTCAAAGTAAACAATAGATTAATAGATTTAAATATGCGATATGTTTAAATGATTTAACCCGAAAGACAAAATTTTTTTTTTCAAATCCGACCATTTTTTCGATTGCATATTGCAAATATTGGTTGATGTCATTGAAAGTATCTGTTTGTTTGACAATTTGTTGTCGTCGCGGTAAATAATTAAAACAATCAAATTGATTGATCAAATTAATCCAGACAAAAAACAAAGATGCCGCATTTATTTATGAAAGGATTTCATCCTTTCAAAATACATCATCATTTTATCATCGATTGCATTTGCATGGATACAAATCCAAAAGAAAAATTAATCGGAAAAAAATGCCATTTGTCAATATATTTACATGATTTCTATGGTTCATTATTAAAAAAGTTTACATTTGAAATCATTAAAATAATAATTAAAAAACGTATTCATTGATATTAATATTAATAATTTTAATAATAATCATCATGATCAATATGTCGAATGAAATAATATGTTTCAATTTTTCGGATGATTTCCCAGGAATTCATTTCTGAAAATAATTACAGAAATGTTTACATTATCTAACATGAACAAATTTTAAATGACGAATATTCAGTAGATGATTGCTTAATCAATAATTAATTGGAATTGTTTCACGACAGAATTTCCCAAGGATATAAATAAGCGAAATTTTCAATTCAAGAATTGAAAATTTTTTTTATTGTTTCAAAATTGTTCAAAAATTGTTCAAAAACCAATTTTCAAAATTTTAAAACGACCAATGAATATTGTCCATCATTGAAAATAATTCAAAATGAAAACAATTTTGAAAACAGTTTATCGAAATTTTTCAATAAAAAAACCGAAAAAAATTAAAAAAATTTCAGAAATATATGAATTATATTTTCATTATTCACAAATATATTTTCAACGTATCCATTATTCAATGAATGAATATATAACACGTACAATACCATTCAAACAAAGATGTTCAAAATTTTTATATTATTTTTTCTCAACATTGATTTTCATAGCGACAATAATGTTATCACTAATATTGACCACAATCGGTGAAGATATTGTCGACAATAATTGCGTATTGAAATTCTTGAAAAATTTCATTGAATTTGAAGAACAAACATTTAATGTTTTTCAAATCGAATACTTTACAATGTTTTCGGCTCTTGTGTTAGTAATTAATGAATATAGATCCTGTGATTGTTTTGTACAACTTCAAAATTATTGTTTACCATTGAATGAATTATTACTAAAAGAAAAATATAAATCTAATATTTTTGATAAGGATTTGAATGCTAATAATAGAAATTTTCTCATCAATTATTTTTATTATTCATATTGGTTTACGATTACATTCGATTATTTATTTCGTATTGGTTTTCATTTGAGTGGCGTGAAAATGTTAATTGATATTATAAATGACTTTATTATTGACAAGTTTGAATTTGAAATGTTTTTAATTTGTTCAATTTTTTGTATTATCGTATATTCCAATGTCGATCTTTTCACCACTGGTATCAGTATCGAGATTATTTATTTTGTTTTTAGCTTAAGTTATTTGAAATCATTCATCAAACAATTGATTATTAATCTGAAACGAATGAAAAACAAAATTAAATCAATGGATTTAAATCAAAGAAAAATTTACCAAAAATATGTCGTTCATTTTAATGAGCTTGACTATTTCAATAAAATGTTTGCAACTTTCATAGTGTTCATCAATTTAATCTCTAAAAGTTTTATCATTTACATAATAATAATTTTAAGCAAAAAAATCGATGATAACTGGGTGACACTTTTTATGCTACTCGTATTCTTAATGACATTCTTAGCATCAGAATTTATATTCATTAAAGTAGCAAATTTTCCTAAATATAACGAGGATTTATTTAAAATTCTTTATGATTTGAATGTAACCAACCATTTCTTTAAAAAGCGTTTCGAAGAATCAAAGAAAAATGATGAAGAATCGAAAAGATTTCAAAATAATATCAAAGCATTTCGATATAGAAGATTTCTTCCATTTAAAACATTGTATGAGAAAAATTTATTCTTGCAAAATATATCTCAAAATAATTATGGATTTCATTATGGAAAAATATTTTTCATCGATCGACTAGAACTAATGGAAATGTTCTTGTTTGATTTTGTATTTTTTACAATGTTATATAAGAAAATTGTCATATAATATATTTTCAATAATAAATAAGGTATTCGTAAACGTCATTTGAATAAAATATTTACTGATTACTTCATTTTTTTTGTCATGTTTGTTTTTTTTAAAATGAAGCAGGAAAGTACATCAAGAAAAAAAAATGAATCCAATGTTCATTTCTTGATCGATTGTCATCTTGAAATGTCAAAAAATTTCAAAAACAACAATAGAAAAAATGTTTGAACTAATCAATCAAAAACAATTAAAAATGAAAACAATATCAGAAATATCGCAATAAATTGGTACATTTGATCGAATTTATGAAAGCGATTTTATCGTGATTGTAATTATTAATCTCCCCTATAAAAGAATGGTATAGGGGCATTAAACCGCTCGTTCATCATTTCATTTCATTTCAATATCAGAAATATTTCAATTATATTTTAAATGTTCAAAAATTTACATGCAAAGAATTGAATATTCATTGTATGAATATCGTACAAAAACGATACCATTCTCAAAACGCTTTCATAGATCATTATTTATATTAATATCAACAATAATTATAACAACATTGATCATATTGAATGCATTCACCAATTATACACCGCAATTAAAATTTATGAAAATTGTCGAAAAGAAAATGTTAAATTTTAGTAATATGAAATTATATACTATATTTATTATTATAACAATTGTAAAAAAAGAATTGAACTGGGTGAAATCATTTAAGAAATTATATGCTTATAAATATCCATTAAATGAATTATTATTAAAATACAATGATCGACTTGGCAAAAATTTAAATAAAATAAATATTAGAAAATTAATTAAAAATTTTAATCAAACATTTTATTTTATTAAATATTTCAATTATTTTACTCGATACATTTATTTCGTTTCTTTTATTAAAATGTGGTATTTGATTCATGATATTTATATTGAACAAGATGAACATTTATTGAGATTTTATCAATACATTTTCGGTATTGTTTTCAGTATAGTTGCATTCGTTTATATTGATTATTTTATCACTGTGATCTATTATGAATTGTTATTCTTACTATTTTCAATCGATTATATTCGATTAAATATAAAACAATTATTGATTGATTTAGCATTGATTAAATGTAAATTATCAATGAAAAGTAAACGTTTGAATCAAAATAATCATCATTTTAATATAGTGTTTCAGTTGAAACAATTGGAACGTAAATATTTGGATAATTTTATTGAATTGAATCATTTCAATGTTTTACAAACGGATTTTATTATGTTCAGCAGATTTATATCGAAATTCATAATTATTATCATCATATTGAAAGTCAATAAAAAAAATGAAAATTTTCATATGGCCGATGCATACATTTATGTTGCATTGGCATCAGCATTTTTGTTTACTGAATACATATTCATACTGTTATCGAAATTTCCATGTTATAATGAAAATTTTTATAAATTACTTCATGATTGTAATAATCAAACTCAATATACTGAAAGAATAAAGAATCAATCACGCGAACAATCAAATTTACCGATCAGTGGCTGGAATGATTTCAAAAATATTCTACAAAATCGTCAATTATTTCAAAGAAATTTATTTCTACAATCAATCATTACAATTAATACTAGCAATAGAGATAGTAATAAGAATAGTTATGGATTCCATTTCGGTGAATCATTCATCATGGATCGGTCAAGATTAATTAAAATGTTAGCATTTAATTTTATATTTTTTTCGATATTGTATAAAAAATATGTTTTGTAATATTTTTTTTTTTGTGTGAAAATTTTCATATATCTATTGTTTTTCAAATGCAAACATATTTTAATATTCACATAACGACCAACTTAATGATAATCGCATCATTGTTTTCTTCGAAACGATGTGTCCTAAATTTTATAAAGCATCTTCGACTTCAAAAAAAAAAAAATTCACAAAAAATCATGATGAAACAAAAAAGAAAATTGAGGAAATCTCAAAGAAAATAATATTAATTTCATTTTATTATCATTCATATACTAAACAACGGTCAAGGTTTATGCTGTTTTCTAGTCTTTGTCTTTTGATTTTCAATCATACATGTAACATCCGTACATTGATCTACAATGTATCATTGTTTTGCTATCAAATTTCAGTACTTTTAATAATGAATTTTAATATATTAAATAAAAAATATAATAAAATGATGATCAATCATATAACAATGATCGTTTTGATTGAATTTTTCGAAAAAAAAAAATTCATCAAATCAATTTTATTTCATATAAAATCAATCAATTCGCATTAATGTTG
The DNA here is from genome assembly GCA_002943765.1 of Psoroptes ovis. Lineage (NCBI taxonomy): Eukaryota > Metazoa > Arthropoda > Arachnida > Sarcoptiformes > Psoroptidae > Psoroptes > Psoroptes ovis. The sequence continues at coordinate 1,125,990 of PQWQ01000011.1, read as the reverse complement.
CTATAGGAAATAATGCACACAAAATATATTTTCCGAGTTAAATCAATTTCATCAAAATATTCAATTTAAAAAATTCAATTCAAAGCTACTACAACCATCTAGTATTAGCTATTCTTATGAAATTCTTATTCAATGATCAACTCAAATGTTATCAGCTGTGTGTGATATATCGATTTTTGAAAAAGTAAAATATTTAATTAAATTTAATGAATTTTACAAAAAAAAAATTATGGAATTTCTTTTCCTTCATAAATGAATAATAATCAAGAGATAACGATATGAATTTTTTGGTTGTATTGATAATGATCATAAGTACACAATGCTAATCAATAATTTCATTTCTTGTTATCGATTTTTTTATGAAATTTTGATTTGATTTTTGTGTATGTATTAAATCACGTATTTTTTTCATTCGCATAATAATACAAACACATTGCACACGAAGCAAAGAGATCCACAAAAAATATCTTTGATTTGTTTGTTGATCATTTTATTGAAAATTTCATAATAAGGTGTATGTGGTGCACGCGAAAGAGAAAGTTCATAGAAAATTTTTTTTTGATTATATAAAATATTAATAAAACAGGTTTGTTTGTACAATTTTATCTTATATTTATTTCGTTTGAAATTCAAAAGTTTCAAATGATTTTATATTAATTTGTATGTTTTTTTCCTATTTTTTTCTTCAAAAGAAAAAAATTTATCTTTAATTTAATCTTATTTATTTTGATGTTGCGATATTCGTTTGTTTTTGACGATTTGATCATTTTGGATAGAAACATTTTCTTTATGGTCAAGCAAAAATAATGTAACAAACATTTGTATAGTGATATCATGAAACGAGAAAAAAGAGGTAATGACGTCAAAATAAATGTTATCAAAATGTAAAAAGATATATGTGCAATGTTATATTATCAAAATGTTAAGATTACTATAATTATGATACGATAATAATAATAATCAATGATGATGATGATGATGAAATGGCAAATAAAAACAACATTAAGTTCACTTGGTCATCGTAACAGTATTCATAATAATAATAATATTGTTGAACGTCTCTTACAACAGCAACGAACATTGTTGAAATTTCCTTGCAATTTCAATTCGAATATCGATAGAAATTATTTTTCATTTTCATTTAATTTCTTGCCGTATAAACAACAACCATTTCGTTTGATATTACATAAAAACAATACTTTTAATATTTATTATAATAATTCAAGTGCAGTGAAAAGAAAAATGTCGTCAAATCGTAAAGTTTCATCTGATATGAATGCATTTCAAGATTATTTCAATAGAGCAAGTAAAATTGTTGCATTGACTGGTGCCGGTATTAGTGCTGAATCGGGTATTCCAACTTTTCGTGGTGAAGGTGGTTTTTGGCGTTCACATAAATCCGAAGAATTAGCTACACCGGAGGCATTCGCTAAAAACCCTGGTTTAGTTTGGCAATTTTATGAATATCGACGTCAATTAGTTTCATCGAAAGAACCGAATTTAGCGCATAAAGCTTTGGCTGTTTTAGAACAAAATTTTCTACGTGATTCACCTCAACGACAAGTAATTGTTGTAACACAAAATGTTGATGAATTACATCGCCGTGCTGGCATGAAACGTGTTCTCGAACTTCATGGATCATTATTCAAAACAAGATGTACACAGTGTAAAGCTGTCAAAACTAATTACAGTAATCCGATCGTACCTGCATTAGAAAAAATCGAATTAGATGGACCTGATCGTCAAATTGATCCCAAAGATTTACCTCGTTGTGAAAAATGTACAGGACTATTACGTCCACATGTTGTATGGTTCGGTGAACAATTAGATCCATTCGTATTGAAACAAGCCGAAGGATTGATGAGTGTTACAGATTTCCTTCTAGTAATCGGTACATCATCGATTGTTTATCCAGCTGCATCATTAGTGCCACAAGCAGCTAAACGTGGTGTAGTTATTTCAGAATTTAATCTTGAACAAACTGCTGCATCTGATTATGCAAAGTAAGATCAAATATTCAAATCAAATATCAATTAATAATTATTAAAAATTTGCTTAGATTCTTCTTCAAAGGACCGTGTGCACAAACATTGCCTAAAGCATTACAAATTGGTGAAACAATGATTTCTCATTGGGGCTAATCATGCGATAGCGGTTTAGTCAAGGAAATAGGAATGGTTATCTCAATTTTTTTAATATTAATCTTATTAATCTTAAATATAAAATCTATTTTGTGATTGAAATAAAAAAAGAGAAAAGTTCTTCATTTTTTTTCACTCACCATTTTCAATCATAATTTCTACGCCATTTTATTACGATACTTATGTTGATTGAAATTTTTTCTTAAATAATTAATAAATATTTGTATTTTTGAATTAATGAATTAATGCATTTTTTCAATTTGATAAATTTTTTTTATTTAAAAATCAAAAATCAAAATATTGCAAATCGTAAATAAAAAGTACAGAGAAAGAAGAAAAAAAAACTATACACAAAAATTGTTTCAAAATACAAATCAATAGTTCAAAATCTTTCAATTTCTTTCAAACACATATATATAAACACCACGAAAAAATATGATGATGATGATGAGTCATAATGATAATAAGTTAACCAAATTTAAATTTAAAAAAACTGAAAATTTAGACAAAATGAATTATACATAAAAAAAAACAACAAATCTAATGAGAAAATTTGAAAATTTTTAATTTGTTGAACACGATTAGACGATGATGATGATGACGATGACGAATATGATCGTATGATTAATGATGCTAAATGATTTTTTTTTCGGTCCAAATTTAATCCATTATTTATAATAGATGATTGTAGAGGCTTCACTTGTTGGTGGTGTTGTTGAAAATTTTATCAATATATTTGCACGTGTATTAATTGATTGATGTTGGCTATTTGTAGACAAGGCACCCAAACACAATCAATAATTGAAAGAAATGTTGGAATTTTACAAATTAAAATAATTATTGTTGTGGCAACATTTGATACGGCAAATTAGGATGTCGATGTATTGAACTGGCAATCGGTTGGCCATGATGACTAGCAGCAGCTTGAGCAGCTGGTAAATTAGATGAACCACCACGTAATTTAGGTGGCATGATTTGAACCTAGAAAATTGAAAGATTATTAAATTATTATAAAATTCAGAAAATTTACGTACCGGATGCCTTCTAAATTTAGAATCCAACATTGATTCTTGTTCACTAGGATGAACACCACTTCCGCGCAATCCTCCACGTTCAAATTCTAATTGTATTGGAATACGCTGTCGATATAATGTCGGTGATTCATCGTGATATGGAGTCATTGTGCCCATAGCTTTTCTTCTTTGATTAGCCTTATGAAAGCAGCAACCAATGGTAACAGCAAATAATAATGCAATCAGAATGGCAATCGGTGGAATTAACATTGCTAATAAACGATCGCCAAAATAATGCATATGAGGATATTCATCAACTTCAGGAACATTTTCTTGGGCATCCTGATCGATACTTATGTTGATTGTTGGATCTTCTGTTTCTGCTTCAGCAAACGAATTATCTAAATTGTTTCCGTTTTCATCGATATCGTCGTCATAATTATCTTCAGCTGATGTATCTCTGATTGGTTTAGCACCTAAAACTCTATTTTCTAATCCAGGATTGTTTGAGCAAACAGATTTTGGGCTCCATTCGATGCTTAAAAATTTTAGATTAGCCTCTAAGGGGTCGAAAAGTTGATTATAAATATCGAGAACATCAGTGCTAGTAATGTTATTGCTAAGATTAATGCTGCTTAAAAATTCTTCTGCATTTCTTGGAAATAATCTCTGATAAATATCTTTTAATATAACATTTTTAGGACAAGTTTTAGTTTCGAATAATGAACCACCACCTAAAACATTTTGGGAATGTGAATAACTTGTGACTAATGAACGATTGGTCCAAATGAATTCATAGAAATAATCACTTTGGAGACTATTAATGGATCTGGCAGATCTAATCAAACTTGCTTCATAATGTTTATGTTGGTGCTGCCCATGATGATGGTGATGATGATGATCCCATCTCTTATTATGATGATGATGATGATGATGTGAATGTCGTTTAACTTGCTGCTTATCATCTTCAGATACATTCACAACGTTTTCATCTAAATCATTTTCGTTTAACAATGAATTTGCTGTAACTTCAAAATCTTCCAACAAATTATTGCTTAATGGCAAATGTTCAATTGGTTCAGCGATTTTTGTGAATCGATGTCTACTAATATCTAGCATACGAAAAGCATCAAGATTAGAATTGCCCATTAATCGTGTAGATATTGTATGTGCAACTTCGTAAAAATCTTTTGATGTCAAACGCTGTTGAGATCGTGATGAAAGTTCAATGTTACGGTATAAAAAGTTCATCGTTATTTCAAATAAATAATCCTCTCTGGTATTTACGTCATGTTCAACATCTAAAACAAAAAGATCATGTTCACTGCCACCATGTACTGTATCTTCAGCAATTAATTTCAATTCGTATGTTCGAATGTGTTCTTGTTTATATGGCAATCCATAAATTGTTTGTTCATGAGTATCAAAGTATATGAAATCGGGAAGATCATTTTCAGGTTCTAATGGTGCTAAAGACAGAGCTAATTGTCTTGTATCTACTTGACGAGTCATAGAATAAACTGTATCTTTCGGTATTTGAAATTTAAATGCACTGCCTAATCGATATGGACCAATTCTATTTAATCGATTGCTAAAAACGATTTTATCTTTGTGCCTTGATGATGATGCAGCATCGACAGCGGCTGCATAACTACCGCATGCTGAGCGTGCAATAAATAGACGTTTAACATGTTCAATCGTAAAATCAGGTGAAACAGCCGAACGAAGCTCATTAGACGGTGACAAGAAGCCAAATTCATTCTCAGGATATGTTATATCATAAAGGCGACTGAACAACAAGTTAATTTCATTAACTGGACATGGATGCCGTGGCAATGAATCATTTGTCCATGTGATTGACCTTTGAAATATTAAAACAAAAATTAATTTAATTGATTAAAAAAGTCATTCACTTACCATTGAAGTGATTTCGGATTTTGTTGTATATTTAAAACGTTGATATGCCTCAAAAGTGCTTGTCGTTGAGCGGCTTCAGTGAGACTACTCGATGGCATCTCTTCAAATACTTGCATTGCCATTCGTTGTAAAATTGATGAAACAGCCTCGATACGTTCTGGGTAACGATCATTATCCCAAGTCATATTTGCTAAAATAAATTTATGAGTATAGGATAATGATTGTCGTGATTGGCGTACATATATTTCAAGGATTTCAGCTGCTTCACCTCCTTGAGAATCGACTGCAACTAAATTGAAACGATATCTACCAATATTATCATCAGTCGGTAATGCATATAAATATTGATTTTCATTATCAAATTGTATCCAATAATCGGCAGGTAATATTTCTGAATCTTTGAAAAAACCTAGACGTAATTGACGCGTGTTTCCATCTTCTTTATCATAAAAAGTATCTTCTGGTATACTGTATTGCCAAAATTTTCCAGCCGTAATAGATAATTTACTAATACGTTTATTAACAAAAGGTCGATGATTTAATAATGTTGTTGAATGTTCTGTTGAACTGGTTGTTGTAGTTGCACTTGTCACATTGATTAAATCTTTAGATTCAATGATAATGGATTGTTGTTTTTTCTGTTCATCAGCATCATGTATTGCTACAGATGGTTTGATTTCCATATCAATGACTTTACTACTCAATATTTGAGTTGAATCTAATATAGTTGACGACGATTGCAATAAAGAGATTGTACTTGTTGTAAATACTGGTGTGAATAATGGAGATTGTTGATCAAAATCATATTTATTACCATAATCTAAATTTACACTAGGACTTATCATTTCTGGAACTAATACTGGTGTACGATATAATTGTGGATATGAAGGTATATTAAAATTAAGTTGATTATTGATTTGTGTTGTTTCTTGTTTTGGAATCGTTGGTGTAGGCTGAATCTGATTTGATTGTTGGCTATTATCATGAATACTATGACTTGACACCCCAGTAAATGTAGGCGATACCATTGATGGTATAATTGTTCTAGATAAAGCAGTGATTTGCTGAAAATTGCTAAGAGAATAATCGATTCCTGAAGTTGAAGATGATGACCACATTTCTTTATTTAATACTGGTGTATCATAAATATTTTCATCATCAGCATAAGCATTACGCCGATGATGATTTCTTCTATGATGATGATGATGATGATGATTATAGTTGTGATGATGTTGATGGTCTTTCATTGGATGATTGGTCGATCCAGAAGATGGCATCAATGATATGTGAGGATCGATTCGATTAGCATCAACATTAAATTGAATATCATCATTGACATCATTGTGAAATGATCCATGTGTAATTTTAATCAATTCATTTTCAATGTTCGATAATTTCAATTGTTTCAATAGTAATTGGCTATTCGTATCTAAATCGATTGGTCCATTCGATTCTTGTTGGCATTGTTTTACATCATAGAAAATATGATATTCTTTATTCAAAGTTTGTCCATGACCGGTAACTTCACCAAATACAGTTTGCACATTGAATCTATTGAGCCATTGTTTTAATGTTTGTTCATTTTGAAATGTTTGATCACTATGTTTATAATATGATTGATATAAATTGATCACGATTGTATTGAATATTTGTTTTATATTTGCAAAATTTTTCTTCAAATCAATACGACATCGATAAAAATATGATTGTCCCGATGATTGATCTTGCCAATCATTCAAAAAATATGATGGTCGATCTAATGTTTCGATCACAAAAATATCTTCATATTTACGATTATTTTGTATTGCTTCTACTTGAATAAAATATATTCGTTTTTCTTGTGGCGCTCCAAACAATAGACCAGTATTATGATCAAAATAAAGCCAATCTGGCAAACGATTTTCATTTTTATTGTTATCAGCATTGAATCCAGCTTGTGATAGTGTGAAATTTTCCACATCATCAGGAATATCAATTTGATAATAGAATAATTTTCCTGAACAAAAAAATAATTTTTGTCATTAATTTAAGGAATTAAATCCAAAAAAATGAAAAATTCTTACCTATATAAGCTTGTTGATCGGGTATACGAAAAGCACCATTTAATGATGTTGATATTTCTTCATTTAATAAAGAATTTGATGATAATGATATTGATGATATGAATAATGATATGATTAATAGTAGCCATCTAAATGATTGATGGCATTTGAATTTTTTGTTATGATTGGTCAATAATAACAATAATGAAGAATATCTAATAAATAATGATATTAATGATGACAATAATAATGACAACAAAGAAGAAGACATCATCATCGTTAATTTCGATGCCATTGTATAATTTTATATATTTCCTATTTATTTATTTATTTTCTTTATTGTTGATAATGAAATTTGATGTGAAAACATTTAGATGAATTTGAATGACGACAACAACAACAACAACAGCCGAATGAAAAGCACAACATTCATTATGATGATATTATTTTCTTTTTTCATATTTCTTCTTCATAAATAATGAAAACCTATTAAATAGATTAGTTTCATTTCAAAGTTTTTTATTATGAATTATCCATTATCATCATTCATTTACGAATGGCTTCGAAATTTTTTTTTCACTGTATTATTACAAGCACATAATAACAAACAAAACATGATAATAATTTTTCACCACAAATATTTAAGAAAAATTGATTGTGTGAATTGTTTTGATTAATAGTCTATTCACATTAAATAAATAAATGAATAAATGAAGATGATATTCTTCTTAATAATAATAATAATAATATGTACAAATTGCACAATTAACCAAAACAAATAAACCAAACTAAATTATGATCTGGAATTTTTTTTTTTTTTATATTTTTAAAATGAATTCCTTTTTTTCTTTCTCTCTTTACTCTTTGAAATGATGTCGGTTGCCAACTATTGAACCATGATTTACATTTGAAATAATGAAATGAATTATTTCATTTTTCCCTTTGAATCAATTCATAAGAAGAAAATTTGAAATAATAAATTGATGAATTTTTTCTTGAATCTCATCATTATTGTTATTGAGTGTGTTTTCATGTTTGATGATATTTATTCATTTTAATTCAAGATGATATATTTTCGTGATGGGAGTCCTATAGCAACACACAGTAATAAAATAAAATAAAACAAATAAAAATAGAATTATTTATTTTTGAAATAAACAAATTTGATTTTCAAAAATAAAATTTTTGAAAATGAATTTTAGAAAAAAAACAAAAACATAAAACATGCAAACATACAAACACACATGTGTGCATATTTATTTGTCTACGTATTGATACATGGATCCATGTTCACAAGCAAACTATTAAATAGTGAATCATTGTTTAATCATTACAAACCAAAAAAACACAAAAAACAAAACAATTAATTAAAATGTGAATTTGTGGAAAACAGCATCAAACACAAATGGTTGAAAATATGAATAATACAATATTGAATTAATCAATTTCAAAAAATTGAAATCCATTCATTCATATATTAATAAATGAAATTCTTGATCAAAAGTATTGAAAACACATTCGATGTTAAAATTATTAAATTTTTTATCTCATTTCAAAACATGAAAACATTTTTTCCCGATTCATTTTGTTATGGTTTTCTTTCACATTTTTTTTTCTCAATGTTTTTACTGCTGCTGTCAAATAGTTATTTCCCAAATGATGATGATAATCATCATGGCAATATGATTACAATTTCTATCAATTATCATTGATTGCATTTCGCTCTTTTTGTATTTTGCTTTCGATTGTCAAAACCAAACAAACAAACAAACATATATTACAATTATCAATGAATGTAATTGCTATTTAAACTTTGTTACAGAAAAAATTTATCGGAAAAATTGCCAAAAAAAAACTCACGGAAATTACATTTTTATCAAATCGATGTCCGAGCGAAAACCAAATGTTTTGCTCGGAAATTTACTTTTTTTTCGTATCAAAAAAGTTTTATATGCCTTGTCTAGAATTTTTTTTCGGTGAGAAAAAATTTGAAATATGATAAATAATAATAAATAAATGATGATCATAATGATATGGTTGATATATTATTGATTATGGGCGAAGCAAAAAAAAAAAAAAAAAAAAATCAATTCCTCCAAAGTTGTCTTCACTGCACCACTGCATCATCATCATTATCAGCGAATGCATCATCATTCCAAAAATTCCACCATTGAAAAGCAAGAATTTTACTTGGAAAAAAATGATTTTAAAAAAATGAAAAATATTCAAAGTATTTTTCAATTTTAAAAAGAAAATTTTCAAAGAATCAATTGATCAGAAGAATTCGCTATTCGTTGCCTTTAGTTTTGTTCAAAATCATTTCAAATTGAAATTTTTAAAATTTTTTTAATTTAAAATTTATTGATTGTAATTGGAATTTTTCTGTGTAATTTATTCTTTCTCCAATCTATTTTTCCATTCAAAAAATTTTCATTTCATCGATGGTACTTGTCATAATAGCCATCATCATTGAAATTTTTCATTTATTTATTAATTTCAATGAATAAAAGACATTTTTCATCGAAATATGACTGATCAATTTTTTCAATTTTCTCTCGGAAAAACTGGAAAATTGGAAAAAATTGAAAATATTCGCATGAAATGTATTTGAATTTGTATAAATTTGTATTTGAATTTGTCTAAAATTCATATAAATAGGTCAATATTATTATAATATTAAATTATAATGATATTTATATGATCATCGAAAATGAAAATATTTTTTCGTCTTTAGCAAATGTAAACAGAATAAATGAACGAATCATGAAATGAACACGAAACAAAATCAACAATCATTAATGTGTTTGTTTGTTTGTTTATAAATACATGAATATTTGATGCTTGAATGGTTTGAATACCATCAACACAAATAAATGAATTCAATATTTATACATTTTTGTATTTGAATTTCTGAATATCTGTAACATTTCAATCAAATAATGATCAAATAAAATGATCATCAATAATAACACTATGACAAGTAATGTTTGGAAAAATCGTGGAAAATATCAAAAAAAAGAAAAATACGAAAAACATGGGTTTTCAAACACATTACCATGACAATCAAATAAAATTTTTGTTTTTCAAAATATGAAATTGAATCAATTTTGAATAAGCACTTATATTCATAACATCATGATGATGATGATGATGATGACTAATGTTTCATAATTATGTTTAATTAAGAGAGAAATTTAATTGAAATCAAATTAAAATTAAAATCAATTTGAAAACACTAAATTAATTGAAATAATTTTTTGAGAATTAGATCATGTTGATCATGGTGGAAACGTTTGATGGATGCATTATTGAAAATAGGCGATTTTAAAGGTATAAATTAATGATAAAAATATAAAATGATGTTTATCATAAATAATATAACACAAAAATTTATCAAAATAATTAATGATGATGATGATGATATGTTTTTTAAAAATTTAAAATATATTAAAATTTGAATTATTCAAAATTATTTTATCATTATAATCATAATGTGACGAAAATGAAATCAGATACATTTCTAACATCATTTAATAATGATTATAATTGCATTATTTCGATCAATAAATGATCTGAAACCAAGAGTGAATTACACCAAAGAAAAAAGTACAGGGAAAAACTCGTAGAATTTTACAATAAAAATATAAATAAAAGAATAAATAAACACAAATGTATAATCAATAGACGCAATAATAAAAAATGATGGCAACTTTTTTTTTTGTTCAAAAATGTATCAGAATATCAAATAATAGAAGAATAATGATCGAAAACAAACAAACAAACATGCGTTGATGATATGAGCATTCAAAATCATTGAAAAAACTTGGGGAATATTCAATGGAAAAAAAACGAAATTCTTTTGGGTTCAATTCAACTGCTATATACCAAGGGTGATTGTGGTATGTTTTCATAGAATCACTGCAAGAAGAATTTCACACAAATGTACCACTTGGAAGATGACAGAAATGAACTAAATAAAAAACGGTTCAACGAATCGAAATAAACAAGTTTGATGAAGAATTTTTTTTTTCGCACCAAAAAAACAACAAAGCATAGGTCCTAAAAGTCGATACACACACCATCGAATATACAGAGACCATATGCCGAAATCAATTGTAAATAATTTTTAAATAAAAAATAAATAAATAAAAGGAGCAAAAGGAGCAATTTCTGTATTTGTATTTCGAAGGAAAGATTCTTGATTTTCATTGACAAAATTAAATGAAATGAAATAGTAAAGATGATGTTTTGTTTCTGATTCATTCATTCATATGTTTATCTCTCTATGATCGAAATAAAAAATATTAGGCTGTCCGGAAAGTTTTGGCCGGTTTTCATTGGCAACTCTATTGATCGAGCGGAATGAATTTTTCGGACAACCTAATATATAGACATGTAAACACAGACAGACACAAAACAGCAAAAATTGTATTGAAATACGCAAGAATTTTTCTCAAAAACTAATATTTTTCTTTCTTTCTTTTTTTTTCGTTTCAGTTGATTACATTCATTCAATTTTTTCCCTAAATATCATTATCATCATGATCGTCAACATTTTACCATTCATTCATTCGATTAAATGCTTCTACCTTTGCTGTTGGATGAATGGATAGATGGATGGAAAATATTATCATTACTATGATTTCTATGATTATTATTATCATCATCAACGATTTCTTCTCTAATTTCTATATATAAATATGAGAAGAAAAAATATATAAATTTTCATTTAAAATGTAAATATTTAATGGTAAAAAAATATACGTTTGAAAAATAATGATGGTGTTTGTTTGAATGATGTTTATATTATATTTTGATCGAAAAGACAAAAATGAATGAAAATATAGTTTGAATAAAGGATCAGAAATAAAAATTGTAAAACACCGTGTACAAATACACATACCAAAAAGCACACCTTGATTCCAACGTAAATTTTTCATTGATCATTCCTCTCAAATGTGTGTTGGTGTTGGTGGTGGTTGAGTAAAGTAAAATAAAAATTGCGTGGTTTTAGGGCTTCAAAAATTTGAGAATGAGAATTTTGATAATTTATTTTTTGACTTTTGCTTAAGATCTCTTGATGATTTTACAAAAAAATGAAATTATTTATGTTTTACTTTTGATAATTGAAATTTTCATAAAAAGGAAAATTTATGAATCGTACGTGAGATTAATCGAAATTGAAAATTATTTAATAAATAAATATAAAAATGAAAGATCATTGATCTTATTTGTTTAACACACAAGTGAAAATATTGGTTTTTCTGGTATGGTTTTTGGAACAAAACACTATCCAATAATTGAATCTTTCAAAAAATTTATTGATTTTAATTCATTTAATTTAATTCAATTCATGTTCACATTCACACACACAAATCACTTGAAGGATTATTAGGGTAGAATATTGAACATTAAATAAAGATCTACGGATGATGATCATTGATGATGATGATGATAATTTACTGATTATTAAAAACGAAATATTAAATGAATGAAATTCATAACATTCAAACACATATTTTATACGATTATAGATATATGGATTTTACATTTCTCAAATTTCATTAATAATTTTTAGATTATATGCTGGTGAATTATGATGATTTAGGGTGTTTTTTTTATTATTTACGCTTATTTGATGTCAAATGATGAATTTATACATAAATAAATTATTAAATTAATGAATAAATAATTAAAACACACAAAAATACAAAACATTTATGGCAAAAAAAAAACATGAAAACAAATGCCATGCCAACAAGTGAGAGTATTGTTTTTTATGTTTCATTTTATACGCAAAACAACAATTATGTTCAATTTTTATGTTCAAACAATTCAATTTTTATGTTTCTTGTCGTTGTTGTTGGGTTGATTGTGTTTAGGTCACCGAACGAATAAAATTACGAATGATGATGATATATCAAATTCAAAGACTCACAATTTTGGTTATTTTTTTTTGTTTTTTCATAAATTTTTGATGATCACCATCAGCTAACCGGCTCGACAACTTTACATTGCTGCTGTCGTGCTGTGTGGTGTCTTCGTGTATGCAAACGAAGACAACAACCAAGCCTTGTTGGCCGTTGACCATGTTTTGCTGAAGAAACAGAAAAATTAAAAAAAAATGCCTGAAGATCAACAATCCATTGCACCATCTGCTGTTGTTGAATTGAATCTCGTCGTTTTTTGAATTTTTTCAATTAAAATGATTTATCCTATGAATATTCATTTCAAATCATTTGAGTTACGAGGAATAATATTTGAATTTCAAATTTGATTTATTTATTTGATAAATAGATCAATAATTCTATTTCGTTCCATCAATATTTTCGATATCGTGTGATATTAATTTCATTCGCAACCAGTCATCGTGATGGCATTCCGAAATAAAAAATGAATCAAAGACTTAATTTCAATGGAACTGTGCTGAAAATTGGAACAAATTTGGTATGTTGGAATAATATTTTGATTTACCAGGATTTTTTTCAAAAATTGATAATGATTCAATAGCGTCCACCATGGTGGTTCATAAAAAATTCATCGCAACCATACGACGGTCTATCTTATCCATTTCTTTTGTTTACATCCGAATATTTCAATTTCAAATGGAAATTAATAGATTTTAATGATCGTTGGGGATATTCGACAAATAATAATAGCAGCGGTCTTATTGGTTCAATCATCGCTGGTGATTGTGATTTAGCAATGGGAGGTGTTTCGCTTGCCCTCAAAGAATTTAGCAATCTGATTAAATCGACGGATTTTGTTGAAATTTCTCGCAATACATTCATGACCATAAGATTTAAATCACAATTCGATGCTAGCAGAATATTTTTCCCATTCGATCAATCAGCAACAACATTGATTATTGCGTTTGGTATTTTCATATCAATATTTATATATTTTCTACAAATTTCAACCAAAATTCGTATCAATTTGTTTTGGCTTTTTTTCTGTTCATTTATCAAACAAACAATCAAATATCCGAAAAATATCAATTGGTCATCCATAAATTTAACATTTCAAATCGCTTTTTGGACTGGTATAATTTTTTATGAAACATACAGCTTATCAATAATATCACATTTTACTTATTTTAATCGTGATGATATTGATGATATTCAAGAATTTGCCAATTTGGTTAGCGAAAAAAAACTGATACCAATAATCAATGAAAAATATTTAAAATATTCAATTTATGAAAAATATCGTCATAATGATAAAATTTATAAAATAATGTATGAAAATTCGAAAAAAGTTAAAACATTTTATGATGCTATTCATTTAATGATTGCCAATTATTATGAAAAAGAATTCGATAATGATCCGAATGATCAATGGTCAGTGAAAAAAAATTACGCCGTCATCGGTTCATATGCACATTTAAATCTTTATGCAAAAGTATTGGGAAGAAAATATTTTCAATTTTATGATTCATCTGAAACTTCATTTTCTACCATTTATTATGGTGTATTGTTCCGTAAAACAAATTAGACAATGATTCAGCAATTCAATAAATGTATTAAGATTGCACGTGAATCTGGTATTTTTGTCAAATGGTTTGTTTATGATCAACCGATTTGGCTGGAAAAATTTCCTGAATTAGATTCCATGTTGGACGATTTGTATTTTGGTGGTAAATTCGATCCAATGATTTATCGAAATAATGACATAAATTCTGAAGAATTATCATTGTATCAATTGGAATTTTTATTCATAATTTATTTTCTATTATTATCATTTCATTGTTTGATATTTATCATTGAAATGACATGGTTTTTCGCATGTTGAATTGATTATTCTCAATTAACAATATGTGAATCATTTCATACCTTGAATCGATATTTAATGAATAAAATATCAGATCATTCAAATTTCACCAATGTTTGTTCATTTTTAGCATTATTTATCGTAAACATAGCCTTGTTTTTCAGTTTTTCTAATGATCAAACTTTTATATAAATTTTCAAATTTCAAATCATTGATTTACAAATTTACACAAAAGATAGCACTATTTGCAAGTGTCAGAGAAAAATTTGAATATTTCGCTAGGTTTCAAGCGGGAAAAGATGATAAAAGGTATTCATGATAGTATTTTAATGATTTAAAATTTTTACATGCTTTATTTTGAATGAATGAATGAAATTATATTATAATTATAATTTCTGAAAAATATTACAAAATGAAATAAAAACTTGAAAATTTTTCCAAATATTTATGTTGCTTTATTCGATTTTATCACCGAAATTATTGGGAATTACCAAGTAATTTATCGTTATTCAAACCATTTATATAAAATCCACCGGTTTGTAGACGACTTTTTGGATGACCAGGTGGATATTTTATTGAAAATATATTCACATCTAATGCAATACAAATGTCCCATGAAATGAAAGTAAAATATTTGATCAATTCAATTGTGTTCCATATAAATGCACAAAGTAATGCTTGATCGGGTGATACTAATTTCAATTTAGAAATATAGAAGAAATGATTCAAAGCCAATAAAATTGGTGCCAATAATATCACATCGAATAATTCAATTTCATGATTTGTACAATGTGCCATCTTTTAATTGGAAATTAAAATTAGAATCATGATTAACATTAAGACAAATTAAAAATACTTACAACTAACTTCATGGTCATTTTGGCCACAGTCAAACCCCAAAACATGATAAACATTGGAGGATTCATGTGATAATAACCATTCCAGTAGAAATATGATATCAATATCGATAAAAACAATGGCACATAAATCGGTTTCAATGGATTGAGTTTATCATTTCTTTGAATTTTAACACCAAGTTTTTCTAATGGTGTTTTTTGTCCAAACAAAATAATCAATACTTGTTTAATCATTGTATTATATAATGAAAACAATGTTGCTATTAATAATAATGTGCGTAATTCCAATGAAACAATAGTACCAATTTGTATCTGATAATTCCAAATAGATTGGCCATAAATAGCTGTAATCAGATGTGTTACAATCATTGTCCATTGTGCTTCAGTAACGTCAATCCTATTCAATTTTGGTTGAGTGAAAAAAAAATAGAGAAGAAATTAATCATCGTTTCACTGTAATTTCTATTAGATTTGATTTGACATACTTTCCAAATATCATTTGATTGGTTACATAGCAAAGCCAATGAGTTGTGTAAAAGGCAAACAATGAACTAAATAAAACTAGTATAAAAAGTGTTGAACATTTACCAGCTTGAATAGCAATACCAGTGGCATACATTAATAATATGGTCGATACTGAATCACAGCCATGATCATAAAATTCTTCTAATTGACTATTTTGTACTTTATAACATTGTTTACCATCTAATGCATCAGCTATTTGATACAGCCAAATACCCAGAGCGCATAAATATAATATCCAATTAGGAACCTCCAAGCAAGCATCAGGTGAATGTATAATGATCAATGAACATGTAAATAAATTTATGAAAAAACCAATGGCTGTTATTGTGCAAGGTGCAATCGATTTCGGTATAAATGTTGCTAAATATGTCCAAAATTTTTGCATAATTAATATTTCTAAAATACTGCCAGCTGATGCATTATATTCATATGTATGATTTTTAAGATATGACATTTGTTCTGACGATAGCGTCCATCCACCGATTGTTCGTTTAGAATTTTTCGGATCATTATCATTTTTCAATTGATTATTATCTGAACGTACACTTTCACGTATTTCGACAAAACTTTTCGGTAAATTTAATGATGTTTTACGAAATGGTTTAATTTGATGTTGATGTTGATGTTGTCGATATTTTTGTTGTTGATTTTGTTTTTTTATTAATTTTTCATCATCCGAATAATCATTCGATGATAATCTCGGGAAAAAATCAAATGTTTTTGATGGTTTTTTCATCGGCGACTCCATAATTAATTATTGGCCAATACCAAATGCATGAAATCGTATTGTATTGATAGTTTTGGATAGATAATGTTTAAAATTATAGCAGTAGTATTAAATTGGTATTAATAATTTGATTGGCAAAAAATTTAAGAAATTAATTTTCAGCGCGTAGTGAGGTCGTTTATTAGAGTAGTTTTCCAGAAATTGATGCTATTTATATATGGAATATTTTCTTTCTTTTATATCATTATCATCAAATTTACATTGAATGATGTCATTAAATACTCAATGTCATCATCATCATCATCAATCGATTGATTTGAAAAATGAATGATAAAATTTTCGATTGTCATTAAAAAAAAATACAAAAACAAAATTGAATGATATCAAATAACAACTCTTTAGAAATAATAATTTAGGTTCAGAATAATTAAAATTGGGATATCATAAATATCATTTAGTTTTATCAGAAAAATAACAAGACAAAGTATACACGCGATCGACTTATAATTGATAGATATCAATCAATTGCTTGTTGTTATTGTTGAGCATCATCTTAAGAGGTTACAAAGTTTCAAAGATCAAATTTCATTCATTGAAAAAATTTGAGAAATTTTTTTCTTTAATTGAAATTTGAACTTTAATATTGTTTACTTGTTGTAACATGTGCGCAGCGGAATAATAAATGCGATTAAAAAATTGACAATTTAATAAATAATTGAGAGCAAAATCACATTGGTTTCAACATCTTTAAGAAGAAGGAGAAGAAGATAACAAAACAAACACTTGTGATGCATATAATTTCAATGAGTTTGATGAAAAATAATTATAATTTTAATAATAAATAAATAAATAAATGATAGATCAATGTAATATGATCAAGATTTAGATCGTGTGATTACAATCATTTATTTACAGTCAAAACACATTTATTGATCATGATCGATATCTCATCGTTATCGATAAATGCATTTTTCTTGCAAATATCAACGTTCAATTTTCAAAAAAAGGAAAAAATTCCCATCAAACTATGGACTATGACCGAATCATCATCGATATGGAAAAAACAAAAAATAAAATTGAAAAAGATATCGGAAATTTTTCAAATAATTTTTCATTTTCCGGATTACACACACACACGTTTTGCACAATACTAAGCACTGAATGTTGCACTGAATGAAATATCAATTTGAGTCGATCAATTTGGCGATTGCAGAGATGATTGAAAGCAACGAAACAAAAACAAAACAGAAACAACAACAAAAATTGATTGAACGATTGCTGTGTCCATTTTTTATTTATTCAATTTTTTCAAGTTAAAAGTTGTAAATAATTAATTAAGTTCTTCGTTGAAATTGAATATTTTCTTCTTCTTCTTCTCCCATTACAAATACATGGAAAAATCAAGAAAAATTTGAGAGAAAATAATTTTTAAAATTGACGTATTCAGAAAATGCGATAATCAAATTTCATTGATTTTCATTTTTAATTTTGTTTTCAATTTCAAGTCGTATTTTAAACTTTTTTTATTAGGTTGTCCGAAAAGTTCTTTTGCTTAATCAATAGAGTTGCTCATGGAAATCGGCCAGAACTTTTCGGACAACCTAATATTTTTTTTTAAATATTTATTTGTTTGTTTTTCATTTATTTTCCTCTTCTTTGCACGTGTAAACAACAAATGAATTCGATTGAATCATTGAGTAATTTCATTTAAAGATATTTTTCTTGAAAATTAAGAAGAAAAATAAAAGTTTTCTCAAATTATCATCTGATATTTTGATGAAAGAGAATTTTTTGGCGGCAAACGAAATTTGAATTTTGAAGTTTTTTCGAATTAAAAAAGTGACCATTCATCGAGATGAATCAAAATGAATGAACAACATGTTGAATAACAGGGAAATTTCTTTCATTTTTCATAGAAATGCATTGTCAAAGATCATGCTTTTCGTTTTGTAACTTTTTTATGTGCATTTATGCTCTTGAGATGGACAATTGTTCAGATTTTTTTTTTGATTTATTCAATCTCCGCTGAACGATCATTATCATTAACATCATAATCTTGATGATGTTGATGATGATGAAGATGATCATGTTTATATGAAAGCAAAAGGTTAATGTTTCAATGTTCGAGGCTATTCAAAAGTGAATAAAAACATTCAAACACAAATAACATCTGTAATATCTCTGTGTAAATTTTGTTCATTTCATATTATCATTGACTGATTATTTGAATATTTCATATTTAATCATTTTCGATGATGAAATGTATGTTTCGTATGGAAAATTATGTTTCGATTATTTGTTTTTATCGAAAAATTTCCCTAAAAATCAAAAATCATACAACCTGTTGCTTCTGTTGGTAGCGGCACTGTATGTAAATGATCTGATGGCAAAAAATGATAAAATTCTCGATCAAATGAAATATGATTTCATTTTTTTGATTAAATTTTTGAAAAAAAATCAGAGTTTTCTAAATCGAAATACGAGGAAATGATTTGATTTTAAATTTTTTATTTTTTTTAGTTTACGTCATGCATTTTTCTCATTTTGATATTGAATCACCAAAATCGAGAAAAAATTCAATGTTTATCTAATTAATCGATGAATGAAAAAAAAAAATTAGTCTCGTGTTTTGAATTCATTTTTCCTAAATTACTGGATTACAGTGATGAAAGACAAAAATATGAAAACATGAAAATTTCCGAAAGAAAAATTTGTTATTGATCAACTGATCAATTGATCATCAATCGATAAATAAATAAATAAACATATTGATATATTGATTGAAAATAGTTGTTTATATTTGAATTTTGAATTTGATTGGAAATTTGGGCGTCATGTTCAAACAAAAAACAAATATAAGACAATGAAAGATGTTCAAATTGATTAGATTATTCATTTTATCTTTTATTTGAGTATTCAAATAAAAAAGAATATAAACAAATAAACAAATCGAGATCATTTCATGATAAAATCGTGATATGATTAAAGATTTTTCGATGATAAATTTAAGGAATTTTTCATCTGATAAAATATATTGGATAAAATAAACATTTTTATTTCTCGATAATGATTATTTTGAATCAATTGTTATTCAAGGAAAATAATGAAACAATAATCAGTCAATATTTTTTTATCATTATTTTCATATCTCTATATTGAATTAATATCCATCAGAGTAAAATGAAATATTTTGGAAATATTTCTGGCCAACCAAAATAATTAATAACTTAAATCATTTAAAAATGAATGATGTGTAATATGAATGCATCGAAAATGTATTTGAAATTTCAGATTATTTCGCTGATAAAAAACTGTTTTCAATTTCATTTTCCATTATAATCAAATCGGAAGAAAACAAAGGATGAAAAAATTGAAACTTTTTTCTCCCATATCAATGATGATAATGATACAATTAGACAATTAGGATCTTTGATTCATTGATTTACAATTTATAATAACCGTAAGTTGAATAATTTTTTTTTGAATAAATAAATAGCAAAAATAAATTATTCAATAATGATACTAAAATTAGTACTACTTAGCCCATATATTTTCGATTTAAAAATTCAAAAAATAAAATAAAATAATGATTCTATTCTTCGATTACATAAATGCTATTGTTTGCTAATTATTTTGAATTGTTTATGGTAAACAAAAAAATATTTTTCACATCAATCTAATTCAATAATAATGATGTATTTAGGATGATTATGATTCGAGAGGAAATTTTACTTTTATCTTTGGTATATCTTAATTGATCTGATTAAGAAATTATTATCATCTTTAATTAATCTTATTTTGGTTCAAAATCAATCAATAATCATTATTATCATTGTTTGATTGATGGAATTTTTTAAAAATAATCTTTATTATGGAATTATTTTTTTCAAACAAAAACATTGATGTTTATTTATTTTGAATATGGATTTCAGAAAAATCATTGAAAAAATAATGGAAATAATAATTTAATAACAACAAAATAATGAAAAAAATAATTATTTTACATAAATAAAAAAAACTGGTGATGTAAAAATGAAATGAAAATATTCGTAGAGATAATTTAATGATTTTAAATATTTTGAGATTGAAAAATGAATAAATAAATAAAAAATCAATCGATAATATTAGGTTGTCCGGAAAGTTTTTGCCGATTTTCAAACGTTTTTCAATTAGTAAATCGGCAAAAACTTTCAGGACCACCCAATAATTTCAAGCAGTAATTTTCGGTGAAAGAACTTTGATTGTTATTCGATTTGCTGTCGATGTTGATGATGATGATGATGATGAAGGCATAATTGTTGATGTGGCTAATGATGACGAAGGTGGTGGCGGTGGCGGCGGAGGTGGCGGTGGTGGTGGTGGTGGTAACATTATCTGCTGTCTTGCTGCTTGTGTTGATAGCGATTTAAAATTTGAACCATTAGCTGTCATGTTTGTTTTGACTGTTGATGTCAATAAATGACGATTATTATTATTGATGTTAGTTTTTGATGTTTTTCTAGCATTAATATTATTAATAGTTGATGTTTTAAATGATGACATTTGTGTTGATGATGTTGGTGGTTGGCCGGCTGTTGATAATGCAAATGTTGATGTTGATTTTTTCAACATAAATTTTGTTGCCGACATTGTAATCGAATGATCCATTTCCATTGATCTATTTTTAGAAAAATTTTTATCGATCGTTGATGAATCAATGTTGTTGTTCGATGTTGTAGAGAAACTGGACAAAATTGATTGATCATTAGTTTTTGCTGTCGTAGATGATGTCGATTTCAATGTCGATGATTGAATTCGTTGATTGAACATTTGATTAGATAAATTATGTATTGAAGCAGATGATGATGATGATGATGATGTCTTTTTATTGATAATATTGCTGCTGTCGCTACTGTTGGTTGTAGTTGAATTTATAATATTATTATTATCATTTTGATTATTAGAGTTATATAATTTAGAAAATGATGATTTATTATTATATTGATCATCAATATTATTTTTAATGATATTATTATTATTATTATTTTTATTGATTGATGATAATCGATAATTTTGTTGATCATCACTATTTTTAATCACATTTTGACCACAAACATTACCATTATTATTATTATTATCATTGTTATCTTCATAATCATCATTATCATCATCATCATCATTCATGCGATCATGATTTGAACGTTGGCGATTTTGTCCAAACATTTTCTGATGTGCTATACGAAATTCTTCCATCAAAAGCTCTGGAAAGTATTTAGAGGAAAAAATAGAAATTAGGTATAAACATAATCAGATCAATGAAATTTCGATTGAAAAATGATGATAATAATAATGATAAAAAAAAAGAAAAGAAATAAACTCTTACCATGCTGCCGTTTTTTATTATCTGAAGTATCTTTACTACCAACACCTGAACAGCCACCATTATTGTTTTCGCTATTATTATTGCAATTATTATCTTTTCCAGCACTAACAAATGGTGGACGACGTATAAGATTATTTTTATCCAATGTTGATGTTGAAAATCGTTGATTATCATCAATTAAATTATTGCTATCATTTGATTCCATCGAATTCACCGGTCTTAGATGTCTTCTTCGTCCATTTTCACCCATAGCCTTAATTTCTTCTAGAAATGAAAATTGTGGCATACACGGTAAATTGATTGTCGAATTAATTGTGCCTATTGGCGGTGATGATGGTGGTCGCGGTGGTGGTTGTTGTTGTTGTATCATTGCATTCATTGATGATGATGATATTGAAGGACAATTTGAGGATACTATTGATGATTTCGATGATCCTATAGTACTATAATGATGTTGTTGTTGTTGTTGTTGTATTAATGATGATTGACTTGGATGATGATAATGATTGTGAACAAGATCACCATTAGCTATTTGGCAATGATGATGATGATGTTGTCTACTTGAATGGTAAATGTTTTCTTTGTTTAACAATAATTCTTTCCTATTGAAATTTTTTAGAAAAAATTTAATCATGATAATTGTATTTGTTTAATGTAGATGATTGAGGACAATGTTTGAACTATTTTTTTTCAAGAATATATTGACATAATTGCACTTACTTTTCAATTTCTAATTTTTCTTTTTCCCTACAAAGTTTCTCATGTTCTTCACTTAATTTTCTCGATGCTTCAACAAGTTTTTCCTCTTTTTCACGAACTTCCTGCAAAATTCTTATTGAATTAGCAACGGCATTTGTCACTTGATCAACATGATTAACATTTGTAAATAATGTTACTGGAGGTAAAACTGGTACCAATGTTGATGTTGTTGATGATGATAATGCAGGTGGCGGAGGCGGCGGTGGTGGTGGTGGTGGCGGTGCTATATGTGAATATGTATGATTGCATAATGATTGTACATTATCTTTTGAACGTTGTCGCTTGCAACAACAGCGATTTTTTTCACAAGATGATGATTCTGGTGAAGGAGTAGAAATCTGTACTGATGAATAGTAATTCGATGTCGATGGTGATGACGATGATGATGATGCAGAAACATTTCCTGCAGATGTGAACGTGGTAAGATTCGGAATGCATGAATTAGTTTTATAATTATGATTGGTTGGACTATTTTTAGTTGGACTTTTATTACCACCTGTGTTCACTGATATCAATGTTGAATTAGCTTGAGGTGGTGGTGGCACAGGCGGCGGTACTGGGACAGGCAATGGTACACTGTACAAAACTTTATTTTTAAAATTGTTTTGTTTTTTATTTGGCGAAACAGTTGAAATTTTCGAATTCGATTGAACATTGATTGATTTTGTTTTTGATTTTGATTTAGAAGATTTTGATGTTGTCGATGATGAACATGATATTGGCGTTGAATATTGTTGTTTACTTGGCGAAGAATAATGGCATCTATTCAACGTTGCATGTTGTTGTGATGAGGAAACATCATTTTTGATTGTATTATGATGATGATGATGATCACGACTGATGAAACATGTGCGAAAAAAAACATTGTTTCAAAATAATGAGTTTCTTGTGAAGATAAATTCGTAAAATAAACTCACCAATCAAAAATATGCTTGGCGACGCCTTTACGAACCAAAAGATTGATATTGTTCATTGATTTAAGCATTGATATGGCACCATCGAAGCCAATCACTGATACATCCATATCATTTACGCGAACAATTTGATCACCAATTTCTAGACCAGATTTATGAGCTAATTTACCATCTTTGACATGTTGCACAAAAATTCCTGGGCATGATGCCGGTCCATTCACTACTGAACAGCCCAAAGATGAACCCGATTGACGACATTTTTGTATGAGAATTTGTTGTTCGATATGATTTTTACAATTATGTATTGTTGTTCTTAATGGTGATGCAGATCTTGATGATGGACTTGTTCGAATCGTTGTCGATGGCAATGGCGAATTCATTGATGATGATGACGATAATTGCTTATGATTGTTTGTTTGAGAAGATGATGGTTGCTGCGGTAAATGTAATAACAAATCAGACTGATCATCTGAACTTGATAGGTGATCATCCGACGTTGACGATATTGTTGATGAAGCAGGTGTGGTCAATGATGATGCAGACCGAGGTCGTGTGGGCTGATGTGTATGATGACTATGATGAATGTGTGCATGATTATGATGATGATGATGATGATTGTGATGTTGATGATAAACAAACGAACTAACTTCAGATGATAATCCAGATGAATGCATCGGAGCAATCATTGTATTGCTATCTAAATTTTCGATCACTGACATTTCCACAACTCCATCATCTTCATCATCACCATTCGTTAATGAACGTTGAGCATCTAAACGTTTCCATGTTAGTTTTTCACCAGGGCCATGACTTTTTAATGGTACAACACCAACTGAACGAACACGCAACGTAAGATCATTGGCATACATTCGAATCAATGATACAACTTCATCATGTATGACACGATCCAATGGAAAACCATTTATACGAAATATTTGATCACCAGGCTATAATGTTCATATTGAAAATTTTAAAAAAATGATTAATTATTACTCGGTCAAAAATCATTTTTTCAAAATATTTTTCAAAAAAAAAAACGATGGCAAAAGATAACTTACACAAAGACCTTGTTGTTCAGCTAATGAACCTGGTTGTACATCCGAAACATAAAACCCGATACCATGTTCCCAACCTTTTTATTTTTTTATTTATTAGAAAAATAAATCGGAAAAAAATCAGAAATTTTTAAAAATCAAACTATTTATGGAACATTGAAATATATTATTATTGTTATTGTTGTTGAACATTTCAATAATAATTTCATTTTTATTTGTAATTCATTCATTTTTTGACATATCAAATAAAACATTTTATATAAACAAACAAATAATAACTGGAGAAAAATTCAATGATAAATAGTAATTATCTTAATCATCATGTCATGCAATGTTTTTCTAAGTTTTCTAGATGCTCAATGAATGTCCAATCAATCGATGATTTGATTTGACCAAAATAATTGAATTATACGATAAAAGAAAAAGAGAAAATCATGATATGAGCGGAGAAAATCAAAGAAAAAAAAATTTTACATTGACCGGTCGATTATTTCAATCATATAATTGATTGTGAATGAATCAAATTTTTTTTGTAAAGTTAATAGATCTATTTCTGTATACTGAATAAATGTGTCAACAAATAAATATTATTTATTGGGGAAAAAATATTGAAAATTGAGTTTGATCAATGAAATTTGGACTAATGATAAGATATTTTTATACATTTGTACACACAAGAACATGCTAACACATTCCGAGGATAATTAACAATTACCTAAATATTACATTAATCGAAAAACGTGATCTCACTTCTATTTTGTCTATGATTCGGTTGTTGATGGAGAAAGTTTTGATGAATTTATTGAAAATATTGGCAATCAAAGTGGCTGTCAAATATTTGTTTCAAATATTCATTACATTTTGATCAATGAATACAAATTAATCATTAAAATATTGCCCAAGCCAAATGCAAATCAACATCTGTATCCAATAATTCCGATATGGTTTCCGATCAATTACAAATCGTGTTTGTTTTCCAGCATTTAACACAAAATTTCTTATTTGATAACTATATCAACAAGTGGTTGCATGTGGCTATAAATGCATAAGGCATAGACACACACTGAAAGATACCGGAAAATTTTCAATTTTTTTTTCTATATTGTATTTAAATTATTCTAATTAATGCTGTTATTATTATTCTAATTATTATTATTAATAAAACAATGACCACAACAATTTTGTTTCCGCTTATATACTGGAGCATATTTATTTCTGTTCGTTTACCAAAATGGTAAATTTGTTTTTTTTTACATTTTTTTTGCTGGTGCATAATCATTATCTTAATCATCATCATCATCGACATCAACATCATATTCAGCTGCAACAGCAGCAACAGCATAGCCAAAAGTAAAAGTAGATTATGCAGCATAAAAATTGATGTTAATTTTATTATTATTCATTCATTCATTCATTTATTAAACATGTTTAAATTATCATTAAGATTATTGCTCTTGTTGTTCGCGTCGTTGCTGATGATGATGATAATAATGATGATTAAGATTTCATCCTAAGATTTCTCATCATATATGAGAAAAAAATTTGGATGAAATGAGAAATAATGTAGAAAAATGAATTTTCTCGTTATTTTCAAAATATTAGGTTGTCCCATAAGTTCTTGCCGTTTTTTAAATTTTTTATCATTCAAAAAAACGGCAAGAACTTATGGGACAACCCATTATTTTTTCGAAAAAAAAAATTTTTTTTGATCATATTTAGCAATGATTGCAATATGTGTTTAATGGTCATTATATTTTTGGTGAAAATTGTCATTTATTTATTTATTTTATTTTTTTGAATATTTTGATTTCGAAATTTGAATGGATTTTTCAAAAAAAATTTTTCGAAAATGAAACTTACCACCACGAATTGAAAATCCTAATGATTGATTTGGATCAATACGACGTAATCGTACATTACGACATTTGCCAAAAAATAATGTTTCAGTACAATTGCCATTATTATTATTATTATTATTTGGGATATTTTCATTTTTATTTTGATTATTACATTTATTATTATTGTTATTATTGATGTTATGATTTTGTATATCACAAGAATTACAACAAATGTCCATTATTGCTGATGATGATGATGATGATGATGGTGGATATAGCGATGATGAAAATGATGATAATGTTGATGCTGTTGTCACTGTTGTTGTTGTTGTTGTTGGTATATGATTCAATGAAGATGATGATAATGAATTATGACAACACATTAAACAATCATTTTCATTATTATTTGAGCAATTGATTGAATTATTTTTAATTTTTAAATTTTGTTGCTGGTTAATTTGTTGATATTCATTCAATCGATGATAATGGTGATATTCACCGTTGGAATTATCATTATTATTATGCATATGATTATTATGATTATGTGCACCAATATTCTTATTGGAATGAATCATTCCATTATTATCAATCGATGATGATGATGACGATGAAAGCAAACAACTTGTTGATTTAGCCGCTGTCAATTTATGAGGCATAATAACCATATTTTTCTATCACAGTTTTTAGTGGGGAGAAAAAAAAGAATTACAAAACTTGGATTCGGGAAAAATATCAAATCATTTGTTGTTAATGATGATGATGATGATAATCATGAGAAAAGATGATTGTATAGATGTATAAAAATAACAATGAAACATAATGGGAAAATCAAAGAAAAATAAATAAATAAATAAATAGATCAATCGAATCACTTTGATCTATTTATTTTTTCAATTCAATCGATTCATTCATTCATTCATTTCACTCATTCATCCAATTCATTGATTGTTAATCCATTAATTTACGGATAACAATTGATGATGTTTGATGATGAATTTTGTTAGGATAAAGCAGACAACAACAGAAAATACAAATTCAAAAACGAAATACCGTCATGCACGAAATGATTTAAATGATTTAAATTTAAAACTTTATTTGTTTGTTTGTTTATTTATTTATTCCGTTTACTTAGTCATTCATTCATTCATTCATCGATTCATTCATACAAAATGACAAACACTATGGAAACGATTTGTATTGTCGATGTTTGTTTGATTATGCTGATGTTAGTCATACTGAATGAAAACTGAATGCAGAAAATGACTGAAATGTAAAAGAAAAATAAAATCTCCCCGTTATCATCATTATCATTAGTCAATTTTGAATTATAACAATTTTTTCGAATGGAAAATCTTTGAAGAGAAAAATTCATCGATTTTAGGGTTATCCGGAAAGTTCTGGCCGATTTTCATAAGCAACTCTATCGATTAAGCGGAATGAACTTTTCGGACAACCAAAGAGAAAGAGAATACACATTTCTTGCTTATTTCATCTTATATTGTATTAAATCTGAATTTATTATTATTATTATTATAAGACGATCAAAAATGGAAGAAGAAAAAAATCTCATAAAATGAGAAAACTGAAAATTTCCAAAATTTTTTTTCTTTGAACAAAAAGAAATCGTGATTGTGAATGGGCTAAAATGAAATGAAATGGAAAAAATAAATAAATAAAAAATAAACCAATTTCTTTTCATTTTCGAATGGAAAAAAAAATTCAATTTAACATCAACAAACAGCAACACCGTAAACAACCGTAAAGAGAAATTTTCAAATAAAATTCACATAAATACAACAATAACAAACAACAACAACAATAAAACATCTTGAAACTAATAATAATACTAATAATAATAATGATAATAATTGTATTTCAATTAAAAATAAAAATAATTTTTCGCTAAATAGGGGAAATGATATTTTACCCGGTTTTTCATTGTTTTTCTGTTTGAAATCACAAATGAATATTAATGAATGATTTACATTCAAATATTGAATTTGAAATTTCAATTTTTTCACATTTTGGACATTTTCAAGTTTTCAATTTGCATCTTTTTTGATTTGAAAATATTTGAATCCAAAATTGAAAGAATTTTGAATGGTTTCAATTAACACGATGACAATAAGTGTTTATATGTCAATACACGCGTTCACAAGTGGGCATTTGTGTTCAATAATAATAATCAATGATAATGATGTTAATGGCTTTAAAAAATGTGAAAAATGATACTTGATGTAAAAATCACCTTATTTCATTCTATTTCATTGCAAACAAGGAATATTTTTTGATTTGAAAAAGAAATGAATGAGACCAAAACTTTGGATTAAATGTATTTGTTATTGTTTTATTTTGTTCAATGTTTAAAATATTGTTTATTTGGTCAAAAATATTTAAAAAACGAAAAAACAAGCGAAAAAATTTGTAATAATTTTGACATAATACTTTTTTTTCCACAAATATTGTAGGCGCCATTTTGAAATAATTATAATAATAATGATCTATTTTAATAATAAATAAATAAATTGATGATTAAACACATAAAACCATTTCACAAAAACAGGTAGGTGTGCGTTGATTTGCGCTATGGCAAGGTTTAATCATGCCAAGTGAATAATAATGTTTGGTCTAAAAAGTTCAAAATGTGTGAAAGTCAATGTAATTTATTATTATTTTCCATTTTTTCTCTGACTCTTCTTCTTCTTTTTCTACTGGCAAATTGAAATATTGAACATATATTTCAAAGTTGAAAGATTTTTATGCGAAGTTACCATCATAAAATAATAAAATAATGATGATAATAACATTCAAGTTATCAATGATAATCGCGCACACACACACATACAATGTTGAGATGAATTTTATTTTATTTTATTTTTTTGGTAAATTTTTCAAAATTAAATTGGTACTTTTGCCAGTTGCCATTACGAAGAGAAATCGTAAAGACTGATGTAATAAATTTTTTTTTTTTTTTTTTTGCTTCACAACAAATCAATGATAATCAATTTTGGCCATAGTTTCGATCCTGATCATGATGATGATGATGATGATGATGATAATCAAATTTGAATGAAATAATCAAATACGAATAGATTCAATAGAGATTCAATCGAATGATGATCTCGTCAATTTTTCTTTATTTAGAAATATGCCAAAAAAAATCCAAGAAAAATTTCGTAGAAAAATGATAAATCTCATCAAAATGATGGTAAGGTGTATGTATGGCCGTAGTCGTCATTTGCTATCATTGTTGATGATGATCCGTAATAGTCATTCGGTAGAAAAATGGCAGCAAAAAATAAAATAAAAAAAATTCCTATGAAAAATATCAGATCAAAAAAATATTGAATAAAACAAACAATGAGTGAATGGTATGGAAATTTATTTTGATGATGATAATTTCAAAGCCTGAATCGATAATAGAAAATGAAATGAGATGATGCAAAATAACGACCATTTTTTGAAAAAAAAACGAATCCTAAATGAAATAAGCTCCATTTTTTCAAAAATATCAATGATTTGAAAGAATTTTCACTTGAAAAATTGACAGCTTTTCACATAGCATTAGACATCATACAGTTAATCAACTGATGTATGACAGATAATCAAAAAAAATGAATGGATTTAAAACACAAAACAAAAAACTTTATAAAATAAAATAGAAAGTTATCCAAAAATCATTCAGGTCTTGCAATTACAGGATACAAGTACATCAAAGTAGATGAGTTTAAAGGGAAAACAAACGACCACCAACCACTGCGTTGACATACAACCAAACAAACAACATCGATAATACATTGATTCGTTTGATAAATATCTCGGTTGAACACAATTGATATAATCCATCAACAATAAACATTGATGATAATAAACAATGATAATATCTGTGATGAATAAAATGGTCATTTATTTCAGATAAAACATTTGAACA
The DNA here is from genome assembly GCA_002943765.1 of Psoroptes ovis. Taxonomy (NCBI): domain Eukaryota; kingdom Metazoa; phylum Arthropoda; class Arachnida; order Sarcoptiformes; family Psoroptidae; genus Psoroptes; species Psoroptes ovis. The sequence continues at coordinate 1,095,139 of PQWQ01000011.1, read as the reverse complement.
TTTGAATTCAAAATGCAAAAGACAACCAGCAGACACATGTAAAAACGATTATACAACAATGATTATCTGTCTATTCGATTCGTTTGGTCATCATTTGATGCTTTCTTGGTAACTTGGAATTGGATTTAAATTAGATTTATGAAGGGGAAAATGAATCGTTTTCATGGTGTTTTTGATACCATTTTTTTTTCGTATGGTTATCTCGGTCATAATCACATCAGATCATAATCTTGTCCATCTTTTTTTTCTTCTCGAAAAAAAATAATGATAATCCTTTCACAGGTAAACAAACACTGGTTCAAAATTTGAAATTGAATTGAAACTAATTCAATTCAAAAATAAAACAAAGAAAGAAGACAGACAAACGTATACTTAATCCATCAATTTCACTGATTGATTGATTGAATTTCAAAGGAAATTGGATCGGGTTAATATGATTGATGTCTGAATGAATGGAAAATTTTCTTTTTTTAAAACAATTATTATTTTTTGATCTGAAAAAATGATTCATTTATTGGTGTTGTCTTTGTTCATAGTAAAATGAATTGAATGCAAAAAAATTTGAGCCAAAAATCAAAATCAACGAAATTTCTGGACCATTATCGATTGGTCAATTGTTCTGATGGAATCACGGAGCCAATTGGTCGATTGAATTTCAGCAAAAAAAAATTCATTAAAATTCATTTTATTCAAATTTATTTGCCCAGTAGCAATTTGAAAATTTGAAAAATTTGAAAAAATAGAATAGAATTTAAATTGAAAATTAAAATTTCAAGCTTAATTTGAAGCTGAAATTAAATTCAAATAATTTTTCTTTGAATTTAATTTGAGTGAAATTCAATTCAATTTCTGAGTTTTTAAAGTTTTTTAGGTTCAACTTTCACCTTTACGATTCATTCATTCATACCCAGTGAAAGCAATTTTTGTTTTATCATTTATTGTAATGAAAAATTTGAAAAAATTTAGGCTTGGAGTTGAGCTTTTATGTGTTTCTTTCAATGCTTATTATTTCGAAATTTCAATTTCAAAATTTTTCGAGGCAAAGTGAATCTATTTTTTCGTTGTACATGAATCAAAGTAATGTTGGATGGTGTCTAATTTAACAAGAAAAACCCGTAAGAACTTCAATAGAATGCTTCAAACTGGGAGCGGATTTTTTTTTACAAAGAAATTTTCAATAAGCATTAATAAATAGTAAAAGTGAGGTTATCATTATTATTAGGTTGTCCGATAAGTTCTTGCCGATTTTCACATGAATTCCCTACGATATAATCGGCAAAAACTTTTAGGACAACCTAATATCATTAATACCTTAGTTACTACTATTTTTCTACGGAAAAAATCCATGAAAATTCGTTTCTAATTTTGGTCCAAAATGAAAATAGAAAAAATGAAAATGAAATGATCATCTTTAGCATTCTCATCATCATCAAAGATTATTTCATTTTTTTTTCATTTTTTTCGAAAACATTATTCATTTTCATTCATTTTTTTTTCGGGCCATCATTGATCGTGATATGAAAAGTAAAAAAATGAAAAAAAAAAAATAAAACAAGATTTATTATTATTATTATTAAGTTGTCCGTAAAGTTCATTCCACTTGATCGATAGAGTTGCACATGAAAATCGGCCAGAACTTTTCGGACAGCCTAACATTATTTATCCATTTATTTTCATTTTTATTAGGCATCAAATACCGAAACAAACGAACGAACAACAAACGAAAAAAAAGCAAATAATAATCAATACATTTTTTGGTTCGTAGAAAAGATTAAGATGATATGAAGAGAAGAAAGTTTGAACATGAAATGAACATCATTATTAATATAAAATGTTTTAATGATCGGTAAAAAAGGCTTGTTATTATCATTATTATTATTATTATTATTATTATTATTATTCAAGATTTTATTTCAATCTTTTCTTTTTAATAAATATTTTCGGATTATATTTGTTTCAATTTTTAACATGATTTTTTTGTTTTTTTCGTTTCGTTTCGTTTCGTTTTCGCTGGTCATTATCATTTAATTCGATGTTTGATATCCTTTGATTGAAATAGTTGATTGAATAATGTAAAAAATATTTTTTTTTGTAATTTTTAAACTGTAATTTCGGGGAAAGTACAAGTCAGAAGAGATAATAATAATATTTACTGATAATTTCAATGATAATTTTTGCTTTGTTCAATTGAATCCTGAATTAAATACGGAATTCATTTTTTTCCATGCATCTTTGTATTAAGAAATTATTATTATTATTATTAATATCTACGAAAATTTCCATATAAATTGATTGGATTTAAAATTTTCATTTTTTTTTTTTACTTTAAAATTGTTCAAGATGTTTTAAATGTTTTGGATGTTTGAAAAAACAAGAAACAAAAGATTCAATTGAATTTGAATTGTGATTTGATTTGAAAATCAAAGAAGAAATAATCAAAATCAGTGATCAAATTACCCGAACATTTTCAATCAATTGATTGAAAATCAATTTATAACAAAAATAGATGATAATGATATGATTGAAACATACGAAAATACAAATCAATTTAAATTTAAAATATTTTTCGATTTTTCATTTCGATTTTCAATCAAAAATATTTCTCATCATTATATTAATGATTTTGAATGGGAATTTTTTCTTGTAATTTTTAAATCAACTTCTATTATAATAATAGCAAAGATTGAAGATTTGAACAAATTAATGGTGAATTATCCATGGTTAAAAAAATTGAATTTCAACTTTTTTTTTCGGAAATAGCATCAATGAAAAAATTCATGACACACCCGATTATCGGACACGATATAACACAATTCGAAACGTGTTAGGAATATGAACAGATGTTTCAAGCGGTAATTTCCAGGCGAAAAACTTGAAACAAAAAATAAAATTAAACACATTTAAAGAAGTAATTAAAAATCTATATTTGTATGTATGTGTGTGTCTATTATTTTCTGGATACAATCATTGGAAACAGTGAATAATAATCACAATCAATTCCATTGACAGTGTACTGTAATTTTTCAATTATAACTCCTTTAAATCATTTAAATCAGTTGATATCATTTCTGGCAAGGAAAAAGCGAGTAGCAAGGAATGATTGAAGATTATAATAATAATATTATTAATTTTCAATAATCAACCTAAATCAATCAATCAATCAATCGAATATTCGAATACAATCACCGAATTGATTGATTGATTGATTATTATTGACTGATGAATAAATGTGTTTTTCAAATAAGTGTTTCATATCCTGGAAATTTCGGACATCAATTATATTTTGATACTGTTTCAGATTCGGAAAAATCAAAATCTAGACATTTGAATCGATAATGGTAGCAAAAAATATTAATAATATTTGGTTGTCCCATAAGTTTGTACTGTTTTTTGAATTTTTTATTACGAAAAAAACGGCAAAAACTTATGGGACAACCTAATATTTATGTAGGCAAATATTAGATGCAAATTTAAATGCATTTCCTTCAAAGTTAAAATCTTCAAAATATTTCATAAAAGCGGGGAAAAATCTATGAATAAATTACTTACCATTCATTTTACTCTTTTAAAATCAAAGAAAAATAATTTTCCTTCCAAAAAACAATCTTTAATCCTTAGATTATTCATTGATTCAGTACTACTGATTATATTTGTTAATGACTATGGCAATGGTTTTAAAAAATGATAAACAAATAAAAAAGTGATGAAAAATTTTCAAAAATCGTAGCAAAATAATGGTAATATCATTGATTTGCATTCAAAAGTAAAGAGTTTAATCATATGCTTCTGATAAACGAAAAATGATAAACAAATAAACAAAATAAATAAATCTGATCAAAATCACCGCTGAAATTATCAATAAAACAAAATCTAATCAACACAAAACACAAACAAGTTACATTGGAATTGAAATAAACATTAAAATGACGGAACACTTTGAAAAAATCTATTGAAAAATTCAAAAATCAAATGTAAATATTCAAATGCAAATATTTAAAATATAAAATTCATTCTGAATCATAGAAATTTTCGGTTGCTTTTGACAAAATAAAATCATCAGACCGAATCATTGGGTTTCAAACACTGAATGTGAATAAATGGTGAAGGTGAAAAAACAACATCATGATGGTGAATGATCATGGTGAGATGAGAATTCATTGTTATTTAGAATAGATAAAAGACTAACGAATCGGATATGACCAAACGAAAAAAAAAATTGATACAACAACAGCACCAACATTACAATAACATTTGCAATATTCAGCCTAGGCAATATCAACAATAGCAACAACCAGAAAATAATGGTCAATCTATTATATCTGATATTATAATTATTTTTTTTGAAATATTAGGGTGTCCGATAAGTTCTTGCCGATTTTCTCATGAATTCCGTACAATATAATCGGCAAAAACTTTTCGGACAACTTAATGTTATCAACCATCCGATTCATTCTGAACAACATTTTGTATGCGAAAAAAAGTCATTTAATATTTTTACATATTTTGTTTTTATCCGGTTTTCAATTATTTATTTATTTATTCATTTAGTCATATTCACACACACACACACACAAATACACAGAGATTTGCATTGATGATGATTGTATTATAAATGTATTAAATATTTGTTATTATTATCATTAAAAATGATAATATGCATGGATAAATTCATGAAAAATGATTATTATTATTATTTCAACATGAATCTGGCTATGCACCAAACAATTATCAGAATAACAAAATGAATGGAAAGATTTTTTTTTGATTTTTTTCTGTGAACAATGATGATCATGAAGGATGATGGCGATGAAGGATGACATTGAATTCATTGAACCATAAATTCATCACTGTTTACCTACGAATGAATGAATGGTGACAACCAGAGAATAGAAAAAAAGAGCAGAACGATTTAAAACTAATAATTTTCACAGATTATACATTTTATCAGATTTTCCATTAGATTTGACATTACAACTCGATGATTATTTGATGATGTATCTATCCAAATACTAATGTTAATGATTATTTTATTTTCCAAACGGTATTAGTCTTTGATAATCAATTGATATGTGGAAATTTGATGGAATTTTCGAAATTTGGTAAGAGAAGAATTGTATGGTTGTTTTGATGATCAAAAATTAGATCAAAATCATTAAAAATTTCTGATTTTTTCAATGAAATGATTTTGATTTTTTTCATCAAATAAAAATGATTATCAAACAAACACAGAGCCTGAATTAGGACAATACCTTTGAAAAAATAAATAAAATGAAATAAAAATAGATCATTCAAAGTCAAAAATTTTCATGTGAAATTTTGAAAGATTTTGTCAACAACAACAATGAATCGATAATGAATTAACATGGATTTTTCTTCTGCTTTTTTTTCAATTAAAAACAATTTTAATTGAATATTAAGAGATGCCTGGATTATTCATTGGATTATTATTCTAAATCATTGATCGTAATGCAATGATATCAGTCGAATCGATACGATTTTGATTCAAATTAGCCAAAACGTCAATCATTTTCAATCAGATTCATGTCCGATGATGATGATTTACAACGTCATTATTATCTTCATCATCATCGCCATCGATCAATCATTTGCCGATTATTCAGAAGATTATTTTTCAATAAATTGATAGTCTCGAATGGATTGCAAAGTGAAAATTGAAAATTATAAGACAACGAACAACACTGATAAGCCAGTAGTAATCAATCCAATAGTAAATCCAATTATATTTCGATGATTACGATGGATAGCGAAATTTTTCGTTTAATTTCTTCGATTTGAAATGGAGAATGATGACAAGCTTCCTTGCTTTTTTGCGTGTATTGCAGAGATAATAATCATGATGACAAATAGCATCATGGCTAATGGCTGAACATTTTTAAAGTTTCAAAATTGAAAATTTCAAATTGAAAAAACATTTCCATTCAATTTCATTTGATTTGAATTTTGAATTTAAGAAAAAAAACACACAATTTTCAAGTAAAAGAAAATAATTTTGTCAAATTCAATTTAAATTTTTAAAAATTACAAACGCACAGATACAGATACACATATAAATAATCACTTATTATCATGCAATCACCGCCGGTTATTATTGTTGAAATTTTCTTTTTTTTCAAAAATTCATTAATGTTAAGATTTTTGGTAATGTTGTTGTTGTCCATCGATCGATCAATGATTACCTTGATTGAATTCAAGTAAAATTAAATAAAAAATAAGTAAAAAATACTGAAATTTCATTAGTATTTCTGTGTTACAATATTATTATTGATTGTAACATATCAGGAAATCGAATTGAAAATGGATATCGGTAAATTTTCTTCCTGGCAAAATTTTAAATTTTTTAAAAATTTCTCCGTAGAAAATTGTGCTTTTGAAAGTGATTAAATTTCAATTTCAAAATAACATCAATATTACATATTATTAAGATTAGATTACTGTAATGATTTTGATAATTTCAATAAATACATTGATTATCAGATTGAATTTTTAATCTTTTCCAAATGGATTGATGAATGTCTGAAAATTTCATCAGCAAAGAATTGAAAATGGAAAAAATGTCAAAGATTTTTCTGAAAATGATTCGACAAGAAAAGATACATGATATCCTATGGACATATATATGAGGAAATGATTGAACAAACCAAGTTCAATATGTCTGCCAAATATGAGAGAAAAAAAAATGAAATTAAATCAAAATTTCATAAAAATAAAATTTTCAAAAACTACAGGTACCACCAATCGCTTGTGAACAATATGATTGATTGAATAAAATTGGTCAATTTTCCAAACACATATTTTGGCCTAAAATCAAATCCGTGATTTATTGCCAAGACATATTTGACACATTTACGGTACCAGACACACAATATGGAGAAAAAAATGAATTCTTTGATGACAATATGAATCAAGAGGAAGACAGATAGACATGGATTGAATTTTTGGGAGGAAATTATTTTTGAAATAATTTTGTCATAATTTTGCCAAGAAAAATAAAAAATTGAAATGATTGAATCCATTTTTAGACATATATTTCAAGCAACAAATTCAATGACTGAAATGAATTCATCCGAATGAACGAATAAGAAGAATATCCATTGTATAAAACGATACAAAGGAAAAATGAATTCATCATATCATATGCCGAAATGGGATCAAAACTGCCAACAAATAAGAAAAGTTTCCATAATTAGATTGAATTCCATTTTTCATTTCATTTTTCTGTGTATTTTCAATGAAATCAAAAACAATTGATTTTTGTTAGATTTTCTAAAGCGTCGGTGTTATTTATCCATCATTGATGATGATGATCATCATCATCATAATGATTGTTATTATGATAATTTTTTTTCATACTTTCATTGAAATATCCAACAGAAACTTTCCATTATAAAGTGAGAATTATCAACAATGATGATGTTGATGATGATGATGAAAATGGAAAATTTTTGGATAAAAATGACGGATAAAAAAATGGTTTGAATCCATAAATTCGATTCAAAAATCTAAATATATTTCCATCATTATCAACATTTGAATGTGAATGTTTTCGTTTTTTAGAAAATAAATTTTTCTTTTTTTAAAAAAAAATTCAATGAATTTTCCATTTCACAAATCCAATTGTTCTGAACGAATACACTGAATTGATTCAATTTAACATTCATTTTCTATTTAATCATCACTTTTTACTTCTTTAATGATTCAAACATCATACCATCAGTCATTGGCCATCATCATCATCAACATTTACAGACCATAATCAACAGGTTGTTGATCGTAAAAAAACAATGGAATTTTCATTTAAAAAAAAAATTTCGAAGGTAAAATCAACACCATGAACAATGATTTCAATAATTCAATTAAAATGTCAACGATGGTAGAAAAATTTGTGCCCAAATCATCATCATAATCATCAGGATTTAGCTTATAATCAATTCGATTCATTAGAACCGATTAATTGATCGATTAATGATTTTAAATTTTTCAAAAATCAATTAATAAAACAAAAGATTTTTTTTGCCTATCGAGGCATTAGACTATGCGTGGAGGTTTGTACTTTGAAACAATACATAAAGGCTAACACCTTCCACAAAAATTTAAATAAAATAAAAATACTGGAAATGACTAAGATTCAAAAAACAAAACAAAAAGTCATTTCTGTGAAATAAAAGGCATTAGTCTTTGCTAAAATTGATCATTAATGAAAAGCAACTAATGATTCAAATAAATGAATAAAATAATACAAATTAATAGACAATGATTTCAATCAAATGATTTTTCAAATGATCAATAAATCGATTTGTTTTCCGTCATCATTATTTTTGATCATTTCCTTCAGTGAAAACCGCACACACAATGATTTTTTAAATAATGGACACAAATTCAGTTTCATTTGTCAACATTTGTTGGATTTAATCCGAAATCACAATGTTTTTCTGTTGTTTTATTGACGAGAAAATTTTAATAATTTTCCCTTATTAGGTCAACAACATCGGTGAAATTAATATAAATTGATAAATAAGGAAAAATAATAGAATGAAAGATCGAAAATATACCTATGTGGTCAACTAAATTTTCGATCAAATCGAAAGTTTTATTATAACAATTATAATTAGCACAATTATTGTTACTGTTTTGCTGTTGTTTATGTTGATTAATCAATCAATCAATCAATCACTATAATCGATTTGTTTTTTGATTTTATTCAGAATCAATTCAGAAAAACATTAATAAAGCCAAAACACAATGAAAAACAATGGCCTGATTTAAATTTTGACCACAGCAGCAATTTCATCATTAATTTTATTATTATCTGATTATTAAAGGGATATTAAATAAAATGATTTGAGAATATTGTTGATTATTGGATTCGAAACAATTTATTGAATCATATGGAAAATTGACATAATGAAATTATCAGTTGACAATAAATAAATAAATAAACAAACCAAATGAAGAAATTCAGGTCATTTCCATCTTCGACTTTCATCTAGTCAAATTCGCGAATGGCAAAATGATTTCTTTGATCATTGACATTTGCTTTGATTGTCATTTTCATTAAATGAAATTTATAAATGGTGAAAGTTCTTAGTGCATTGAAAATGAAGAAAAATTTAGGCAAAAAATAAATCAACAAAAACCCTTCGACAACAATAGACTGATGATCGTCATTGTCATCATTGTCATCATCATCATCACTATTGTCATTGACTATGCATTCATAGAATGAAAAAAAACTTTTCAATTGTATTTTTCAAATGTATTTTTGTCGATTTTTTGAATGTATGTGTGAATTTATTTCATTAAGTTTTATGGTATTTTTCAAGTTTTAATTGAATTTTCATTCAATTCATGAAATAAATAAATAGAAAATTTCCATTAAACCACCTGTTGAATGATGATTTTGACAATTTTTTTTTCGGTTCGTCTCTCAGCATTTTTGTTTATTTTTGTTCGTTGACAAAATAATAAAAAAAAAAAAAAAATCAATCAAAAATCTGCTTCGATGATTGATTTGATTTTCCAAGATTTTAATTATTTTTCCTTTATGAATCAATGATGAATGTGTCAAATTTAAATCTATTAATGATCAATTACTGTGTGTGTGTGTATGTTGAATCAATTTTATAATTATGTATTCACATCATTTGCTTGTCTCGGAGAGGTAATGGGAAAAATGCTATCATCATCATCCATCATAAAAATGGTCAAAGAAAGAAAAAAATTAAAATTGAAACTTTCAATCGAGATTTGAGAAAAACTATTTGATTGAAATTGAAAACAAAAACGGAAACTTTTCCTTGACTTATACTGCTAAGCAGTCCGTTAAGTATTTCCAATTTTAGTCATAGACACAGATAAAGATGATAATATTTGAATCAAAGATAAGATAAAATATTAAAAATGATGATAATAATGGCGATAATTTCTGTGTTTTTTTTCAAATATTGAAACAACAATAAGCCCCTTTAAAGAAAACAATTTAAATGATTGTTCACACGTTTTTTTTTTTTTTTTTGTTGTTGAAGATGATGTAAATGATGTTTTAATGTTTGAATATAATGATGTTAATAATAATTAGTAAATATCGCGCACATCATTTCTCTGAACGAACATCATCCTTCCTATCTTTATATTTGATTACTTTTTGAACTAGAAAATTTGGAGAAATATAAAAAAACATTTAGATAATAATTTATTGAATGTTTTTAAAATTGTTTACATTTGCAAATATACAAAAATATTTGTGAAATAAATAAATACAATTAAACCAAATACAATTTTATTAATGATAATATTTTCGATAATAATTATTAACATCATTTCAATATTTCAACCATTTATTCAAATGGTGACCAATTGACCGATTGGAAGCCAAAGTGGAAGCGATGTTCGAATACATAGCTCAAAAACCGATTGGTAACAATGTATGAATCAATGTTTTTAATGATAATGATGTTTATTATCTTGTTTATTATCCTGTTATCACTGGTTAATAGTTTATTTTATTTTAATATTTAATGTTTTTTTCAATCAATCGAAAAACGATTATCAATTGATCAATTAAATCATGTTGAATTGAATATATGAAATGAAATGAATCGAAATGATTATTTAACCCTTAAAACTCGAGCGGTGAGCATAGCTCACCATGATATATAATGCAGCAACTCGACAGGCGCCCCTCAGACACCATTTTACATTAGTGTGAAAAATTGTCGAGCTGCTGGCTTGCTTGCGCTGTATTTGCCTCGAGTTCTAAGGGTTAATCATTATCATTGCTCGTGGTGATTTTTCTTCTGGCTTTATTTGTTTTTATTTTTCATTCGACTATCCTTTGACTATCCTTTTGATATTCATGTTGCTGTTGTTGTTGTTGTTGCTGGTCAAAGGAAAAGAACTCGAGGGTATTTTTTTTCTCCGTAAATTTACCATTATTATTCAACGAAATTTCAACGAAAATATTATTATGCAATAATCAATCGGAACGATATATAATTACATATTTGTTTTTTTTCAACGAAAATGTTTTCCTTTATTTTGTTTATTTATTTATTTTATTATTGAATAAATTAAAAATTGATTAATGGCAATATCTTTACGAGAAAATAACAAGCATCGATTTCCTATCCAATTTTTTTTTCACTTCTAAAATCTCTTTGATCCAGTGCAATCCAATTGATATGCAATACGAGATTAAGAAGGAAAAAAAATTATGTTTTTAATTCAAATTTAACAAACATGATCTTTGATTGATCAAAGTGTACTTATTTTCAATGGTATATGAATATTATCGGGCAAATAATGTTGAGTAAATAAAATACTTGTATATTTACAAGTGGATTAATAATAAATCCGGATCAATAAAATATGAGATTAAAACTATGATTTCATCATCATTTTATGTACTTTTCATGGTTTTGTTATCGATTTTCAATCATTTAAAAGTCAAATTATTTAAGAAATCAAACAATCAAACATTTATTTGCAATTACCCAGTTTTATAGCAAATTACCAACGAATTTCGCTGCTAAAAATGCTGTTCAACCAACGATTGAAAACCGTCTTAATTTTTATGATGGCCATGTTTTTCCTTGCCGTAAATTTGGTCATAGCATGTCAAGGAAATGGTGAAATATGTAACGATGATAATGATTGCTGTTCACACATTTGCGATACACGATTTCCACCACATGCATGCATTGGTGATTGATCAAAATAGACATCGAATATGAATAATATGAATGATGACAATGAAAATAATTGATCAAATGCTTAATTAATAAAAATAATTTTTTAAAAAAATCATCTTAATTTTCGATTATATAAACGAATATTGTTTCTCTCTTCAGTAATTGTTTCATTTAAAATTAAGAATTTGAAAAAAAATTACACATAATTATCAATCAATTGACAACAACGACAATAATTATTAATAATTAACAAAAATGAATCTTTTAATCATCAACAACAACAACAACAACAGCAACAGTAATGGCCAACCATTAACGACAGTAACGATTCTATTAAAAAATATAAAAAATTATTATGATAAATTATGATTGATGGCTAAAATTTAAATTATAAAAAAAAAAAATTAAAAGATTGAAGACCATGGCCATCTATTTTTTTAAAAAAATTATCTCATGTCATTGCAGAATCACTATCATCAATATTATTATTATTATTATTATTATCACCATCATTGCTTAATGTTGATATTTCATTCATATTTTGATTATAAACACCATTCGGTTGTTGTTGATCATCATGATTGTTATTATCATCATTTTGTTGTTTTGATTGTGGTTGTAGTTGTGGTTGAAAATGATTCATAAAAATTGGTCTCTGAGCTAGCGGAGCTTGAAAGGCGATCGCTCGATGTGGACCAGAAAATAAAAATGAATTATGTTGTTGCTGTTGTTGTTGTTGTTCATCTTGTGTGACGGAAATGACTTGATTTTGTTGTTGTTGTGTTGATTGTGATTGTTGTTGTATATTATCGACAATATGAGCAGCTGATAATTGTTTGGTTACTTGATTGAGATCATCCATAACGTGAACGATCATGCAAATAGTTTCTGTTGAAAATTAAAAGGAAAATTAAGATAAATTTCTCGAAGAATTCAACTAAATTTGAATACCTCCAAAACATTGGCCAGTAAGGGCTGAAAATCTCCATTGTGATTCATAAAGACCTGGTTTATCAGGCGCTGTCATTTTCATTTGCAGTGTCCACGTTTGTCCTGGCTGTAATTTAGGCAAAAGAAAACGTTCTTCATTTGTCATTTGATGGCCACCAAAAAATTTAAATGAACAACCACATGGCCATGGCTCGTTACCTGAAATGAAAAAAAAAAGATTGAATGAAATTTTTCATGGAAAATGTATATTCATTCGGAAAACATTAATCATTTGAGGCAGCTGCAAAGAATTGCATTAACTCTACCTATTATCAATCATATTTAACTAAAAATAGTTTGACAACATCTAGAAACGTTAAATGATCAAATAAAGCCCAAATTAAGGCAGAAAAATAAATTAAGATACAAACCTGAATTGGTAATAGTACAATTATAAGTGAATGAACTATTCGGTAAGCATTCACATATATTCGGTTCCGGTTTTATATGAATTTCTGGCAATTTTAATAAATAATTTTGTGGCAGAGTTGATTCATAATCGAAAAATGAACAGATCGCTGCTTGTAGGTTCCTGAAATTTTCAATTTCATGAAGACAAAAAAATTAAACTTTCACTGAACAAATACCAAGCTATAGACCACTTACCAATTATTCATATCTAACCAAAATTCAGCTGTTGAATCTGAACATTTTTCACCAAGTAATAAATTAAATTGTTTTATCAATACATCACGATCAGTTGTGTTTAAGCAACTGAATTTTTGCAACAATTCTGATGTTATTGGATCATTCATTGCTGAATCGGATGATGATGAATTATTGGTGAGATCAATGTCCATTTTTATTTCTTAAGTTATAATAAATTCGTTTTCCAATGAAAATTTCGTCTCTATACTTATAATTATTATCAGCTTGAATATCGTATACTCGATCAATCAATAATTGATCAAATTTTTGATTATTCTTGATTTGACAACTTGATACATCAATTGGAATACATTATAAATATCATTACTTTGATTAAAAGAAACAAAATTATTTGACTAATTGTAAATATTAATTGTATTTGTTTCAATAATATTCATTTCAATACGTCGTTGATTGCCGCAGTTGAAAAAAAATGTTAATAATTGTCATATACGTTTACTTTCTTTGTATTTTTTTTCAACAATAAAATTATTAAAAAATGATTCAATTGCAAAAATTGCAAATGAAAAAATTTTGTTTAATATAAATAAATGCTGCTGCTGCTGTTGCTGTTGTTGTTTTTCGTTGTTAAAGTCGAGGTCATTAAATATTTTTTTTTTTTTTTAACAATAAATCAATGATAATAAGAAATGGTGAAAAATGAATGAATGAAAATGAATAATTATTGAATATCCATTTGTTGCATCGAATTCATAAGAAAACAATATTTTGTATTTATAATAATTGTCTATTCAATCAAAAACGACAACATTTTTTTATTTTATCATCATGCCAACTACCACAATAAAAAAAAGTAAATAATTGTCCTTCGTCTCCGTGATGGTCCGTCAATTAATCGCAGAATGGATGAATTTTATTCTTCTTTGAATAAATTGATTTCTAATTCAGATAGAAATGATTCATAATTAAAAATCAGATCAACCAGAATAAATGGATCAAAACTTACCAGACAAAAAAATTCAAATTAATCTTGGATATTCAAATTTCTATTAAAAATTCAAACAAAACGAGAAATTTCCGTGTTTATCTTGGTGAATAATTTTTATTTTTCACTTAAAAGCACGAATCAAATCTATTTCACTCATCAAAATTCATCATAATTTATTTTAAAATTTATAAAAATTCATAAATTCATTTAAGGTCGTTGTCGTTTGATTTTTTTTTGCTTGTTTTTAAATCAACCATACAAACAAATATACAAAAAAATACAAATAATAAAAGATATTCCTTGTTATTTATTATTATTGTTTGTTGTTTGATTTTCTTGTTGTTGTTGTTGTTTTTGTTTTAAATTTGGTAATAATACACATTTCAAAATGATCATTGGAAGCTGCTGCTATGGATGATGATGATGCTATGCAGATATGGAAACACATACATGGAAAAAATAGCAGAAATAAATAAACAAACTCGCTTGTAAACAGACAAACAACAAATCGTGAATTGTATACGCGCATCATCAATTCAATAAACACTTGATGGATGTTTATGATGTCTCTGTTTGTTTGCATGTGTATATATGGTGCATGGATGCAAAAATCAAACGTATTTTTTCGTCAAAATCTTCGTGTTTACGATTTTCATAAGGTTTACTGGCTAAATGGTCACAATAGAAAGTCATTCAATGGAAAAACAATTGTACGCAAACTCTTAAAATCAATTGTGACCATAGCCAGCAATTCAATGCTCATTCTTAAAAAAAATTTTCATTCTTGAAATTCTATTTTTTTTTTAATTCACAAAATTACGCATGATAATAGTATGCGTATACGTTATTTGTTTTATTAAATGCCTTGTTAAACATAATGACACATATTTGGACATTTAAATATATTGATTTAACAGCACATACGCATACGTGGTAGAAGCATGTGTTGTTTAAAGAGCTTTTTTCTCCAATAACTATTTAAACTTAGACATTGAAATCAAACATAGCTAGGTGAAAATAGTGGATTATTAGCGCAAGAGTTGTTCATTTGAAAAATTTTGAATTTTTGATTTTTCCATTCAAAATTTGACATGTATTAAATTTAGCGATATTCGTACAAAAGATTCATTCATTTATATAAATGACGCCGAAGGCATCACATCGATATTGAATTTGATTGAAAATAACATAACCCAAAACAAATTGTAATTTTCAAACAATCGTTTGGCATTTTGCATACGAATCCCATTACCCTTTAAACATATTTCAACACGATTCAAATATCACCGAAATTATTTTAACGATAATTAAACAAATAATTACCGATAAGGTTGGTATAATCAGAGTTTGATTGTATTTTTCTGAATCTCATGATAATTTATTGATAAATCAATCAAATAAATAATCGATTATTTTTATTTCAAACTCGATGAATGATATTTGATCGCTTATCAAATATATCATTCATTTCATTATCATCAAAAACCGATTTGAATTAGTTTTTCAAATGATAACCGATTAGCAGTGATTGATTTTGCTCGTGATTTAATTTGAATATTTTCATTTTAAAATATTCAAAATTATTTTTATTAATTTTCAGTTTTAATGATTAAATTACAAAATAACAAAAAATGAGATAGGAAATTTGAATTTTTTTGATTGAATCAAAGAGTTAGCATTTGAATTTACCTTAGAAAATATGAAATAATCAAGAAGATAATCTCAGATAATGTGTACCAATCGAAGCACCGCAATTTGAACAAATATGTTTCGTATCCTTTGGGATGAAATTTGAGTCGATTAAAATTTTAAAATTTTTAGAATTTTTTTCACCATTCAATTACCTTGAAATCATTGATTACCATTGGTAACAATCCACACGTACATCTGTTGAAAATTAGATTTTTGGAAAAAATTGATCAAATTTCACCCGAAAATTTGCAAATAAACGAATGAACTAACCCCAGAGTAAATAGCACACAAATGATAAATGTAAATTTACCACAAACCGATTGTGTAATGGTCAGTGATTTATTTTTACATTCAGGACATTCAATTTCAATTGGTTCATCCGTTAATTTCATTGATTGTTTTAATTCTTGAAATGACATTGTTGAATAATTTCTTCGCGGTGCTGTATCACATAGTGGAAACAAAAAAAAAAAATTTAATAATTTCAAGAAATTTGAACCCTTTGAACTTGAGCCTTACGTTTGTTGATTGGTTTTTCAATTTCATTTTTTTTCATTTTCCATTGTTTTTGGTTTCAATATTTTTTTTCAATTTGTATTTATTTGATGAAATTTGATTTAAATGAAAAATTTTCAAACATTTATATTTGATTTTGATTCAAAATGTTCAAAAAAATGAAATGAATCCAGTTATAACCACAGCATCATGATCGAAGTGAGTGAATGAATGAAAAAACCAAAAAAATTATTTGAATGGGTTTTTCATTCATCAAATCATTTCACATGAATGTTGATTGTCAATCATTGATTATTATTATAATTATAATTATTTGTTATTTATTCATTCATTTATCATGGTAGATTTGATTTTTGATTAGACATTAATAATAATGAAAAACATCAATAATGAAAATATCGTTTAAAATCAATGAAAAATATACATACACCATTGCGTTATGAAATGATAAATTTGTTTTTTTGGTTTCAACCAATTGATTGATCAATCAATGATTGATTATTTTATTTTATTTTATTTTTCTTCTTAAAGTACATTTTCCAATAACTGATTTTTTTTTAATTTCGCCAATCATAATACAAACAGTAAATAAAATTATTTATTTCAATTTTCAGAGTTTGACAAAATATTGAAATAATCGATCGATATTGCTCATATTGATACATATCTAATTTTAAATATTCTAGAGCTTATAATTCTCTGAAATTTGATTTATCAATAGATTATCTAATTGGATTTGAGAATTGATATCAATGAGAATAATGGACTCAAATTTGATATCATAAACTGATCTAAAATTGAGGAAATCAATAATAATTTGAAATGATTTCATAAATCCACTTGATCCATTTTGAGACTTGATCTTTTAATCCCTTTTCAATCCTTTGATTTTCTGTAATTAATAATTACTTATAATTTTCAATTATTGTTCCACGTATACATTTAATAATTTATTCAATTTTTATATAATTTGACATCTGGTATGACTAATCATCGAGTGACAAATTTTTGATACTACAGGAAGTGTTGTTAGGCGAAAAATTCTTAATTTCTTGAATTTTGGCCACTTGCAACCAGCTACTTAATTCAAATTTCATGGGTTGCTTAGAGCCTTATCGATATGTTCGTAAATTTATTCATGTTGGTTAATATGTGTTTTGAACATAATTGTTTGTTTTTTCGCAACATCCGATCATTGATTTTGTGTTTCTATGTTTGTGTAGCCGAGATGTTCGTGTCGGGTCATTAAAAATTATTTTTAAAAAAATGGATTAAAATTATTTTAAACTAAAATATTTTAAAAAACTAAAATTTCATTTTCGAATCTTATCAAGGCCGTTACCAATGCTTCGATTGTCCTAATGTAGAAACATTCCCATAAGATTTGATATTTTGTTGTGCGGAATGTAAAATTCAATGATCAAAATTATTTTTTTTTTAAATCGACCACAAAATTTATTTAAATTTACCCGTTGATTATTGCATGAGTGTTTCATGATATTTTAAAATATTTATTAAAAAAAACAATAATCAATTCACTATTGATATTTCCTTTAATCTATCGACAAAAAAAATGAATGGTTGCTATGATTTACAATTTTTTTTTTTTTTTTTGCTCTCTGATTTGATGATTAATATAAAATAATTAAGAGAAAAAAATATTCATATCTTTTGTTAAATTTCATCGAATTTCCAGTTAGTTTGCTGAAATCATTTGAAATTCGAACATCATCGATCCGACCATGGCTAATCATAAAATAAATATCGAAGAATGGGTGGAAAAACAATTGAAATTAATCGAATCAGAACATCAACATGAAATTGAAAAATCCAGGTATAATTACTCGTTAATTATTAATTAATTAATAAAAAAAATTAATTAATAAACACATTTCTCTATTTTTTATTATCATTTTATTTTTCTAATTGAATTTCGAAGAGATTTAAATGAAAATAATACTATCTACGAGCTGGAAAAAGGCGGACATGCTGTATGTGGTTTAGAAATTCACACATATAATGATTATGATGGCTGTAAGAATATTCGTTTAGAGCTGCCGAAAGATAAACGAGAAGAAATTAATCTAAAAAAATGTCGTTTTATACGCGGTTGTATTGGCATTTCAATCGATGATCAAACAGAAGTGAAAGCTCTTGGATATGTTTCGGAAATTGGTTCATATTGGATAGAAATCAATTGTACCATTAATTTGTTGAGACGTTTACCAGATGCACGAATCAATATCATGAAATTTATCAGTAATGTTCCATTTAATCGAATAAGCTTCACTTTGAGAAAAATGAACGAACAAGCGCAACACATTCATTTAATTCGTTTGTTGATGGGCCATTCGCAACTAGAAAATCCATATTATTATTTACCTAGATATGAAAAACGTTTTAGAAATATAAATATGAATGATGGAACGCGACATATCGATTGGTTTGATGAAAATTTGAATGATCCACAAAAAGAAGCTGTGCGATTCGCTTTATATCAGCGTGATTTGGCAATTATTCATGGGCCACCTGGAACTGGTAAAACAACGGCACTGGTCGAATTGATACTTCAATTTATTACTAGGAACTTTCGAGTTTTAGTCTGCGCACCATCCAATATTGCTGTTGATAATGTTTTTTTGCAATTGTTGGAATCATATAAGGAAAATTTCATTCAAAAATATCACCCCAGATACAGGCATAATTTTGTGAGAATAGGTCATCCAGCACGGGTTTATCAAAGAATTCATAGATATTTAATCAACTCATGCGATTCTGATGGCCAAAAAAACGCTGAGATTGCATTCAAAATTCGTAATGCAAATGTTTTGATGACAACTTTGACTAGTTCATTTATATATGATGGTCCTTTGAAATGTTTGTTGGAAAAAAACGAGAAATTTACTTTTGATATTGTTATTGTGGATGAATGTGCACAAGCAGATGAACCTAGTACTTGGATTCCTTTATCGTTTGCTAACAAATGTATATTAGCTGGTGATCATCTTCAATTGCCACCGGTCTGCTCGACAAAAGCTGAAAAAGAGGGGCTCAATATTTCTTTACTTGAAAGATTGACAAAAGGTTTATTTGCTGATTGTCAAAATAAAGTAATGCGAATGCTGACTGTTCAACATCGAATGAATGAATCGATAATGCGATGGCCATCCGATAATTTTTACAATCAAAAATTGGTAGCTGCTGACATTGTTGCATCACATCAATTGGAATTAGAAA
The DNA here is from genome assembly GCA_002943765.1 of Psoroptes ovis. Taxonomy (NCBI): domain Eukaryota; kingdom Metazoa; phylum Arthropoda; class Arachnida; order Sarcoptiformes; family Psoroptidae; genus Psoroptes; species Psoroptes ovis. The sequence goes on along the minus strand of PQWQ01000011.1, from coordinate 1,075,399 downwards.
ATGGAGATTTGTTACCAGTTTTGAGATTCATCGATACAGTGAATTGCGACATGACTGAAATTGGTTCCGAGTATAATGTATTCAAAACTTCAAAAGGCAACATTTATGAAGCGAAAATTGTGTGCATTATCATTGATGAATTCATTAAAAATGGATTATCTGCATCCGATATCGGTATGTAACACTTTACAACTTATTAATCATGAAATTTCAATTTTTCTTTTCACATATTCACAGGCGTAATTACACCATATCGTTTGCAAACAATTTTGATCGATGCTGCTTGTCATAAACAATTTCCAAAGAAAATCTATGATTCATTGGAGATTAATTCAGTTAATGAATTTCAAGGGCGAGAAAAAAATGTCATAATTTATTCGATGACAAGATCAAATGAAAATTATGCGATTGGATTTTTGAGCGAAGAACGACGTTTAAATGTTGCTATAACACGTGCACGTAAACATTTAACAATAATTGGCGATTCGGGTACTGTAACAATGCGTTCAAGATATTTAAATTCTTTTATCAATTTTTGTTTTGCAAATGCAAAAATGGAGAAAGGTAGTGATTATGAACAAAAAATTGACGAAATGAATTATTTAGATCCAATATTTGAAAAATATCAAAAAGCCGAATAATCTCATCTTAGCTGATTCCATTTTAATTTTGAATTTATTTTGCTTTGATTTTGATGCAAAATTTTTTTCACCTTTCAATTATTTTCACCATTCTTCAACGAAACAATTTTTGGTCATTTGAATGCATATTATTTTGATTGATATTGGAAGTATTTTATTTGAAAAATTACTTAAATTTTGACCAATTTTATTTATTTGAACAAAAATGTTATTTATCTCATCATCTGTATCTTCAAGTATCTGAAATATTTTTATATGAAAGTATCTCTATTTTTTCAGTATTGAAATAAGAAAATAAAATAAAAAACTTTTTAAAAATCAAAGTAATTCAAAGGCGACGTTTTACGTAGATTAAGTGACCACAATTCGGACAATAATGTTCAACATCTTTAGCTGCATCACAACAATATGGAATACAACAGCATCCAAGCCAGCAACTATTGTTATTATCATTGAAAAACATGGAAATATTTGATTAATATTTTGACTAATAAAAACTCACACTCACCAACGAAGACAAAGAGCAGCACAAAGAATTTGAGTCAATAGACCATTCACATAATTAATTTTTGTTATAACGACTTCACGACAAACTGGACATTGGATTTGTATTGGATCTACATCAATCGGTAAAACAACCCTAGGTGATTGTGCCACTGAGCCCATATAATTAGCAAGAATAGAAATGAGAAAATAAAAATTTGAATTGAATACAAAATTCATCAATTACTTATTCAATTTTATGTTTGATTCGGTAAATGAATGAATAGTGACGATAGGATCAATGCAAAAACAAAAAATTAAATTGATTTAGTCAAAATTTTGGATGAAAAGAATATATTTTGATGTTGATCATCGAATTGAAAAAATATTATTTCAGTAAAACATTGATCGATATTTTCAATATGCTTAATAATCAATCATGAGAGATGATAACGATTAATCCCTTGGCAACATTTTGTCGTTATTAAAACAATTGAGCATAATTTTCTCAAAAATTTCAATAAATCACATCTAAATCGGATACTTAAAAAGTATCGTCTAAATATTTTTTTAAAAAGTATTTTATACATCGTTGATTTAATCAAGTGACAGTAATATGGAATAATAATATCTCATATTTGCCTCATTTGAATTCTAAATCATTGGGAATTTATTAATCCAAAATCAAATTGAAAATTGATAAACAAAAATTTGATTGCAAATCGTTATGGTAAAATGTGCAATATTTATTTGGGAAAATAAAATAATCAAATCATAAGAATCATTTTATCTGATCCGATTGCCTATTGGCTCAGGTTGTTTAATTACTTAGATTATTGAAATATCATTGAGCAACGAATCCTTAAATTAATCAAAGGTTTCTGATCAATTAAGAGAATCAAATGATTATCCCCTTGCATTGATCGCACAACGATTGTCAGAATTTGAAAAAAACGTCAAAATGGGACAAAATTTGAAATGGAAAAAACAATATTAATACAAAAATTTAATTTCCATTGATGGAAAAATTCATTTTTTATTTATTTTATTCATTTCTAGGAATCACACAAATCAACAATTTTTTTTGTATCAATTATTATTTAAAATAATTTTTCCCCTTTGGCTCAATTTGCAATGTTCAACGCAATCCTTTTCTTATTTTCCAATGCCTTTGCCAGCCTTTTTGCCTCCCTTTTTGAATGCTGCTTTTGCGCCAGCTGCAGCACCTTTTTTGCCTATGAATAAGATGGAATCATGATTAGAAAATGATTAAAAAATCATTAAATCAATTATTGATTCATCAACTTACCAGCAGCTTTACCAAATACGGCACCTTTCTTGCCACCTTTAGCGAAACCAGCAGCGCCAGCTTTTTTGACACCTTTTTTGCCTCCTTTTTTGCCAGCAGCAATACCACCGGCTGCAAATTTACCACCTTTTTTACCGGCAGCTCCAACAGCTTTACCAGCAGCAAAAGCACCACCAGCTTTACCGAATTTGAAGCCTTGAGCCATACCGAATGTTTTGACAGCGCCGAATTTCTTGTTGAAACCAGCACCACCTACTTTACCGAATTTGCCAGCTTTGCCAAATTTAGCGCCCTTGGCAAAAGCTGCACCAGCGGCACCTGCTTTACCACCTTTTTTAACACCAGCTGCACCACCTGCAGCACCAGCAGCGAATGCACCTTTCTTGCCTCCTTTAGCACCAGCAGCAGCACCGGCTTTACCACCAGCTTTGAAACCAGCAGCTCCAGCTTTGGCACCTTTAGCACCGGCTCCAGCTGCACCAGCAGCGACAGCACCAGCACCAGCGGATTCAGCAACAGCTAAATCCATTTCGGATGCATCAGCAATAACATTATCTTCCATTTCTTGTGCAAAAACAGCACAAGCTAACATGGCAACACTGAGAACAATCTGTAATTGTGGGAAAAAAAATAATGATTATGACTGAAATGATAAATATTATTAAAAAATCAATACCAATTGGAATTTCATTTTTATTTTTTGAAGTTGAATTTTTTTTTAAAAGCTGAAAAGATATTGAATAAATAATGAAAACAAATGAAACTTTGATTTGATTTCGATATTGAAAAATCAATTGGTTTTTATACTGAAAATTTTGAATTAAAATCTATTCATTGAAAAAAAAAATGAAAAAGAAAATTAATTTTGGATCATATCACAATGTTTTCAATGTAAACAAAAATATTTGACTAAAAATAGTTTCAAACAGTCAACGATATTGAATCCGGTGCTACAGGTAGTATTTTTATTATTTATTCACTTAAAAGAAAGAAAAAGGTTTACAAATGTCATGCATTAATGGACATAAATCAATTGTATAATTTTCTATGAAATTACATATTTTCTTTTTTTGTTTTCAATATGAGAAACTACCAAAAGACTTTTTCGAAAGAAAAATTTTCAAAGTCAACGACAGCTAACCATACACAAAACACTATGTGATGCTATGTCCGGTGTTATTGTTATTGTTACTATTATTATTATTATTATTATTATTTAAGAAATAAACCAAATACATCGAAAAAAAATAATTACAAATAATAATCAAGGCGGAAAATAATGTACGAACGAAAGAAAAAAAGACAGGATTTGTCGAAGGATTTCAATGAACCAAACCATCATCTCGAATACATATGAAATTCGAGTTTAAAAAAAAAAAATAAAATTCAAAATACTTCGGAAGTTGGATATTGGTCAATTTATTAAGATGATTATGAAAATGAAAACAAAAATGTAATGATAATATCAATTTTCAATGTTTTATTCATTCAATGTTTTCCATTTTATTTACCAATAATATTACAATTTATATTACGACAATATGAACAACAATTAGTGTTATGAATATCACAATTAAGAACAATATATCCAATGAATAACATTGTAATAATGAATAAACCAATTGCATACGGTATCAAATAATATGATGATATTGATTGTGAATCATTTTTGGCATTTGTTCCATTTGTATCGATAGACTTGAAATCAATTGTATCATTATTTGATCTAATCAAAGATGTATTACTTGATAGGTCATTGTAAACATTATGGCAACCAAAAATATTATCACTGTAATGTATATCATTCATACATAAATCATATTTACTTATGTTTATCGAATCAATCAAACAAATTTGTTGTAATTGATTAAAACATAAATATTTATTCACATTATTTGTTATTGTTATTAATTTATTCAAATGATTATTGCCACCAATGAATGTACGATTTAATGGTATGAACATTAGTGAATCATTTTGAATGTGATAAATAATATGAATTTTATACTCAAAATCATAAGCTAAACCAATGGCTAATGCTTGATGTTTGAATGTTTGATTATTAAAGCTATTGAATTGTTCATAATCCATAGCTGTCAATTGCGAAAGACCATTAACTTTAAATTCACATTTTATTAATTTTACACGATTATTTTCATCTGTGGTTGAATTTTTCGATATCTTTTTCAACAGACAATCATCAAATTTGCATACAATTATCGAGTTCAATACATCAGAATAAAGTACATTAATATTTTGATCTAAATTCTTTTGATCAAAATGTTCATCGATCAATGTTAATAATTCATATGGCAATGGTTCGAATGGACCATTGATATTGAATTTTGTTTTCATATTGTTTTCATTGATTAAAATTTCATAATAATTATTCTGTGAATCATATAAACGTATGGTACTGTTTGGTAAACTTTCCCACATGATTACATTGATTAATAATTGATTATCATTACATTGATATAATTCATTATTTATCCTTAAAATTGATTGAAACGTCAAAACGATTGAAATAATAATTGATCTCATAAGCAAATCATTGTACATATTTGTCAGAAAAAAATAAATTAATTCTAGACCCTCAAAATTAGGCTTAACCAATGGAATTTTAAAAATTAAAAATCAAGAATTAAATAGAAAATTTTGAAAAATAATTTTATTAAAAATTAATTTGAAAATGATTTGAAATTCAATGAAAAAGATGGCGCTTCAAAAATATTGTTGAAGAAAAAAATTCAAATTTCTCCATACAATTTTTCGCGCCACATCATCGCTGCTGTTTTACTCTTTTTAATTTTTGCAATTTTTCTTGAAAATTTTCAAATTGTTCATATAATTTAAAACGATGTTGATCGTAACATTGTTGTAAATTTATACGAAAATTTTGTGCCGATTGTTTTAGCTGTTTAGCAAAATTTTCACATTGATTTTGTGAATAATGCGGTAATTGTTGATGACGATGACGATCACGATCAGTTATCAATGATGATTGTTTTGGTTGCATTTTCAAATTTGTTTTCGAATTAGATGATGATGTTTCTTTTGGAATTGTGGATATTTCCGATGTTTTACCAGAGTCAATATTCACTTTAAATGATAATGCTTGAATTATTAAATCATCATCATCGTCATTATTATTATTATTATTATTATTATTAGTGCTATCAATCGTTACAAAAAATGGACGTCGAACAACATTTCTATTTGTCGGTGGTGTTTTAAAGAAAAACAATGTTTCATGATGTGGTGTCATAAATTCTTCGATAAAATGGCGAAATTTTTCATGTAATGTTTGAATATCTTTGAATAGATAATCATTATTTTGATCATTTGAATTGTTATTATTATTATTATTATTCAATTTCATTACTTCATATCCATACGAATTATCTTTTGATATTTGTCTTTTATTTCTATTATTATTACTATCATTGTTATCGTCGTCATCATCATCATCATCATCGATCCAATCAATATTTTTTGAATTGTATTTGAAATTTTTCGAAGACATTTTTATTTGAAAAAACAATAATTTGTAAAAAAATCAAGAAATTAAATCGAAAAATATTTTAAATTTGGTCAAAAAAGCTCTTTTAAATTTGATTTTTGTTTTCTTGAAATTCTAAATTAAATTTTTAAAATAAAATTTTTGACAATTAATTTTGCTGATTTTTGGTTTGTGCCATTCAAAATTTTAATTCATTAATTTTGACTAAAAAAAATTATTTATGGGGAAAAAATAATAAAAAATTTTTCATTTTTGTAGAAATACTTGTATTTATGTGTGTATTCACACACATATGAATTTGAATTTGATTTTTTTTTTTTTGTACAAACAATAATAACATGATAACACAATGGGTAACAAAAAATTTTCAATAAAAAATTTCGTCTTCTTTTCGATGCTGTTCAATTTATTTGCCAATACCTTTACCACCTTTGGCAAATCCTTTCTTGAATGCACCTTTAGCACCAGCAGCACCAGCTTTGGCACCTATTTTGATTTTTGATGAAAGAGTGTTTTCAGTATTTTTTCTCACTGAAATATTTGCAAGTGAAACTTACCAGCAACTTTACCGGCAACACCACCTTTCTTGCCACCTTTAGCGAAAGCAGCTGCAGCAGCACCTTTAGCGCCTTTTTTGCCTCCTTTTTTACCTGCAACAAGGCCACCGGCAGCAAATTTACCACCTTTCTTACCGGCAGCTCCAGCAGCACCACCAGCGGCAAAGGCACCACCAGCTTTACCGAATTTGAAGCCTTGAGCCATGCCGAAGGTTTTGACAGCACCGAATTTCTTGTTGAAACCAGCACCACCTACTTTACCGAATTTGCCAGCTTTGCCAAATTTAGCACCTTTAGCAAAAGCTGCACCAGCGGCACCTGCTTTACCACTTTTCTTGACGCCAGCTGCACCGCCTGCAGCACCAGCAGCGAATGCACCTTTCTTGCCTCCTTTAGCACCAGCAACTGCACCAGCTTTACCACCAGCTTTGAAACCAGCAGCTCCAGCTTTGGCACCTTTAGCACCGGCTCCAGCTGCACCAGCAGCAACAGCACCAGCACCAGCAGATTCAGCAACCGCTAAATCCATTTCGGATGCATCAGCAATAACATTATCTTCCATTTCTTGTGCAAAAACAGCACAAGCTAACATGGCAACACTGAGAACAATCTATAATTGTGGGAAAAAAAATTAATGAATATCACTGAAATTAGAAAAATCATTAAAACTTAATACCAATTGGAATTTCATTTTTGATCAATCAAAAAAATAATTTACAACACAAAAAAGAAAAACTTATAATATTTCAACTTATTTTATTTTTTATTTTTTGTTGGTTAATTTTTTTCCAGTGTTGAATTGATGATTGAAAATATGGGTGAAAATTCAGTTTTTATACTAAAAATTTTCAAATTTCTTGAAATCATTTCATTTCAAATCTACCACCAAAAAAATGAACCATTATTCGATGATATCCGAGCATACCACACACACACACATATGCATGTGTTTGTTGTTATCGTTGAAAATATTTCATGCATGAAATTGTCATCATTTTTCATATTTTCATTTGCTTTTGATCACTTGCATTGTTTCAAGATAAATGTTTCCTTTTCATAAAAAAAGCCTTAAACACAAACAAACACGTGAGTTTTCCTGTGTGTTTCATCGTGGCTGGATTGATCTTGATTTTTAAGAAAAAGACTAGGTGGATACCCTTGAATTTATAATTTATAATTTACTATACTTATAATTTGGTTTTGTAAAAAATTTTACAAACCAACAAACAGATAAATAATTTCCGTCAATTTCATTCTTAAAAATTTCATTTGTTTTCAAAAGGAAATCCACATTTGGTTTGATACAATTAAATTCAAACCAAAAACAAATCAAACAAATTCAAAAGAAATCAAAGAAATTAAATGAAAATCATTCAAAATATTCAAGGTAAATGGCTGCACTTGACAGCCTTATTGGTTTGATAACATTCAAAAGCAATAATCATGGCAATATTTCACAAGGAATATCATTCGATTGATTTAATCAATTGATTTAATAAAATTTCAATGAATCAATGCATAGTGATTGTTATATAATTTTTGACCATTGAAAAAAGCAAGGAAAAAACAATCAGTATCGTTTCTTCATTTTGTTTATTTCAAATATTAATAAATTGATTATTTGATAAATCAATTGATAAATTGATAAATCAAAAATAATTGAAAAAAATAATGAAAAGTTTATAACAAACAAAAAGTAAGAAGAAAAAATGTATGTAAATCATATGTAACTAGCGTGTGTGAATCATTGAATGCTTTATTGGACATTCAACTCTTTGATTCCTTGAATTTTTTTGTTTTTTTTCGTTTGTTTTTTTGGCTTTGAAAAGTATTCTATGGAAAATGTATTTCTTCAAATTAAATTATGTATAAATATAGCATAGTATATGCAATAAGAGAGCATAATTGTATGAGAAAAAAAAATTTTCAAATTTATCGATTTTATTTGTATCATGGTTTATAGCAAACAGCACAACGACTAACTTTACTTCGCAGGTTTCCAGATTTCAATGTTTCACTGATTGGTTTTTGAAATTCTTTACCAGCATCAATGGTTGTTAGCCAAAAACTGAATTTATTTGCAAAGAAATGACAACCACCGGCTGCACCATTACATTCGATGAATGGTGTTGCACGGAATTCTTCTAGACAACTGCCAGGACTTGATAATGATTGGCCACCACCTTCGGCACCGGCACCAGTGTGCTAGAAAATTTGAAATTTTACAATTATTTTCGAATATCAAAGAAAATAAAAATTCAAATCATACCATAGCAAAACTATAACCGATCCATAATTCAGTCCAATTTTGTGGACATTGTGGAATTGAAACTGTTTGACTATGAACAGCTATCACATTGGATGGTGCTTCACAAACAACACATCGACTAATATAATTTTGTATGGCAGCTTCACGAACAGGCATCATTGGTTTCGGTGCATTCGTTGTTAACCAATATGATTTATCATTACGACTTGCATAATTACATACACTGTTTGAATCACAAAATAAGAATGGCATAGTACTGAATCGCCGTAAACAAGAACCAGCAAAACCAAGATCTTGACTGTGTGCTTTTTCATTGCCTTCAATGTATAGCAAGCTATAACCATCCCATAATTTTCCCATACCGTTTGGACAATCTGGTACTGAACTTTGTTGACTGTGTCGTACTAATAATATACCAGTGAAATAATTGGATGCAGAATCACCAGGTAATCCGGCATAACCTCTTGGACCTTGATTTCCTTTGAGACCTGGTGGACCAGGCAAACCATCAAAACCTCGTTCACCTATTCATTACAAAATAGATGAATTTCATTTCACAATGATCATGAGCATTCGATAGTAATAATTTACCTTTCATTCCTGGCAGACCGGGTAATCCTGGAAGACCTGGTGCACCAACCATACCAGGTTCACCTTTTTCACCAGGTAATCCAGCTGGACCAACGTTTCCTTCGCGTCCTGGGAAACCAGGTTCTCCTTTATCACCTTTTTCTCCAGTAATTATTGGCGCAACACATGATTCACCTTTATCACCTTGTGGGCCTTGTGGTCCGCTTAAACCAGGTAATCCAGGTCTTCCAGCTGGACCAGGTTCACCTTTTTGACCTAATAAACCTGGAATTCCAGGCCATCCACTATCACCTTTGTCGCCTTTCTCGCCAGGCATTCCAATCGGGCCAGGTTGACCAGGTAAACCTGGTGGTCCATCTTGTCCATTAGCTCCAGGCAAACCTGGCAGTCCTCTATCGCCTTTTAATCCAGGTAGACCAGGCAGTCCACTCGGTCCTGGACTTCCTGGTGGACCAACACTTCCAGGGAATCCTGGTTGTCCTGGTAGACCAGGATCACCTTTGTCGCCTATGGTGATATGAAAAAATGAATACATTTTCATTTAAAATAAATTTTCTCCCTAACCTTTGATTCCGATTCCAGGTAGCCCATCTTGACCTGGTAATCCAGGCATTCCAGGCAAACCACGATCACCTTTGATAACTAAATTATGGAAAAACAGTTTGTTAATGTGAATTAATTATTGAATCATCAAGATTTCACCTTTTCCAATGTCAGAGCACCTTGCATCAATACCAGGCAAACCCATATCACCTAAAAAAAATTCATGAATTCAAATATAAATCAAAGATCGTCTTATTAGCTACCTTTTTCTCCTGGCAAGCCAGGCTGTCCTTGCGGTCCAGGTGGACCAGGGAAACCGATTTCACCCTGTGTAATGAAAAAAATATTAACTGTTTTTGAAAATTTTGAAATTCAGTTTCTATACCTTCGGTCCAGGATAACCAGGTATTCCATTCAAACCACGATCACCTTTCAATCCAGGAAGGCCAGGCAATCCTTGTAATCCTGGTTCGCCTTTGTCTCCTTTGTTACCGCTAAGACCAGGTAGACCAGGCTCACCTTTTTGGCCTGGGAAACCGGGCATTCCATTCAATCCAATATCACCAGGTTCTCCTTTCAATCCTGGCAAACCAGGATTGCCCATTTCACCTTTCTGCCCTGGGAAACCAGGTAATCCAGGATTTCCAGGCGGACCAGGAGGCCCGAATGCACCTGGCATACCAGGCTCACCCTTTTCAAATGAAATGAAAAAGAGATGAATTTCTTTGACGAATAGACCCGATCATTTGCATACCTTAGGACCTTGCAAACCAGGCATTCCTGGTAGGCCTCTATCACCTTTTGGACCTGGCAATCCATAAATGCCAGGCGGTCCAGGCATACCTGGATCTCCTTTATCACCTTTGACGCCTTCTAAACCTGTTGCTGGCATTCCGGGCTCGCCTTTCATACCTGGTAAGCCAGGCAAACCAGGTATGCCTCTTTCACCAGGTAATCCTGGTGCACCAGGCTCTATGCCTGGATCACCTTTATCGCCTTTCATTGCTATATCACCCGGTGGACCAGGTAAACCGGGTATTCCATGAAAACCTTTGTCTCCTGTAATTTTTGATGATTGTCAATTCATTTCGCGATGAAAATTTAGTTAATAATCTCAAACCTTTTGGACCAGGAGGACCTTGTTGACCAGGCATTCCTGGCAATCCAGGATATCCTTTGTCACCTAGAAAAAAATATTTTTTGAAAATTGACCAAGATTTTTTTTTTAAAGTTTTACCTTTCATTCCGGGCATTCCATCAGCACCTGGTAGACCAGGTAAACCTGGTGGTCCTGGTATTGTGTCACCTTTTTCTCCTGTAATAATATTGATTTTTAAAAAAATTTTCTAAAAATTTATTTATAAAGTCAAACCTTTCAAACCAGGTATGCCGGGCATTCCATCACGACCTGGAGCTCCGGGGTTTCCTTCTTTACCAGGCATTCCAGGCAGACCTTACAAAAACGAATAGAATTATTGTTTGAATAAACTGCTGAAATTCTTATTAAAAATTACCAGATAAACCAGGATGACCACGATCTCCTTTTTGTCCAGGTAAACCATGCATTCCAGGTTGTCCAGGCATACCTGGATCACCTTTATTTCCTTTCATGCCATCACGACCAGGGAAACCTGGCGGTCCTTCTGGACCTTCTAGCCCTGGTGGTCCGGGCTCACCTATATCTCCTTTTGCTCCAGGGAAACCAGGTAGACCAGGATAACCAATGTCTCCTTTGATGCCCATCTTTAAAAAAATATGATTAACTTAAGTAAAAATAAACCGATTATGTTTACTGACAATTCCAGGCTGTCCTTTATTTCCTTTTTCACCAGGAGGACCATATGGGCCCATATCACCTTTTGGACCAGTGCTACCAGGGATTCCCTATGAAAAATTTATTGATTAGCTTAATTTGATTTATACAAAAAATAAAGAATATTTACAGGCAAACCAGTTCGACCAGTACCAGGGAAACCTTTATCACCTTTTTGGCCTATTTGGACGGAAGATAAAATCAAATAAATGATCAAAATATTTCAAAATAAAATAAATTGACAAACCTTGTAAACCTGGTGGTCCAGGCGGTCCTGCTGCACCAGGCATACCCGGTTCTCCGACCGGACCAGGAATACCCATCTGACCTTTTTCTCCGGGCAAACCTGGAGGACCTGGCAGACCAGGGTTACCAGGCAAACCATCCATTCCTTTATCGCCTTTGATGCCAGGATAACCAGGTAGTCCTTCAAATTAAAATTACAGCATTGAAAAATAAACAATTATTAATTAAGAATTACGCTTTAATATTATTTTCAAAATTTTTACCATCTTTTCCATTCAAACCGGGTAAACCTCTCGGGCCAGGATCTCCTTTTGGACCTGGTAAACCCATATCACCAGGTGGACCAGGATATGTTAAATCACCAGTACAATCGACGTTTCCTTGTATAAAAAAAAATTTCAAATTAGATTGTAGATCATAAAAAAAGCTAAGAACAATCGTTAATACCTGGTTCTCCTTTAGGACCAGGGAAACCACGGTCACCTTTATCTCCTCTTATTCCAGGTGGACCTTGCTGACCAGGAAAACCATCAAGACCTAATCCAGGTTCACCTTTAGGGCCTTGTAAACCAGGAATACCATGAACACCTTGTTGACCTGGAGCACCAGGAAATCCAGGGAAACCTTTGTCACCTTTATCACCCTATCACCACCAAAAAAAATCAGTTTCAAAATAACATTAAGTAACCAATACTCACCTTGATACCCATAAGACCTGGCAGACCTTGCGAACCAGTTCTTCCATTGAGCCCTGGCTCACCCTTATCGCCTTTGAAACCACGTTCTCCTTTTTCACCTTTCGGCAATGATGAAATTACAGCCGGTTCACCTTTATCACCTTTTGGTCCATCTAATCCAGGTAAACCTGGATAACCCTATTTCCAACAAATTAATGTTTGTACTCAATTAATTTGATTTCACTCACTCTTTCTCCTTTGAGACCAGGAAAACCAGGAGCAGCATCATCACCACGTGGTCCTGGTGGACCCATTGGACCAGGTTCACCTTTAAGTCCTTGAATACCAGGCAATCCATCTCTTCCACGATCTCCTTTTTCACCTTTTACACCGGGTATGCATGATGAACACGATTTGCCAGGATCTCCTTTTTGTCCAGTAAGCCCCGGTAAACCTGGTTGACCTGGTCTACCAGCATAACCTTTGTCTCCTTTTTCACCGGGGAAGCCAGGCGGACCAGGAATTCCATCTTTCGAATCTCCGGGAATACCACGTTCTCCTTTCTGTCCTTTATCACCTTTACTGCCAGGAATGCCATTAAGACCTTTCATTCCATCAAGACCTTTTGGACCAGGAATGCTTAATCCGGGATCGCCTTTTACACCAGGTTCTCCTTTGCTTCCAGTAAGACCAGGTAAGCCTGGTGGACCGTCCGTCCCTGGTTTTCCTGGATAACCAGCTTCGCCTTTTTGTCCTTTCATGCCCATTGGACCTTCTCTACCAGGTAATCCGGGCATTCCTTGTCCTCCAGGTGGTCCAGGAGGCCCTCTTGGGCCCATATCGCCTTTAATACCAGGCATTCCTTGAATACCAGGTAATCCAATATTTCCTTTTGGACCTGGTGGTCCTGGTGGTCCAGGACGACCTTGTGAGCCACCAGGCAAGCCAGGAGGACCTTGAATACCTTTATCGCCAGCCCATCCTGTTGGTCCCATATCGCCTTTGTTTCCTTTAATACCAGGTAAACCTGGTAAGCCAGGTTCTCCACGATCTCCTTTGTATCCATTCAAACCAGGCATACCAGGCAAACCTTCTTTGCCACGACTTCCAGGTGGTCCTTGTGCACCTTTGTCGCCTTTTTCACCAACTTGACCAGGTGGACCTATTCTACCTGGTTCGCCATCAAAGCCTGGATCGCCTCGAGGTCCAACTTCACCTTTGTCACCTTTTTCTCCAGGTTGTCCGTGAACAGTAATAACTTCAGTTCCAGGTGGACCTATGGACGGATCGGATTTTGTGTGGCATATTACTTTTTCTCCTTTATCACCACGTTCTCCTTTGACACCTTCAATGCAAATTCCAAGATTGCCAGGAGGGCCCATTGGTCCAGTATCTCCTTTATCACCTTTTGATCCGGGATATCCAGGCAAACCGATCTCTCCTTTAGGACCTTCAAATCCCATTGGACCTGGGTAACCATTAGCACCATCTCGACCAGGTTCACCTTTTTGGCCTTTATCAGAAGGAGAAGTTGCTGGTTCACCTTTATCACCCTTTGGACCCATAGGACCAGTTTCGCCAGGTGGACCAGGATTTCCAGCTCGTCCTGGCAAACCCGGTTTTCCGTCAGTACCATTGCAGCCATCTAAACCAGGATAACCTCTAGGGCCGGCAGCACCTGGTGCACCCTGTTCATAGAATAGAATTCAATGAATTTTTTATACAAAGAATTGAATTTTAAATGATTTACCGGTAGACCTGGGATACCAGGATAACCAGGGATGCCCATTTTACCACGATCACCTTTTGGTCCTCTAGGACCCTCTGGTCCTCTTGAACCCTGTAATAAAAAAATGATTAGCCTTGAAAATGGAAGAAATTTTGGAAAATACCTTAGGACCACGTTCTCCAGGAGCACCTTCAATGCCAGGATGTCCAGGTAAACCTTGAGGTCCTATCGGGCCAGGCATACCTGGTGGACCCTTTGAAAAGTAAAAAATATTTTAATAAAAAAATTATTCGAACATATGGAATGCATTACTTACTCTTGAACCTTTTTCACCAATACAACTACAATCACCGGATACACATGAACGTTGTGAACAAGGTCTTTGTTGTGTATTATTACGATATTGATTACAACAACAACAAATAACTAGTGGATCTTGACTAGTCGGATCACAAAAACAACCAGGTAAACTTGGTTCACATCGTCTTTCAGCACAAATCGTATTCAATGTTCGAGATGGATCCCAACCATATGTTGGATAACCAGTAAATTGTATATCTTTGGATAATGGATCATCATTCTATGATGATTGCATTGGAAAAAAAACATAACATTATTAAAAATTATTGGCATTAAATTTAGATCGATTTATTATTTTTTTTGTTTAATATTTGAATCATAAAAAACATATGAATAATTTATTCATTTTTCTTATTTTTTTTTTGCTTAAGAATAAACACACACACACACACACACACACTTACACAAACAAGAATAACCAGACAAAATAATCAAAGAAAATTTATGATTTTTTCAAATTTCTTGAAGAAATCAAGAAAATCCCAAATGTTTACATTAAAAAAAATGGAATCAAAAAAATAAAAAATTAATCTACCGCATATGTCATGCAAAATGAATGAGATTTGTTCTACAAATACAAATGAATCGTTACATGTTTATTTTACAAAAAAAAATTTTTTTTTCTCATTTAAACATATCGAAATTGGTCCATAGTATAAGATATATTTGGCTATGAAATCGTGAATGGCTTTTGAAAAAACAAAATCTGGAGATTAATTTCCAAACAAAAATCATTATTATTATCACATCATTTGACAAATGCCATACAATTCACTAGTGTAAATCAAGGGGGAAAAGACGTATTTTTGCGTCAAAAATTGCAAATCAACCACAAATCAATACTTTGTTAAGGGCTTCCATTCTAATTTCATTCAAATTTTTCTTAGTCTAATTTTATAAACATGAATTTTATAAACATTTTCAATGTTTATCGAATAAAATATACACGGAAATTGTATTTCAAATAATTTCTTGTATGGATGTTTATCATCAAAAGAAATGATGCGAATCAAATATAAATAAAAGTAAAAATAAATAAATAAATTTTTGAGGAAGAAAAAAAAATTCAAATTATCTTTGATTTATTTATTTATTTTTTCATTGAAATATTGAACAAATTTAATCCTTTTCTGCCATAAATTTAATTTCAAGTGTAGTTCTAATTTTTTTTCTTGAATTTTTGTTTCGCGTTCAGTGTATCAATAATCAATCAATTGATCATTGATTTTTTTAAAAAAAATATTTCCAAATTTTTTGCTAACCTAAACAAAATTTAGAAATCATTGAAATTCAGATTCAAATTTGAATTTTTAAAAATCAAATTGATAAGGGGCTTTGTGTTTGCTTTAAATGAATATTATTTTTTAAATTTTAGTTTGTCGGCAATCGGTATGAAAAAGAGATAGAGAAAAAGAGAGCGAAAAAATATCAAATTTTTCATTCGATATCTTTTGATTCAATGGCCAAAAGTCATTTCTATTTTATTGAAATGGTATATCACATGTAGCGATAATGATGATTGTAATGAAATGATAACCGAATTTATTACATGACCCAAATGACAGTGAAAAAATAGGGGAAAAAATCTCAAATAATTTTTGACAAGAAAATAAAAATCAAATTTTCACAATTTGATTTTAAGAAATTGAAAAAAAATTATTTGAATCAAATTTGTGACATCAAATTTGAAAAAATAAATTGAAAACATTGATAGTTGTGTGTACTATTTGGTAAAGTGCATCGATGAGGTTTTCGATTAATTGGATTTTCAATTTCATTTTTTGACATGATTTCAAATTATTCAAATGATTTGATTTGATTGAAACGATTGGTTTCATTGAATTTTTTCCTATTTTCAATGATTTCTTTTTGATAAATTGTATTTTTTTTCCTGACAAATGTTCAAAAATGTTTATTTTAATTTGACAGAAATTTTTGATGTTTTTCAAAAATGAAAATTGTCATCAATCAATCAATCAATCTACTACTGATTGATTATGAATCACAATTTTCAAATAATGATGATTTCAATGAAATAAATGATTAGTATCAATGATAATTGGAAATCAAATTTCCAATCATTGAAATAAAAATCATTGAAAGGTGTATAAAATTTTGAAATGAATCGATTCATTCATTCATTTTTTCGCCGGAACAGCTCCTTAAAACAATGATATTATTGTCTTTCATGGTATTTCAATATTCATAAAATTTATCGTTTGATAAATAATATTGTTACAATTATCATTGACTGAGAATACAAATGTATCCAATTCATAAGAAATAGACATTTTTTTAACATCTTAATCACAATTTATTTCATTCAAAAAAAGAAATGTTGTTTTAATAAATGCATTTAGATACAATGTTTGATTGATTTAATTGGAAATTTTTTTTTCTACTGAAGTTTTGAAATTCAAAGAGATTCTATTGTATTCGTGTAAGAACATGTTAAAATTGTAATTTTATGGCAAAAAATTAAATCAATCATTATGAATCATTAATTTTTATCAATATCCATGAATAGAAATATGAATGAAATATTTGGGTGAAAAAATTAATGGTATCATGAATTACTTTGTTTGACATTGTGTGTCAATTTTTTTGAAATGAAATTTTCATGTTTTCAGAGATTTAATTTTTTCGATAAAATATTTTATTGATCATCTTATTGACAATGTAAATGATTGTAGACATTATTTTTGCAGATAAAGTATTGAATTTTTTATTTTAATTTTAGAAAATGGAAAATCATTAAAACATTTTGGACGTCGACCAGAATCGACTGCTGAATAGATATTCTAGAATTTTTAGAATCAGATTTAAACTAAACAGTATCGAATGTATTAAAGCAGTGAGCTATTTCAGTCAAAGACGATTTCTATTATTATTTTCAAATGTTTAATGATTCGTATGATGATATATTCATCATCAACATCATCATCATAAACATTAAAATTTTTTGGCCATCATAAAATTTTCTTTTACAATCTGTTTGAGCAAGAACAGAATTCATTATCTTCAAGAATGCTTTGCTACAAGAATCAAATGACAATATTTTTTCGAGTAGACGAAAAATTAAAAGATTATCTTACATAATACACACACACACACGCACACTGGTACAACAATATGCCAACTTTGGCCAATTTTACATATTAAAATTGAATCGTTTATTCTCAAATTTAAAAATGGATTCTAAAAATTCAAAAAAAGGAAAATTCTAAAATTCACATAAGAAATCGACCAACCGGATAGACCAAGAGAAAATAATAAAGAAAATTTACAGCAAACCGATGATGATGATGATGATAATGCCAGTTGATCATCATCAACATCATCATCATAATCAACAACAACAACATTTAAATCATGATCAAAAAAAAAATAACAATAACAATTATTTATTGTCTACTTCATTGCAGCTCATTGCTTCTCATATGTTTATATTATCATCAAAAATGAAAATAAAAACAAAATAAAATTAAATAATAATAATAATAATGAAAACATTTTTCTTAACATTAACCAGAAATGATTTAAATTATGATCATTATTGTTGCTGTTGATGCTGATGATGCTGATGATGATATAAGCATTTGTTATATGCAAAAATGCTCAACATTGATTTAATAATAATAAAAGCTAAATGGCAACATGTGTGTGTTCGTACAATAGATTTTTGATTTTGTTGTTTTTTTGGCATTCTTAGTAATTATTATTATTATTATTATTATTATTTTAGGTCATAAAAGTTCATATATTCTTGTGTGTTCGCAGCTTTAGCATTTGGATAGTGTTTCTATTAGTTTGTAGCATCAACTTTTGAATTGAAAATTGAATAGTTTTAATGTACAAGATTGAATTTTAGATTTGATGAAAAATGAATAAGATTGAATTTTTCTTTGTTTTTACTTTCAAAAAAAAAAAAAAGTTCAAAACCCTAATATTTATTCTAAAATATTCAGCTGACTAATGGTTAAATGGATCAAATGTCAAAAAATAAAATTAAGCGATAATCAAACATAAATGAATATGATTTTGAAATTATTTAAAATATAAATTTTGAATTTCATTTGAATTCTTGTATTTCAAACAAAGCAAACAACAACAGAAAAACCAGAATAATTTTGAGTAATAATTATTATTATCATCATTGTTTTTTTTCAGTATTAATAACAGATAATCATTAAACTTTGACCTTTATTTCGATGCCATTTGGATAAATGTTGTAGGGTAAAAAAAACTTGAAATTAGTATGAAATGATTAATGTATTTATTAATGGTAAAATACATATGAAAAATACATGCAAATACTCATAAAAACACACGCACACATTGTATGTCAACATTCATTCAATCATTTGAATCTAATAACATCAATTTTAATAATTATCAGTTTTTTTTTGATTGAAAATTCCGAAATTGAATGAATGTATGAATGAATAAATAAATAAACAAATCTTTTAAAACTAAACTGTTGAAAAATGCCGAAAAATGAATGTCCTGAATATTTTTTTTTTTTTTACTCTCTTCAAGATTTTGTTCAATTAGTTTCTACTGACAAATTCGGTGTCAACCGTATTATCATTGGAGAGAGAGAAAGAAAAATGAAAGCCAAAAAAAATGTGAAACGAAATCAATCAAATATCATTTTACCATGTGTTTTATATGTTGGTCTTAATGATTACATTTTCGTATTTGATTGATGAAGCTTTAAAAAAAAAAATTTCAAAGCATTTGAAAAATAAACAAAAATAAACCAAAAAAAAAAAAGAAAAATATGATTTGTTTATCATTGATTTTAAAATTTTGAATTTTGGAAAAATGAAAAAAATGAAATTTGAATACTTTTTTCGTTTCAATTTCATCGATTTTGATGATGATAATTTGAATGAATTTCAAACAGTGTAATTTGAATATTTTGATTCATAAAAATTGATATTTTCATTAAATTAATGAAAATATTACTTCCTGTATGTGCGTATTGATCAAAAACAGTTGATTGAGATATTAAATGATCGGTTGAAAATTAATTGATTTGGAAAAATTGATTAAATTTGAAATTTTTTTTTTTAAGAAAAGAATTCATTTCAAAAAGAAATTTCCGAAAGATATTCTTCTTTTTCAATGCAAAAAATTGATTCAAAAGATATTGAATCATGAAGAAGAAGAAGAACAACAGCAACAACAAGAAAATTTAAAATTATCAATATTAAAAATTGATTTTTTCACTGATATTATTTTGAATTGATAATGATTTCTTGTTGTTCGATCAATGATGTGAGGGAAATATCTTTGAATTTTTATTTATTTAGGAAATAAATAAATGAAAAATAAAAACACATTTCGAGGTCATTTGTGAATTGTTGTTTCGGAAAACAAAAATTTAGAACAAAATTTTTGAAAACTTTTAAAAATTTTCAAAAATTTGAAAAATAAAATTGATAAATCAATCAAATAAAAATATGTGCACTTACAATACCATAAACAGGATTAATTATTATCGATTGTATGAATGTAATCAATAATATCCTAATGATTTTTATGGAAAAAAATTAGAAAATTTTAAATTGGGTGAAAATTCAAATTAAATGATAAAAATCATTGATATTCATACAAAAAAAAATATTTACCATAATAAAAATAAATATGAATTCATTAAATAATTTCGATTATTGACAATTATTGCATTGAAATCCATCGATAATTTTGAAGGAATTTTTTTCAATTTTCTTCGATTATTCGGATGATTATTATTATTTCTTAGATTATATCTAAAATGGTAATAATCATAATGATAATTATGATTATTTGATGAATGATGATGGGCAGCACTGTTCATTTTTTGATCATTGTTTTTTGTTTATTTTAGTTTATTTGATATTTTTTTTTTTTTTTTCAAAGCACATAAATTAAATAAATTTTTGAAAATAATATGAAAATGCTGAAGGCAGTGTTTGAAAATATTTTTGAAAAAAAAATATTTGAATTTATTGAATATTTTTGAACACTTGATTCGAGCGTATCGGCAGTAATTAGTTCTATTTCTTTTTCTTGATAAAGTAGATTGATTGATTATTGACTAATTATTGAATTCATTGATTGATCAAATTTTTGATTTTTAAAATTATCACATTATTTTATTCTGTGCTATAAAATATAAATTGTCAAATTCATATTATATTTGGTTTGATTTGAAAAAAAATGGTTTGATCATGGCAGCTTTTTAATGAAAAAATATTTTCTTTTTCTTTTCAAATTTGTTTCATTAATTTCATTTCATTTTATAAATGCATGTGTGGAACTTTATGTGTGTTTTTGAGTGTGTTTGAATGTATGTATGTGATCATGAGAATGTATGAATATCAATAATAATAATAACAAACAACGACAACAGCAACACGTTGACATTAAATTTTGATTTGGAAAATGAAAAAAAAAAAAAATCAAAAATTCAAATCTATGATCGTTTGTAATGCATGTATTGGCATACAATAAAAAAAATATTAATCAAAACGGAAATCAATCGATTTTGAAAATTTTTTTTTCGAATAATAATAAATTCAAAGACAAAGTCGATTTGATGAACTAATAAAAAGAAACTAATATCGAATAATTTCATCAACAAACGACATCATTTGAAACATACACACACACACACGCACACACACCCATTTGAAATTTAATGAATGAATGAATGAATGAATAGAAACAAATCAGTGAATATTCACATAGAAATAAATGAAATGAAAGAAATAATCATTGTTTATTGGTGATGATGATGATGATGTTTTTTAGATGATTTTTCTTATTAAAAATAATTTCATATTTGATTTTTTTTTAATTTTGATTTTGATTTTGATCATCATAATCAAATACATAAATCTTTCATTATAACATCATTGTTAATAGTATTATTATCATCATCGAAAGTAGGAAGAGAGAATAAAATATATATATTTTCAACATTTATTCAAATATACAAAATGGCGGCATCTTATTATGATGATGATGATGATGATGATAATTGATAATGATAATATTTAAAATAATAATTATGGTATAGAATGGGTGTTAAATTTAGTTGCTGAAATAGTTTCTAGTGTTTCTGGTATTAAACTGAAATGAATTAGAACTGAATTCACTATGATCAAATATTTATTTTGAAGAAGATTTACTTGTTGAATGTTTGACTATTTTTATGAAAAAATTAAATGAAAGAAAATTGAAAAAATTGTAGAAGAATCATTTCCAATTCGAATACAAACCGCGCTTTTTTTTCCTCCGAATATTTTTGGTCTTTCGGGTAAACAAAAATGCTTGTGCACAAGTGATGCTTCGCATTTGTGATTCCCTCATCAACACAATCATTCCATTCAGGCGTGGTCGTTGGTGCTGATGGTGGTGGTGGCGGCGGTGATGGTAATGGCTGATGATCATGTTCGCTTGTACATCATCATCGCTTCAGATCATCATCATCATCTTCAGCGAATAGCGAAAAATAAAAATGGATTAAGATCATTTGGTGTTTGTAAGTGTGTGTGTGTGTGTGTGTGTGGCACCAATCATTTTTTTTTGTTGATATTCTTTCTGGTAATACAACGATTTCCTTATGTTTATCCAAAGTATGAAATTTTTAAATTGTTATCATTTTTGTTTTCTTCCATTTTGTTTAAGACAATATTTTCCATTTATTTTTTTTGAAATTATCATCGAACATTTGTGTGTGTGTATGTTTATGTTTTGTACGCTTGTGAATCCAATAAAACATTATCCGCATCAACAACAACAACCGACAAATGCCGTTAGTTTATCAAATGGCACACTGGCACACACACCCCATTCTAATGTGATTATACGCCCAAAAATATTTATCCAGAAAATTGAATATTTCACTATTTGATCGAAACATATAATATTTGATTGGATTTCGATGTTTTGTTTGTGTGTTGTGTTTGGTTGAATAAAAAAAAAATTTTGATTAGTTTCATTTATTTTTCATTGAAATTTATTTTGATTAGTTTGATCACAGTTTTTTTCAATGAAACTTTAATTTTAATTCAAAATTATACCCACAACTAATTAACCGAATTATATCCGGTGCCATTCTGAATTTTAGTACATTCTAAAACACACATGTTAATAACAATACTTGTTCAATGATCTGCGCATAAATGCCATAAACGAAATGTCAACATTTAAATTTTTGATCTTTTAAAAATAATAATTAATCATATAACAAATATATTCAAATACAATCAATTTCATCGATTATATTTAGTCGATCGAATCACTGCCTTCCGCATATCCATGTTTTTTTTCTGTATTATAATCAAATTAATTTATTATTAATCAATGATGAATAGTATCCGATTATTTTATTCATCATTGTTTTTATTATTTTTTATTGAATTTCAAATAATTGTTGCACAAGAATATTCAACACCATTACCACCGCCTCAATATCGAAAGGTTTGGTTTCCTTTTCAATTTTATTCTTTTTGTTTTTTCAACTTTGAATTTTATTACTTTGATGTAGAATTGTCAATGTTTTGGAACAAAATGCTATTGTGTTGGTGCTGTTGGTGAACCGGTATGTATTTTTTGCTTGATTTTTTTTGGGGAATAATTGTTATCAATACTTTATGTAAGGGTAATCCTGGTATACCTGGTTTACGCGGTGTTCAAGGTCAACCTGGAACTACAGGACCGCCAGGCTTTCCAGGCAGTATTGGTCAAGTAGGTTTACCAGGTGATATTGGTGATATTGGACCGAAAGGTATCCGCGGTGATACTGGTGCTCGCGGATTTGATGGTCAAATTGGCATAGCTGGTTCTCCTGGTCTGCCCGGAGAAATGGGTCCGCCTGGTCTTGACGGCTGTAATGGAACGGAAGGAAGAACAGGTCTTCCTGGATCTACTGGATGGCCAGGAAGTGCTGGTCAGCCTGGAATGTTTGGACCTAGAGGTCCTAAGGTAAGTCAGTCAATCAATGATTGTGATTTGCTATATTGTTTGTCTACAATAGGGCGAACCAGGCGAAGGTGGATATAACTCGTTCGGTACCAAAGGTGATGCTGGTGAGCCAGGTCGACCTGGAAATCCTGGAATTTCTGGTAGACCAGGTCCTCCAGGTATTCCTGGAGATCCTGGACCTCCGGGTAGAAAAGTAAGAAACATCTTTTTGAAATTTGAATGAATTGAATTTTAAAATAAAACATAGGGCCCTAAAGGTGATACTGGAGACGTTGGTCCACCTGGGCCACCTGGGCCTAAAGGACGAGCACCTAAAGGTTTGAAGGGTGAAAAAGGTCCAGTCGGTGATGTCATTTATCTGTCAATTCAAAGTAAATATGATTACTATCGCTGCTATTTGCCTAAATCAAAGTTTTATTCTGATTTATTAAAAAGAGAATGATTCATATATACCGCCCAGTACTCAAGCTAAAGGTGATAAAGGAGAAAAAGGTGAAAAAGGAATGAAATCACTGCCTGGTATACCTGGTCGAAAAGGTGTTATGGTATGTTTCATGCCTAATTTAAATGATTTTCTATTTTCCTTAATAATTTTTTCTTAATATACCAGGGTTTGAAAGGAGTAAAAGGTATACAAGGTCAAAAAGGTGAACGAGGTGATGAAGGACCACGTGTATGTACTGAATAATTTAAATTCGACCATCCAATGATCATCTTTGTTAATTTTTTTAATTTAAAAGGGTGAATTAGGAAATCAGGGGCAAACTGGTATTCATGGCGACAAAGGACAAAAGGGAGAACCAGGTCTTGAAGGTTTAATGGGCTTAATGGGTGAAAAAGTAATTGATTTAAAAGGTGTACACTTTTCAACTAATTCTCATTTTAACAACTAGGGCGATCCTGGTGATCAAGGTCTTCCTGGTCGGCCAGGTCCTCAGGGTGATCCTGGTCCAAAAGGCAAGCTTATTGAAGTTGGCGTTTCGTTGCCTGGACCACCTGGTATACAAGGACCTCCAGGAGAAAGCGGATTTCCAGGCCCATTCGGTCCACCGGGTTCAATGGGTTCTGTTGGTTATCCAGGCTTTCCTGGCGAACCCGGTATAATGGGAAATGATGGACTGCCTGGCATGCCTGGTCTTAGTCCTGTTGGTGATAGAGGCGATGATGGCTTACCAGGTAATCCTGGGTATCCAGGACGTGTTGGTTTTCCCGGTATTCAAGGCATCAAAGGAGACAAAGGCGAAATGGGTGATGCTGTATACGGTCCACGTGGTGAACCTGGTACGCCGGGTTGGCCCGGATTACCCGGTTTACCTGGTATTCGTGGTGATACTGGAATTACTGGTGAGGGCTAATTAGATATCGATTTCATTTTTTCAAATCGTTGTAATAATAAATTTTTTAGGTGATCCTGGCTACCCTGGCCAAGGTGTTCCTAAAATGGGCAGTCCTGGTGAGCCTGGATTACGCGGAGAACCCGGAGATATAGGTGATGATGGGTTAAATGGATTGCCAGGCATCCACGGAGCAAAGGGTGAAAAAGGATGGAGTTGTATTTCTTGTCCACCAGCAATTAATGGAGAAAAAGGTGATCCAGGCGAATATGGTAGAGACGGCTTCCCTGGTGCGCCTGGTTTCAATGGCGATTCTGGTTTACCAGGTCCCAAAGGTCCTGATGGAAGGCCTGGCTTGCCTGGACTCCCAGGAGAAAAAGGTGACGTTGGTAGTGATGGAATTTACGGACGAAAAGGTCCAAAAGGGGATCCCGGTGAAATCTTTACTCCTGGTGTTATAACAGTGGGGGATATCGGCGACCCTGGAGAAAAAGGAGACATGGGTTCTCCTGGTGCTGATGGTAAAGCTGGTGCCTCTGGTCTTCCTGGATTATTTGGAATAAAAGGCGATCAGGTTAAATATTAATCAATCTTATTGAACATATATAACAGTCTCATTTTTTCAATTCACTTAAAGGGAGAATTCGGTAATCCAGGAATACCCGGACAACCTGGACCCGACGGCACACCAGGCACACCTGGTATGCCTGGTGAAAAAGGTGTGACAGTTTATGGCTTACCTGGTTTACCGGGCCCGATTGGGGCCAAAGGACAAAAAGGAGTGGTTGGTGATATGGGTTTAAAAGGACTTAAAGGAGACTCATTTGTTGAACCTGATCCTATCATCATGAAAACATTCAAAGGAAAACAAGGACCACCGGGGCCCAAGGGAGACCAAGGTGACCCAGGCCCACCAGGAATACCTGGAAGAGATGGTAAAAACGGTTTACCAGGAGTACCAGGATTCAAGGGTGATCCGGGAAGAAACGGTATTTCTATGCCTGGTCTTATGGGATTCAAAGGTTATCAAGGATTCCCCGGAGATCCTGGTTACAGAGGCAGACAAGGCTCGCAAGGTTTTCCCGGCACACCTGGCTTGCAAGGATTCCCAGGCGATAAAGTAAGAGTTTTCGAATGAATAAATAAATAAAAGTTAATAATTTTCGAAATTAAAGGGCATGATGGGAGAACCAGGTGACGATGGAGCAATGGGTAATCCAGGTTTACCAGGATTACCTGGTATCAAAGGAGCTATCGGTGATATGGGACCAAAAGGATTAATGGGATTGGTCGGTGATGTAGGTGATCCTGGTATTCCTGGTCCTAAAGTGAGTGTTTAAAATTTGGAATTCGAATTAATTCAAACTGATAATTGAAACAAACTCAGGGTGACAATGGACAACCAGGTCTGCCAGGTTTCAAAGGAGAAAAAGGAACGATGGGTTATTCAATTCCTGGCCTTCAAGGTCGGCCTGGTAAACCTGGACTTGATGGAAAAGATGGTGAATTGATTAGCTTATTTTCTCACAAAGTGACATTAAATCAAAAATATTTATTTTATAGGAGAAAAAGGTGATCCTGGTATACCTGGAAGGGAAGGATATCCAGGAATGTTTGGCCCAAAAGTAAGTTCTCAATCGAATTCAAAAAAACGATGAAATCAAATGTTATTGATTTATTCAGGGCTCTATCGGTGATATGGGAGTGAATGGCTTAATGGGTGAAATGGGTCTTCCCGGTAAAGATGGATATCGTGGTCTTGATGGTTTGGATGGAGCTCCTGGTTTGCCTGGATTAAAAGGTGATCCAAATTTCGGTATACCCGGCCCTACTGGCCCACCAGGTTCGTATATTTTGATTGAATTTGTTTATTTTCAGCAACTCGATGTTTCGTCGATAGGAAAACCTGGATATTTTGGCCTAAAAGGCATGATGGGAGATAGAGGTGATCCCGGATTACCAGGATCATATGATTCGCTTCCTGGTGAAAAAGGTGAAATTGGTGATGCTGGCGATCCTGGTTTTCCTGGCCCCAAAGGATATTCCCGATATGATAAAGGAGAAAAAGGTGAAATGGGTGATCCAACACCACCTGGCCCAAAGGGTCGAAAAGGTGATCCAGGATATCCTGGTATTCCCGGCTTTAAAGGAATCAAAGGTGAACCAGGGCAATTTTTTGGGGGTAGGCCAGGAATGAAAGGAGATTATGGTGATATCGGTCCGCCGGGATTGCCAGGAGTTTTTGGTCCGAAAGGAATGGCTGGTGACCCAGGCGAGCCTGGAATTTTTGGCATGGCTGGCGAACCTGGAGATGTTGGAGAACCTGGTCAAATGGGACCACCTGGTGTTCCTGGATTGCCTGGGCTTCCGGGTCTGATGGGCATGAAAGGTGAATATGGACGCAATGGATTTCCTGGTGAAAAAGGAAATCGTGGAATACCAGGAAGACCTGGATTAATGGGAAGACCTGGTGAAAGAGGTGAACAAGGTATACCTTCTCAAATAAGTGAAAAAGGTGAACAAGGTGAACAGGGTGCAGTTGGATTACCTGGATTAAAAGGTATCAATTCGAATGAAAATATATGATCGATTAATGAGTGTTTCAATTTTGATCTTAGGCTTCAGAGGTGATCCTGGTTATCAAGGAGTAC
This sequence comes from Psoroptes ovis, assembly GCA_002943765.1. NCBI lineage: Eukaryota > Metazoa > Arthropoda > Arachnida > Sarcoptiformes > Psoroptidae > Psoroptes > Psoroptes ovis. Next base: position 1,047,694 of record PQWQ01000011.1, on the reverse strand, counting down.
CTGGTTTAAAAGGATCAATGGGTGATGCAGGATATCCAGGATTACCTGGAATTAATGGTCTAATGGGATTAAAAGGAATCATGGTAATTCATTGATTTACTAGCTAATCACTTATGATCTTGATTATTCTTCATATTTTAATCAAAAAAGGGTGATGCAGGCTTGCCTGGTAGAGTAATAAATATCACTGGTAGGTATTTTTAATTGTCAGTACTATTATAATCTAATTTATTCTAATGTCATTTAGTCCCACAACCAAATGTGCCTGGTGATCCTGGATTACCTGGTTTACCTGGAATGCAAGGAAATCCTGGTCAAATCGGTGTTGGTGAAAAAGGTGAAATCGGAATGATTGGACTGCCTGGATTACCCGGTAAATAATACATAATTCTCATATGAGTATCATTTAATTCGAAATCAATTAATATTTTCAGGAAAACCTGGGCCAGTTGGACCACCAGGCTTGCCTGGAATACCAGGAATTCCTGGTTTGAAAGGCGTTATAGGAGATGAAGGGCTACCAGGATTGATGGGACGTGATGGATTGCCTGGTCGTCCGGGAATGCCTGGTAGTCCTGGTTTGCCTGGACTAAAAGGCATGAAAGGAGATGTTGGCACAAACGGAATGCCTGGATTACAAGGTGAAGCTGGACCAATGGGCGATCCTGGTTTACCTGGATTTGATGGAATGCCCGGCCCTCCAGGTAATAAACAAGTGAATGAAAATTAAAATGATTATTTATTTAAATTTTTCTTCAATAGGATTGAAGGGAGTGAGAGGTCTTCCTGGTGATTTTGACCGGTCCAAAGTTGTTATAATTAAAGGAGAACGCGGTGATTATGGTTATCCAGGCTTACCAGGACCACCTGGAAGAATAGGAGCACCAGGTTTTAAAGGATTCGTAGGCGATAAGGGTATGATTGGACTGCCAGGAATTCCTGGTTTGCCTGGTGCGAAAGGAATCCAAGGAGACCCCGGATTTATTGGTAATTGAGTTTAATTCTTTCTTTCAAGTAATATATTTTTATATTTCAATTTTGATATTGCAGGTACAAGTGGACCACCAGGACCAGTTGGTGATCCTGGTATACCAGGTGAAAAAGGTGTTAAAGGCATACGACCAAAAACGATTGGCTATTATTTTACCCGTCACAGTCAAAATATACATGATCCTCCATGTCCTAATAATTCGACACCCATGTGGACTGGTTATTCATTGTTGTATATTATGGGCAATGAAAAGTAATTAAAATTTTTAATTTTAAAATTCAAAACTAAGAATTTTTCTCAAATGCAAATGCAGAGCTCATGGTCAAGATTTAGGCAGTCCTGGCAGTTGTCTTCGTCGTTTCAGCACAATGCCATACATGTTTTGTACAATGAACGAAGTGTGCAATTTTGCATCGACAAATGATTATAGCTATTGGCTTAGCACCGATGAACCGATGCCTATGGATATGCGACCAATTAAAGATGATCGTATACGAAATTATATTGGAAAATGTTCAGTGTGTGAATCAACAACACAAGTAATCGCAATACATAGTCAAAGTACCATTGAACCCTCATGTCCATATGGTTGGCAAAGTCTTTGGATTGGTTATAGTTTTTTTATGAACACCGATAGTGGTGCTGAAGGTAGTGGACAAACATTATCATCACCTGGTTCATGTCTAGAACAATTTAGACCAAATCCATTCATTGAATGTCATGGACATGGTAGCTGTAATTTGTATAGTACGGCCAATAGTTATTGGTTATCAGCGATCGATAATAATGAACAATTTAGAATACCAGAATCGGAAACATTTAAAGCCGGTGATTTGACACGTAAAATATCACGTTGTCGTGTTTGTATGCGTGAATTGATTCATTGAAAATTCAGAGAGAAAATCAATTATAATGATAACCAAATGAACTAATAATCATCAGTCCTATTCATTTTGTTAATTTGCTAATTTTTTTCTTTCTTTTTGCTATTTTATAATAAATTTTCCATTTATTTATGTGAAATAATGTTTGAAATAATGACATAATCAATAAAAAAAAATTTATTCTTTTGATTGAAGAAAAAAATTGATTAAATGAAATTTATTGAATAATTATGTAATGAGATAATACCGAGATACCAATTTTTTTTTTGATTGCAAAAAATAATAATAATAATAATAATATTACATAAAATTAATAAATCTTCGATAAAATAAAACAAAACAAACAATTTGTAATGATAACATTGATAATAATTTCATCGATGAATTACATGATATTCCTGTATGTTGTATTTGAAATTTTATTTGATCCAATGATTGACATTCAATATCTTTACATGGTTGATCAACGGTACGTTCTTTGCCCCAAATTGTAAAATAAAATGGATCACATGAACGTAAACTTTGATGTTTACAAGGATCATTCCATTCCAATGTTTCACTTGAACCTGCATTCAATTCTTTACAATATTCGGCGCGTTCACGTGGTGGAAATTCACGATCAAAACAATAACGAATACTGCCATCGATTGCTTGAATCTATTGTCACAATGAAAAATATAATTAATCTATGAAAATATGAGGATGAACAATTTTAAAATAATACTTTGAATTCGATATGAAAACTTTTCAAGAAATATTCAGGATACATTGCCCATTGTTGTTTATAGCCAGGCGTAATATGTTTGGTCATAATTTCATTTTCCGATTTTTTTTCATAACATTTTTCATAGATAATTTGTGCTGGATTTTCGCCGATTTTCGTTTGCAAGTTCAATTGTTGAAATGATGATGATGGATTGAATTGATAATCTTTACCATTTTTATCTGGTAAAATATCGACAAAATCTTTTTTATTATTTGATATAATAAAATATTTAACATCTCTATTATCATATTTCAATGAATCTTTATAATGACGGTAATCATCTGAATCTTTTGAATCGGTCGATAATTTTAATGTATCATAATCAATAACAATAACATTTATTGATGATAAATCATTCATTGATTTACGTTTACCATTCCAGTAACGATAATTTGATATTGTTTCATTTAGTTCTTTGAAAAATTTACCAAAATTTTGCTGCGTTGAAAACATTAAATCTTCGATTGATAATCGATTCATTAGTACAAATAGTTGCTATTTAAAGATAAAATAAATTCAAATCACTTACTATCTTGTTTAAATGCACACGATACGGATCCAATATCGGTTTCATTGAATACTAAAGGCGATAATGGCCAACCGCCAGGACCATTTGGTAAGTGTAATAAATTTTTATTAGAATTTGAATTGACAAATACTGATATTGATCCAGCGTAACGATTGATTTTATTTATTTTCATTATTATATCGTTTATTATTTGTGATGTTTGATTCAATTTATTTTGTTTACTATCAACAATAAATAATAAATCTGATGGTGTTTCACTAGGTGCATTTTGGTCCAATGTACCTGAAGGTCTTGTACGGCAAAAATCATCTGAATGGAAGATGAAAAAGAATAATTATTCATTGAATGATGGAATCCATTAAATGAATAATAAACATACTTTGAGATGTTGTTCGGTCAAAGGCAGATTGAAATAATTCTTTTCGAAGGTCATCTAATCGTTGATCGGTTTTTGATGAAAAAATTCCGGCATAATTATCGATTTCGCTGTCCAATTCAGTTTGTGCCGGTTTTTCAATACTACGATCACAATAACTAACTCCAAGATTTTGTGTTTTACCACTTCTTGAATGTGGTGTTGAATAATATGAACGTAATATTGTTGTCAATCGCAAACCGCTTGTATCGATATTTCTTAAATGTTTGCCAATAATATAACCATCCAATGCTCCACGTAATTGAGCCAATGAACCACGGCTTGAAAAACGTAATGTTTCTAGTGATTGTATTTGATCTTTCAATAAATAGCGATTATCCATCCATAAACCATCAATACCAAAAGTTAATTTTTCATCATATTTATAATTAATCAACGGTGTACGATGAAAAAAAGCTGTACCAACCATATTGGCCAATGTTAATACTATTAATGGATCTTTGAATGTGATTTGCAAATTTGGATTTCCCAATATATTTTTACCATTTAATTCAAAATTTTTTGTTGTACCAGTCAATATACCGATCAATATTTTAGCCGGTGCAATAGCTTCTTGTTTATTCAATCGAAATGATACGACACCTTTTTCTTGTATTGCATATTGTTGCAATGTATTGTAGCCATTGTTCACATTGAATCCTAATCCATTATTATTATTATTAAATGATTGATCAAAATGATAAACATCTCTACGATAACGATTCATTTGATTATCACTTGCATTGAGAAATACATGTGAAAACATAAATAACATTGCACACAATTCTTCTTGATTATAAATTTGATCGGGAAAATAATATTCATTCCCGAATAATTTACTATTGCCTAAAATTTTCGTATCAATCTCCAGACGATTTTGTCCAACCACTGAATATTCCATATCAGCAAAATCGATATCATCTAAATGGAATCTTAAATTTTAAGTGAAAATTTTAATGTAAAACTAATTATAAATTATTTTAAAATGAATTTTTTCTTCAATCAAATACCTTTGTAATAATAATCGAGCTACATCACCTGGTTGTTTTATTTTCGATAACACTGGATCAGTCGTGTTCGATAGAAAATCTTCAAGTCTTTCAATATAATTAATCATTGTTTCAATACTAAGACATGATGGTCGCTTTATTGTCGATGAATAACGTTGATTAATACAATCAGTAATGAATGGTGCTAGTAAACTTTTATCGGCCATATATGCATATTTATTACGAATTAATGTCATACCTGATGGTACAGAAATTTCATTTTGACCAAATGTTTGCTTCACTGCAATATTCAGCGCTAGTAATGATAGCAATAATTTGAGTATATTTAAATGAAATTTATTTAGATTCATATTCGAGGAAAAAAATTGATATTTTTGACTTTAAAATCTGTACAAAATTCAATTCAATTCAATTTCAAATTTAATTTTCAAACCAAAAATCAATGAAACAATTCTTAATTTTTGAGGTGCGACTTTCAGTATTTTTTTGATTTGATTGAAATGAAATTATTACTATTATTATTGTGGAATTTTGATGATTAATAAGCACACACACACAATTCACAACATATATTACCAATTGCAAACTGATAAGATTATCAGTGTTGAACAACAACAACAACCAAACAAAACAAAGCAAAAACCAAAATTATTAAATCGGAAAAAGTGGCTTCAAAAACCTTTTTTGTTGCTTATCATTTTTTTTTGTTTCATTATTTGACTATAACATGTACTTTTGAAACAAAGCAGCAACAGTCATAGAGAAGAAATTGATATTAAAAATTTTTCAATACAATCATCAATCATCAAGTGTTTGCTTATTATGTCTACCATAAAATAATACAATGTTACTATGGATACCTTAATTTTTTTTTTGGTAAAATTCAATGATGTATTGATGGAGTCAAAGCAAAAAACAAACAAACAAACATATAAATTATCAACATCACCAGCGATCAAAATGTAAATAAATTTGGAAAAAATAGCAACGAAATCAAGCATCATGGCGATAATTCACCATTTGAAAAAAAATTGATCATCGTATTTAATCGACTGACTAATCATTGGAATTGAAATCAATCCGATTTGAAAATTTTCGTTCATTTTCCGGTTCCAATCAATCGGCCAAAATCCCTTGGTGAAATCATTTTGAATTTTTTTTTTTTTTTTTTTGAAAAATTATCATCAAAAACATGGTCGGAGAACAATTCATAGAGTTTCGCTTTCAATTATTTCGATGGTGATGATGATGATTCAAATCATTTACTTTCAACATTTGAAAAAAGACAAATGCACACCCATATAAATCATCATCATCACCAATACATATCTAAGCAACAAGTGTCAAGTGTTGAATCACAAATAGCAAAACAATAAGTCATGACAATAATAATCATAATACAAACAATTGATTAATGATAATTGATTTGATATGTGATTAGAGAAATTGAAAAAAATTGCAATCAAAAAAAAAATGTTTGAAAAATTTCGATTTCAATTCAAAATCAAACAAAACAAGAAAGAAAAATCAAATTGAATTTGATAAACTTCCATTTAGGAAACATTTGTCTTATTTATTTTTTGCAATATCATTAATATCATCATCATTATTGTTCCTTGTTGAACCATTATTGCAAAACTTTTAATTTCTTGATATACATTTCTTATTAAACTTTATTAAACTCTTAAAATATTGTTGCATTTGTTTGATTTCATTTGATTCATTCAATAATATCAAAGACTATTACTAATAATCAGTCGAAAATGACAGTAATGAAAGCAACTATGTTATTTACAAACCTTGAATCTTTTTGCTTTTTTTTCAGGCAAAAACATTTGTTCTTTTGTAATTGAATATACCAGACGATATATGATGAATGTTGATTGAAATTTTTAAAATGATACAATGGGTTGAGAATTTTTCATGAATGATCAATTTTTTGATCGGATTAAAATCCAGGACATCTTAGACATGGTATTAGACGATGAACAAAAAAAACGAACTAATTACATGACAGATAATGAATGAATAGGGCAATATGACATAATAATTGATTGAATCATTTTTTCTTTGGTTGGAATTTTCACTTATAAATGAACGAAATTATTGAAATTGATTTTCTTTTTATGATTCGAAATTTGATGATTTGTGTGCCTTATTTTGTCCATCGATTTCCCAAAAAAATGTTCAAATATTCGTTGATGGTAGATTTTTTAAAATTTTCAATATTATTCTCAATCATTTCACTGGAAAATGTTTGCGGTATGAGGCCGAAAAGCTTCAGTACATATGAAGCAATACAACCAATGACCATGAATCAATTTCAATGGTCTAATATTGTTAAAAATTTCAATAATATTCCTCCATATTCGACAGTGGCAAAACCAATTCAATCGAATCGATTTAAACAATACACAACGACCAAAGTGATGAATAATAATATATTCAATGATCAAGCAATGATTATGTATCGACCACAAACACCGATTACGGTGAATGATGGACAACCAAAAGATGGTGAATGTCCAAAAGTACGACCAACTACTAATGGTTATTATACTTTTAAACAGGTAACTTTGTGAATTAGTGAATTATTGAACTGAATGATGATTTTATTTTTTGATCAAAGTATGAAGGTATATGGTTTAAACGTTATCGAAGCCGTGTTCGTGTTGGTGAACCTTTTTTCAAATGTGCTTGGATCGATTATATTGATCAAGGCAATAATCAAATATTCATAATGGATAACTTACAAAATAATCAGTAAGTTTTTGCTCCTTATTTTGTCTAATTGTAATCCATTAAAAACCATCTTTTCGATTCATATTCAACAAGAACCGATGAATGGTTCAGACAAAATGCAACCACCGAAGTATGGGCTAATGATCCAACCACTTGGACCAGTACATTAGCGAGTAAGTTTTCATTAATAAATTTCATGTTGGATTCAATTTTAAAAATTTCGTTAATTGTAAAACAATCTAATACCATAATCATCATCATCATCATACTCATCAAATGATGAAACAAAGATGGCGTACGTTTTGATACACATTTGATTTATTATGATGGTAATTTAGGTGTGGCTGTTATCTACAGTTGTTCACCAACATCAAACGGTGGTCACCAAGGTAAAAAAATTTTATCAAATAATTTTAAACTAAAATAACAATCCAAATAAAAATTTATCAGTTCAAATCCAATTGAGAGAAATCTAAAGGATTCAATGCTATGATTTCATTAGAAATTTTTAAATTAAAAAATTAATTTAAATCAATTTTTTTTTTAATCTAATCCCCACAATACAACAGGCATTGGAAATATTTATACACGATCACCGACAACACCATTATCTCAATCATATGTTGATTTTCTTTTGGACATTTTCTATCAAAATGGTATTTATGATACATTACCTTTGCATTTTGTCGATCAAAGTGATTGTTTGAAAGAAAATTTGCCGAAACCAAAATTTTTTATGATTTGAAAAATATGGAAAAACATGGCGCCATTTATTGATGGATATTTGAAAAAAAATTATTTGAATTAAACCTAATTCTAACCTATTTTTTCCTCAAAATTATTTTGATTTTTTTAAATAAATTAAAGGAGTAAACAATTTTCAAATTAAAAATGTTATTGAAGATGTGAATATTTATTCATTAAATTTGGAGAAAAAATGATTGATGATGACGATTCATGTTGACTGCAATTTTAAAACAATTACATATAAGGTAATCTAAACGATTGTTGTATTTAATAGTCATTATTCTTGAGTGTTAAAAGGATTGGTGGATTAAATATTAATATTCAATTGATTTACAAATATCAAAAGTTACGGATTGATTCGAATATTTTTTTTTCTTATAATGAACGTAATCCATCTTCAGCATAATAGCGAACATCAATATCATTATCACTAATTAATCGTTCTAAACATGGTTTGATTTGATTTTGAACGACACTATGAATGATTGAATGATTAGATTTTTGAAAATTTCGAAATGAATTGATATTTCATACCTTTTGTCTAGTTCAGCACCTAATATTTTCAATGTTTTTGCCACATTAAATCGTACATTTGGCACTGAATCAGTGCTTAAGCGTAAAACAGTTGGCAGCATTGATTTCTAAAGGAAAAGATAGATTAGAATAGAATTCAAAATTAATGATAGATACTAACGATAATGATTTCAGGACCACAAACTGAAGCCAATACATTGATGCTAAATAAAAATGTCATACGATGAAGATAATTAGGATCAGATGCCATTGATAATATTTTCGGTATGACTGTTTTTTGTGCCCATTCTGGTCCAAATTTTTCGACTAATTTTTTCAAATTTAATGTTGCTGCTTCTCGGATAGCGAACACTTGATCAACTAACCAACCCATGCAAAGTGAATTAAGTTTCTCTTCGAAAAATTCAACACCAAGTTGTCCAGCGAGCAATGGCATATATTGTATTATTGCTAATCTTACACGCCATTTACTATCTTCAGCTAATTCAACGATTGCCGGTAACAATGATTGACTCAATTGTTGAACACCTATCACTTCGTTTACACAATCTAATTTAGAAATGACATTTAAACGAACTTCAGGACATTCATCTTTCAACATTGACAAAAATATTGGTAAAAGTTGATCAATTGTATTATGTTCTCCGACTATAGGTGAAAGTCCCATGATTACGCCAGCCAATGCTGTTTTTACATGTTGATTCGGATCAATAACTAATTCTTTGATACATGGCAATATTTGTGTCATTATTATTTGTTCACGGTCATCAGCAGGTAAATTTTGACAGAAATCTTTCACTTTTTGTGCTGCAGCTGCTCGAACTTCAGCTTCTGGATCTTTCAATAAATTTTGAAAAGCTTGCACTAATTCACTTTTTGTGATTTCGGGACCAACAACATTTTGTATGTCTGTGAATTTATCAGCTACCATATAACGCACACGCCATGATTTATCTTCGGATGCTTGTTTGAGAAATTGTATCATATGTGCTTCGATATCTTCGTGACTCAAAAGTCCAGCAATAGCTATTGAATCTTCGACGGCCAACAAACGAACAGAATCTTGATCATCATTCAAAAATTTAGACCACAATGGTATAATTTCAGATTTAACATATTCTGGCTCCAAAACCACAGCGAACTCGCCCAATTTACTTGCTGCATTACGTCGTACCATTGGTGTATCATCACCACAAAGTTGTCGAAAGCACGCACGCAAATCAGCTTTCACTTGACTTGATACACGAGGATAAACAACACTGAACAATCCGCAAGCACTACAACGAGATGTAAACCAATCGCCTTCAGCCAAGCGTCTAACTAATGGTACAAAATATTCTTCAAGATCACGCGATGAATGATCATTAGCAACAATTCTCAATGATTCAATAGCTTTTTCGCGTACAAATGTTTCTTCAACCATTGCCAGACCTTCAAGCGGTGTCAACAAAACATGAGCATATTCAGGTCCACCGACTAATTTGGTAAATTGACCAAATTGTTCAGCTAATGCAACAAGTACTTCATCTTCATCATAAATTGTATCAGCTAAAAATGGTATCAATTCGGTTCTGGTACGCTCAACGCCCAATGCCAAAGCAATTGTCGATAATTTTCGTATGGAATTAAGACGTACCTGAACATCTTCATTTCTTAATTCATCTATCAATACGGCTATCGGATAAAGGCTTTCATCATTATTACCTTCAGCCATAATTTTTTAAAATGGTTTTTTCTAAGATATTTTTGGAGAAATTTGAAATTATCAATGTTAAAAAGAGAAAAACAAATGAACAAAAACAATTCAGACTGAATTTGGTCAAAATCGGTTGCAACTCAATCACTGACTATTTCAACTTGATTGCGCTCACATGGGTAGATTGAGCTGCTTGCCATGAATTTCGTTTTCATTTTGTAATTTGATTTTTTTGGTCAAATTACTAGTATCAAAGTTGAAACAATGTCATCCAAATATGTTTCAAATGTTGGCAAAAACATACTTAAGAGAACAATACAATCCACCGATTTTCATAATAGAGTTTGTATTATTTTATCTTTTGTTTTGAAAAATTCACCAATTTTTTTTTCCAAAATTTCAATTATTAAAGATCAGAGAAGAACAACAAATGTGGAATTTACATTTGAAAAGAAAAGCTGATTCTGATGATGATAATTACGACAATAATGATTCAGATCAAAATCATGATAATGGAAAAATATCAAAATCAAAAAAGAAAAAATTAAAAAAGAAAATCAAAAATAATGAATTAAATATTGATTGGATGAAAGAATTTCTTAAAAATGAATCAAAACAAACAAATGAACGTTGGAAACATGATGGTTATCAGCTATTGTATCCTGAAGAGTTTTCATCGTCATCCTCATCATCAACATCTTCATCATTATCGACAGTAAATAAGCCATTGAAAACTAAAACCAAAGTTAAAAAATCATCAAAGAAAAAATTGAAACGAAAACGTAAGAAAAAACGTAAACAAAAAAACAAGCGTAAACAATGTGATAAATAGTGAAACTAATTAATTTTATTCAAACACTGAATGAAAAAAAAATAAATATAAATATACGGGTATTCATTTTGAATGAATATCATTGATAATAATAATTTGTATCATATTACTGATTCACAAAAAAAAAAAAAAAAAAAATTTTGAATTATCATCATTATTATTATTAATAATTCCAATATATACATTCACAATTGTATATTCGCATATATCCATTTTCTTATTCATCATAATAATTTTCGATTTTGTAATTATAATTCTGATTGATAATGATAATAATAAATGAACAGAAATATTTATGATTCATTGTGTGATATCATCAAAAAAAAGGATTGATTTGTTTAATGTTTAAAGATATATATGTTTTCATCTTTATTTTAATTTGCGTATTATTGTGTGTGTGTGTGTCTATCACTCAAATTATTTTGTCCGAAAAACAAAAAATAATTATTGAAAGAAAGAAAGAAATGAATCAAAATATATATTTGTTTTTAACTCTAATTCAATGAGAGATTGATGCGTTTGTTTGTTTGTTTGTCTGAAATTTTTTTCAGGGTACAAAAATGACTTTGAGAAAATGAAAAAAAAGGAAAAAAAGGCCAGAAACAACAATTAACAATTATCATTTTGTTTTCGTATTCAATGACAGTCTGATTGGATGAATTGTCAAAATTTTACAAAACAAAATTGTTTATTCACAAATTTCTGACAATTCATCATCAATTTGGCGGATGTGTTCTTCAGATCAGATTCAAAAATATGATTATGATAATGATAATAATAACAATAATCAGATGTAAAACATTCATCATAACAAATAATACATAATTTTCGAGATTTATATTTATGATAATTATAAATTATTTAATCAGGATTCGTATTATTATTATTATTATTGTTATTCGTAATGTTATTTGAATTTGTATTATTTGTTGCGGTTGATGCGGCTGCTGCTGCTGTTGCCGTTGATGTTGTATTATTATCGATCACGTTCATATTATTATTATGATTATTGCCATTATTAATATTATTAACGTTAGCATTGGCATTAGTGTTATTGTTATTATTATTATTAGTATTTATGATAACCGGATTAACATTGGTCATTGTTGATGATTGCATAATATTTGTATTCGCTGATGATGCAGCAACTGCTGCTGCTGCGACAGCAACAACAGCATTAGCAGCTACGGCCGTCGTCGCACGAGTACTATTAATTAATGCTAATGTTTCAGGTGTTGCATGTTGTCTTAATATTTGTATTTCGGCTTCTAATTCTTTGATACGCTCCTTTAGAACATCAACTTCTTCACGAACAGCAAACATCAAATGTGATTTAACTAAATCCATTGCTTGTTCTATTTTATTATCGATTGCAACTTCTGATTGATCGGAATTTGTTTGTCCACCAATACCTGGTGGACAATTTGGTTCCTGTAATAATGATGATTGTTCTAATTGTTCATTAGGTATAATTTTATTTGCCGGTACATGTTTCGAAATGTTGATTGTATTTTGATTTTCATCATTATAATCAAAACAAGTCCATCTACCTCGTGTATAAGGTTGTGATGATACTAATTTTACAACCTTAAAACGATGTCTCATTTCAATATCTTCAGGATTATTTGTATTATTCGTTATATTTGTATTAATATTATTAGATGAAGCCACTGATGTGATCGGTGTTACAGATGTTAATTTTGTTTGTTGTTGATTTAGATGATTATTTAAATTATTATTGAGATTATTGTTGATGACTGGAGAAATATCTGTTGATTGTAAATTTGCTACACTTGAATTGATCGTATTAATAGGATTTGGATTTAAATACAAATTTTGTTGTATATTATTATCATTATTATTGTTTACTTGCTGTTGTTGATCATTTACATTTGAAATATTACCACTATTTATAAAGACATGGCCAATATTATTATCATTATTATTATTATTATTATTATTAATATTGTCTGCTATTATTGCTGCTGTATTAATATTATTGTTGCTGTTGTTTATATTTGTAGTACTATCGATGATAGTCATCATATTATTATTATTATTATTAATACTATTTTGATTATTAAGTTGCTGTGGTTGTTGTTCTTGATGTTGATGTTGATGTTGTTGTTGTTGGTGGTGGTGATGATGATGATGATGATGGTGATGGCGATGATGATGATGTGAATGATGATATTGTTGTTGTTGTTGTTGTTGATCAAGCAGAGGAGTATTATTATGTTGCTGTAAATGTTGTGTATGATGATAATGATTATTTTGCTGCTGTTGCAATTGTTGTGGTTGTTGATTATTAATATTATTTGCTGCAATTAAACAATCATCATCATTATTATTGTGATAATGATTTTCATTAATAGTATTATTGTTATTATTAGAAACAATTTCAATTAATCCAATATTTGTTGATGCTGCGGCAATATCATTGATATTCGTAACATTATTTTCAATTAAACCACCACCACCGCCAACACCAACGCTACCATCATTATTAACAACACCACCACCACCACCGTTGCCACCATCATTGCCACCACTATGAATATTTTGAATTGATGCTTCCATCATTTTCTGTGATAAATAAAAAAAATTGAATAGAAATAAATTAAAATAAATATTTTTTCCATGGAAAAATATGAAAAATATTTTTTGATATTAATTTATATCATATTCTATGTCACACACACACACACACACAAACAAACATACGATTCATCAAAAATCATATTGAAATTCACATTAAATAACTCAAATACCATTATCAAATATCACCAAAACAACTATAATCTATTCTAAATGACAAATAAGATAGATAAAAAGGCATACAAATTCAATTAATAATAATAATAACAGTAAACTTACGAAAAAAAATGATTTAAATGATAGTTATTTTTCGAGGACACAGAACGTTTAAAATATCTATGAATTAATGAAGTAATATGTATCGTCAGTATTGTATTTGATTTGAAATTTGAACAATTTTCAAATATTCAAAATATGAATTGTGATATAAATATAGATATATGAATGAGATTGTATTATGTTCAGTAAATGGTGATTATCACCAAAACAAATGATAAATGATTTCAAGTGCAAATTCTCTAGCTTTTGTTGTCGATTATCAGCACAAACCATTCAAATTTGAGTGGTATTCGACACTAGATCACTTGATGTATTTTTTTCACTGTTAAACGATCTTTGTAATTATGAATTCAATTAAATATTTCCTTGCACCAAACTATGATGAGAAATAAAAAATGTTAGAATCTTTGAATATTGTATTAAATATCAATTTACAATATTACTTACTACTTGATCAAGTATTGACAACAACAAAAAAATTGAAAATTGAAAAAGAAAACTTGAATCAATTCAAACTCGGGACAAAACTGAATGAATGAAAATCTTCCACCAAAAAAAAAATTTCGATTAAATAACGTCTCAATGATTTTAGCAAAATGATCATCAAAAAAAATTCGCAATGAAATCAAGAACAAGAAATTTAAAAAAAAAAAATTTCGGAGAAAACCGAAATGACAAATCAAACAATTGTATTTTGTTTTTCTTCTTTTTTTTTATTTGTTTTGATTTTTCATTGAGCAATTTTCAATGAATAAACGATTTTTATTTTTTTTACACGATTAATTTAGATTTGACAAAAACATAATGAAAAACATTTTTTTTGTTTTTGATGAAGAAACAAAAATATAAATTCATCATTTAAAAACAAATAAAAGACAATCACTATTGTTTCTTGTATAATTTATTTAATTTGAAATTTTCTTTGTATTTTCATTATTTTGATTTGGATGTCAAAATAAAGAAAAATCACAAAATAAATAAATAAATTGAATAAAATAATAAATGATTACAATGTTGATTATTATTATGATGTTTTTGTTTATTTGTTGTTATTTAGCCAGAATTCATTTATCTTCACCAGCATTTGTTCTCGGTGTATGTGTGTATATTAGCAGTAGTAAATGTGTGTATGTATGTATGGTGAAATGAAAAAAAAATCATTTTCAATCAACTTTTTACTATTGTAATTGCTATTTATTTTCATTATTATTATTATTATTATTATTATTATTATTATTATCTGTCTACAATGACGTTTAACATGGCAAAAAACTGAATATTTTTTTGTTTTTTCCCCATTTTTGGTGCATTACATTGCGTTTGAAAGGACCTTTGTTTTGATTTTTTTTTTTTGTGAAGCATGTTTTTTTTCAAAATCAAAACACGGTTTTTTCAATCAAATTTAAACTAAATTATGGATACATCATGGGATTCTTTAGCAATCCATGATGATTTAAAAATCATCTTGAAAAATGAATTCCAATTCTCATCAATGACACCAGTACAATCGGCATCGATTCCATTATTTTTATCAAATAAAGATTTAATTGTTGAAGCAATAACCGGTAGTGGAAAAACATTAGCATTTGTTGTACCAATTTTACAATTATTATTACAAAAATCCGCAAAGAAAAATGAACAAATCAAAAAATATGATATATTTGCTGTTGTTATCAGTCCGACAAGAGAATTAGCTCAACAAATTTTCAATGTATTTGAAATATTTTTAAACAGTTTGAATAAAAGAAATAATGAATTCAAAATCAAATCGTTATTATTAATTGGTGGTAATAATGTGAATAATGATGTGAAAAACTACGCTAATAATGGTGCAAACATTATCGTATCAACGCCTGGCCGTTTGTTAGATATGTTGGAAAAATCGCAAATATTTTCGACCAAAATCCGCCAAAGCTTGGATATTTTTGTGATGGATGAAGCAGATCAATTATTGAATTTAGGTTTCGAAAAAACCTTGAATGAAATCATTGATTATCTACCAAAATTACGACGCACATCATTATTTTCAGCAACACAAACAAACGACATGAACCAGTTAATACGTGTTGGTCTTAGAAATCCAGTAAAAGTCGCTATAAAAGAAAAGCAATCTTCTAAGTGCATACAAATGCCAAATAGATTGACAAATAATTTCATTGTTTTCCAGTCATCAGAAGATAAACTCCCCTTTTTGATTGATTTTTTAGGCAAACATCGTTCTGGGAAAATTTTAATATTTCTATCCACATGTGTTCAAGTAGATTTCTTTGAAAAAATTCTCAGTCATTATCTTAAAACGATAAAAATATTGAAATTACATCGAAAACTAAATCAAAATAAGCGAAAAAAAATTTACAATGAATTCATTGAGACAAACCATTCCTTATTACTATGCACCGATATTGTGAGTCGCGGTGTTGATATTCCACAAGTTGATTGGGTTATTAATTTTGATTTACCATTAACTATTGAACAATATGTACATCGTTGTGGCCGCTCAGCTCATCAATTGAATACAATCGGCAATTCATTATTATTTTGTCATAAACATGAACGATCATTCGTCGATCATTGTGAAGCAAAAGGTGTACAGATAAATGAATTCGATGAGTTTAATAATTATGATCTTGAAAATGAATCAAACATTAAATTTAAGAAATCATTATATGATTGGATACGTTCAGAATCAAGACGAAACATTAATTTTTATCAACTATCAACTGAAGCATTCGTTAGTTTTATACGAACATATTCTACTAAACATATCATGTCTAAATGGTTATTCAAACAATTAGATTTGAATGATTTAGCAAATAGCTATGGATTATTAGTCATACCGAAAATGCCTGAATTACGTTCATTGAATAAATCATCACAAACAACAAAATTCAAATCAAACGGTTTGGATGATGAAAAAATTGTCAAAAAATTCAAACAAATATTGTATGACAAAAAAGTCAACACAAATCAGGCAAATACAAAAAATGCAGATAATAAAATAGAGAATACACAAAATCAAAATCATTGCCAAAGTGGTAAAAAACGTGTAAAATCAAAAAGTTCAACAATCAATGAATTAGATATCGATGAATTGAATGATGATGCTAGAATGGTGAAAAAATTGAAAAGAAAAAAGATAACAAATGAAGAGTTTGATCAATATTTTGGATTGAAATAGTTTTTAATTGAGCTTTTCAGATGATTTTTATAAGAAAAAAGATCGATTAAATAAATGAAATTAATTTATACAAAATGAACATTATTATCATCGATATGAATGGATAGAAATTCAATTCACTCCATACTGTCCATACATTTTCAATACTAGATGACTGTGAGAAAATGATTTAGAAGAAAAATGATCAATGTCATGATGTGATAAAACACACAATCAACTTACATCCGTCTGACCATCAAATGTCGCACCAAGGAATGCCAAATGAAATAATGCAAGTAATGTGAACAGCAAATTGATCAATCTCACCAAAAAATATTTCTTAGTTTTTGAATGTCCATTACGACAGACTGTTTTATAATTATCGTTATCATCGTTTTCATAAATATAATAATCATATTGACATTCACGTGATTCAATACAAGCCGATAGCATTGTTGATAATGATTTTCGTAATTTAAATTCAGTTTGCGTTATCAATCCTAATGTTAATAATACAGTCCATATTTGAAAATTGAAACCATGTAAATATGAACTAATAAAATACGTTGCCAATATATTAAGATATATATTTTTAACATTATTTTTCAATATTTGAAATACATCTGTCAATTTTTAAATTAAAAAAAATAAATCAAACAATCCGATATTCAGTAAAACATACATTTTTTCAACCATTGATGCATAGGTATATTCCATGCAATGACAACATCGACCAATGATCTTGGCCATTCAATTGACATTGGCTTTGTAACTTGTAGATTATTTTGACAACCAAAACCCCATAAATCAAACATTGATTGTCCTACAAAGCATATGAAATAATGTGAAAAATGAAATTGTATCGAGATGGAATATGATTCTATTATTTTCAATATGAATGTCCATGATTTATTCGATTGTGGATCATCTAAAAATATTTTCACGAATAAATCTAGATATTCGAAAATAATATGCTCGAAAAAATAATCTATGAAACATGTCGATAATAATAGGAATAATATTGATAATAATAATGAACCGATGGAATAAACAATATTTTTTCTTGAAATTTTTTCAGTGGACTTGATTATCAATGATTTAGAATAATCAATAAATGGATGCCAGATCCCCAAAATGATAGTACATGGATGTAAAGCGTATGAACAATATTCCAATAATACTGATCGTAAATTATTTTCATTGATGTTTGAATCTTTTTTCTCAATAACGACACGCTTTTCACAAAAATACGATATCGATTTCATCAATAATAACATTAAATTTGGTCGTAATTTTATCCATTCTTGTTGGTCATTGAAGTGAATAAGTATTTCATTGATTGCAATAAGAGACAAATGCAATGTCCATAAGATTATCAATCCTTGTTGCCAATACTTATATGTAATCAAAAATGAAATAATAATTGTTGATGTTATAATCACAATTGTTAGAAATAATAATTGATCATAATTATCACGATAATAATGATGTATTAATAATAAATAACCACTTGTAATCAATAAAAATTCAATTATTATCAAACGTATTTTTTTCGATAAATTTACGGCAGATAATAATGAAAATGAAATACATGGAAATAAATTCATGAAGATAATTGGCCATAAAAATTTCCACCAAACATCAGTGATAGTGGGCTGAATACAATTAAGCAACGAGTCATGAATAGTTGCCGATTTCTCTCCATTCATCATCATCATCATTTGATCACTATAATAGTCAGAATCATCTTCTAAATTGACATAAAAATTCAATTTTATACATGAATAAATGAATTTTAATATAAACATACCATAAGAATCGAGAAAATCATCTTGTTCATATAATGAATCATCTTCATTCAATAAATCATCATATGAAAAATCATCAGAAGAATAGAAATCCATTTTGAGATGTTAATGTGAATTGATATTCTGAAAAAAATAGAATGATTGCCGAATTAATTTAATTATTCATAAAATTTATGCCATCCTATCAATGTTCTTTGTTTTGAATCATTTTCTCAATCCATTTGCGTAAATTACTAATGAAATTATCATAAACATTATCGAATAATTGATTTCCATCTAGGCATATGATGGCTTTGTCTTTCGGTGCAGAACAATTTATTTTATTCCAAATATTGATTTGTTTATCGATGAAAATTTTCTCATGTAATTTATGAATTTCATTAACATATTCCTAATTGAAGGAAAATAGTTGAATTATTGAATTGAATTTTAAAAATCAAAAATACCTTTGAAATCGTATTCTCTTCCTTTCTTGAACGTTTACGTATTCGTTCCAAAGCAATCGATGGATCAGTTCGTAAATAAATGAATAGATCAACAATTGTTTGAGATTTTTTATTGATGTGATTTAAATATCGATCAAGAATTTCATATTCTACAGGTGTCAATATTTTACTAATTTCGAAATGGTATTTCATTAGCAAAATGTATCTCTTGTACAATAAAACTACTTACGACTGATAAAAATTTTCAACGAAACAAAAACGATTAGTATATATTGAACGCTCCATAAGATGTATGAATGTTTCATCACTAGTTAGCGATTGTTGATTAATTTTATCATATATACTGATCATTTGATTCAATCTTGTCAATTGACAATAATGTTCAAATGTGAATGCCCATCGTTTTGGATCGGTGTACATTTTTTCTAGAAGATTATCATTTTTTTGCAATACACCATCATCAAATGGAATGTTTGTCCATAATTTTATTGGTTCAGGTGTAATAATTATTGATATTTTTCTATTTTCGAAATTATCAAAATTTATTTGTATTGAATCATAATCATTTAATGATTTTGCATTGATTTTCTTGGTTGGATCAAAATGATTAATTAAACGACATAATAATGATGATTTACCACAACCAATATTTCCTTCTAAACAAATCTTTGGAATATATTTCATTTTTTGTTTATTGAAGATATATCATTTTTACAGACACAAGACAAAACAAAGCAACATTGATGGACATTTGACAAGATGATTTTTTTTAAGGGACGGAATAGCGAGAATAAATAACTTACCCGTAAAAATTTTGCAACTTTCATAATCTTAAATGAATTTAATTTAATTTGTCAAAATTAATTTTGAAACTCAAAAATTGAATTTTTAAAAATTGAAAAATCACGTGCTAAAATCGAAATCGTCATTTGTGAATTTTTTTTCGAAAAAATGCAGAATTGGTCTGGGTATTTAAATATTTTTAATGAATTTAATGTAATTAATTTTGAGAATTAATATGACATCATTAAAGTATTTAATGAATATTGAAGGTAGAGCTGGATGCTTTAATAACCTATTGTTTGTACAAAATTCATTGAATAAATTTAACGAACAAAAATCATCATCATCATCATTTGTATGGCAAATTATTTGCTATTTTGGTGGTGATATTCAAAATTTCAACGATGAAATGATTAAACACAATAATCATGAATTTCTACGATATTCTTTGGAAAATATTGCCATAAATTTATCGAAAAAATTCAATAATTATGATATATTCATAATACAGCCATCGAAAATTATTAATTCATTTTCATTATTTAAAAATTTTGTCAAGTGTAAAGAACCGTATGGAATTCCTGTGTACAATGATAACGATAAATCTTGTTTTATTCATTTGCAACAATTATTATTAAATGCATTTGCTCAAATTTACTCTGGTCATCATAGCTTAGATCAATTGAAAATTGAAGCACAATTGATTTCTTTTAGCAAAGGACAGATTGTATTGAATCAATTAGCACGGTCATTAGCTAGTGTTAAACCATCGGAAACGCAAATCAAATTTACCGATTTATATTTTCTTGATGGTGGTCATAATGGCGATAAAGATTTTTGGATAACAGAGCGAAAATTCATTGATTCATTGATCGATAATGGTTGCAATAAATTTCACATAGGTATAACAGATTTTCAATTGAATAAGCCTAATAAAAGATTGGGCGAAGAATTTGAAATATTTCAACAAATACTTTCAACATTTGAACATATTAAAGTAGAAAAAATTCATTTGAGACATGATGATTTCAAGAATTTAAATTTGATTGATTTACATTTTAAATTGTTAGATAATTTATTCGATGATAATTTATGAAAAATAAATTTTTTAAAGATGGCAACTGGAAATGATTCTGATTTTGGCATGATTGACCCTGAAATTCTCATTCAATATCCATTGATAAAAGGTAATCCTGTTGGTACTTTTTCTTTATAATTTAAGTATTTCTGACCGAAAAAATTGATCAATGTAATTTCTTCAAATTCAATCCTTTGATTGAAAAAACGCCATGACACAATGACATAGCCGACAAAGCTAATAGGATTTTGTAATATTATCTATTGGAATGATGATGAAAATGTTAGAATCATAATGATTGATGAAAACAAATCAACAAACCTGTGAACCAATCGACCAATAAAACCATCCAACATATGATGGATGACGAAATATTGAATAAATTCCATTCGTTATCAAATGATGATCAGAATAATGATTTGTCTGAATAATATGATTGAAATTATGACCAGCTTGATACATGGCTAATTTTCTTAAACAATCACCAATCAAACATATTGAAAATCCCAAATATGTTAAATATGGATGAAATATGAATTTATATTTGGGGAAATAGAATGACTCCAATATGAACTCAATCATTGAAATGATTAATGCTACATTATATTCATAACCATTATTCAATAAAAATGTTCTGCAGCTTAATGCATTCAAGTTCACAATTGATGTTATTTGGAATTCACCATAATGAAATAAACTGATTATCATTAAATATAGACCAAATGATTGGCCGAATGCATTTTCAGTCGAGATATTGGCGATTGTTAATTGTAAACCAAATGAAAATATAAAGCTCAAACCTAATGTTATTGTTATCACCTGTTTGAATTAAAAATATCATTAAAATATAGATTAAAGAATCACGTTTTGTACATACTGATACATAAAAATGATTAGAATAAAATTGACTATAAAAATAGATGAAAGCAATGAAAACTGTGGTGAAAATAATTGGCAAAAAATAATGCCATTGTTGATGGACAGTGTTATCGATTAGAACAAATGAACAAATTGTTGATAAGATACATGGACCAAAGAATGATTTAGCTGCAATTGGTGCAGCCAATTTTTTCGATTCATACGGTAAATTTTCATTATTATTATCATCCATCAAATTTTCGATCGAAAATGATTCATGAAATTTAAATAAAAAACAAACAAATGCTTCAGCAACGAAAATTGGCCAAAATGCCAAAATGCACTCATAGAGAGCGTCTCGATTTTTTCAAATGAATTTCAATCAAAATTATCAAATTATTTCAACTAATTTTTGTTTTTTCATTCAAAATTTTATTAAATTGAGAAAATTTTCAAATTATTCATTTAAAAAATACATTTAATTCAAATTCATTTTTTTCCTTTAGCTTTGCCACCAGATTTCTCGGATTTTTTCGATTTGAATTTTAATAAAGCAAATTTTTTGTCCACAATTCGGTTGTACTAAATTCAAATATATTATTAGTAATTAGTAATGAGTGAATATTGAATCAATAATGAATTACATACCCGTTGTTTAGTTTTGTACAACTTGAAGCGATCAAAATCTGTCATGTTTGATTTCTGTTGATTGGAAAAAAAGTACGATAATTAGGATTTAAGAATTTTCATTTCATCAAAAATGACATACCAATTGTTGTTGTTTCAAACGAAGAGCCAATTTTGTTTCACTGAATTTCTTGTCAATTTCATTTTCTTTCCAAATTTTTTGAATATTTTTCGAGCTGGTGCCGTATGGAATACGTAAACGGAATTTAGTTAAACGTAAACGTTTGAATTGAATAGCTTGTCTTGGTATGCCAGATGATGTACCATCGACTAATGCACGATTTTGATCGATAATATCGACGATGGTGACCAATTTTCCAGCGTTTGGACCGAAATTAATCAATGCCACGCGTCCAATTTCGACAAGATATTTGGTTGGCTGAAAATTTTAGAAAAAATCAACATTAAAACCATTTTTTAAAGAATATGAATCAAGTAACACTTACCATTTTGATTTATTTACAATTCAAGAACGAGATTAAGACAAAAAAAATCTCAATTTAATTGATCAAAAGAAAATAAACAAAATCGAAAAGACAACACGAGGAAAAAAAATTCCGTGAAAAGGAAACGAAACAAAAAAATCACATGGATTATGGATGCCATTCATAAACAATGTTTCTGCTATCGGCATCACACCATCAATGGTAGTGGCATTCAAATGAGAGAAGAGCCGAATTGATTGACGTGTCATTCATAAAAACGTAAAAAAAATTCGAAAAGTTTAATTCTTAAAAATTTTCATTTTTACAAATCTGAGTAACCCGGTGATTCTGGGATTTAATTACTAGAATGGGAACCAATTTGTAAAGTTTAATTCATAAATTTTTTTTTACAAATCTGGGTTACGATGAGTGATTCTGGGATTTAAATTCAAAATTGGGACAATTTCGAATTTTTGAATGAAAAATTTTTGTAAATATAAATATATTATTATTAATACCACCAATTACGATAATAAAAAAAAAAAGAAAAGAAAAAATACAAAAAGGGACAAATATCATATAATCAAATTGATATTGAGATAATTATTATTATTTTCATTTTATTTTATAATTATACAATTTTACAATTCATCATGTTTTTCTTCACCTTTATCATCATCACCATCATTGTCATTATCATCATCTAATTCATTTTCATCTTTATCTAATTCTTTGTCAACTTCTTCAGCTTTTTTAGCTTCATCTTCTTCTTTACGTTTTTTCTCCTCTTCAGCATCTTGTTCTTCTTTCATTTTCTTTTCAGCTGCCATACGTGTTTTCAATAATTCTTCAGCTATTTCATCAGCTTCAGTTTCTGAATCAGTAATAAGTACATTATCGAAAATTGTACCAGATTTAACTTGCCATAAATCAAAACCGACAGCACAAATTTCTTTTTGTAAATATAATTGTGGATCTGCTTTATATTCTGGATTTGGTATTTCAGGATGAACCCATGGTCCTTTGTAATTTGGATTATCGATTTGTTTCGGTTTCCATTCACCTTTATAATCTGGATTGTTGATCTGTGGTGGTTCCCATTCACCATCCATTTCATCATCCCAGTCTTCTGGTTTTGTGGCTTCTGGATCTGGAATGAATTCTGGCTTGTCCCAGTCTTCTGGTTTTTTATCCTCTGGATCATCAATCTTTGGACGATCATCCCAATCTTCTGGTTTTTTGGCATCAGGATCTTTGATTGTTTTCGGTGGTAAGAAATTCCAATCAGCTTCTAATTCACCTTTTTCAACGACTTCTCCATCAATCAGTACTTTGTATGTGTTGTCTGGCTTTACGACCAAACGATAAAGATGCGTATGTACATCATCTTTGCATCTGATTTCTTTGTTGATCAAATGATTTTTTCCATCATAATTGAATATCACATGAACTTTTTTAGTTCCTGGACCACAAATATCAGGTCCGAACATAATACGATATGGAGATTCACCATGTAAATCAGTTTGATCGAGACCACAATCAAAAATTTTAATATATCCACCACCACAATCGATATTTTGCTCATGTTTGACTGTATATTGAATGACTAAATCTTTGCCTTCATTCGAAAATGCTTCATTTTCAAATTTTGATGATAATGCATAGAAACGTGCATCTTGCGATGTTTGTATGCCTTTATCTTTTTCAGCATCACCATAAAATTTACCGGCAGTCCATTTGAATTCACCAAATTCTTTATTCGGATGTTTTGATTGTACCCATCGTTTTGACCAATCTGCATCGGCAAAATCTTCACGGAAATATATTTTACCACTGATCATTGGCATTATTGTCATTATTAATGACAATAATGTACATAATTTTAAATTTATCATTTCTAATGATGGAAAAATTAAATTAATAACGCAAATTTCAATGAAAAATGTGATTACAAACCTTTGAGTAAAATTCAAAATTGATTTGGAATCAAAAGAAAAAACTTGAATAAAATAAATATTTAAGAAAAAACCACACCGAAAATTTCAATTAAAATAAAACAAGTTTTGCTTGATTCAATTGAAATCGAGATCTATTTGAATTTTTTTCAAACAAAACACTGTTTTTTGAAAAAATAATTGAAAATAAAATGAAATAATTCTTTCAAAATTGAAAAATGAAATGATAAAATGTGAATTTAATTCGAAAAAAATACCGGGTTTGGTTTTTTAGATGTCTATGTGTGTGTGTGTGTTTGTATTTATAATTGCATTCAGTTCATTCACATTTTTTTTTTTGAATTTTAAATACAACCAAACAACACAAAAGTATGCTTCTACCATCTGAAGCAAGAATAGTGATAGCAGCATTGTTCAGAGTTGCGTTTGTAAAAATTTAAATGTCTAGAATTTTTTTCCCCTCTCTTTCCCTATTTCGTATTGGACACATGGAACAATTTGATTGGCTAAAATGAAATCAACCAATCACAGAGCGACATGTGGCAATGATTTTTTTTTGTTTCGAATTTTTTTTTTTTTTTTTTTTTTGATGTGCGTGTGTGTAGTATTTGGATGATGCATGTGTATTCACTACAACCACACATATATATGAATGAATATTGTTTATGGTGATGATGATGATGATGATGATAATAGAGACATTTTTTGGGTGATATAAACTCATAATTAATTATGAGTGTGTTTTAAAAATTTTAAAAAATACACTTGACTTGAAAAATAAAATATTTTTCCTAATTTAATCGTAAATCAAATTCACTTTAAATGCCATATTATCATCGATTTATGATTAAATTAACCAATAAATCAATGAAAAAACGATAGACAATCGTTTGCCATTTATTATATTTGCATGGGTGTTTATTCGTTTTAGATTTTGAGAGAGAAAATTGATTATAAAATTTTAAATTTCAGTTCAAAAAAGAAAAAAGATCAACGATTCATATTATCAAAATGATACGTGTCATTTTTTTAAAGGATCGATTCAAGACAAATGCAATGCAAATTGATTTTTCAATTAGAGAATTTCGGAAAAAAATTAATGAGAGGAAGCTTACAACACTGAGTATTCCCAGGTGGTCACCCTCCCAAGTACTAACTCAGCTTGACGTTGCTTAACTTCGGTGATCAGACGAGAACCGGTGTTCTCAACGTAATATGGTCGTAAGCTGAAGAAAGTGAGCGATTAAGACAATTATAATTGGAAATTAAAATGAAATTTTAATAAAACAAAATATAAATTATTTTTTTCGGTTAGAAAAATTAAATCAAAAATGAAAAAAAAATCATGAATAGCCTGATCACAATTTTATCCCCCTTAATCATCTTCAATTGTAATCGGAAATAATTGTTCATACAATTGTTGATTATTTAAAAACATTGATAGATTAATTAATAGATATTCATTATTATTGTTGCTGCTGCTGCTGCTGCTGCTGCTGCTGCTGCTATCAGAAATTGTTGAACCATCGGATGATGAACATGACGATCCATAACCAGAACTCGTATTACGATTAGTTGTTGTGGATGATGAATTTTTATTTTGAACATCAAATTTTTTAAAAAATTTTATAAGTGAAAATTTATCATAATTCATTGAGATACGACGATTATGATTGATGAAATGTAATTTTTTCCAATTGATAAATCTATCAATTACATAGGAATAATTGAAATAATTTGATTTGATTGTCCTATGAATATTGTTCATTTCAAAAGTAAATTCATAGCCAAATGCATCATAAATTTTCTTTGCCCATAATTTATCGGGTTTGAATAGCATTTTGGCTATTTTTTCAATTTTTTCATAGGATTGAATAGAATTTATATTGATCAATGATTGTTGATTATGATTCGAGTGAATATCATCATTTGGTTTCAATAAATTCCTCTGTTTCATTCGATATATTTGCTGTTCGATCCAATCAAATATTTCCAAATTTCCCATTATTGGATCATCATTGAAAAAACTTGATTTCATTAGATTATATGCTTGAAATTGTTGTTTTGACTCATTGAAACAATCATCAATATATTCATAATCATAATAATTGGTAAATTTCATTAAATTCGTATGTATCAAACGAATTGAATGATAGAGGAAATATTTTGTATTCAAATACTTTGACCATAATTTTATTAATATTGAATTTGATTTTGATTCGATCGATTTTAATGATTGCTGTAAACACCATTCGATTTGTGATGATAATTCCAATATTTTTGGCCATTTAAATTCCTGTTCATTCAATTTTGAACGAATCCATTTGAATAGTTCTAATTCACGTTCTTCGGCCAATATTTGAAATTGATATGTGAGGGATATTTTTGAATGTAAATCAGTAAAGGATTCTGTCAATATGGTTAATGGTGATGCAAGTGATAGAAAATTTTCATTTATTATACGAAATAATATTGATGATAGTTGTAGACATTTTTGATTATAATTATCATCTCCATTATTTTTAATAAGGATTAATTTCAATGCGAATTGATAAATTATTGAAATCAATTCAAAAATTGTATCATTTTCAATGCGATATTCAATCATTTGATCCATATCAATCATTAATGAATCACTCCATTTGAATTCAAATTCATTCGATAATTTCGATGTTGATTGATTGGTGATTTGAATTTCATTTTTATTTGTGATCGACCAAACTAGACCATATAATAAATTCAAATAATTGCATAATAATTTAAATGATTCATTAAAATTTTCAGGATTCATATCATCGATTGATTGCAACAATGAATTTCTTGTGCTGCGTAACTTTGACAGAATTTGGATACATTTAACTTTTTTGGGCAATTTTTCCATAAAAAAGGATTGATTTGATGTTTGTTTTAGTGAATTTCGGTGATAAAAAGTGTTGAGTTTAAAATTTTGAATTGAATCCTCAAATTGTAATGATAATTCAAATGCTGAACTGCTATCATCCCAAACAGTGTTCCAACTTAAAAACATTGAATCTTCGGTCAAAGATGGTATCGATGATGAAAATTCCATTGACATTTTTGGTCGATCAACATAAAATCAAATATTGTTCTAATTTTTTATCATAATTTTTGGAAAATCATATTGAAATTCAAAATTTTATTTACATTTTCATAAAAAATGATTAAAGTTGAAAATGATATTTTCACTCTTCAGCAATCTTTTGGTTTTGGCATATGAATCAATTTAAATTTAGGTCGTTCATACATGATCGGTATTGCACGTGGTAATTTATCATCGTTACTAGCGTTATTATTTTGAAATATTAATGTCAAATGTTCCGATGTTAGTGATGAAAGGATTGAATCATCATCTTCGGGATCAAAATCTTGATCCAAATATTCCATCATTTCAGATTTTTGTTGTTGTTTTTCATAACGCAAATTATTTATACGATTTTTGATTAATTTTTGTTTAGATAAATTTATTCTAAATAAATTAATCAATTTTTGGCATAATATAATAAACAATATAGAAACAATGGCATAAATACCAATCAAAAATTGATGTTTTCGATTATAACGCATAAATCTTTGCCATAATGATTCATGTGGACAAATGAAGAATTTATTCAAAGATTTTTTCGTAAAACGTACCAATTGTTCTTTGTGTCGCTGTTGATTATTATCAATCATTGCTATGATACGTTTAGGTATGATTACGATGAAATTATTTGAAAATAGATAAATATATGATTGATAAATCACGGCCAATAATATTGGTGAATAGAATTTAACTTTTGTACAATTTTTCAATGAATTATGTTCAACAAACCAATAATATTTATCAAATTTCCATTCACACAGATCAAATGATGAGGAATTATTAATCGAAACAAATTGTAAATTCCAATAGAATTTCAATTGATTCATTGATGAATGTATTTCATTTTTACGACTTGTAATCTTGACATTATCATTCAACCATTCATTTTTTGATTTATTTAAATTATTCATTAATTTGAATTTTTTCATTTCATCTGCATCATCAAGATTGGCAACATATGAATAACATAAATTCAATCGAAATGGTGGCCGATCATATTCGATTGTATCAGATAATGTTAGTTTAATTATTTGTCGATGAATATTGAATAATTTGAGCTGAATCAAACGATTTCGATAATCATATTCAATATATTGTATCGGTGTTAATTTATTAATATAAACAGATGGTTTAAATAGACGACATGGTTCATGTTTTAACCAATTATCATCAACATTTTTTTTGTGATTAATATTTATTATGTAATCGAAATTGGAAATAATCATCACTGTTATGGCCATAATCAATGAAGGATTTATGAACATTTTCAAAACAATTCATTTCAATTTTAAAAATTAATAATTGTTTTTATTGATTGATTGTGTATTTTTCAATTAATTAATATGATTTTCATTGTGATTTCATTTAAATATTTTAATTGAATTTAAAATCAAAATTACATCAAAATTTTATTTTTAAATAATAAAAAGAAAGTATTATTTATGTTAATGTTTAAATTTTTTTGTTTGTTTAATTATTCAGGAAAAAAATTGATTAGTTTAGGTGTGTGTGTGTGTGTGTGTATTGTGTATGTTGGTGTTTAAATGTTTGTGTTCAATTGATGTTTATTTATGAAATAATATTTTTAAATTTGTACTTGATCATCAACATCATCATCATCATCATCAATATTCACATCTTCATATTATATGAATAATTTGAAATAATAATAATAAGAATAATAGTTTTTCATAGATATTCTCTTAAATAAAACGATTTGTCATTTAAATTTTGTTTTTTAAATATCAGCAGTTCTTCAATTTTTGAAAATAAAGAATATTATTTTTGTTCTGATTTTTCATTTTTATATGATCATTTTGTGTGCATTAATAATATTTAAATTTGCCATTTTACAATATTTATAAATATATTTCTTTTAAAATTTTTAAAACATTTTTCCAAAAATTATTCCGAAAATAAATGAAACTAATACAACAACTGCGGCTATTTTCAATAATAATTGATTATTATCGAGTAATGTATCATTATTGTTCAATGATGATGATGATTTTGCTAATGAAGATGATGTTGTTGTTGTTGCTGATTGTTGGCTTGAAAATTTGCTAGCATATTGTTGTACTTGTTGCAATTTATCTTTTAACATACGGATTTCTTCTTCAGCTAATTTCAATTTTGATTCAACATCCTGTTTTTACAAAATAGAAAATAAAAATATTTGAAATGAAAATAAATCAAATAAAAATATAAATTTACTTGATTATTTGACGGATTTGATAGAGCTGTATTTGTTGCAGATGGAATAGATGATGGCTTCATATGATCATATGCCGATGCCAATTTGTTTATGCTACGAGCAATCATTTGGTTTTCAACATGAGGATCATTTGAATTGATCACTTCAGAATCATCATTATCTGAAATAGCATTGGCGCCGTTCACGTAATCATCACCACTGTCTCCACCACCGACTGATTGATGTTCAGGTTCTAGATTTTGTTGCATTTTTGCAGTCGATGTTAGAGCTGAATCAACATTGTTTGCTGATGGTACTAAATCTAGAAACACACATTTGAATTTCGAATCAATTATTTCGTCTGGTGATGCTGCTTTGAACTGTAAATTGAAAATTGATTAATGTTTGAAGATTAAAATTTAAAAAATGATACTGACAATTTCATCAGCATTTAATTGTGATTGATTGAGATTACTACTATTCGGAACGACGACCGATTGTATCATAAATTTATGTTTATGTTTTTCTTGTGTTAAATCACCAGGTTGTAACATAACAGC
This sequence comes from Psoroptes ovis, assembly GCA_002943765.1. Taxonomy (NCBI): domain Eukaryota; kingdom Metazoa; phylum Arthropoda; class Arachnida; order Sarcoptiformes; family Psoroptidae; genus Psoroptes; species Psoroptes ovis. Next base: position 1,016,617 of record PQWQ01000011.1, on the reverse strand, counting down.
AACTTGTATCGTTCTATTGGGTGCAATAATACCATTATTCGGTCTAACACAATATTTTTTCGGTGCCGTTGTTTTCACTTTGAATGCTATTGTTGATTCAGTTGGATTTTTCAATGTAAAATATTCAGTAACAACATGATCATATGGTCCACGGAATGATATCTCATTCTTTGGATCTATTATCAATAATTGTTTTTTTCCTTCTTGTTGCATTTTCAAATTCTAACTTCCAATTCGAATTTGATCGATTAAATTTAATGACGATGTTAAACAGAGAAAAGAAATGCTGGAATTTTGAAAAATTTTCAGGAAATTTTAATCTGGATTTTGTAATCAAATGATTTCTTAATCATCCAAAATATTGTTGTAAATATCGATCTATTATTTTAAATTTTTAATTAGAAATTGAAAAACGAAACAAAAAAAAAAATCATTAATTTGTTATCAACACAGACAGGTACAAATGATTAAAATAAAATATTTATTGCTCACAAAACACACATACAAACTGATTACTATTTCCTCTATCTATCTAACTTGTATTGTTTTTAATTATATTTTCAATTTTTTTTTTTTTTTTAAGGAGTAAAAATGATGACAAATTAATTTTTCATCAAAACTTTAAATCAACTGTACTTACCCAAATCTAATTTGAAGAATTTCAAAATTTAAAAATCCAATAAAGTTGAAAGTTGTTATTTGAAACAAGAAAAAAAATCAAAATTAAATTAAATACGAAATTGAAAAATAGAAAACTCGGTCAGATTAGTTCTTCGTATTGATGGCTTGAATCTTTTAAAAATCCAATAAATCATTAAATTTATTTCAAAAAATAATAATATTCTTAATGTGTTATTATTATAATTTGAAACAAATCATAATAAATTAACAATTTTTTTTTTAATTTTATTTTGTCGGTTGTTATTTTTGTTGTTTGTTTGTTTGTTTGTTTTCTTTAACAATAAATTATTTCTGGTCTCTTTTCATTAAATATTTTCTTTTCTCTTTTCAATATTTTTGTATCGACGACGACGACGACGACAAATACAGCCTTTTTTTACTTGCTTAATGTTTAACGATGCTTATGTCTTCAAAATTTTTTTTCTTTTTCTTCTTCTTCGTCTTAGTCTTTGTCGTGTTTTGCTTTCTAATTTTCTTAGTTCAATTATTTTTTTGTACCTTTGAGTATGAGAACAAATGAAATAAACAAATGAATTGTAGAGTCGTTTGTTGTTGATGCTTAAATCTGTGTGTATTGCGATGTGGTTTGTTTTGGTTTTGGTTTCGGTTTTTTTTTCGTTGACTCTAAAAGCGACATCTAATTCTGTTTTCTTAAAATAAACAGAAAAAATCATTGAAAAAGGTAGTAGCACTATGATTAGAAGGAAAATTGGTTTTTTTGCCGCAACGAATTGATTGTATGTGCACCATTTTTTCTTCCTTATTCGGTTTTCTGTCACTAGATGGCACTTAGTGCTTATTGTAGCACAGCACATATGTTTCAATTCAAATGGAGATTTTTCAATATTTACGTATTACTACGTCAATTTAGCATTAAAATGCATGAATGCCGGCTACAGTGAATAGCCATGCAGATAGCTTCAAGCGTAGAAGGCGTTTCGAAATTAAATCAAAGGGTTAACCAATTTTTTCACACACATTTCATCAGTAGCCTTCATTTTTAACCTCTATTTTTGTAACCTTCATTTGGCATGTTTTTTTGTTTGTTCGGCTTATGATTCATGCTTTTGAATATCTTTTTATGTATTTATCAATCATTAACAAGTTAATCATTTGAATAAAAAACAAATTAACAAAAACATCTAAGCAACTATTTTTGTGTTCATTCAATTGATTCATTGAATTTTGAACGAGTTAAATTATTATTTTTATTTTTATAAACCGTCTAATTACATCACATTATTAATTGTGATATTTTACATTGATCGATTTGATCCAATTTCACCGATTATTTGATTTGCTGAATCTTGATTAGCCCTAACGATATATTTTGATAATAATAACAATGGCATTAAATCCAAATTATGAACAAATTGGCAAGACATTTGTTCAACAATATTATAGCATAATGGATGATAATAATCAACGATTAAATGTTGCAAATTTTTATTCGGTAAGTCGAACGTATTTTCGATATATTCATGTATTGATCAATTGATTAATCCAATTTTTCGAATAGGAAACAAATTCATTAATGACATTTGAAGGCAGTCAATTGATGGGACGTGCGAAAATATTGGAAAAATTTCAAAGTCTTACATTTCAAAAGATTCAACATTTAATCACTGTAATTGATTCACAACCAACATTTGATGGTGGTGTACTGGTGACTGTATTGGGACAATTAAAAACTGATGATGATCCAGCACATACATTTAATCAAACATTCATATTGAAACCGATGGGTGATACATTTTTCGTTGAACATGATATATTTCGTTTAGCACTTCATGCTTAAATAAAACAATGATGATTATGCTGTAATCAAAATATAAATTATTGAGTATATGTATCAACACATCTAAGCTTTGTATGACATCAAATTATGTGTTTACAGAAAGAAAAAATTGTAATTTGCTTAAATTATTGTTAAATATTTGTAATGACAAAGAAAAATATGTCTTAAATACACAAACTCATACACACACACACACACACACACAAACACTTGAACTCATTGAATAAAAAAAAGAAACAATTTGATAAAATTGTCAAAATTTGATGGAGATTTAAAAATAAACTAAATTTTAATCCAAATTATATGATAATTCACGATGATGATTCATGATGATTGTATGATTGACACATGTTTTGATCACCCGTTCGATCAACAAGATTGAATTGTTTCCACCGAATGATCCAAAACTTTCTCCGAAATCAGATCAAAAATGTAAATCGAGGAGGAAATGGTCATCTCAAAATGTTCAAATGATCATCATCATTATGATGATCATCCTTGAACATATTCAATCATGGACACTGAAACATCGTCAATGGATTGAATTAAACAATTGAAATTATTATCATTTTTTTCAAAATTTAAAAATAACTTTTGTACCAAGGAAGAGAAAAGATTGATTGCGAAATTTCAATTCAATTTGATTATGTTTTACATGAAAAAAAAGGATTATTTATGAGTCATAAATTTATTTTTAAGGTTTGTTTCGGTTCCGTTTATTTCGATTGAAATTGGAAAAAATTTTTCAAATTTCAACTGATCATAAAACAACAACAACAATTTCAATTGTTATTTATGTTTGTTGAATAGAAAAATAATTAATTTTCATTTACAAATTCAATGATGTATCATTCAATCTATCAAATGTGTGTACCTAAGCAAATATCTTCTTGTTCATACATAAATAGATTATGAAAATTTTATGAATGATGAATAGCACCAAATGCACGCATATTATGATTATTATTATTATTAAATGTAATCAATCTTTTTTATCTTTGGATTTTTGTTACTTTTTCACGAATATACGATAGATTTTAAATTGAAATTTGTACTCAATTTTATTTTTCAAACAAACATGAATATGTAAAATGAATTCGAATACAAAAAAACTACCGAGTTTTATGGCCATGATGATGATGATGATGATGAAATATTAAACATGATAACATTTACATTTCGTGATATGTCAATCGAAATTTAAAATTTATTGTCATTTTATCTTTATTATTTAATATTATTATTTTACACTTCTGATTACAATTTCATTAAATAATGATGAAGAAATCGATTCATCATGTAATAGGAAGAATTTGTCAATGATTGATAGATAGATGATGATGATGATGATATATTTCAAACATATCAATAATAGTTAATAATGATAATAATGAGATTTGACCTGATTTTTCTGAAATATTCAATCTAGAATTGTACGTGTTTTGAAATTTCAACAAAATGATAATAATTTGACACCTTTTGTAAATTGATCTCTAAAGATGATGATGATGTTTGAGTGATTCAAATTAATTTAAATTAATTTACAAATTTTTAATGAACTTATTTGTTTGATTCTCTTCAAAGAGGAAATTTATTTCGATCAATTTTTTTTCTGTTGAATAAATACAGATGAATAATATATGGATTGATAATCTTTTTGAAATCAATTAGTCGAATTTTGGATCAGAAAAACAAAAACAAAATCCATGAGGAAGAAGACAAATGTTTATCATCATTGAAAATCATTATAATGATGATAATGATTGATCAATGTTAAGTTTATTGAATTATATTATATTATAAATTTATTTAAATCAAAATTTAAAATAATCAAATGTGTAAATTTCTTTATGTATTAATTAATATTGAAATTTTCTTTGCATAATTTTCATTTTTCTCATCAAAAGTTTTCTTGATCGATGACCGTTTTATCATTTGATTTTTGAATACATTGATATGATTTTCATTTTATTTATTTTGATGTTAAAATGTTTAACTTCCGAAGTTTTCCAGATACAAACAAAAATATGATCTTGATTGTACCATTCAATTCGATTAATTTATTCATTATTTAATATTTCAATTTCATTTGATTCGAAACGAAAGTCAAAGTCAGTTTTTCATGTAAATATTTATCGAGATAAATGAATGAATAAATAAATAAATGCGATTTTCTTTATTTTTTAATTTTTTTCTTTCGATACAAATAAGAAAGGTTAAGCATCCGTGATCATAATCATTTTAAATCGATTTTTGTTTTTTGCTTTTCCATGATACATTTTTTGTTTACGTGGTGGTCAAATATTTTATCTTGTTTATTATCATCAATTTACATCTTCCTTTTTGAATTTTATCATAAATTTTCCACCTTTTACTTTTTCAAAATTTGACCCCAGAAATCGATTACTTGATTAACTTGATTTTTCTCTTAAATCAAATGTCATGTGTTGTATTAATGACCGTCAATACTCTTTACAAATTAATTAATAATTTAGATTTAAATCAAAATCTTTTTTTTTCGATTCATTCAACATTGATTTTGATCATTAATAATGATCTTTGATTAGTACGTGCAAAAATTTATTCGATTTAAAAGAGAGAAAGATAGAAAAATTAATATGGTTCAACACACAAGTGTAGTAATAAGAAGTGCACCAGAATATGAAATGATAAAATAAAGATTTATATCCATCTATCCATCCATCGATTAAGCGAAAAATTTCTTGACTATATAAATGATCAATGTTCATGTTGAATAGTTCATAAGTTGAAATTTTGAAACTTAAAAAAAACAAAAACAAAAATTAATAAATAATTTTGACATCATTCTCAAATCTATAACTCTTATTAACATTAACAAAATGCTTTTCCGTCATAAAGTATCGTTGGCATTTTTGGCCATTGTTGCATTACAAATGATTCTGATACAAGATCAGATGACCAGTGTTAGTGCAAGTAAAAAATGGTTACGAAAATTATTATGGCTTTGCACACTTATCAATAGAAGTAATGTTTATTTTTTTTGAAAAATTTTTATTGAATTTCGTTTATTAATTAATTTTTTATTTTTACTTTTAATTAGAAAAAAAAATCGTTCCATTACCATTACCCTTGCCAATCCCAATCCCATTGAGGTAATTATTCAGTGATTAATAATGATTCATTCAAAATTTTTGATTCAAACCATTTTTTTTCGTCGAAATTTCAGAATCCAAAAGAAAGATCATGTCGAAGTGGTTGAAGGTAAACCACAATATCATACATATGAAGATGTTTATGCTGAACCATCATATGGTCACGGTGGTGGTGGTGATTATGATGGTTATGGTGATTCATATGCAGCTGCATCATCACATGGTGAAGAAACTGTTTCACAACCAGATTCATCCGATGATTATGCTGAATCATCATCGACCAGAGTGAAAACTATTTATAAACCAAAATCAAAAACAAGACGTGTTCGTTATTATAATTAGCAATAAATACATGGAATCATTTGAAAATTATTTGATTTGAAAAAAAATTTTCAAAAAAACTAATAAAAATCTCTCCTGGTGAAAGATATTATATCGGCATAAATATAATAGAATATATCATCAAATAGAAAATTTAAAATTATTTTTATCATTCATTCATCTCTCATCACAGTTGACCATTCATAAATCATCATCATCATCATCATAATTATCATCATAGTAATTATCATATAATTATCATCATTATAATCATATAATAATAATCATTTTACCATTTTAATGCCTTATTGATCCTTACATTTTTATCATTATTATTTGTTTTTTCAATGATAGTTTTTTCATCTTTTTTTTCTCATAATCCTTTATTTTCTAGTGAACATACATTATTAGTAATGATATAATCCTCAATTATACCTGCAGACATCAATTATCAAAACACACAAATACCATAATCAATTATACCTCTTTTGTTTTTGTTCATCATTCATATATTTGAATTTATGTAATTAATTAATCCATTTATTATTATTATTTCAAATAATTCAATAATTGAATATAAAATTTGATATAATTTCATTATTATATAAACATATTTGCATTATTACTTGTTGAATTGATGATTTGCATTCAATTTTGAATCAATTCATGATTGAATTGAATGGATTGAACACATATAAAAAAAATTAAACATCGAAATTGATAGATAAATAATTCATCAAAATTCAAATCAAATTTAATCGATTCGATATCGATTTATAATTAATCATTGTTTCAATCAATAATCACTCAATAGTCACGAAAATTATCGTTGCCATGGAAAAATAATGTCTGAAATTGGTAAATAATTTCATAGCATAAAAATTTTCAGATTTTTTACTACGATCATTTCTGAAAAACATAATAAAGTTTATGTAATTTCGATGATGATTATAATCTTTTAATTTTTTTATATTCGAAGTTCTCGAATCTGCTCGCATATCAATCAAATAATCGATGATTATAATGTAAATTGAATTGATTATTTTTCGAATGATTTAATCTTAGTTTACCTCCATCAATAATTAACCAAAAATAGTTTTTCAGCTTTTCTTTAGGTCAAATCCATTCGAAAATTGGGGAAAATTGCCATTTAATTTGGGGGAGAAAAAAATAAAGTGAAAAATATTTAACAATTTTGATTCAACAATTGATTTTGATCGATCCATATGGATTTATTGCATGACCAATGAATTGAATGAGTAAATGAATGAATGAGAAAATCGATTGGTCAATCAGAAATCAATTGATTTTTTTTTTTTCATTATTATGACCATTTTTTCTTGTACTTTCGATGCGAAAAAAAACCCATTCATTTTCAAGAGAATTTACAGCAACAGCATTTTCTCATTCAAACATTATGATCATCATCATCTTTATCACCATCATCATCATCAATTATTGTTATTCATTATTGTTAATATCAAGTTTTTTTTTTGTTCCGATGAAATAACAAATTTAATTTTTAAATACATGCGCGTCAATCAATGCACAAATGTTCGGTTATCGTGAAAATTAATCAATTGGTCAAATGTAGAAGAAGAAAAAAAAAATGAATAAATAAATATTAGGTTGTCCGAAAAGTTCATACCCCTCAATCAAATAGAGTTGCTCATGAAAATCGGCCAGAACTTTTCGGACAGCCTAATAAATAGCAAAGATTTCTTTCTTTTCTCTGCCGACTGAGAATGCCATCGTATAACATCATGTATTATTATTATTATACATTAGTATTAGCTCATTTATTTCAATTATATTTAAAAATAAATTTATTCACTATTTTAGACGATCATCATCACCATTACTATCACCATCATCATCATAATCATTTGAACGAAAAAATGAACAATATTGGTCAAGTTATTTTTATTTTCAATAGGTTTCAATGGTTAGGTTAGCTTTTTGTTGAATTGTTTGTTAAACGATTATCATTATTATTATTATTATTAATATTACAAGCACATGCACAAACACATGCTTAACACAGCACAACACATGCCATATCTCATTGAATACCTGTTGCATCTGATAATAATAACAGTAATAATAGCAATAATCAAAATCAATGAAACAAATGAAAAAAATCATGAAAATTATTTATTTTTTTAAAAATGGAAATTTAAAATTTTTTTTTTCTTTAAAATTAAAGACTTTCATTCGAAGATTTGATGCTCAAAAATTGATTTAGCAATTCAAAATATTGTTGTTGTTGTTGTCTGTCTAATAATTATTAATCAATTGATTATCATTATTATTTTGTTTTAAAAATGGAAAAAAAATGTTATTTTTAATGGCCTGAAATACATTGAAGATATTAAAATTAATTCCTTCATTATTTGATTTCACATTCAGAAAAAATTTTTCATTTTATAATCCATTAATTTTAAATTGCCATAAAGTTTTCACGTATTTACATTTTTAATATTTAATGTATTTTAATCATTTTTTTCATATTTAATAAAAATGAATAGATGATTTTTCCATATTTATCTATTTTTAATGTAAAATATGGAAATATATTTTTTGGTTTATTTTTTTTCAACTTTTAATGACTTTATTTTCAATAGAGTAATTATAAGCAAAAAGAAAAACAAAAATGAAAAAAATGCCTAAAACAATATGTCTATGTATAGATAGACTTCATAGATCATTTCATTTCATCATCATCATGTAATAATGTAAAATATCAATGAGAAAACAAATATCAAATGTTTTTTTTTCAACAATTAGATCATCATTAATATCATCATCATTATTATTATATCAAATGTTCCAAAAATTACATCAAAAATTTGTTCCAAAATTATCTGCAAATCGATTCAAAAATTTGTTTCAAATTTATATCGGGACAATTTATTTATAAAAATGCAAATCCAAAAAAATATGTTCGTCAACATTGTAGAAATTTGAATAAAATATCATTTTTTAATGACTTTTACATTATCGTTATTTTCAAATGATACTATAAAAAAGATATTGGTGCACGTATTACGTATTATGAAACAGGCAACAAATTGACCAAAATAATTAAATTTTTTTTTTACAATCATTCATTTCAAAGAAATTATTATTCTTATTTGTTATTCGTTTTTTTTTTTGCTTGTTTTGTCTACAAATATATTTATTATTAGTATTATTCAATATGTATCCAATTCAAAATCGAAATTCAATGGAATGTAGCCAAAAATACCAGTTGAAAAAAGGAGAAAAAAATGTAATGAAAGAGTTGTATATGCAGCAATAATAACAATAATAATAATACACGGAAATAATATTATCATTATATAATCATCATTCCATTTTATTTTCATTTCATTTCATTTTTTTGTTTTTTTTTGGTTGGTTGGTTTGTTTTTATATGGTTGTTTTCGTATATGTGTGTTGTATTTGATTGTAAATATGGTGTGTGTATGAGTTTATGATTGTTTACGATGGTTTTCGCCTGAAAGATTTGAACAAAAAACAAAAAAACGAAAAATAAATTCCAATTAACAGCTTTTTTAGTTTGTTGTTTGTTTGGACAAAATGTTTGCGTGTTGTGTATGTATCTAATGGATTCGGAGGAGAAACAACGGAAAAAACAAAAGGAAAAAGTGATTTCAAGAAGAAGACACACAAATCATTCATTAAATCGTTGATTCAAGACATTTAATAATCGAATTATCATATAAATCGATTTATTTTATTTTTCTTTGGTCATTATTGTTATTATCATTGTTTGTACATCGTTCTAAAGACAATGATCAATTATTATTGTCATCATAGCTGTATATGGTCAATGAATGTTGATTTTTTCAAAATGAATATTGGTTTTTGATTTTGCTTTTATCGAAATACAAAATTCAAATCTAATTGAATTCAATCATAATAATAATAATAATAACATTATTGACAATTGAATTTTTCCAATCCTTTGAAATATGTTTGTTTTATGACATGCGGATGATTATCATTGATTTTTATCGAAGATTATCAAAGATTATCATCGTTCATTGATGATAATCGTTATATTGTTTGACCACATATATGACCACTTGTTGCTTTGCTGTCTTTGTAGTTTTGCTTTTCTATGAATTTTTCTCTGAAACAATATTGAAGAAATGAATAACAATCAGATTACCAAAAACAAAGAAATCAAATCGATCTAGATCGATCATTGATTGATCGAATCATTGGATCAATGATCAATCAAATGATAAATTTTACATTTGAAAATTTGCTTTTCCTTGCGTATTCATCTTATACATTTGATTGTACAAGATTGTATCATTAAAATTTTTGGTATTTTGGTCCACAAATACGAATATACCACTGATGATGATTGAAAAGAAAACAATGATAATTTGGAGTGAATACGCCCGTGTAAAACACCTACATTTTACTTGAAATATTTGAAAAATAATCAAAAAAAATCATTCATATTATTCCAAAAATATTAATGGTTAGTCAAATATGATTTGAACAAGATAATCATAATATTAATGATAACAATAGATGGAAATAAAATTATGTTAATGATGTTTATTATTTTGATTTAATTTGATTTTGGTTTCCATGTAAAATTTACAATAATTGAATCAAATTTTTTTCGATTGTAAATTCAATTTTACAAATATGTAAATATGGTTTCATTTCAATATTTTTTTTAGTAAACCAGAAATGAACTAGCACTCCATTTATTTTAATGGAAAAATAATAAGCAAATATAGATTGTTCAATATTCAAGTATATATTCAAAGCATAATCAAATTTCATTTTTATTACCATTCAATTTTTTTTTGTTGGGCCAGAAAATTATCATCATTACAAATGACTATGATGGCTAAATCTATGTAAATCATAAATGATTGAATAAATAATCATAAATAATCAAATAATAACAATAAAAGTCGACTATTTAATGATGATGATGATGATTTGAATATGGGATGTTTGAATTTTGAATGAATGAATTAAGAGACGAAAAAAAAAATGCTCAAAGTGAACAATAATAATTTGATTGAATTGAATGTAGTATTGAATATCATTTAAATACCGAAATCACCCAGAAAAAAAATGGTTTGAAATTTTACAAAAATTTGAACAAAATACAACTCACTCAATTCAAATCAACAAATTTTCAATGCAATTCAATTTGTATGAAAGTTTCAATTTCCATTTCCATCGTTTATATGATAATAAATATTCAAATTCAATTTTCAAAGCAATTTTCAATCAATTTATTGATCACTTGAATTGATTTTTTATTCAAATAATTGAATTTAAATTCAAATTTGATTTCAAATATCTTCAATTCATTTTATTATCATTGATATTGCCGGAATTCGTTATTTAAAATTGGCGGCTCAATATTAAAACGAAATATTTCCGACACAAAACCAACCAAAGAAATAAATTTCAAATAATTCCCAGATGAATATCAATAATAATAATAATAATCATCCAAATATTTTTTTACCGGACATGATTATATAATGATAGCACATACACATACTACACAACAGATATTCAGATGATCTGTAGCATCATTTTGAATGTAATTTTGATTGGAATATTTTTTCCGAATTGAATTGAATCCCAATCGAAAGTGTTTCCATTTACACCGAAATGTGTTTTGTTGAAGCTTTGGAAAAAATTTTTTCAGCATGCAAATGTAACATCTTTGGAAATAAAAAAATTCAAATAAGAAATCAACATTTTGACAATATAAATACATGGTGTGTTGCTTGTATATTTGATTTGAATTAAAGTGTTTCATCGAATAATGATAATAATAATGGTAAAGCGTCAATTTTGATGTACAAATTTTGTTTAGGATACGGGAAGTTTTCAATTTTCTGAAAAATTTTGAAAAATGAATTTTTTCGACCCTTTTGATTGAAATATTTGAATTTTTCAAATGACAAACGAATCTAATATCTTCATATTGTATCACTTTGAATGGAATCAGATGAACTGAAATCTTCGTGAACACATTTGTCACAATTAAATGTATCTTTGTTGTATAAATCGTCAAAGAAGAAATAATTTCAATCAATTTACAATCAAATATTTTTAATGTCAATGCATTAAAAACAAATTTGGTCAATAAAACACTTGATTAATCATGTGAAAAATTTGATTGTTTATTTACTAATTTATTTGTTTACTAATCAGTCACTTATTACTGATTGATGTATCATCTGTCATTCATTGGTCATTTTATTAGGTTTTCCGAAAGGTTCATCCTGCTTAATCAATAAAGTTGCTTAAAAAAATCGGCCAGAACTTTCCGGACAACCTAATATTTGAGCTCAAAATCAATAAATCAATCAATCAACTATTTTGTTTGATTATTTTTCATGGCTGATTTTTGTGTTTTTCGTGTGTGATTTATTATGATTTTTTTTTGTTTTGACCTTTTATTCCCAAAATTATTGTTTATTTGAAATTTTTCTCCATATTTTCATTGCTTATTCACGAATTTGTATTTCATATTGATTTTTTAAATTTTTTCAGAACGAATTTCATTCAAATCTTTGAAAGAAATGAATGATTTATTGATTTTAAACGATTCAAAATATAAGAAATAACTGTGACTGAAAACTTTTGTTCATCATCGATTCATCATCGAAATTCATCAAGTTCACCGAATCAATGTAGGTTAGGTTATGTTATCGATTGATTTTATTTGAATTTGCTTTTGCTTCTGCAAATAATTATCACAAATTAGAATTCTAAAATCGTGTGAAAAAAAAAATATTATTTGAGAATAAGGTTGAAAAATATTGAATTCATTTTTCAGTCCAATTTGAACAATCAACAAATTTATGGCCAAAAAATCATGGAAATTATTCAAATAACTCTTCTATGATTTTCCATATTAACAAACAATGCGCATTATCAACATCATCATCATCAACATCATCATCATCAGCTAATGATCAGCAGATGATGATGATCATTACCAAAAAGTTCAATGAATAATATCAATGACTGAATGGTTCATTATTTAAAGTTTTCAAAAATGATGAAAAGATTCACATTCAAATTACAAATTTTACAATTTACCATTTTACCATTTTGCATTCATTCAAATGAAAATGAATGTCAAGTTTTTTTTTTCATTGTTAAATCGTTTTTGTGAATATGACAATAATTACAAATGATGATGATGATGATGATGGTTATTATCATCATGATAATATTCACATATAATTAAGAAATTTATTATTTGTAATTTTGTAATTTCCAGATGTAATAGCTTGAATAACATGGATTCATTATTATGAATAACATTACAAATTATCAAAAAATTACAAATTTTTGAAATTCACAATTCAATTATTTTGAATTGCATTTTGCCTGGAACTGTTTTTTAATTTCAATTTTTTTTTCGAAAATCGATAATTTGAATATTTGTCTTGGATTTTTTTCTTCGTATTTCTGCATTATTATGTGTGATCAGACATGTGAAAAATCATCAAATAAAACTAACAAAAAATATTTTAAAACATAATAAAATATATGATCAAATAAATATAATCGATTACGGAAATGTCCATTCTTCTCAACAACAACAACAATTCCTACAATGATAATAATAATGGAAATTTTCGAAGAAATTTCGGTTCAAATCAAATATTTATTGTTTTTATATGATGATGATCATATGTTGATGATAATAATAATATTATTATCAATGGTGTTAATATTTAATGTTTCGATGTAACAAAAAAAAAAAAAAAACAATACGCTTGGTGTGTATGCGTGTGTTTGTGTGAGTGCATGTGTCAGCTTGTGTATTAATGTTCAAATGTTTGAATGATTTTCATTCAAGATTGTTATGGTTCATCATCATCATCGTCATCATCATAGCTATCATAATCATTATTAAAATCACACATTGTTTCATTTGTTCATTTTTTTATTTATTCATTTTTGTTTGATTTCGATTTCAATTTGTTTCATTTGAATATTGTTTCTTTTTGGTTTGATTGCAGTGAAAAAAATATGAAATCATTAAATATTAAAGGATAAAAAAAATGAACTGAAAAAAAACAATGATGTTGATGATCATAACCGTAATCATAGATTGTTGTTGACCAACCAGCTGATTTCGATTCATAAAATCATTCATTGAGAAATGTAAATATTTGACTGACATGTGCATGCACTTTTCGAGATGCAGATATATGGACTATTCGATGGACAATGTCCATCGCCATTGCTATTATCATCACCACCATCAAAGCAAAACCATCGTTATGCGATCAAAAATTGACCGAAAATGAAGCAAAAATTGATTGAAAATAGAACAAAATGGTTTCATTTGACAGGTTTATTATTTGAAATTTTACTTTGAAAAATTTAAAATTTGAAATACTTGAACACACACACATACACACACACCAATAATCTTTGCCATCATTTGTTTCGTTTTGTTTTCGAGAAATTCAGAGCAATTTCTATGACAAAAAGATGGAAACACAAAGCGGTAGCAATCAAACAAACAAATAAACTGAATTGAAAATCAAACATTTTTTTAAATATTCACGTGTATTTTAGATTTTGAATGATTTGAAATTGAAATTATGATGAGTTATGAACACTCAACATAAGAAGATTGCACACAATGTATTATTTCCTAGAAATACTGGAGAAAAATTTCAATTTTAAATGATTTAATTCTTTAATTATGGTTGCATTTCGGCTTTTTAGGTTCCGCGTGGATGTTTGATTATTATATTTCCATGTTCAGCGGGTATATTCATTTGCACATTTGTCTAATTTATTTGGTATTTATTATGAGGGAAAAATTCATATATTCAAATCATATACAAGCATAATTGGAAAAAATGAAAAATATCCAAAAACAAATTATGAATCTTTGAATATAATTAAACATAAAAAAAATTGATGCTAAAATAATGAAATTTTACGTGATATATTGTTTGATGTTTGAGTGTCGGATGCAATTAATTTCCCTTTACAAATACTTTGCTGTTCTGTTAGTTTACCTTCCTGAGAATTAATTGAATTTTTTTTTATTTACTTTCGACGATCTGGTCAACAAATATTCAAAATTAATTATTTTTTCTCATTATTTCATATTTGAATAATTCAATTAATTTGTTCCGCCACAAAATCTTTCGAAATTTCCTACGGAATTAAAGATGATAATTTAGCATAAATTCATTTTCATCAAATTCAATTTCCGATCCATAAGCGAGATTCAATCAAATTTTTTAATTTTTGATCAATCACATTTTTGGTTTAAAATACAAATCAATAACATTAGTGTTTAGCAATCAATTTAAATTCTTAACAATTGTTATTATTAAAAAAAACATAAAAACAAAAACAAATTATCATCCCTAAGAGAGAACATCAATCAATCATTTGAGAAATGATTTTTCAAAAACAAAAAATAAATTCAAATAACAAATTTCCGTATCATTATATCTGTATTTTGCAGGAAAAACAAAATAATAATAATCAATTGAAGATAATAAGAAACAATTGAAATTTTTTTAAAAATATTTTTTGTCAATTTGTTATTTTCGATTATCTGATTACAAACAAAATCAAATCGATTATTGATTATAATTTGATCGATTATAATATATTTACATTTTTTTTCAATTGTCCAGAAAATTGAAAAAAAAAAATTCAATTCAAATAAAATTACTTGGAAAAATGATTGAATACTTTCGAATACGATGTTGTTTCTGGTGTTGTATTTACATACATCTATCAATGTTTGAAAAACAAAATGAAATTACAAATTGTGAAACGCCAGTTATTATCGATGATTCAAGATGATTGTTCAAGACGATGATGCTTTGCATAAAGCAAAAAGCAACGCCATAACCAACCAACTGACCAGAGCCACCACCTTAAAAGTGTTTAATACAAAAACAACAAACAATAATAACAATGATAAATACATGATTATTATTATTATTATTTATGAAATCAAATCGATCAAAAAATTCTTATGTTATTATTACTTGAACATCAGCAACAGCTGCAACAACAACTCTTGTACCGATTCGATTATTATGATTATTATTGTTCTTATGTTGTATTTTGTTGTATCCGAATGAATATGAATCAAGTTATTTCCTGATCAATGTGTCATTCATTCATTCATTCATTCATCCGTTCATTCAATTTTTGATTCAAAATTCAATTCAATCCAATTCATATTTTTTTTTTTTTTTTGTTATGTTTTTCATTTTTGAAGTAATGATGATTACTTTTGTTTTTACTTTGGTTGATTTTCTTTTTCGATCGATGTGTGTGGTGCGCACGTAAGTTTCTAATGTTTGATTTGTTTTTGAAAACCATAATTCGTATCAATATAATCATCCATACATTCATCCAAATACATTGATGATCATTCATAATTGTGATTATTCAAATTTTTTCTTTTGTTTCAAGATATATGGATGATTTGTGTCAAATTTGTTTCGAAATTATCCTTTTTTTCTCGAAAAAAACAAAATGATCTGTTTTAAATTGTTTTGTTTCCATTTTTCATTGAAATTGAAAAATCAATTTGAATTTTCTTAAAAAAATTGGCTCCAACTTTGGTTATTGTTTTGTCGTCTTCGAAAATTTTTGAGGACATTTGATGATACATTTTCAAACTTGACAATGTTTTAGTAGATCAGTGAGTTTAGCAAATTTTGTATTCAATACGGAGATGACTTACTTTCATTCATCTTTGATATTCAAGTTGATGACAATGATGATGACGACGATGAAAATTGCTTAAATCTACAATATCACTGATGAGATTGTTTATTTAAAAAAAAAACTGAAATTATGCCTTGGACATATTTGTTTTAATACATAAAAATGTAAGAAAAATTACACAAATTCACACGATTTACGATCGTAAAATATGTATTTGTTGACATGAAATTTAAAGCAAACACACATTAATAAACATATTAATTTTCCAATGTGTGTATTTGGCATTCACAGCAAAAATATCTGTAGCTTTTTTTGGGCATCGAAGAGTTGAAAAGCTTATAAATTTGTATTAATAAAATTGTCCATAGTTGATCCCAATGTGCGTGTAATGAAATACTTAAATTGATTAATCAATTTTTAAATATTTTTTTGGGGTAAAATTTGAATTTTTTCATTTTAGAAATATTTGACCGGTGACCAAGCATGCTTATGACTTGTGAACGGCGTGATCATTGTTGATGGCTGCGTAATAATTATAATTTTTCTCCCAAAAAAAACTTGATTATTTGATGATCGTGATTTCTTTGAAAAATTTAAGATTTATGACATCAAGTAAATTCATTCATTCATTGAATACTAATGAATATTATCGATAAACAATAAAAATTTACTTTGAAAAATTTGATTTTCAAAGCATATAATGTCAAAGAACAGGTGTGGCGATGTGTTTATGGCGGTGGCATATCATCCAGTTATCGTTCATTTATATCAGTTTTTTGCCTTAATTCAATGGATTTGGATCATTCAATTTTTTTTTTTTTTTTTTTTTTTTTTTTTTGGAAAAAATTCAATTTCACAAAATAATAAAATTAAAAATTCAAAAAAAAAAAAAAAATCAATTCAATTGATTTTAGATCCAGTGAAACATCACCAAAAGTCGAAATGTTCGAAAATATTTTTAAATTTTTGCGCCAAAAAAATTGAAAATTGAAACCTTTAAGCATGCCAACATTTCCATCTGAACATTTCCGCAAACGATAATACAGGATGCACATCAATATTTCATCACTTCAAAAGAATTATAAAATTAAAATTTATTGATCTATGATTTATTATAATGATTAAATCTACTCCGACTATGGCTACTATGGCTGTGATCCAGCAATAAATCGTATTGATTAATGTAATGATTCAATGATAATGATATGAATAATGATATTCCAGAAAAATATCATAAAATTCCCTACTAAATTTTCAACGAAATAAACAACTTAATTTTCGGATGATTCAGGTATTATTTATTTATTCATTTTCATTTCATTTTATTTAAATAAAATGAAAATCAAAAACAAAACAATGAAAATCGGATTAGAATATTGTGTGCGTGTATAATATCTATGCCTAAGTTGAATGTAAACTGACCGAAAATACAAAATTTTGTTGTTTTTTGTTTTTTTTTCAAATGGAAAAAACAAAAAAAAATTTAAGGAAACGAATTATTTTTTGAAAAAAAAATGAATAAATAAATAAATAAATACATGAATGATGACACTTGTTGCGCACATTCATATATGAGTATTGCACAGGTATTGTTTGTATTTGACTGAATTAAATCCAAGAAAGAAAAAAGGAATTATTCAAGAAAGAGAAATACAAAAATAAGCAAATCAAATAGTCGTAAAAATCAAAAATTCTTTGGTTCAATCATTTTTGACCATTCAAAATGCTTGATAATTGATTTCTGGCCAATCATAACCATTGATAGTATCAACATGTATTGATTTTAAACGGGTAATTTTAAACTAAAATTTTCCAAAATTTATTTGATCAAACAAACACGAATCTAAAGTGAGATGGATTTGAATTTTTAAAGTTTTTAAAAAATTATTTGAATTTGAAATATAATAATAAATGAAGATGAATATGGTTGTTGTTGAATCGTGTATTGTATTTGTATGTATTGGCGTACAATACATTACTTTTTGAATTTTTCAAATTTCTCTTTCATTTATTCATTCATTCATTCCTCAATAAGTTTCGGGCCAAAAAAATTTTCCGTTTCGGTTATTTATTTATTTATTTATTCATTTTTTTGAATTGTTTCTTCTTCATCAAACTCTTGTAAATGTAAATATTAATTCTTTGCTAAGAAAAATATTGTAAAGATGTACACATCTATTTATTTGTGCGTGTGGGATGTTTTTGACTCTTTTTTTTCCAGATGAATATTTTTTTTTTCGGTAAAAATCTTTGAAAAAATGGCCAGAAAAAAAGATGAGATCATCTTCAATCATTCATTTGACCATAATTCAGTGGAAAAACTATTCGAGTTTCGGCTGTTGAACATAACATGTATAAAAAGACCAACAAAAAATAAGTGAAAAGATTTTTGTTTCTTGATTCAATTCTGATGTTCGGACATTCAGTTTGTGTCTGTCTCGATGTGTGTGTGTGTGTTAATGTGATTTGTTGTTGTTTTCACTTTTTAAGATTTCTTTTGCTTTGTTTTTTATTGTTTACAATTGAAAGTATTTTTAATCATTTATTTTCGGTTTCAATTACATTCAATAAATTGACATGACTGCAATTGAAGAAGAAAAATCACCCAATTTTTATTTGTTTTCATTGAGAAAATAATTATTATCTGTGTGCATGTCTATGTGTGTGTGTGTGTGTGTGTGTGAAAACATCGATAAAGATATACCTGAAAAAAAAACAAAGATATTTAAAGATCATCATTTATATGTCGTGTGTTTTGGTTGGAAACATTTCATTTTTTCCCATCATAAACTTTCATGTTAATTTTTTTCCATTAATTTTTTGATTGTTAATGCTTCGTGTTATGGACATGAACCATCTTCATTATTGAAGCCAATTTTTTTTTTTCGGAAATTTTCAATAGATGAAAATTTCAATGAAAGCAACAACAGCAACAACAACAATGTATTAAATGTGTGAAATTTTATATATTTCAATTGTTTTCGTATTTTCATCATTTTATTTTATTTTCCAATTTTTTCGTGAGAATTTTTTTCGATAACATAATCGAGTGATTTATGAGTTATTATCATTATTATCACTAGTATCAATATTAGTATTGTAAATGTAATAAAAATAAATAAAATAAATAACTAAATAAAACAATGAATGATTATCCTGTATTGAAAATAATGGCCACCGATATTAATAGGCCAATCGTATTCAATAATATTGGAAATTTATATTTTTATCATCAAAAATTTTCATTAATATTATTATTATTGCTATCAATATTACCGATTATATTTGGTAATCATCATCAACAGCCGCAACAATCACCATTTCAACTTAATCATCAATATGTTCACCACCATCATCATCATCATCATCACCATCATCAACAAGTGAAGCCGAAAAAAATCAATAATTTTAATGATAATAATAAAAATCATTTATTATTATCAAGTAAACATCGACAACAGCAATTATCATCAAAATTAGTGCCATCAACATCATCATCATCATCGTCAACACCATCATTATCATCATCACAATCATCAATAAATAATGTAATTACAACTAAAAATATTATCGGTACAATGATTATGCCGCAATCATTAACATCATCATCATCGGCCGCATCAAAAACAACAACAAAATTGCAGCCAAATTCATCAATACAATCAATATCGACGATTACGACATTGGTACCGAAATTAAAATTGCCATCACAATTAATCGCGCCGCAAATAGCATCACCATCGACTACAACAACATCGATCACATCAATATCATCTTCATCAAATTTATTGCCATCAGTCAAAATCACTCCACCACTACTGCCTGAATTATCACCAAAAGCTGGCTGGAAACCATCATCGCCAACATTATCAAAAAAATTATCGTTTCAAGATAATTCAAGAATGCCTAAAGCATTGTGAGTATTTATTATATTTTCATAGTTTTTATTCGACAAACTAATTCAAAAGACAATTGTTTATCGAAAATTTGTCAACCAAAATCATAATATATCTTCAGAATTATCTCTGAAAAAAAAAAATTTTTGTCATTGATAAATAAATGGTTACTGCCACTGGTTTTTATTTTTGCCGAGATAGAAAGAAACAATTATCATCATTCTGAATGATAATATACTGAAAATGAAAATGAAAATGACAAATGAAATGAAAAGTTTATCAAAACGATAAACAAAAATGACAAGTGTCTTTATGACAATTGTTTCTTATTTACTTGTGAATAGGGAACCCATGTTTTTTTTTGCATTGGAGAATATGCAAAGACAATTAGAGTTATTTTAAAATAATTTTTTGTTTATTTATTTATTTAAAAATGAAAACAAAATTTATTTTAAAATTTTAATTTTTTTTAAACATCATTCCAATAATGATGGTGATAATGCATTATTATCATAATTTTGCTTTTGAATTGTTTTTTGATAAATTTTTGATTCTTGCATTGAATTGCCGGCCATTTCAACAACGCTACTGCAAAACCGACGTACTGCTACGTCAAAATTTTTTAAAACTAAAGACGTGCAAATACGTTACTGACAGCTGTACATAAGCAATTCAATTTTTAAAGGAGAAAAAAAAATTATATCTCAGTTGAATGTATATAATTAAGTCGAATGAATACGAATATGAATGAATAAACAACAATTTAACAAAGTAAAATATGTTTAAACCAGAAAAAGAAGCAAGAAAAAAATGAATACAAAAATAACAATTTTAATTTCACCATCGCCAACAGCAGCAACAGCAACAGCACCACCACCACCCTTTTTGGATGATCATTTTTTCATTTCATTCATAGTTTTTCGTATTATCGCTTGGACATACACATAGCAAATAATTACTTTTAAGATTAATTTCAAGACACACGAAGAAAAAAAAATGGAAAATATTTTTTACATTTTTCATACTGGTTGTTTATTATTATATTTTTTGTGATTAACACACATCAAACAACCTAAAATGATCATTATTATTATCATAAAGTTCATCTTGAAAGTATATTATTATTATTTATATAAATCTGGTGCTTATTTCCTTCAAATGCTCACATATGATAATAATAATTATACGAACAGAGATAATAGAATGATTAAAATCAATTTTAGACCAAAAAAGATATTAAAAAATAGCAAGAATATTTAGCACATATTTAAATTTAATTCAATCAAATTAAAATCCAGTAGATTATTTTCAAAATAATCAGTCAAATACAGTCAATCACTCATCTGTCATTTGATACGAATATTTTTGCCCATTTGTCATTTGTAATACAGTAATATGATCGTGAGATTTATCGAAATCTAATTAGTCATAATTATGATGAATATACTTGATACTTCTTGAATGAAATGAACCGATTTTGCCTGTTTTTCAAATTTTTAGATGAATTTTCTCCTAAAAATTTCAAATTTAATTTTGAAACCAAGAAATTTAATTTGAAAATAATTACAAATTCAATGTAAAATGACTTTCATTGAAATGAGAATGATCACAAATAAAGCCACAATTATATTGATCAAGATTTGTGAATAATTTTGCTTGCAATTATTTTCATATTTTTTTCTGGTCATAACTCATACTCAATGATAATCGATCATAATCAAAAATTAAATTTAACAATCAATGAAATTGATTTAATAATAATAATGATAATAATAAAAATGATAGAAAATTATGAATATCATACATTTAACAATCGATTCACTTCTATTCAAAATCACAAAAAAAGTAAAATTATAAAATCAAAATGACCGGTGGATCAAAATCATTTTTCCCAACATTTTTCCCTCAACATTAAAATCGACATCGATACATTTTGATTATTGAATTGAAATATTTTGAATAACAATTGTTATGATTATTATATACCGGGATTTGATTTTAAACAATTTTATTTTCATTTTCATTTTTATTTTTTTTGATATTTTCATTTTCATTCATTCATTCATAATTGATTGACATCTTTTTCTTCTTTTTATTGTATCAATCCATTACTACCATTATTATTGCCATTATTTATAGAAATAATAATAAATCAATGAATGCTATTTATGCGATACCAACAACATCAACACCAAAACCATCAGTGTTATTGTTAACATCATCATCACCAGTAACAGCAGCAGCAGCAGCAGTAGCATCATCACCATCGAATGCAGCAGTTAAATCAATTTCTACATTACCAACATCATCATTATCATCGTCAAAATCATTGATTGTTAAAAATATTTTACCATCATCATCAAATTCATTAGCTGCAACACCATCATCAACATCAGCAGCAATAATGACTACATCAACGACGGCAACAATTGGACAACCGAAACCAATTACATCAATATCATCATTATCACCGCCGAGTACTGTTCCAGTTCCTGTTGCTGCTTCATCAATTATCAAACCTAATGCTATTGTATCATCAAAAGGAGTGAATGGTACTAGTGGTGATGATTTAGATACCAGCGCATCATTCTCGTTGCCAATGATGGATATGGGTATTTTGAGTAAAATACAAATGTTTCAAAATTTATTTGGAGCATTGTTAAATAAAGGTGGTGGTGGTGGTGGAGGAAGATGTAAACCAAAATGCCCGAAAAAAGGTTATGCACCTAAAAAAATGTCTGTAATGCCTGGTTTAGGCGACAAACAAGCTGAACGAGAAGTGAAAAAATATGTTGATGAAAATACATTGGCAATGCTGTTGATGAAAGCTGTAGCAACAAGTGGTATGCATTCAAATATCATAGATGAAATTTTAAAATATTAATTTTGATTTCCAGGCAAAGGTAAAGGAGGCAGAGGAGGACGAGGCAAAGGTGGTGGCTACAAAGGTGGAAAACCGCAAGGAGGTGGCGGTTACAAATCGAGCGGCAGTGGTGGATACAAAGCAGGTGGCGGGTATAATGCTGGAGGCGGCGGATATAATGCCGGGGGTGGTGGCGGCGGTGGCTACGATTCTGGTGGTGGCGGCGGCGGCTACAATTCTGGTGGCGGATATAACGCCGGAGGTAGTGGTGGCGGTGGCTTCGATTCTGGTGGCGGATATAATGCCGGAGGTGGTGGTGGCGGCGGCGGCTACAATTCTGGTGGCGGATATAATGCCGGAGGTGGTGGTGGCAGTGGCTACGATTCTGGTGGTGGCGATGCTGGTGGATATAATGCCGGAGGTGGCGGTGGGTACAATTCTGGTAACGGTGATGCCGGCGGATATAATGCTGGAGGTGGTGGCGGATACACTGCTGGTGGAGGCGGTGGTGGGGGATATAATGGCGTAGGTGGTAATGGTGGTGGATACAATGCTGGAGGTGGCAGTGGCTACAATTCTGGTGGCGGTAATAGCGGCGGATATGATGCTGGAGGTGGTGGCGGATACAATTCAGGCAGTGGTGGTGGCAGTTACAATTCTGGCGGCAATAACGGTGGTGGATATAACGCTGGAGGTGGTGGCGGTGACTACAATTCAGGCGGTGGTGATGGTGGTGGATACAATGCTGGAGCTGGTGGAGGATACAATTCAGGTGGTGGCGATGCCGGTGGATATAATGCTGGAGGTGGCGGTGGCTACAATTCTGGTGGTGGAGATGCCGGTGGATATAATGCTGGAGGTGGCGGTGGCTACAATTCTGGTGGTGGCGATGCCGGTGGATATAATGCTGGAGGTGGCGGTGGCTACAATTCTGGTGGTGGCGATGCCGGTGGATATAATGCTGGAGGTGGTGGTGGCAGTTACAATTCTGGTGGTGGCGATGCCGGTGGATATAATGCCGGAGGCGGTGGCGGTGTATACAACGCTGGAGGTGGTAGTGGTTACAATTCAGGAGGTGGTGATAATGGTGGATACAATGCTGGAGCTGGTGGTAATGGTGGATACAATGCTGGAGCTGGTGGTGGCAGTTACAATTCAGGCGGTGGTGATGCTGGCGGATATAATGCAGGAGGTGGTGGGGGCGGTGGCTACGATTCTGGTAGCGGCGATGCTGGAGGATATAATGCCGAAGGCGGCAGCAGTGGCTACGATTCTGGCGGTAATAACGGTGGCGGATATAATGCCGGGGGTAGTGGTGGCGGTGGCTATGATTCTGGTGGCGGATATAATGCCGGAGGTGGTGGTGGCAGTTACAATTCAGGCGGCGGTGATGCTGGCGGATATAATGCTGGAGGTGGTGGTGGCAGTTACAATTCTGGTGGTAGCGATGCTGGCGGATACAATGCCGGAAGCGGTGGCGGTGGCTACAGTTCAAGCGGTGGTGATGCCGGAGGATATACTGCTGCAAGTAGTGGCGAAGGTAGCGATTATAATTCCAGCAGCGATAACGGTGGTGGGTATAATGCTGGTAATGTTGGAAACGGAGGATACAGCGCTGTAGAAAACATAGGAGGATATAGTTCAGGAGGTGAAGGCAGTGCAGGATATTCAGGAGGCAACGACATTGGAGTAACATCTTTGGGATTCGATGACACACACGACAGTGGCGGTTATGATTCTGGAAATTCGATAGCAAATAATAATGGTGGTGGTGGAGGATATGATTCTGGCAATTCTGGTAATGGTTTCATTCCAATGAATAATGGCGGTGGATATGATTCAAGTAATTCTGGCAGCAATGGATTTGTTCCGATTAATAATGGTGGTGGATATGATTCTAAGGCTAACGGTTTCGGACCAATGAATCATGAAGGCAATAATGCTCATTATGATTCTGGCAGTAGTGGTTTCACACCTATGACTAACGGAGGAATAAGTGGTGGACATTCGAGTAGTGGTGGCGATTCTTATACATTGAACAACATGCAGTCAAGTGATGGAATTTCGGATAGCTTCGACAGTCATAAAAATCAATATAGTAGCAGTAATGGTATGAATTATTTATTAATTTTAAATGGACTATTTTAATTTTGATTTTGATTTTTTCTCTTTGTCATGCAAACAATAATGAAGATGGCGGATTTCATAGTGATTTCAATAATTACAATAATAAAGGCGATAGTTTTGATAAAGGATTCAATAATGTTGACTCCAATGATTATCGTAGTTCTTCATCACAATTATCGGCACCGAAAAATGAGGGACATCAAAATCCTCGTGGACAAGTATTCGAAGATAATAAAAGCTATGAAGATGATCAAAACATTGTTGAACAGAAAATTGGCGAAGATGAATCAGGTGAAACATTTGTTGGTGGTATACCGATGAATACAATCAAAGAATTAGTAAATGAAGCTATCACTGCTGCCGAACACCATAAACGACAAATGTCAAAATCGATACATTCGATTAAATCCAATCAAAAACTTTATGGTTCTGGTGAATCAGTTGTCTGGAATGATCAACAACAACAACAACAAACAATAAATGATGATTCGAATGAACTTAATCAAGATAGTCAAGAATATATAGCTGGTGCATCTAATCGTAATCCGGTTGTTGATCATCCAATTGTCAAACATGTTTTACATGAAATTGAAAATAATCCAAATTTTCTAAATAATGCACAGGAAATAACGGCAAATGCTAAAATTAAATTATTAAAGTCGCCAAAACTCACTGAATCAACAGGTGGTCATACCAAAGATCAATCAATCGATCAAAATAATTCAGCCACAACAAAACTAATCACTAAAGTTATGCCATTATTATTGCAAACAACACCGATTCCATCATCATCGGTAGCAATAAGAAAATTTCCAAAATCATTTTTTGATATTGATCAATCAACATCATCATCATCGACATCAATGATAACAACAGCGGCGGCAGCAACAACAACAACAATCACAACAACACCGAATCCATTGAATATTGACACAAAAATACCTCCATTACAGCCAATCACTAAACCAATTGTGCCTAAAAAAAATCTTAATAGCAATAACAATAATAATTCAAATAATCGAAGAAATAGGCGACCAAATAATTTGAATAATTTATTGAAAAAAGGATTTTTCAATTCAATAGCTAAATATGGTGATGCACACATTAACAATAATAATAATAATAATAATGGTCAAAATGTGAGATTATATCAAAATTCATGAGAAAAGATCAATGATTAATTGTCAACACAAAAATAATAATTACAATTTCAATGACAAATTTTTTTTTCTTCTTCATTCATTCATTCATTCATTTTCTTTTTGTTTTTGTAAATATTTATTGAATTCATCATTAATTTTTTTCCTTAAATCCATTCATTGTTATCTTATTTGAAGAAACACGAAAACCGAATTGTTATTTTTGATTGCGATTGATTGCCGTGGACGCTAAGAAGTGGTAGCAACCACTATTCACAATTATACAGCCATCAATTGCGTCAATTTGGTCAATTGCTTAAATCTACAAGATTTTTTTTTATCAATCATTTACCATATTTGATTTTTACAGATGCTTAAAAATGCTTTTATCAATTTGTTATATTGTTAATTTGATTGAATATAATTTTTTCCCACTTGCAAAAGTCTTAAATCATTGAAAATATTAAAATTTAAATTATTTTTCTTCAAGCAAAGATGTGTATTCTCGAATGTAAAAATTTTAATTTATTCAATTTGTTTCAAAGAAAAAACTTGTTTTTTCCATACTTGTTGTTTTCAAAAGGGAAATTTACCGAAAGGATTCACCATCCAATTGTGATTCGAAGTTTTGTCGATTATACTTTCGATTTCAATTGTGAAATGATGATCAAACATTTGATTCAATCCATCTCTGTCGATTGGTCGAAAAGGTAAGATATGACAAGATTTCTCCAATAATTTTTCTACGAATAAAATTAAATCAGTTCAATTGATATTTGGCATAAGAGATGGCGATCAACATTTGTTTGCATCGATCATATAACATGATAATCATCATGATGATGATTTCAATTGAAAAATTGAAAATTAATTAGTGACAAATTCATGTTCAATTTCCTAAAAAGAAAAAATGCTATTGAATCAAATTAAAATATCAAAAGCATTGTTCAAGATCATGACAAAACAATGTTCATTCATATCATCATCATCATCGCCGTCGATTATCATGAATAATAATAGCAATAATAATCATATCTTAAAAATAGGTTAAAATAATTTACATTTTTTTTGTAATAATTATTATCTTGAATTTTTTTGTTCAATATATTGAACAAACGATCACAAATCATTGATTAGTTTTTTTTAAAACGATATGTTTGTTCATCTGTGTGTTTACCTGTGCTAAGTAAAATAAAAAAAAACTTGAAATATTCATGTCTTAATATCTTGTTATTGTTATTATTATTATTGTTGTTGTTGTTGTTCATTGTATGACAAACAATTGAAAATTTTTCGATAGAAATATGACTGACAATACTAACAACAAATGATTTGAGTTCAGTCTGAGTTGTTTCAACAGTTTAGTTTAGGTCAGATTTATCAATTAACTAATTTATGCTAAAAGTTTTCAAGTATTGTTGATTTTGATATGAATTTTACCATTTGATTCATTTAAATAATTTTTTTTATTTCCAATAGATAACACCAGAATTATACCTGTAAGATTATTGTCAAATCATCTACGATACCAAATGGCACCTTATCCAAAAGCATTAGAACAACAACCGATTGATTTGTTCGAATTATCACCGAGGCAATCATGGAAAGAAGCTGCTTCATTAATTATACTAGCTCCAGACAATTTATCAAATCAAAATTTTTCAATGAAATTTGATTATAAAACATTAATGGTCAAGCGATCAGCACGTTCATCATTTTTTGCATCAGCATATGTATTTCCTGGTGGTCAAGTGGAATTGATCGATTTCAAATATAAATGGTATGAATTATTTGAAAAACTTGGTGTGAAAAAATATGAATTAGATCGTCTATCCGAAGAAATTGTTGGACCAAGACCACCAATGATAACCGATCCAATCACATTCAAAGTGCAATCATTCGATGAAATGAAATTGAATATGGATATCGCATTAAGAATATCAGCGATTCGTGAAACTTTCGAAGAAGCTGGTTAGTTGATTATTATTTTAAGAAAAATCGTAAAATTAATTTAATTTTTAAATTTACAAAGGAATACTCATATTGGTTGATCCTAAACAAAGAAACAATGATTATTGTAATGTTTTGACATCACAATCTCTAAACATCGATTTAAATGAATGGCAAAAAAAAGTTAGTAAAAATGCCGAAAGTTTTTATGATCTTTGTGATGAATTGAAAATGGTACCGAATGTATGGTCACTGTATGAATGGTCGAATTGGTTAACGCCGACAAGTGTTGGTCATCGTCGTTTTGACACAATATTTTATGTTTGTTGTTTCAATGAAAAACCACCTGTTTATGTTGATGATAAAGAAGTTACAACACCGATTGTATGTAATTGGTTGGTATCATTCATATAGAAATTAATTTCAATTTTATTTCGATTTAGTGGTGTAATCCAATTGAAATACTAGAACAACATCGACAAGAAAAAGCATTTTTAGCTCCACCACAAGTATATGAATTATCAAGATTCATGTTATTTCCAATGATGGACAGATTATATCGTTTTATGAAATCAAGACAAACTTTGGGCTGTCAACGTTGGTTACCGGTAATTGTCACTTACAATGATGGCTCATATTCATTGGTACCGGGCGATGAGCAATATCCTATTGAACCCAAATTAATTAGTGAAGGCAAACAAATAACTGAAATAGATGAAGATATTGATGATGCTATTTTAAAAGTGAAAGCGAAAAATCGCATGGAATTAAAAGGCATCACTTGTAGAGCGATTTGTACTATCGAACCAGGTTGTGGCCACTTAGCACCGCTAACATATCCTTCGAATGATGAATTGAATGATCCAAGTCCAAATCCTATGGCCAAACTGTAATCAAAAATTGATGATATCAACCAAAAAAATTTATGTTGTTGAAAGTTTTTATTATTTATTATTTATCATGCGTTGGAGAAAAATTAAAATCCCATCAATCAGAGATCAAAACGGTCAAAATAAAAATATCTATAAATGAATTTTAGTAGCGTGGCAATACAGGTATAATAACATTATAAATTGAATCTTGAGGTACATAAAAACCAAATGTAGTTTGATGTGCTTGTGCTACATTTTTTTGTGATGGTGTCATTGGT
Organism: Psoroptes ovis; assembly: GCA_002943765.1. Lineage (NCBI taxonomy): Eukaryota > Metazoa > Arthropoda > Arachnida > Sarcoptiformes > Psoroptidae > Psoroptes > Psoroptes ovis. The sequence goes on along the minus strand of PQWQ01000011.1, from coordinate 986,818 downwards.
TCTAGTGATGAAAATTGCTGCTGTGGTGGTAGGCCAAGCATTCCCGGTGCTGTTGTTGTCGGTGTAATTTGATTCGGTAAAATCGGTGCCATTGTTGTGTTTGAACCAGTCACTGGACCACTTGATAAAATGAATGGTGATGCCGATGATGTGGATGATGTTACAACTGCGTTGGCTTGTATCGTTTGTTTTAAATGTTTATTTTTTAATTCATCAAAAACTTTATTACGTTGTGAATTCTAAGAGAAAAAAATTGATACAAAATTAATGATTAAATTAATTTAAAATTAAATTAGTTTACCATTTTTATTTTATTTTTTTGAAATTTTCAAAACATTTTGAAAAAAACATGAAAAAAAAATCAAAACAAAAAATGAAAAATTCACAAAGGACGACTTTCGATAAATCAGCTTTTTTTTTGTTTAAATTCAGTTTTTCATGATGATTTGAATTTCAACGATCAAATTGTTGGCAAAATAATCCTGATTAATCGATCCTTGAATATTCATTCTGATTAAATTTATATCAATTCAATGAACATGGATTTCAATCAATTTATTCTGAATGAATCATATGTGCTTACACCTTATAAAATATGTGTTGCCAACTTCATTTGCGCTTATTTAGAATATCGTCAATCATTTGAAGATTCATTATTCGCACCAAACATTGTAGATTATGGATATCTAATATATAAATTAATAATGTCAATCGATTGTACATATGACGAATTATTGTTTCGTATTTCTTTGAATAATAATAATAATAATACAGATTCATCTTCGAAAAAAATTGCCACCGAAATAATGCAAATCTTTCATAAAGAATTAAATCGACAACGACGTGATGATATAAAATATTTTCATGATTTTTTCGATAAAATACGATTATTGATACAGAAAAAATTATTTAAAAATCGTATTTCACCATCAAGTAATCTATTAAGTGGTAATAACAATCAAGACAACAATTTCATCGATTTGTCATCTGGTTTTTTTCATCATCAAATACACAAAATGTCATTGATCGGTATATTTTTGCGTAAATTAATGATTTATTATGAACGTTTATCATATAATGAAACATCGACATTATTTGATCAATTACAAAATTATTTAAAATTAACAAATTTTGATAATCACAATAATATTACTATTGATACTGAAACTATCGATAATGATCGAAATGAATTCACAATTAATGAAAAGTTATTCAAGAAATTGAACCAAATTGAAATGAAATTGAATAAAAATGGATCTAAATTCGATAATGTTTATATTGATAATATGAAGAATATAATTTCAAAACTGAAATCCATTCATCATGGAAATAATGATCCAAATGATTCAAATAAACAGCTATCATTAGCGATAGATACTTTTAATAGTCAAATAACAAATAAGCGTAAATTAAGTGATGATAATTCAAATAATTCCGTATCGATGGATATATCTATGGATATTGAAAATAATACTTCGAATAGATCATCATCATTATTGTCATCATCAAATAAAAATATTTTAAATCAATCAGTACCGATGGATATCGATGAAACTGATTTATCGGTAGATGATAATCATACGACAACAATATCCGAAACAAGTAGCAATTTAGAAAAATCCGGCAAAACCGATGTAAACATTGATTTTCGTAATGATAATAATAATGTAATAATGGAAAAAATCTCTAAAAAATTCATTAATTATGACACGTTTGAGCATTTTATTATTAAACAAATTTATAAAATTCAATTCAATGAAAAATTAGCATTAACACCTAAGCAAGTGATACAATATTTGCGAGAAAAATTCACAGAAAATAATATGTTTTATTATAATCGATTTATCACTTATAATTATTTGGGCAATTTAAATCTTGTTCTCAGTAGTGGATGTGACAGTGGTCAAGATCCTGGAGTATCGAATGAAGCTGCAGTCGATAATCGTGCCAACAATGATATTATTCAAGCTGGTTACAATGGATTGATTGCATCTGCTAATGGATTCAATATATTTGTTCCATCCATGACGGGGCCAATTACACTTGAATCAAGTGATCGAGAATATCGTTCATTATTTCGTTCAATCAATTTCTTCAATGATATTGAATATTTAAAATTTATCAATGCATTACGTATAAATAATTATACTGTAGCACGTGAAGCATTTTTCGATTATTTTGATTTAAAAAAGCCAAGTTTTGAATCTGAAACCGAATGTTTGCCACATCCATCGCAACATGCTGCAAATGTACCGATAAGAAATGGTGGTATTGGAAATGGTACTATTCCAGATCATAATCGAGCTAATGTTCCACGTACAATTAATACTCATAATCCTAGCAGCCATCATCATCATAATATTCATCAAAATCATTATGGTTTTCGTAATCAACGCGGTGTTTATCAAAATGAAACATCAACTATAATGGATTTCAATACCAGTCACAATTTAATGTTTAATAGTTCAAATTATTGTTGGTCATCATTGAATTTGGCCATGATGTATTATCATTTCAAGTATTATCGTCTTGCATATGATGCATTAGTTGATTGTCTTTCATTAGCAAGAGAAAAACGAGAGGAACGTTGTTTACAATACGCTATGTTATGGATATTACAAATATCAAAACATTTAGATCATTCGAAACCAATAGATGTTGAACATTTGAATTTATTTTTTGATTCGGAAAATAATAATAATGGCACCAATAAATATAATTCAAAGCATAATAAAGTATATTCCGATTTGGATTTGGTTGAAGATATTATTCGATTAATTTTAACAAATCGTTCAACATTACCATATATTTTAGCTAAAACATTTTTACATTTTCAACATTTACAATATTTGAAACCGAGTTCATTATTGACCGATCATATATCGCTATCGAATGTTTTAGGAGATCAATTTTCTAATTCAAATAATAATCAACGATCACCGTTTTTGCCTCATCCATTTTATTTGTCCATTAAATATCGTATTTTTGATGCATTAGGTGAACAATTTAGCATGATATCGGCCATATTGAATGCATATGGAGCTACACATTTGGCAGCAACTTATTCACAATTATTTCTTCGTATGGATGTTATTGAAAAAATAATGGAAGAACGTATTTTTCGTTTAGATGAATCTACCATGATAGCGATTAGAAATATGGCACATTATTTATATTTTGTACGTGGTGATTTACATCGAGCGATTGATTTGATAAAATGTTTTAGAAAACATTTTTCATCATATGATCAACGCGCTAAACAAATAATGGAACAAGCATTGATTGAGATAAGTTTTGATTATTATGTCGGCATTGGTCAATGGAATTCTGCTATCAAATGTTTGAATTCAATTCGATGTTTGAATCGAACACGTTCATATTATATGTTGGCTCAACTTCGTTTTCGCCAAAATGAACCAATCACAGCATTAGAATGCCTTGATTTGATTATGCCTTATACTTCAATTAATGGGGCATTGAATCACGCTCAAATGACGAGTATGGCACAAACACATAAACTATCTGGATCAAAATATCTTAATCAAAATCTATTTCACTCTTATGATTCTAACGATTCTCATTACAATGGTTATTATGAAGATTATCTGATATTGACCAAAAAAAAGAAACGAACATCTTCAGAACAGTTTCCTAAGCCTAAACCAATGCCATTACGATCATTTTATTCTAATAATTTAAATTATTATGAACGTATACAACCACCACCACCAGAAGAATTGGAACCAGAAAATGAGAGAAAATTAGTACCAGAATTAGATCCATATACAACAATAGAATGTAATTTAATGCGTGGTATGATACTACAAGATTTATCAATACTTTTTGAATGTGTAGAACAATCATTATTGTATGGCTATAAACAATTGGAATTTCGTTCACTGATACAAATAGCACGTATACAATCAGAACAATATGGACAACATCAAGATGCAATGAAAATAATTGAATTATTAATTCATCGCTCATTATCACAATCAATATTGAAAGATATTGGCGAACTATTCTATGTTTATGCATCAATTTTATATCGAATTAATATTCAAAAAACAAGAACAAAACAACAACAAAAACAATCAAATATCGATAATAATAAATTATTATCAAAAGCATCAAAATTAATTAAACGTTCAATATTAATCTATGAACATGTGAATGATAGACAAAAATTATATCAATCATTGAAACAAGCAGCATTAATTGAAAATGAAAATGGTAATATTTCAGCACGAAATTTTTACAGTAAACATGCTTTATTGATGATAAAAAGTCAACTCATTGTTTAGGTTCATTTATTTATTTTTTTCAAAATTTATTTATTTCAAATAAAATTCAATTATAATTATTATATTTTTTTCAAGAAAAAAATGAAAGAAAAATAAAATTGTGAACATTGAAAAAAAAATAAATGATAAAATAAAGAATATACAACTTTGTTTTTATTATGTGAATATATGTGTGTGTGTTTCATTCAAATTAAATAAATGTGTGTGAAATTATCAATCGGAAATGTATCGCTGATGGATGTCCAATGGTTTATGGATTATGAATTGATGGATGATAAAGGTATGTGGTCCTTCTTTTTTTGTTTGTATTTTTTATTTTTATTTTTGTTGAAAATATTGATTTATATTTGTGTAATTATTATTATTATTGAATAATGATAATGAATTGTTTTTAAATTGAATTTTCAAATTTAATGAATGATATTTTAACCATTTGTAGGGATTAAACAAGGAGATGATGAAGAAAAAAAGAGGAGGAAAATGGATGTGTGAATAAGTAAAGAATGTAATGTATTTTGAATGATGAAAAACTGATGAAAAGGAGAATTTCAAAATAATATTATTTCTCCATTTTGAATGATATCGTTGATAATAATGCATTTTATAATTCTAATTTAATGAAAATATGAATTTACATAAGAACAAATGAAAAAAATAATAAAAATAAAGAAAAAAAACAATCATTCAAACATATTGAATTGAATATATTGATTGATTGAATCAAAAGTGTCATGTTTGTGTGTGTAATAATTGATGCTGTTTTTTTTATGGTTTTTGTTTTCATTTTGGTAAATTAGCTGCGTTTGAAAATATTTCTAAATCGGAAAAATATGCTAATCAATTAAACTCATGTATTTTATGCAAAATATGACAACAAATAAATACTTTTCTTTTGTTATTTCAATGATAATAATGATGAATTTCATGTATGAATTTTTTCTTGAAAAAATTGGTGTACAATGGCAGCCTGTTTATTATTGTTGTCCAAATGATGATGATGATGATCAATATATGATGGAATGTAATTGCAATTAAATTAGATTGATTCAAATTAGATGTAAATCATTTCATTTGTGATTGTGATTTTAAATGATCATAAAGAAAAAAGAAAAACATTCACATAAACACGTGTTAATTTCAGAAATGAATGAATGAACTTGAACGAACACTGTACTGAATGATTTACTATTATTATTATTACTATAATTGAAAATAATTATCAATTTTATATTTATAAATATATTACTATTTGTTATTTATATATTATATGATATTTGACCAATTATTGAATGAATGACAAAATCAAACAACTAACAATGAATGATGAATGAATGAATGTGAATGAAATTGTATGATTGATAAATTTTTGATGTGAACAAAAAAAAGAAAGAAAAAGAAAATCTTTATTCATTATATGAGGTTATCATCAATATAATATATTTCATGACTAAATATTTATGATTATGATGATAATGATGATGGAAATATTATTATTATTATTTGCTCATAGCCATTTTTGGTTGTTAATGTTGAAGATGATGATCAAAATTGATGTATGATGTTGATGATGATGATGATGATTGCATTAGACTAATATTTATGACTAGTAATAATATATAAATTGGCCAATATTCAAATAATAATGATGGCCGATAACCGGCGCTAACTACTTGTAAGAAATAGCTTGAATATGGTTGCTCTGACCAGCCGACCGGATTATGAGCATATATGTTCACTTTATGTTCACCACGTGGTAATTCCGTTTCAATCACATATGTATTATTATTTTTTGCATTCGCTAATTAATCGGAAAAAAAAGATAATTTCAATTAATTGAATTTGACATTTACATCAAAAAAAAAAATATTTACATTTATTGAAAAGATGAGCATGTTCGTCGGATATTTCTAAACGATATATATCAATCGGTGGTTCGACATTAGTCTCATTTAATTCCAATATAATTGCTCCATCTTTATAATCAAGACCGACAACCATCGGTGAATCAGGTATACGTCCAATTTTTATTTCAAATAAACGGCTATTAGCGCCTTGTGAATTTTCTGCACGACATTTATATTTAATTCGTGAATTTGGTCGAGGATTTCGTATCTCATCAATGTTTCTAAATGTTAACATTAAAATTGACATGTTGATCGATTCATTTATTTTTGTTTTAATTCCTTGTCTTTGCTCTATTTTCGATAATTATTTCAAATGATATTTATTGTAAGAAAAAAAATTCAATTAAATCAATTTGATCAAAATAACATACGATTAGGATCGACAGGACGATTGTCAGCTGTAAACCAACCGATTGTTGCTACTGGATCAGCATAAACTATACAAGATATATTAACGGTTAATGGTCCACCTTGTTGAACAGCTTCTTCAGATACCCAGATATGTGCAGGTGTTTTTTCATCAAAACGAGGTTTATCTATGGCATAAAATTGATTTTAATTGGAAATCAAATAATTAATTTTTTTGAAATTAATTACTTACAATGAACACGAAGAGTTAATTTTAATTCTTTTGAATCCGAAATAAAACGATTTGTTGTATCGACTGAACAAACATAATTTCCGTCATGATCTTTACTAACATTTCTGATTTCTAATCGACTTATTGTTATAATTTCACCTGGATTCGCTGATCGATCACGATTAATTTCAATACGATATCGTGGATCTTGGCTAATATCATATTGACCAAATGTCCATATAAATTCAACAGTAGCATCTTTATCTGCTGTTACAATACAATCAAGTCTTACGGTATCACCTTCATTTACTTGATACGATTCTTTCGGTGATTTCACAACAGTCGGATTGAACACATGCAAACGGAAAAATGCAGATGAAACTTCTTGATTTTGTTCATTTCTCGCTACACATTTATAAACACCAGAATCTTGTTTTGTTGGATTTTTCAATTCCAATTTCATCGTATGTTTTTTAGCAATATGAACAGTATGAATACCATTATTCGGGTCATTAATAATTTCTTGTCCTTGTGGATTAATCCATACTAATTTTTCTTTATTACTTGAACCGATGCACAAAAAATATTTTGATTCTCCTGACATCATACCGACTTCGCCATTAGGTTCTGGTCGTATTGAAACAGCATCAATTAAATTGATGCTAATTATCATTAACAATATTGTCAATAATATCGTTGATTTGATTAACGAATCCATTCTATAATTGATTGAAAAAATGAAAAAAAAATCAAAATTAATCGAAATCCGATATTAGTTTTGAAATATAGAAATTAATTATGTGCAAACTACAATTTAATAAGTGGATCAAATTTGTATTTGACACTCACTCTCAAAAGACTTGAATTCGACACTCTTGAATTCAAATATTTAATTAACAAGTAATGTTGAACAATGAAAAAGAAAAAAAAAATTTATAAATTTATGAATTATTGATTTGAATGAAACCTGAACAATGAACAATGTTTGTCATGTTCAAGTGGATTAACTATTGAAAAAAAAACCCAATAGATCATTTCGAAATTGATAATGATAACGATAACAACACCGACAACCGACAATAATACAAACAATAATCATAGATCTCTCTCTCGTTCGACTCTCAACAGGGATTTCAATCAAAAAAAAAATTTACCATAATTCACCATAATTTAGGTTTATAACATACTAACAACAACAACAACAACATCGACAACAATTGATAATCAATTGTGTGTGCGTACGTATTGTAATTTTCATGTCATAGGCCTTATGGTCTCGAAAATTTATCGTTTTTTATTTCCATTATTATTATTTTTCCAATTTTCAATTCAAATTTCAATCCAATATTCAATTCAATTCAAAAAAAAAGTCTCAGCTGTTCAATGTTTTATATTTCTTGTTGATTACAGTAATAATGAATGAATGAATTAAAAATCGTAGTCGATAATTATATTTGAAAGTAGGAAAGATGGAAAGAAAATAACGGTCGAAATGAATAAAATAAAATGAATTTTCAAATTGCGAAAAATTTCAATTTCAACTAAGATGGACAACGATTCCAACAATTGTTAATTTCAAAATCGACTGACAAAAACATGATCAAAAATCTATTCATTCAAATTTTGATTGATTCAAACAAATAAACGCGACCATTGTGATTCAGAGTAAAATATTCGGATGAACAATGAATAAACGACAAATGAATAAATAAACAAATAAACATCCGCAAATATGTTTATTTTTCAAGCGAAATCTAGTTGCTTCGACTAGATTAGATTAAATCTTGAAAAATTTGAAAAATATTCAAAAAATATTTGTTTCAAATTTCTTTCGAGATATCATCGATATATGATACATGTAAACATCTATTTTTTAATCGGATTTCAAATCAAGTAAATCTGAAGATGGAAAATCAGATTAAAATTATATTTTTGGATTAATTAATTTTGATTAATAACATAGTTGGTCGATGTGTATTTGGATTCAAGGTTTTTTTCTCTATTCACATCATCATAATTCATTGATTTTGAACATCTGTCTATTATTATTATTATTTCGATTATTAATTTCGATTAATTTTCAAGTGTTGAAAAATAAATTTATCGGAAATTTTTTTTTCATTCCTCCTCTTATAATTAAAATTATAAGATCAAAATATCGAATTGAATGAATAGGAGAAAAAATGAATGAATGAACAAGATCTATGAATGAATGAATAGATGATAATTATTATTCATTCGGTAAATAAACACGCAATATTAACAATTGAAAATTTGAATTCAATTGTCAATTTTTTCCGAGCCATTTTGAACTTGAAACTTGTAAATTTTTTTTTCGAAATAAATTTCTATGAACAGTTTATGAAATTTATTAGTATTGAAATTGAAAATGTAAACAAAAACAATTGAAATATTCAATGTAGTTTGATATTTAATTTTTGAATACAATTGATTTTTTTTCTTTTCAATTTTTTGGCACGTCTCATGTGTATTGCAAACAATGTTGAATTGAAAATGATAATTATTCGGAAATTTTTGCAAATTTTCAGCAAATAAAAAGCAAGGAAAAAGGTCAAATTTGTATGAGTTTTGGCAATGTAAATGTTGAAGGAAATGACATGTGTTTTGTGTTCCTGAATTTATATTTGTTTTCAATTAGAAAACACAAATCAAATGAATTGATGTTGAAATTAGTCGAATCAGTCTTCGTTGAATTCTTTCGATGATTATTTTCGATCATCTTCAAACGACAAAAACGAAATTCTAATTACAATTTTCAAATTATCATTTGAATTATTTGATAAATGTTCATCGATTGATAATTTGTTTTACGAGAAAATTAGCAACGACCAAAGCAAGAATAATAGCATCGTTGTACTGATAAATTACTTGCTTTTTTGGTAGTTAATTTTCAATGAATTTCCACTGAATTTTTTGACCAAATTTTCATTGAAATTTCCAGTAAAATTGACCAGTAATTTTGTTCAATGGTCATTATTCTCTTATGTACACAATCTTTTTTTTCTGGTAAACATGATTAGAATTTTTTTTCTAGCTATTCAATTATCAAATAAATGCGAAATGATTGTACTAAATGAAAGGATGAGTCCAATATTTCGGGATGTATGTATCGTTTTTGAAAAAAAAATTTGTTTTTCGCTTTTCAATGTATATTTGTAATTTTGATTAGTATTTCAAATACACGAACATAGAGGCAATAAGACCTGGTCATGTCGGCAAGATTCCTTTTTTGTTCCAAAGGAAAAAATAATCAAAATAATTAGATTTCAGAATTTTTTTCGGATATTAGCCAGATTATTTCGGTACAGTATGATGCATTTAGGTTTGAACAAAAAAAAAATGTTTCATTTTGAGCTTGAATTTTTCCTTTTTTTTCGTGTCACAAATTTGATAATGAATCCATTGAATGAATGTATTTCTCCTGAATTTTTGACCTTACTTTGATACACATGTAAAATATCAAACAGCAGCAGCAACAACAGCATCCGTATGACTCATACGAATTTTAAATATTTATTTTGACTGATTAAATTATCACAAACATCGAAACAGAACAGTAAATAAAAATTTTTTGAATGAATAAATGAATGATTGAATGAATGAAACGTTTTCGAAAACAGAATTTTGTAACCAACACCTAACGCGCGATATATGCTCGAATACAAGTACCAGAATATTTTGATGGATCATTGACAACTTGACTACACAAACACATTGACTGAAGCAGATCTAACCATTTTTTTTTTTTTTTTGCGCTGAATTTTTGACTTTTTCAAAATAAAAATGAATGGACTTTCCACAATTTTCACATAATGCGTACTTTCAATTTACTCTGGTTTTTCCCAAAGAAAAAATTTTCATCAAATTCATTTTGAAAAATATGTTACATTTGGGAAAAATGATTACAAAATTTATTTCATAACAAATTTTCCCTCAATTCTTCAATTATTTCAATAGAGAATTTTAATAACACGGATAAGTGAATTTCACTGTATATCATTTCACATATAATTCTATGACATTCAATCATTTTGAATTTGTCATTTGCCAGAATTTTGTAATAAAAAAAAAATTGAATTCTTTTTATAGTTTGTTCGTCGTGTGTGCGTGTGTTTTGGTAAATATATGTATCCAATGACAACAGTCAGATTCAATTTAAAAATAGGTATAATTTAGGGATAAATGAATGGATAAATTGCTTGTTGATGGTTGATAGTTGACAGCTAGTCGAGAGAAGCTAAAAAATAACCAGAGAAAATTGAAATAATTACAAACAAAGAGTCATCGTCGAAGAGAGTTTGTTTTGATAGTTTCATGGGGTATTTCGAAATTATATAAATTATTTCAATGAAAATGATTCATTTGTTAGAAAAATAATTTAAAAATAAACCCGTGAGAGTGAGAATTTTTCTATAGGTTTTTGTTTCTCTGGTCTTTATCATTCACATTATTATTATTATAATTCACTGTGTGCCATTGAAAATTGGTTTTTATTAACCGGCATCAAACAGCAACAACCAAACAAACTAACCTAACAACCGACAACCCAACATAACAACATCCACCATCACCACCACCACCACCACTGATGACAGAGAAAAAAGACCACCACCATGGATACCATTGAATTATATTGGATGAAATATTGAGTCCATCAAATGTTGATTGTAAAAACTAGAAAAAATTCAAATTTAATTCATTGATTTTTTGATATCCGAAAATAATGAAAGAAAGAAAAATATTTACGAATGACTCACGCACGTATTTTATTCATGATTATTATTATTATTGCTATTACTATTTACAAATGAAAAAAAACACGTGTTTCAATAAATGATCCCGAAAAAAAAATGAAAAAAATGCCAGATGGTCAACAACAACAACAACAACAACAATAATGATAATTATAACAACAACAACAACAACAATAACAATGAAATATTTACCACACATCTCAAACATGCACACACAATAAACTGAAATAATGATGAAATAACTTTGAATTTTTGATATTATTTTGCTCAAATGAATATGAATTTAAATGAACAGAAATATCTGATAGTTCATATTAATAATTCATAATATAGTTTATTATACTTATAATAATAATATTGAAATACATCTCAGGTATAATCATAATATGATTATTGTTATAGATATTAAAAATCAAATTATGTATCATTATTATCATCATCCGTATTCAAATATATATTGAATTCAAATCAATAAACTCGACATTCAAAAATTAGATCTGAAACATTTTTCGATCTTTTTTCGAATATTTTCAAAAGTTTTCAATTTCTTTTGAAATTGAAACAGGGTGTATTTTGATTTTACAATTTTTTCATTTGTTTATTTGTTTCATTTTTGATTCAGAAAAAATATGAATAAAAATATAAATGATGATGATGATGAGAAACGTAACGATAATGAATGATAATCATTGCTATAACAATGATTATATAATGAGATATTCGATTAAAATAATAATAATAATATCAGCTAATAATAGTTCAAAGATGATAATTTTTTTGTTTCGAAAATATAAAAATTTTCTCATAAAAATTCGGTAGAAAAATATGAGAATCTAGTCGCTGTTGCCAGGTCAATTTTTTGTCTATTTCTAATTTTTGTTTGTTTGAATATGTCAACGACAAAGTCAAACTTCAAACACATTCACAGATAATCATAAATACAAATATAAATTCAAATGAATAAAATCAACGAACCTGAACGAATTCAATTTAATATAATTTCAATTTTTTTTTATTTTTTTAAATTTAAAAAATTTCTAATATGTTTTTCTTTGATATAAAACAAAATATATGTCTGTGAATGCGTGTGTTTGTGTTGGTGTGTGTGTGTGAATTAGTTAATGTGTGGAACCCACAAAAAGATGAAAAATAAAAATTTAATTTGATTTTGAATTGAATATAATGATAATAATAATAATAATTTTAATTTCTATGATAATTATTATTATCATTTTTCATTATTATTTGTACATAAGATGATTCATTGAATATATAACAATAATAATAATGATGATTATCTATCTATTTTTTTGATTGATCATCAAAACAAATTTGAATATGAATATGTGAATAGTATTTATGGTTATATAATGATTCATAGTGAGTTTATATTTTTAATATTTTTCATAATTTTTTATTCATTTCAAATGATTTCAAATAATTTTATAATATATTTCATATTCAATGTGTCTGTGTGTGTGTTTGTGTCTGCGTGTAACACAATTACATGTCTGTGTGTATCTAATTTCTCACGAATTATTATTATTATTATTATTATTGAATCCAATTAAAATTTTTAAATGGAAATAAGAAAGAGAAATATAATGGAAAAATATAATTTGAATCAATTATCGATTCGATCCACATAAATTTCTGATTATTATTCTTATTGTTGTTGCTGTTGTTGTTTGAGAAAATATTAAATACCATTTTTTTCGATGTGAATAAATTTGGAAAATTTTTGAAATATTCCTTAATAATAATCTGAAAATCATTAAAGAAATTTTACCCTTTAAAAAATTATCATTTTTTCCAAAATAATATTCTCATAGAGATATGAATATAAATAAATATTTTTTTCTTCAAAGATGAAAAATTTGATAAATTTTCCACACCAATTTTCCATTCAATTAAAAATTTTGAAAAGTTCAGATTCAAATGAAAATTTTCAATTTTTTTCGATCAAAAAATGAAGAAAATCAAATCGGAAAGAGTTATCATTATTATCGATCGATCAATCAGTGGAAAAAATTGAAGAAAATTTTTCCAATCAAATTTCAAAATTTACAATTTAATTTTTTTGGTTTTTTAGCCTTTTTGGGGGATTTTGGGCACAATTTACTTGTCAAATTTTTATTTTTAACATCAAAAAATTATTGGAAAAAAATTGTACATAAAATTCTGAGTTTCAATCGTTTGATTGATTGATTTTACGTTTTATATATATTGTTTGAATAGTAGTTATGGCGAATAACTGATAATAATGGCAAAAGGCAACAAAATTGACCAATTTCATTGCAAAAATAAAGATAATAATTCAATCTTCGTATATATGTTCGTAGAAACTCAATCTTGATCAATAATCGTGATTTTTGTATTTTTTTTCTTTTAAATTTCGATTGTTTTGTTGGGTATTTCAGCAGTGAAAAAAAGCGAAAAAATTGTAAGAAAAATTTCTTACAGTTTTTTTGCCTTTGATTTACCAATGGATATTTTAAATGAAAATTTATTTCATTGTTATTTCAAATGATTGATTGACTTTGACCTATCCGGTGTCTTTATTCGATGAAAAGGAATTTCAAATCTCAAAAAACAATACCATATTCAAATTCGGAATCATATTATGATTATTTGGAAAAAATTATTTGTCTTTTTTAAGCAAATGTCAAAAAATGTATTGTTTGATATGCAAAAGATGATAAAATTCAACAAACTAATAGCCAAAATTGTGTTTGTTTTCGAATTAGTACATGATTCAATGATTTGTGAATGACAATCTATGATTATCATAACAAATATCATTGCAACTATTATCATCGTCATTTTATTGTCAATTATATCAAATTTAATCTTTTCTTTCATTTCTTATTTAATTTATAAAATGCATTGAAAACAAAAATCAAAGATCAAAAATTTAACGATTTTGGCTATAAATGGTTTTTTTTTTTTTTTTTGAAATAATGATAATAATAATTATCATTTTCAACAATAATTATTAATGCGAAAATGATTGATATATCAAAATTCGATTTGTTTGTTTTATCTGTTGAAAATGATTATGCGAATCATTAAGAGTAAAAATGACCACAATCATTAATAATTATTTTATTATTATCATTATTGCTGTAAAAATTGATATATTCATTGAATAATAATAATAATAATAAAATAAACATTAATAATAATTATAAAAATTGTGAAAACTAAGCAAAGCAACTAACTCGTTGTACAACTAACTGTTCATTGACCATCATCATCATCATTTTATTTCAAATCAAATGATGAATGTCGATAATAAGTAATGATAATGGATAATAATGACAATCATAATAACCATTAAGAAGACCTTGTGATTTTGAATTTCGAGTTTATTTTATTTTTTGTTCATTATTCGAGTTCATTTTTTTTTTATCAGCAACAGCAGATGTTTTCATCATCATCATTATTAGGTGTGTGCGTGTGTATTTTAGTGTTTGATTTCCTTTTATGTGTAGAAAACAACAGAAAAAATGACCAAAATTCATCAGTAAAGAGAGTCAATGGCAAGCATTGATGAAGAAGATGAAAACAATGAATAAATAAACAATGCAAAATACAGAAAAACGATTGGCAAATGTGTACGATTTTCTACAGAGCCAATTTTCAATTAATTTTGGATTTTGTTGAAAATTTTTCCATTTTCAAAATATATTTCAGTTCATTCATTCAATGATGAAATATAATGATTTAGGAATTTTTATTTTTAGGATTTTTGCTCAAAATTGGTAATATTCTTGTATATAATATGGTATTTATATCGATTGATGATTTTGTTTGGTCGAGAAAAAAAAATTCTGAAAAATTTATAATCAAACAAGAATTTCGTCAAAAATCCTTGAACTAGTTATTATTGCAAGCATATTCGGTGATGGTATATATGCAGCATTCATATATATAAATGATCATTTTAACCATGAAGAATATGCGCAAATTATTTTGAATTGAGAATTTCATTTTGTTTCGTTTTGTTTCATTTATTAGTTATATTCTAGAATATTTATTATTTATATTATTACTATTACGATTCCCCATTCACTTCAATGACATAATAATTCAAGGAAAAATTTTGATTTTCAGCATTTTTTTATTCCAAGTATTATTCGGACTAAAATGAAGCCAAAAACTTACTAATATTAATAAGTTTTAATGGAATTTAAAGTTCAAGGTTTATGAGGATATATTTTGAATTATTGATTTTCGGAAATCTTTTAAGAATACTTCATAGAATTTCGATTGCGAAAGATTCGGTAGAAATTCTATGAGTAAATATTCATTGAAACGATCACAAAATAAGCAAAAAAGTTAAAGCAATGAGTGAAATGTCAAATTTGAATGTAAAATTAAAGTTGGAAATTTCAAAAATTGAAAATTCTCGAAAAATTCTTTAATTTACCTTTGAATTTTGAATATTTTAATATTGCTTATCGAATTAATGAATCAAACAAAATGATTGATGATTAAAATTGAAAATTTAAAGATTTCAAGATATTTTTTTTAAAGGTGTTTTGATTGATTCAAGTTGTTGTTATGAAAAATATAAATTTATTGATCAAATAATAACAACGAACAAAACAATCATTAATTATTATTATCTTATCTATTTACTTTTTTATTTTGGTTTTTTGATGAAAAATATCTGTCAAATCATATGAATATCATCATTATGTAAAAAAATAAATCACAAAATTATATCAACAACAATTATAATATGATTTTTTACTTAATATTATGATTAAAATTCAATTGGTGTTGTTGTTGTCGTTGTTGAATTTGTGTCATTTTCAGATACCATAGAAGAAAAAAAAATTGAATCTTCAATCGACCTTATTTTGATCCACAAATATTTTTGACGAAAGTGATAATAATAATAGTTTCAATGTTATATTTGGAACTGAAACTAGAACCAACAGCTAGCATAAATTCTTTCAAGAATTCATTTTATTCTAATTGAAATTGAAGAGAATTGGGCTATTTAGCTTTTACGATTCTATATATTAACTTCAGATAATCAAAGATGGACGCATTTGTACCGAACGTTGTACACCTTTTGACAAAGCTATATCATCATTGTGCGATATGAACTTATGAATGAATATTTTGCACTGAGAAGAAACAGGAAAAAGAAACATTGTTTCATTGATTATATATCATGAGCATTACGACCATACAAGTAATTTTCTGCTTTTTTTCACCGAATAATCATCACTATATGGTTTCGTGATTCTGACCAAAGAAAATTGCCAAGAAAATGAAAGGATATAGAATCGCTCGTTATTGATTCAACTTGTCTATATAAATGGTACGCACAACATATTCGACAATAACGGCTAGAAGATTTTACTGCATTACTATCGCTTCTTTTGTACGCAAATATTTATAAAGTTATTATTATTATTTCCTGAATTTTCGATTTGAAAATTGTATTCAAAAAAATTTTCAATGAAAAAATTTTCGAGTTTCAAGTCAGATTTCGTTTGCAAAAAACTAATTCAACAAAGGTGACTTTGATTTGATTGAACTTTTGATTATTATGCTTTCATTGGTTAGGAAATAGGTATTAATATTTTTAAAAAAATGTGTTCAATTGCAATTTGAATGTCATTCATGCATACATGTCGATCGAAAAAATTGAAAGAAAAAAATCCAATTTTTCAATTGACATTGTTTATTTATTTTTGATTTAATCAATGCAACTAATCATTAAATCAAAAATTGATCTAAATTTTTTAAAATCGCAGCTGAAATTAATGAATTGATAGATGTACGAATAGATAATTATTATTGAAAAATGTTTGCGTAACAAACCTTTGGATACAGAAAAAACTGATTAAATTGCTGCTGAAAACTCGAAGAAAATGTTGATAATTTGAGTGTTGAATAATCAAATGAAGTTAATTGGATTGATTAATTTTTGATGAAATGTTTGAAATGTGTTTTTTCAATGTTTGATGAAATATTTTTGATTTTTTCTAATGATTCTTTCTTTACACTGTAAAACTGTCACTGATGATTTCGCTGATGATGATGGTGGATGAAATTTTGAATGAAAATGATTTTCAAAAAATTTCGGATTTACGGATTTTTCTTTTTCGAATTCTATTCTCTTTGATTTTTCATTTCATTTCATTGATTTTTCGCCAATTTCATTGATTAATCGAATTAGAATGGATTATATCATTGATTGATTATTATTTTTGCTGTTGTTGAAGAAAAGAAAAAATAAATTCACATGGAGAAACCAAAGATGAAAAATCCTGATTAATCTGAATTGAATTGAATTTTGATTATGAAAATCTTGCGGAAAATTTTTTAAAGAAAAAAATTTTTTTTTTCAACCAAAAAAAAAACAGGTTAATATTTGATTATAAATATAATTCGATAATCGAAGGTATTAATCATAAAATCTGATGAATCTTTAGATGTGTGTATTAACGATGAACACACACATGCATGGACACCACTGTCAAGTATAATCACACACAAAAACAGCTTCACACACACCCACTCGATGTTTTCGATGATAAATTATTATTTATTTTTTATGATTATTATTAATATTAATATTAATAATAATGACTATGTATTGATTGATGATTTTATGATCGCATTAAAAACATTTAATTTATACACAATCGATGATGACCAGAAATGAATTCAAGAAAAACTTTGTGAAATGAAAAATATCGAAATATCGAAATATGAATTTAAAATCTTATTTTTCTCTGAGAATTTCACCAACACCACCACACTGATCAAATGTCAATTATCAAATGTTGTATGTGTTTGTATCTCTTTTTCGAAATTTCTTTTTTCTGGTTGATGATGTGTTTGTGTTTGTCTGTTGGCTTGGTTTCGAATGTATATGTCTCTCTCTTCAATGTTTCATTGTGTCTATTGCTTCATTCAAACATTTATATTCATGGATTCAAACAGTGTTCTCTGAATAAGCTGAATATTTCTCTTTTGCACACGATCTGCTGCTGCTTCTTTTAAATTGACATAGGAAATTGGAAATAACAGCACAAATGAAATGCGCAATGAACATTTTTTTTTTCGAAAAACAAAAATTCAGGGAAACGCGCGCAATTGTTTGAAAGAAAGCACAAATGTTCAAGGGTGCAATTTTCCTAGAAAAAAAATTAATTTTTTCAAATTTTAAATTGATGATTCTACAATTTGTGAAGAATTTAAATTTCATTTCAAAAATTAAAAAAAAACAACATTTAATTTCAATTGAATTTAAATTGAAAATTTTATTTGTTTTATTCTCTTAACAAACAAATAATGGTTTTTTTCACTGAATTATCATTAATTTCTCCCTATGAATCTCTCGCTATGAATCGTTGAAATAAAAATGACAATTGTAAAAGTGTTGCCATCATCATCATCATCATCATCATGCAGCTGAATTGTTGCACCATTGTTATCCATGTGTCATCATTGATGATCAAAGATATATGTGTACATTCAAATGATTTAATGAAATGTTTGGCCAAAAAAATAAAAAATAAAAATAAAAACAGGAACCATCAGATATGCAAGGTAGAATCGATTGTATTGTATTTCTACCTTTTTTTCGTAGATTTTCTATGCGGTTGAATGATTTTTATGTACATTTTTTTTAGGATGAAAACAAAAATCCATTAGTTGAATGATAAATGAACGAGAGAATTCATTCAACATTCATAATTCAACACCCATAACCAAGAAAATGAAATTACAATTTGTAATTGAAATTAAATTTGAAGATAATTTATATGAAACAGAAACAACAACCCGAACAAAGAAGTATGATTCAATAGATTGTTTACGATGATGATGTTTGTCAACAAACAGCAGACAAATAATAGCAAGAAAAAAAAATCAAACCAAAAATGTATAATCAATCAATCATTTTATTGAATTTTTTTTTCCATTTTTCACAAATGAAATTGTAAATTGATGATTAAAAAAAACCAGTTTAAATTGTTCAGTATGTCTTTTCGAAAGGTTATTTTGAATATCGTTCTGGTTGAATTTTGCTTCATTTTTGATTAGGATGAAATTTTTTTCCCCCTAAAATTGGCCATTTTCTGATCAGATATCATCATTTGATCAGAAGATTTTCACAAACATTTATTTAATTGACATTAAACTATGTCTAATTATCTTATGACAATGATGATGATGATAATTATTATGATTAACTTATTAAAGCAAAAATTTTCTTGGTCTGATTTTTGTTGTTGAGAATTAGGAAAAGATTGATGGGAAACATCCTTTCATTTCATATAGCTTCTTCTTGAAATCTTAATCACATGTCTAGTGAATAATCTGTGAATATTTATCATAATTATTCATTCTATTATGTATTACTTGTCATTTATCTCTACCATTTCATTCTACCTTACCTTACCTCTGAATAATTATCAGATAATAAATAAATATCGGAAAAATCGATAATATTTCTACGGATAGAAAACCTAAGTCAGGAAAAAACTAAAACCAAAATGTAACTGTTATATTCTCAATACAATCAATACATACGATACACATTCAATGTATTCAACTAAAACCATATAATTATGTAATTTACATTCTTATTTTGGGTGTATTTTGGATATTTTACATGTTCGGTAAATTCCATTTTATTCAAAAAAAAAATAATAAAAAAAACCTAAAAACATCTGAAAAGGTGATGATTTGATCATTCAAGATCGATTATTTATTATTACTCTGTCATATTTAAATTTGAATTAGAATATTTTTCCTCCATAAAATTTAAATATGTACAATGTTTTACTCAATTTCAATTTTTGCAAAAAACTATTCTCTGAAAAAATCGTGTTTAATTCATTACAATCAATTTCACAATAATAATCATGATAATGATGATTGAACATTAAGTGTGAAATTATCATGTTTTTTAAAATGAGTAAATTGGCAAATTTGATAGCGAAATATTTGTTCAATCAAATAATATGCATTGTAATTTTTTTTTTTGTAATAAATGTGAAAAATAATTTGAATATTGCTATTATGATCAGTAAAAAGGAGATTTCAATAGTTTCATCGATCATCATATTATAAGATTCAATTGATGAATAAATTCAATTCAATTTGTTTTTTTAAATACAATTTAATCGATATTATTATCATTATTTTGAAATTTAAATTTAAAAATTATATTTCCATTTCGAAACACCTTTTTTATTCGTATTCACCTTCAGGTGTGTTAAAGTTTCGTATATCTTAGTTGTTCCTGTTGCTGCTATTATCTTTCAATTGTATTATTTTCATGAATTTTTCTCCCAATTCTTACCTGATGATGATGATTATTATTATTATTATCTAATACAACCCAATAATCGAAATCCAACAGTCTTCAATCATCATTTGATGATGTTTATCAGCTAAAATTTCAAAAAAAAAAAAAAATTCAAATCACCAAAATAGAAATATAGATTTAATGATTATAATAATAATAATATACAGATGTTTGTTGTTGTTACCAGCAATCATCATCATCATCATCATCATCATCAATGATGATGATTACAGAAAATTTTCACTTGGCCAAATGATAATAAATTCTGAATCAGAATAATGATAATAATAATAATAATCATAATGATTATGTTGTTGTGAATTTCCATAGTTTTAACCAAGTTTAAATACAAAATTTCTTCTGAATTTTGTTGATCGTTGTTTTGTTTTTTTGGTGGCTGTTTATGTCAGTTAATGATGATTATGATCCTCATCATTATCATCATCATCATCTTCATCAGTTTCGATTGATGATGATAAGGGTAACGATGATGATCTTAATCACGCTCGGTATATCTACAACTTGTTTTCAATTATTTTTTTTTCCTTTTCAACTTGATCTACGAAAATCAAATTTAATTTAGTTTTTTCTTTGACTTAGTTTTGTTTGTTGGTGTCCGTTTGTTTGGTGGTATTTTAGTATTGTCTTTAAGGTATTTGCGAAGTATCAATTCGAAGATATTTACCATCTTTATTATCACCAACTGATCGTATCTCAGGTATATCGCATTAAGGCTTTAGTTTACTGACCATTTTTTTTTGCTTTTCTTGACCAAACATTCATCGAACATCGACCTTTTCATTCATTCAATATCATTCGACCATTCATTCATTCATTCATTTCAGGTAATATGATTTCAACAAATGCCATTAATCGAATGAAATAATAATAAGAATTGAAAAAAATAGAAATAAAGCTTTTATATTACGCGACAATGACATTCATCTTCATCATCAACATCAACATCTTAATGATAATCTATTCTATAGATAATAGGATGTGAGTGTAAAAAAAATATTCACAGATGAAAATAAACTTGATTGTCGATGATTGTGTGTGTGTTTGATCATAATGATGATGATACACACAAGCATCACATCAAAATATCATTAAATTTTGAATTTTTGAAAAAAAAGAAATAACAATCCAAGAATATAATAGAAATATGAAAATTTTAAATTTTAAATTTTCGAATTTGAATTTGAATCGAAGAGAGAGAGACACATGAATGTATTTCTATCATGTGTCATCGTGTACAGTTTTGAATTGAATTTTAAAATAAAAATATATTAGGTTGTCCAGAAAGTTCTGGCCGATTTTCATGAGCAACTCTATTGAATAAGCGGAATGAACTTTTCGGACAACCTAATATATCTGCGACTTTCAACATGGAAAATGAATGGAAATATATGTGAAAAATATTCATATTCAACATCCATTTCATCATCATCACCATTATCATTGTCTATCCACTATCATTGTGATGATTAGATTTTTGAATGCAACTGAATTCAACTAAAAATGAATGAATGGAAACCTTTCGAAAACCTCTTTTGAATGAAAAGAATTTATTTGTTTCTTTTATTTATTTATTTATTCACATTTGAATTTGAATATATGTGTGCGAGTGTTCATATGACAAAATGTTTAAACATAAATATTCACCTGTTATACACACACACACACACACACACACACACAAATATATTGCAGTTAACCTTTATTTTTCATTTATTTCATTTATCAAAAATGAAAATTCTTGAAAATTTTGAAAATAATACAATATCAATGATAATAATAATAATAATAATAATAATAATAATAATAATAATAATCAATTATCAATGGTAATAATAATAATAATAATGATAATAAAAATCATTCGACTGTGTGATATATGAGAATTTATTTATTTAATCATGAAAATTTTTTTTTTGAATCCATATTTCTATTCATTTATTTATTTATTTATTCATTCATTTAAATTCAGATATGAAAAGTCATATTTATTTATTGTTTTTTCGTTGTTTTTTGTTGTATTCTACAAATACGCCTTTAAGCGTTTTTATCATTATGATGATGATGAACGTTTTTGTTTCAAAATTTTCTTTGTGTGCCATAATACACCGACATTGACATTTATTATTGTCATCAACTATCAGGCAAGGCACATATCAGACACCTTTTATTGTCCGTTAATAATTTTTTTTTCGATTCAAGTTTCAATGTCACCTCTTTGATCGCGCCTAGGCGTGAACGCCATAGTTTTGACAATTCGCTGGACTAAAAATCTAACTAAAAGGTTTTCGGAACAATTTCGCAGCTTATAGTTGATGTTTGGCCAAATATATGGATTTATGTCGGTAAAACTGGTTAAATAATTTTTTGAAAAGGCAATCAGAAAGCTGAATTTACCATCAAACAACAACAGATAATTAACAAAATTTTCGAAAATAATTATCATCAATAGCAAACAGACATCACTTGTTTTTGGTAATTCTATTTTCATTTTTAAAAAATAAGATATTTAAGGATTCAAGGTGTGTATTCATCATTTATTTGGTATATATTTTTTTTGCTGGTAAGATGTGGTATGTAATTTGTCAATCATATCTATTTATTTTTACATTTTTTTTCTGGTTGTTATTATCATTACATGACGAATGTCGCTGCTTCTTTCTTTTTTTGGTTTCGTTGATTATGCATATTTTATTCAAAGTCAATGTTGGTATAATGATAATGATGATGATTATTGAAGTAGAAGAAAAACAAAAATGATAATAATTATTATTATTGTTATCATTATTATTAGTATAATCACTAAATGTTCATTATCATTATGTTACATTTTTTGAATAAGACTTTCGAAATGTCTCGAAATACAAATACAAATACAAATATGAAATGTAAATTTGATTCAATTTTTCAATGATCATTTCGACCTAATTGTCTTAAGATTTATTTATATGTGATCATCATAATGATCCGATAATGTTTATTGTACAAATATTTGCTTCATATTTTTGAAGGTTCATCATTATCGTGAAATCAGTATTGAATTCATTCATTCGAATCAAAACTTTTCAGGAAAAATATGTCTTTTCGCCTTTTTTCACATGTATTTGCACCTGAATTTGAAAAACAATTGAAAAATACTTTATTTTCGTCAAACGAAAAACTGGTTTATTTTCAGTCATTCATTCATTCATCCATTATCAAATTATTATTATTTTTCAAATGAAAAATTTCTTGAATTTTTCTCAAATTCTACATTTCTTCTGGTCTGTCTGTCCTCGTAGACACCGAATTCTTCATTAATCGAAACAGCTGTAATATGAATGTATGATGAAACTAATGATGATGATAATAATGATGAAGAGAAAATTCACATGTCAAAGGTCATGTAAATGAAAGATTCAATCATCATTATCATTAGTATCGTTGATGTTATGTAACAAATGTATCATCCGACATAAATGATCGGGAGTCAATAGCAAAGAAATGTGAAAAAATGTGAAAAGTCTCATCATTTTTTTGAAATTTCTCAAAAATAATTTGTACATGTTATCGTTGGAATATTTACAACGATACCATTTGCTTTATAATTATTATCATTTGTTTTTTCCTGAATTTGACGGATACATTGATTATGTGATTGATCAGCTACGAAAAATAAATAAACCAACCAACGAACAAACGAAAATTTTAGAAAATTTCATTTTCCATCAAAAAATAACCTATGAGTCTCTTTTAAAATAAAAATCGTCTGTGAGATCATCGATCATCATCGCTTATTATTGTTATCATTTGAATGTAGAAAAAAAAGAAAAGAAATTCATTTCAAATCAAATATGAACCGGAATTTTCTTATTTTTCCAGTTTCGGACAATGATTAGTGGTATTTTTCGATTGTTCATCATAATAATTCTATTTCAATCATCAAAATTGATCGTAAATAATAGATTTAATAACTCAATTTTTTTCTTCGTAGATGTTTTTTCTACACATTCAAAGACATTTGTGTTTAAAAGCGAATTGTTGGTCAACATCGACAACTGAAAAAAATTGTTGCTATTATTATCGTCATCATCAGGTGTATTTCTGAAATGATTATCTCTCAACATTATTATTATTATCATTATTACATCAATGGAAAAAAAAAACTATTTTCATTCATGGTGATGGCATCATCATCAAGTTTTTTCATTCAAGCAACATGATGATTGTATGTGTGTGTGTTTGTTGCATGCATTTTTTTAGATTTAGATTTATCATCATTCAATATGACCAATAATTCACAAATTGACCAGATGTTTTGATGTATTTCTTTTTTCATCCATTATTCCGAAGAATGAATTTTGAACACATTTCTGAATACGCACACACACACACACACACACACACACACTTGCATTTGTATCAATTTAATTCAATATTTTTAAAACAAGTTTAATGATGATCGATTCGTGTATGAAACATTAGAAAATAGAAGGAAAAAATTTTAAAATTTTTCCCTGTTAAAATGAAATATTTTAAAGTGTTTTTTCAAAAATTTTTTCAAATCAATTTTTGTTTTATTTTTTTCAATCATAAATTCCATTAAAAACAATGAAAAAAAAAATGGATCATTGATTATTATCGTTTTGATATAAAAAATGTATGAATCATTCAATTCAATTCCATTTCAATAGTGAAACCATTTGAACGAATTCCTTTCAAATCATAATTTTTTTTAGTCGACATTTTAGTCAAAACCAAAAAAAAAAAAAATGTTGAAAATGAATGCGAAAAAATTCTACAGCATTATTATGATCCATTTTAACGAGTTTACGCTTGATGAATATCATCATCAAACATTTTATGTATTATGATTATATACGAATACACGATTATATCAAATCGAGAGGAATTAAATTGATTCAGACTGACTAATAAAATGTGACTTTTTGAAAATTTGACAGTTTTGAGCAATTTCCCGAATAATAAAAGAAATTTGAACATTTTCCGCTTGTCAATGGTTACTAAACCGGAACCAAGACACACATGCGAAATTAATTCATGAATTACGCATTCATTGCATTTTTGCATTATTTGGATTTTATTATCATCAAATATTTTCTTTTATTACAATTTACAAATAAAAGTTTTTTTTAATCAGATAAAAAAATGTTCAATAAACTTGAATGACAATCAAAAATAGACTGGTGCATTGAAAAATTTGTTACAAGAATCAAACGATTTCTATGGAAATTTTTTGAATGTTTATTCATTTCAAAATGAATGAATAAATAAATAGAAAATTTTACGAGAATCATAAAATCATTTCATAGAAAAAAAATGGCATAAAAACCTCATCAATAGTAGCAACAGCAGCAACCATAAGCCAGGTGCTTAACTTCTATGAATGAATGTTTTTAATTTAATCACTGAATTGATTGAGTTGAATGCTACAAAGATGTTTTTGATGATTCTGATATGAAAATGTTTTTATGCGAATAAAATTCTTTTATGATTCTTAAATCGTTTTGACATTTGTATTGACATTATTATCATGATTGTAATATTTTGCTAAACATGACAATTTTGAAAAACTTGGAAATTTTGATGATCAAACACAAATTTTTCTACTTTTCATTACTTTAGTTCAATGAGAAATGAAGAATTTCATCCAATTCATTCATTCATAGATCGTAAGCAATAAAAACAGCATTAAGCTATGACACGTGTTTCGTTTTGTTAAAAATTTGAAATTTGAAATTTTATTTTTCAAAAATTTTAAAAATTTTCCATCTCTATTCATCCTCTATGATGCTTACGAATTTTTTGTCATAAGTCACCGAATACCCGAGACTATTCTTGACAAACAAATTACAGTAGAAAATGTACTGAAAATGATTGATGATAATCATCAAATAGCAGTTGTAAAACATCAATCGATCGATATTTTGATGGGTCGAGATCTATTTGTTATATTTTGTTTTTGACAATTTTTTCTCTGTCGTTTCTCTTTCATTTAATTCAGTCATCGACTTTGACAATTTTTTTATGATTGTGTTTGCCATAAATTTTCAATGGTAAAATTTTTACGAGCACAAAACCCAACAACCACCGATGATGAATAAAAAATAAAAAATAATGCACATAAATCAACATAAGCATCATTGACTTTTATTGATATTTTGACCAATGAATTTTTCATTTTTCCATCATTTCACCATGTGTTTTTTTTTATGGGACATGATGATTTGAGTGTGTGTGATTGTGCATTAATAATTTTCAATATGAAAAATTATGGAGAAAAAATGGTTTCCGAAAAATAAAAAAAAATGTCAACTGAATTTCCAATTATTTCTTGGGTTTTATATTTTTTACCATTTTTTTTTCTCAAAAATTTATTAATATTATTTTCCTAAACCAAGAAAATCTATTATTATAAGAAATAACTCAACAACAACAAAAGCAGCAAAAATCTATTATTAGTCCCCACAAACCAAGTATACAAGTAGCAATTTGCCACTTGTTCATCATTATTATTGTTATCATTTCTTAAATATCACCATCATTATAATCAATTTATGAAGTAAGAAAAAATGAATTGAATGAAACATTTGTATCTAAAACCATTGTGATTGTGGTGAAGCTGAAGTGAAAAAAATGTAAAAATATAATGAAATGAAATAATTTCTTGTGAAAATGAAATTTTTTAAAAAATGAATTCATTACTTCTTTTCTTACATGGACAATCTTTTTCCATACATCATATAAATTTATTTAAGAAAAATGAAAAATAAAAAATCATTAAGACTATATAATCATTATTATCATTATATTTCTGTTCATTTTTTGAGAAAATAAAAATTTTTTTCAATTTAATGTCCTATTCACATGTGTGCTAAGCTCAGTTAGTGACTGTATTACCAACAATTATAATCTTACGTTGAACTAAAGAAACGAAAAAATAAAAAAATTATGATAAAGTTGAAGTTGAAGTTGATGATTATAATCAACTAATCAAAACAATAGCCATGTTGTTAATCTGTCATCGACGTGTTTGATGCGTTTTTATCGGAATGAATCGGTTTAAAGACTGACGTATTGGTCCGGCAATGAAATCATTGTGTTCACAGGAAGACCTGTGTATTTCACCCCGAAGCTTTGAATTTACGATTGTCACTTTCAGCTACAAAATCATAGCATTTCATGTGTCATTTGATATTTGTGATATTTCTTCATAAATTATTATGATTTCGTTGATTTCCTAGAGTTAAGAAAAAATAATGAAAAGTAATATTTATTCATTTTTTTATTATTTTCTTTTAAAACTCTAAGTCTTAGACTCTAAGAAAATTCTAAAAGTGTAATACAAGAAGCAGTAGCTATTCATTTACCCATTCATTTATTCATTCATTCATTGATGATAATGATTTTGTGTCTTGAAATTGAAATTTTCATACAACAAATAAACAACAACAAAAATAAATAAATAATCAATTGAATACAACAACAACCACATTGCAGCACCACATTGTTTTGGGTGGTGGTGATGGTGGAAGTATTTCAAATTTTTTTTTATTATTATTGCCTCGAGTAAATATTTTAAAATATATATTTCTGTCCATGTTTGCAAATAGAAATTGATTTTAATGATGTTTTTTTTTTGTCGAAAACTCACTGGTTTTGAACAAAAATGAATGCTTTTGAAAAGTATAAAAAGATGCCTCTGGAAATTGAAATTTCCTTTGAAAAAACATAAAATCACAAGTAATTGAATTACTCTTGAAGATTATTGAAATTAAAGAAGCTTTTTCTCGAAGAATGAATGACTTTTTCAATTTCAAATTCAAATTCAAATGAAAGTTGATGAATAATATGTAAATTTTTACAACAAATTGTCAAATTATTTCCACTATTTCTTCTTTTTTTGAATAATGATATTTACATTGAAATATGACTGTAATCATTTGTCTCAATCAAAATCAAATCAATTTATTGATTAATCATAATTAACATGTATGAATGTCTTTCAATTTTAGTATCAAAACATACTCATACAAGAAACGATATTTCGATTCAAAGTCAATCTTGAATCATCCAAAATTGATCAACAATTTCAGGGTGTTTCATTTTGAACATGACAAACGCAATAGATAATATCTTAATGAGCAAGGAAAATTAAAATGAAAATAAATAAAAATTTGCCATTTTCAACAATGTTTTTTTTAAGCCGCATAGTAAATTATATGATGATGATGATGACACGTGTATGTTGGTGTGTGTGTCTGTGTGTGTGTGTTCATTTTTAAATTGTTTGTATGATTGTACGAAATATCGTCATAGTTATTATAATAATAATAATAAAATACAATGGAAAATATAAAATTTTTTATATTATTCGTATCTAAAATGCCATAAAAAATAAATGTAAAATATCCTAAAAATTCAGAGAAATAATTCCATGAACCATACCCAAAATATTTGACATGAATTGTGATCGCCCATTGATGATGATCGCACAATAATCATAATCATTTCTGGGTATATTCAACAATAATAATAATCAAATATACCAACAAACAACAGACAAGAAACAAACAAACAAATTGCAAAAAAAAGGAAAAATTTTGCCTCGAATCTAAATGACAAACAATTGTATTAATATACTAATACCAAATACTGATGATTCGGGTGGTCTTCATTTGTTTCATTTGGTTATGTTGTATTGTATTGTTTTGTTTGTTTGTTGTTGGTATTTTCTGTTGAAAATATCGGTTTGTTGAAGTTTATCCGATTTTATTTTTTGTTCATTTTGTTTCTGGTTTAATATATGGCTATTATTAATATCATTGAAATGCCATACCATTGACTGTGTGTGTGATGATCATGATGAGGCTGTCATTGCTCATGGCTTCGGCGAAGGCGAATGGCCTTTTTGTGTCTGTGAGTCTGGGTTTGATGATGATAACCATGAAATCTTGCGTTGATCATCATCAAACTTTTACCATATGATTTAGACAAACGAAAGCAAAAAGAATCGATCCATAATACCAATGTATTGATTTGTAAAAATGTTTGATTTCAAATGTCTGAATCATCACCAGCATTTCGCTGATGATAACGATTTGAAATGATTCAAAATCATTTCAATTGAAATTGGCAACAATTTTAATTTTTCAAAAAGAATTGGAAAACGTAGAATCCTCGAGAAAATGAATTGATACATGTTATTATTCAATTCAAATGTAACAAAAACATACTGCATGCAATTGCTCGTTGTTTCATTGTTGCCAATTGCATTTTGTGTGTTTGTGTGTGTGCGTGTGATTACAGAATGGCACGCAATCTTTGCGTAGCAATAATAATAATGATAATAATTTTTCACATATGAAAAACAAAAGAACCTGGAAAAAAAATTTGAAAAGTTTTCTGATTAATTTTAAGGCTATAACCTAGCATATATTTGAAATCAAATAAACTAACAATAGTTACAATAACAATAGTCTAATAGTGGACAACTTCAAAGGGAAATATCAAAAACAAAAGACAATATCATCATCATTATTACTATTATTATTTCAATGGTTCAATGATTTGTTGTGCTGCAAAAAATATTATTAATGATGATAGTAATATAACTGATCATCATCATAATACATTCATTGATCATCATCAGGATTATGTACCATCACACCATAATTATCATTGTTATCCAATATAAATGAATGACTAACGGAAATGTGAAAATATTTTGAGAAATTTTCATTCAAAAAAAAAAAAAAAATGAAAATGAAAATTAATTTTTATTCATTAAAAAATATATGAATTATTATTATTATATTATAACTATTCATAGATATTCATATATTTGATGCCGGAAATTTTCGGTTAAAAATTTATTCACATTCAATTTTGATTATTTAGTTATTTTCATTGAAAATTTCAATGTAAAAATAATAATAATAATTTATGAAACTACCAAAACTAGTGAACAACATCTTTTTCGTTTGTTATTATTATATTTTTGGTTGCGAATATTATTAATAATAAGAATGAATATTTGTTGATGCGTGCCACGAATCGACTGGCTGGCTGGCTGGTTGGCTCATCATCATCATCATTATTTGAATGATCATGGGATATTTACAAAACAAGTTACAAATCGCACTCAAATCACAATTAATGAACGAACCAAGAAGCAAGCAAAAAAAATAAATAAATGAATAAATACAAACAAACAATGTTATTTCGTATATATGGCTATGATCATCACCAAGAAAATACAAACACACATAGCCCTCTGAAAACTAACCATCAATTTCCTAATTATCTTCTGGCACACACATACATGCATGCATTCACACGAACAAAATACGAACAACATTATCATTTGTTATTATTATTATTATTATCCCAAGTACAATTTAGCCAGTTTTTTTATTTATTTAAATCTTCATTCAGATCATCATCGTTTACAATTGAAATTCATGAGAAAATACTGAGTTTTTTTTTTAGTTAAAATGATAATGATAATTTCAAGCCAATGTCAATTTAATATGTTTTTTCTATATTTTTTTCAATCAAAGAAAAAAAATGTGACCATCATTTTCATTATTATTATTAATTAATTATGATTAAGGTCATCATCATTTAATAATAATGATAATAATTTTAGTAACATGGAAATTATGTTCAAATTTCTAATTTTAAAAAATATAACTACCAAAAAAGTTGATAATGTGATAATTACATTTGTTTGTTTAGTTTAGATTCAGTGATTCCCAAACTTTTTGAGGCCATCGCCCACTTTAACAATTTTGAAAAAATCTAAGGCTATAGTCTTTGGAAATTTTTGAAAAAATCGCCCACTTTGGGAATCACTGGTTCAGATTAACAATTGTAAAATTTACTTGTTTAGTATAATGAGAAATGGTAACCCGAAAAAAATGTAAATTTAAATTTTTTTCTTCTCATTCATATTTACACATTGAACATTTGTGGGTTTTCAAAAAATATTTCAAAGGTCTTTGCTTGATTAGTAGCTTAGAACACACTATGATTAATGGTCTATTTTGGTTTTGTATTTGCATTTTGTTTTTATTGTTTGAAATTGATGTAAACAAACAAATGAATGTGTACTTGTCATTGAAAATAGTAATCAAAAAATGGCTAAAACAAATAGATTAATCATCGGAACCAGAAAAAATCGACGACCACCATCATCATCTTTGAAATCCAAAATTGATTTTCTGAAAATCAAATTCTTCAAAAACTCTCAATTGGTTTGTGTTAAACAGCACAAAAACACATGTTTTTGTCCACCGAAACCAAATATAAATTCTGGTTGTTAATTCTCTCGACAGTAAAATAAACACGGATCGATCGAAATTGCTTGAAAATTTTAAAAATTTTCGAAAATTTCGAAAAATTTTCAATGTTTTTCGGTCAACTGGTCAACATCGTGATGTCTTTATGTAAACATTATTGAATTATTTCTATTATTGAAAAATTGAAATTTTTCAATTGTGTTTACATTATTCATTGTCAAACAATTTACAAACAAACAAATGATCGATAATGAACTTGATTGTTATATTTGTTTCGATGGCTCTGAATTTTATATTTCAAATTTTGTGGAATTTTAAAATTTCAAAATCCTAAGTTATCAATCACAAATCTCAATTGTTTCAATGCTAAAATGTCAATATTTCAAATAATTGTTTATTCTTATTGAATTTTTTCTTTTTTGTATTATTTATTATGTTGAAATATGGCCAATTTTCTTTGGATTTTTTTTGAAAATTTCAAATAGATTATTATTATTATAAACACAAATTGAATATTCGTGTGTGGTGTGTGTGTGTGTGTGTTTAACGATTTCTTTTTGTATTTATTTTTTTCAATAATCTTTGATCTCTATTATTATTGTTATTATTGATGGTGTTGATTTTTTTCATTGATTTAATTTTCAATTTTTTTCTTTTCATACTTATCGATCGATCATTATTCAATCGTTTAATATTTTTACTATTATTATTGTTATTATTCGTATTATTCTTATTCGATTGTGATATTGATGATGAAATTGTTGGTGATGTCATTGGCATAGATATTGTAGGTGTCGACATTGTTGGCGTTGTCGTATTCGTTTCGGTATTTGTATTCGTATTCATATTTGACATTGTTCTTGATTTATCTAATATTTCATCAATTTTTTTCATCATTATCACTTCATTCCAACGTTGTTGTATGCCAGGCATATATTTGAAATTTTTCTGCATTTTTAGTTGATCGTTTTGTTGTTGTGGATTTAATTGTTTTCGTTGCTGTTGTTGTTGTTGTCGTTCAAGTGATTGCCTTCTTTTAAACCCTTTTTTATTACAACAAAACATTAATTGCCAACATTTTTTCAATAATTTCGCTATTAATTGATATATGTAGAAACAGATATAAAGAATGCATAATAATAATGTAATAATCATGCCAAAAGATACGAAACGATATATTGGAAAATATATTTCATGATCAGCATTTTGTTGTGATATTCTTATCGTTGTATTTTTAATATCATCATCTTTAATATTATCAGAATCGTTATCGATTGTATAATCGAATATTATGCCATGATGTTCGAAATCCAAATTGTTTATCAAATAATAAGGATTCGGTGAATCAATCGTTGATTTGAAAACTTTACATTTTTTCAATACTAATTCATCAAATATTGTCGAATGATCATCATTGTACAGATAATGTTTAAACCATTTTTCCATTTGTATTTGTTGTTTGATCATTAAATTATTCATTTCTTGTTTACTGTCTGTAATGTTTCGTTTTGAATATAAATTTTTATCACAATTAAAATAATCGGAAAAATTTAAACGAATACAATTGAATGGTCGTGGCTGATATTCATATTGATTTGGATTGAATAATATTATCATATCGGTTAAATTTGTATGATTTACAATGAATAGTTGAATACCAATCAATAAATGTATATAACGATTATTGAACATTGCATTAAAAGGTAATTGTGTCTCTATTGGTTGTGATTTTATCAAATCATATTGATTCGGGTGTTTCGATTGAAAAATTTTCAAATATAATTCATCAGCGATTTCGATTATAAATAAATAAATTTTTCGCTTAACATCGATCATTCCGGTTATAAGATTAATTTTCTGAGCATCATCACTGTGAATATTCAAATTCATGTGAATTCTACGAGAATTATTTTCCATTAAATTTATAATTAAACGATAAAATTTTCTCTCGTCCATCAATTGAATAATTTCAAATGAATTTTCATCATTTTTATCATAATTTTCAATAATTTTTATTTGAAATGGCAATGGATTTGCTGACATCTGTATTTGTCTATTATAACAATAATAACGAAATAAATATTTTCCTTGAAATATGAGATAATGTCTTGTTTTTTCTATGTAAACGATTGAATCAACGGATGGCCATATGCAAATATGTAAAGGACATCCGAGTAATAGATTTAATGGCTGCAAAAATTGAACTCATTAATTTTTTTTCATTAATTAAAAAAAAATATTTACCAAAGTTGGTATTGGTGGCAGTAATGCATTTTTATTATTGCAATATTTACAATATTTGACAAATGAATATGATTGTTGTTGAAATATTATCAAATTCAAATAATCATTACGGGTTTTCAGTGTACTAATACCCTGTAAATATTCAATTGATCCATTATTTATCATTGATTTTTTTATTTGTATAATTTTAGATTGATCATTTGAATGTTCAATCAAATATTCATTGTTCAATGTTTCAATCAATGACCAAACGCTGATATTATCTCCATTTTTTAACAATGCTCCTGTCTTTTTTTCAAGTTTGTTAGAATGGAATTAATTGTAAATTTTCATTAAACATTACCTTGACATGATAATCCTGTAAATGTTTTTGAATTAATTTTTTCAAAATCATGACATTCAAATTAGGCCTAAATAAATCTTCATTATATTCGATTGGTAAATTATCGATTGTGAATGAATACAAAGCTATTAAATGATTGAGAGTTATTGAATTTCATGATTTTTGTACAAATATCTAAGAATAACTTACATTTATCAGCAACAAGATAATAAAAAAATGTTTTTTTCAATAGAAAAATCATTCGTATAGATTTAATTGACACTTTGATTTCAGTCAAATGATTACATAATTCAATCGATGCTGAATGACAATAATTTTCATTATTATTATTCGAAATTATTGGCAAATGATTGCGATAAAAATTATCGATACACAAATAATTACATTGTTTTTTATCATTATTCTTTGATAGATTAATGAAAAACAGGCTAATACCAAAGTCATGGCCAAGATCTAATATCAAATGAAATTGTAATCTATTTGTAATATTAATGCATTGATTTATATCGTCGTCATTGCTAATCAATGAAGTATTTTCAATCATTTCAAATAGCAATAAAGTCGATAGTAATTTTTGTATGATATTCATTTTACAAATTCATCAAATTAAATGAGAAATCAAATCAAACAAATACAAAATAATTTCAATTTTTGCTTTTAAAATGTTGAAATTCTAGAAATTTGAAATTTGATTAATTCAAGAAAACTTCTAAATTCAAATTTAAAAAGGATTGAATTAAATCATTAGGCATCCGAAAAAACCTATTGTTATTTGAATATTTCAAAGAAAAAATGTGCATTTTAAAATGTATAATACTTGTCATTCTATTGCTAATCGTACCTCTATTAATATTGAAATTGATCAACTTTCAAACAATCACTACATTGGATACGTGTAAAAATTTTAAATATTCATTGAAATTTAGTCATATAAAAATGTTGACAATTTTTCATGATCAAATGACAACAATGGAAAAAAATTATCATTTACATATTATTCTTAATGATACATTTTATAAATTTAAATTCAATTTCGAATTATGTAACAATACTTATATTAATAATGATAAAATAACGGCTAACATTCGTTACTGTCATATTTATTTAACCGAAATAATGGAAAAAATATATTGGTATCAAGAACAAGAATATCGTATGCATGTGGAGAAAAATTTCCTAAATCAATCAACAGTATTAGAGTTTTTATTTCGTCCATCAAATAAATTGCTAGCTTATCGTTTTCAATCGATTAAACATGATGTAAACACATTGACAATATTGCGTACAAATTCAATAATAAATAATCGATATAATTATGTTGTGAATGAAAATCTACCACCAATAAATTGTATAACATCATGTTATAATTTAAATTACCATCAAACAACAACCAATCAAATTGAACCTAAACAAGGCTATATTATTTTTCTAATGAATGATAAAATAATCGAGAAAATGTCATTTAAATTCAAACAATTGTCATTGCCATCAAATACATTACAATCGATTGGTGTGAAAAGAACTTGCATATTCATAATCAATATGAATTTGATATCTTTCGATAGATTTTTACATTTATTACCATGCACAACATGTGAACAAAATGATCAAACAAATGTTAAATTTTTTGATTGGTTATTGAATGGTTATGTAACGATTCCATCGAATCATACAATTAAATTGATAATCAATGAACATGAAAAAACCGATACATTTTGTTCTGGGAAAATACCGTTTGGTTTCATTCATGAATCAATTGTACATTTGTGGTGTATTGGTGAATCACGTATATTATTATTTCCATTTGGACAACATATTCTAATTAAACATCCAATCAATAAATTATCATTGATGATTGATTTAGAAAAATATATCGATTGTCCAAAAATTATTAGACAGCCCAATACAAATCAAAATTTCATTTGGTATTTTCTTTTGATATATTTTACCATTATTTTCATCTGTATCTATTGCATGCTTAAATCAACTACAATAAATCAACAATATGGACATAAGCATCACCATCATCATCATCATCATCATCATTTACATCATCATAATCATAAAGAAAATTGTGAAAATAACAAACCTGAAATACATGTTGATCCGAATCGAGTAATAATCAATAACGATCGAGAAAAATGTAATAAGAAAAATGATGATAAACGTTTTCATCAAAGATTTTTGAAAATTATATTAAATAATATCAGTGCACGCAAAAATTATCAACCAAAAGCTAATCTTGACTGTATGGAAGAAACACCGATCGATCAATATGGCCATCATCATCATCATAAAAATAAGAAAAAATTTCGAAAATTTTATAAATAAATATTTAATTATCAAACAATGATTCGATTAAAGCAAAAATTTCAATATAAAAATTCATTGAAATCGAATATTTTTCAAAATTGAAAACTTTGCAAATACAATGAAAATAGTATTATTTTCATTTAGTATTATGATTTTCGATTTGATATTCTCGGTCAATAAGACATTATCAAAAATTGAAAATGTTTGTGATTTATTAAAAAATTCATCAAATCACATACAAATGATTCGATTATATAATAATGAAAAAGAATTACATATAATCATCAATGATATACTTTATATTTATGATATGAATCAAATTTTTCTCATTGAACGAACTTCAGAACAATGGATTATGAATGAAAATCATCCTAAATTATTATTAGACAAAATGAAAACAATGATGCGCTGGTATGATCATGATGTATATGGTATTATAAACAGAGATAATTTGAGAGAATTAAAATCGATAATACGTTATAATGATTATTCTATTTATTATTTCATTGATAATGATTATAATAATAATATTTGGATGAGTATCAAACAATCATCCAGTGATTTATTGAAATTTCCAAAAGCATTTTTTCGCAGTATTGATAATGGTGTCAATCAACAAATGGGTTATATTGTTTGGCAACAGAATATCAATGATATGACTGGTTCATTGAAAAATGATGCCATACTATGGAAAAATATTGATGATGAATTAGGTAATCATTATTTGATCATTTGATTTATTGAAATGAAATCATTCATTTTTCTATGAACACTCTGCAGCAACAAATGTCGAACCAGAACTAAATTCAAAAACAGCCATAAAACGTAATGGATTTTATTTTCGTCTTTATAATAAATTATATGCCTATGAATTTATGAAAAATGGTGAAGAAATTTGTCCAAAAGAAATGCCATTCGGTTTTATTCATCGTAATTTTGTACATATTTGGTACATTAAATCTAAATTAGTTTATGTATTCAAATACAAACGATTATCTGGATTAATGAAATCATGGACAAATGATAAAGACAATAATAATTTATATCATAAAATTTTGGAATTAAATTTAGATGATTATATTGTTTGTAATGATAACAATAATGATGATAACAGTAATAATAATGATGATAGTAATTCTCAATCATGGTTAGAAATTTTTTTACAAAAAAATACCAAAATATTGTTACTAATATCAGGTGGCATACTTATAATCTTAATTATTTTGATCATATTTTTACATGTGTTCTGTCCTGTGTGGCAAAAATTCTTCTCTAATTTCAATGATAATAATCAATATAAACCTCATAATAAACATCATCACAAGCATCGTAAACATCATCACCATCATCATCATCATAAAAAACTTAAACAAAGTGAAAAAACCTCAATGTCATCATCAACATCAACAATGGCTACAGCTACAACAATCAGTGAATCAAATAAAATAATCCATTCGGATCATTTTTCAAGTTTATTAAGTCCAAAAGAAATTATCATAAAGAAACGTATTAAGCCAAAAATAGTGTTTACCAAAACTCATAATTCGATTAATAATTTCAATAAAAACAACGTCACCATTGATCGACCGAATCAAAATCAATCGAAAGAAATGGAAAAAATTCGTCGAATAGAATTAAATATTCCGACTAAATTAACTCTTTGATCCTTTCTTTTTAAAAACAATAATAATGACTATGATTTATTAATAAATAATAATTATAAATAGATTAATTAATTAATAATTTTTTATGTGAGTTTGAGTAAACAATTCATTTAGGCATCTATTTTTTTTTCTTATAAATAAATATTTATGTTAATAATATTTTCATTGATTTTATAATTAAGATTATAATAATAATAATAATTTAACATTAGTTTAATCGTTGGAGAGAAAATTTAACAATTTTTTTTCAAAGATAAAATCTTTTTTTTTCTTATTGTTTTTCAACCATTATGATCAAGACTCAAGTTTGATATTTCGGACAATAATGCTTGAATCGATGATGATTGATCAGTATTTTGATTGCTGTTCACATGTTTATTTTCAATATGCTCATTTTTAATTGTAGAATTTGATAAAATTGAATGAAAACTTTGACGTATTACATTGTCAGTGGCGGCAGAACAGCCTGCTTTTGACCAATTATAATGAAATTTTGGATTATCCATATTTTCATCGTTACTATTGCTAATTGTTATATTTGTTTTTGTTTCAGATTTTTTCACCATCATTGTGATAGATTGCATAATGTCTTTAAAAAATGGATAATAATTACATTGAAAATCAAAATATTCGTTCAATTCTTTATCACCAAAATCGAATCGAATATCCATATTGATATCATCAAAATCATTGTCTTTTGATTGTTCGACCAATGATTTATAATTATTATTATTATCATCAATTAGTTCATGAAATTTCGGATCCCAATCATCATCAAACCATTCTTTTGAATTTTCAATAAATAGATCTTTATCAAATTTTTCATTGAATAACCAATGATGAAGATCATTTCGTAAACGTTCCATATTAAATTCAGGTTTAGGATGTAAATACCAGCAACGACTTGAACCACGATAACAAACACCTTTTGAAAATGATTCACATGGTTGTGTACGTTCTTTGCAATCATGCAATGGACGTGGTCTTATTTCATCTAAACCATGTGCAAAGCAGCATTGATCACCGTATGGACATTCACCAATTTCGGATTTATAAATGCATAATTCTGTTTTATAACGATCAAATTTTATAAATCTTTTGGATTGTATCAATATATCATTAGTGTTACTGCTGTTACCGGCACAATAACCACCAATCATTGTTGATACTGTATTTGAACGATTTCGTCCAGTATTATTAATTAATGTTGAATGTGATAACAAAGATAATATTGAATCATTCGAAGACTATTTTATCATTTAGAGAATTAAGAAAATAATAAAATATAGTATATGAATGAATTCATAATCAATATTACCATCGATGATCTACGTTTATGATGATTAATTGTTTGATGATTTAAATGATGCGTATGATTTTGGTGATATTGTTGTTGTTGTTGCTGCTGATGATGATGATGATAATGTTGACAAGTCAACAAATCTATGTAATAAAAAAAAAATTAACAATGTATTCAATCAAATTTTTTACAACAATTATTCTCAAATATCAAAGATCTTAATGCAGATCAACTTACGTGCTGCTTTCGGATCATTCATTATCATCATAGTGCCAGTATTTAATGATACACATCTATCACGTAATGGTGTTGTTGTTGTTGCTATTTCATTGATTAAAATAGAATTTCCATCATCAATGTTATCAACATTTGGTTGCATAACAGATTCAATTTGTTTTGATTCTGGTGACACATGTTGGCAGTGTTCTATTGTTCGAATTGAATCATCATGTTGAATGATATTCGAGGAGTTATTATTAGTGTTATTATTTTCAATTATTGAATTATCATCTACATCATTTAACTTATTCGAATCTATATCGATTGATTGATTATCATCATCACTCAGATTAATTGATTCAAATAAACATTCAATTGAATCATTTTGATTCTCTTTGTCATTATTGTTATCAACATCAAATGAATCATCATCTTCATCGATTATTTTTGTAACATAATCATTCCATGATGCGATATCATTTGTTATTGGCGAAAATTTTGTATTCAATTCATCATTAGAATTAATTATTTGCCTCCGAAATTTTTCCATTGAACATTCAGATTCAAACGCAGGCATTGTTGTTGTTTGTTGAAAATTAATTAAATTCTCATTATTAGAATTATTGAATTTCACATCAAAACAATTGAATGATGATGTTTTATCAAAATTATCGAATTGTTTTTGTCGATTATTGTTATTAATGATTGTTGGAAAAAAATCTGTAGCATTTGGATTTAAATTTTGACCATTTTTGTTACATTGAAATGAACGATTATTTGTATTTTCATCATTCATTTGTTCATTGTAATTTGCTAAGCACTGAAATTGATTAATTATTTGATTTTGTTGTTGTTGTTGCTGCTGTTGTTGGAAATATATGGACTGAGGACAGAATAATCTTGTCATCAATGGATGATTGAATCTGGTTTGACCATTATGACCTTGACCACAGCCAAGCATTGATTGTGGCCAATGATTATGATTATTATTGCATTGTTCAGTTGCTGTCATGTTTGTTGCTTGAGTAAAATTTGGATTGACAAAATCATATATCACAGATTGTTGATTGCTATTACCACTGTTATTATTATTTACGGAAGATATCGATTGAGGACAATTACGATGAGTCATCGACATTTGCTGTTGCTGCTGCTGCTGTTGATGAAATTGATATGCCAAAGTTGATAACATTCGAGTTAAACATTTTTCAGAATTTTTAGATAGTTGAGAAATTGAAGGTTGTTGCCATTGATTCATATTATTGGATGATGCTGCCGTCGTTGCATTCGGACAAAATCCAGGAGGTGGACGAATAGCCATTGTCGAAGGATAAACAATGGGAATTTGTGGTTGTTGTTGATTGTTGAACAATAAATTTTGATGATTATTTTGATTCATCATCATCATCATTGTATTATTTCCTTTAGTCAATTGTCGCTGAGGTGCGAACCATTGTGATTGATTTGGTCCGTATGGAATCGTTGGAAAATTATTTTCTTGTTGATTTACATTAAATTGCTGTGATCTTGATTGTTGATTATTTTGATTGATTGTTGACAGCATTATTTGTGATGGAATTGTGCGCCTTTGATGAATGTTTTGAGGAAAACGACTAGATTGTTGTTGCTGCTGCATATTCATGATTGATGATAATTGCTGCTGTTGAAAATGAGTTTGTTGTTGTTGTTGTTGTCTATCAGCCAATAATAATTGATTATTGATTTGTTGTTGTGGATCGATTTGTAAAAATGTGACTAGACCAGAATTCGATGGTGAAACATTTACGAATTGATTGCTTTGATTTTGATTATTATTGTTAGCATTGTTAGATTGTTCTAATATCATTTTACAATTATCAATAATACTATTGTTATCATTACTATTTTCAACATTTTGTACTGCATTTTTTATGGTACCAATCTGGAATGATTTTGTATTTTCCGCTGACAATGTAGTAGATGAATTAATACCAGCAACACCGGTAGCAGAAGAAGACGGAATGTTCATCTTTCATATATATTTTGCTCAGGATTTATTTCGTCAAAAACTATGAAATAAAAGCATTTTAAATAAAAAAAAAATATCCCTGAATATGTTCGAATACCATACCTGTGATGAATCAATTTTGAGATTGAAAAATCAACAGCATTAATTGAATGATTGATTTAAAAAAAAAAATTATCACATTAAAATTTTCAACATATTTTGATGAAAATAATAAATTATTTGATTTGGGTTTCTGATTTATTTAATTTTTTTTTTTGAAATTTAAATTTATTTATTTATTTTTTTGTCGATTTGAAAATAAAAATTCGAAATATACGCGCGTTTTAAATAATTTCATTTTTTTTTCTTTCGGTTCATGTACAAATGGATATTTATTTCAATTTATTTT
This sequence comes from Psoroptes ovis, assembly GCA_002943765.1. Lineage (NCBI taxonomy): Eukaryota > Metazoa > Arthropoda > Arachnida > Sarcoptiformes > Psoroptidae > Psoroptes > Psoroptes ovis. The sequence continues at coordinate 944,109 of PQWQ01000011.1, read as the reverse complement.
CATTTTTTTTTCACATTTAATTGTTAAATGTCAATCATTTGTCATCATCGATTTTAACCACTACAAATATCCAATGATTTCATTGTGATATTATCAATCATTTTGAATTGTTGATAAAAAAAATGAATAAAATTTTAAAATGACAATATTTAACCATGAGATTATGTTTTGTCCAATTTTTTTTCTGTTCATTCAAATTCATTGAGAAAATATCAATGAATATAATCTCAACGTCTTCATTTTAATTATATTTGAATCTCCTAAAAAATTTAAATTTTTCCTCTTTACACTCTTGTTTCAATAGATGGCTGTAGTATTTGAAATTTGAAATTTTCAAATTCAAAAAATCATTTTTTTTTCTTGTTTCAAAAATAATGTTTTAATTTAGGAAAAAAATCATCATTTGTTTTTTTATTTGATTTGATTTGTATTTTTAACCTTGATATTTGACAGTACACACATGCACACACGAACACACACACAAATAAACAAATTCAAATCCAATGAAATCAGCCACATAATTAACAGGGCGCCTACAATTTTCATTCATTTTCATTGTTGTCAAGAAAAAATATCAGGAGAAAAAAATCAAAAAAAATGAATGTTCCGTTCCAAAATTAATCCATCAATTCAGAATCTTGTTCGTTTATTTGTTTATTTCCAAGTATTGCATTAATTGAACACTAAAAAAAGCTAATTTTTTGTTTATTTTTAAACGATGTTTCATTATTATTCTTATTTCTTGTGTAAAACAATGTGTAGGCGTTCATAACTTTGAAATGATTTTCCCCATAAAAAAATTCACATTGAAAAATTCATTTTCATTTCTCTTGTTAGGATAGATGGTATACAAAACAATTGTGATAATACGATTGAAACCACACACACAAAAAAATGCAGTGAAATTCCAAATTAATGATGATGATGATCATCATCAACGAAACAATTCAACAGTAGCTCTAATTTTATTTCATTCATTTTTTATTTCATTCTGTTCATTATTATTGTTCTTCGGTGTTTTTAGAGAAAAATCATTTAATTTAATCAAATGATTCACCTTGATTTGGGATCAACGGATTCCGTAGAATCCTTGTGATTATTTTTGAGACTATTTTTCAGTCATTTCCCAAAATATCACAAGATCTTTTGAATTGAAAGAACCCAGAGAAATTTATTTTTCTGTAATTAGAAATTTGACTGAAAATAAACTCCATGCAATTTCATAAGAAAAAATTCCCGCAAAACAAAATCTCGATTGATCAACTGATAGATTGATTGATTGATCAATGAAAATGAATGATTCGATACGCCGAATCCTTGGATTTTTATAACATCATTAATTTATTTATATATATTTGATGTTTGTTGTATTTGTCGAATGCGCTTTTGCCAATAACAATTCATTATTCAACCATTCAAAATATAAATATCTAAATATACATTTTGTCTCTTTCATTTTTGGATTTTTTTTTTTCATTTTCTTTGATTCTCTTTCTTGAAATTTTTCTTTTCTTTTCTTAACAATTCATGTCTAAATTCATATTAAAAGAAAATTGAAATTAGAAAAATAATGAAAGAAAACACGTTTTTATTTTTTGAATTTATTTCATTTGTTATATTCAATTTATAATTTTGGCATCCACACGACGAAACATCAGTATTCAGCAAATCAGTAATTTTGAATCGATTTATCATTTCGAAATTTTTTTTTTTCAAAAATTGATTACAATAAGCCATCGACATTCACGCAAGCAACACGACATTTAAATTCAACGATAATCAAATCCTTATGATTCTAGTCATTATAAAATGAAATTTAAAATCCCACTATACATCTTTGTATAATTGTATTAACAAGCTCTGCTTATTCAAATGTGTTTTTATGTGATAAAATTTCAAGCAAATGAACAATTGCTAATTCTGTTAATTGCCCGATAGATCATCATCAACATTATCATCATCATCATCATTATTATCATAACCATTATTATCCTCATAATCACCGGAAAATATGATTGAATTAAATATTTATAATCAATTGAATTCATATTTGTTCATTATTTTATTTATTATTTCGATAATTAGTACATCGATTGTAAGTACAATGCTTGAAAAATGAATAGATTTTAAATTTTTAAATCTGCATTTGACAAGGGATATTGGAATCTATTAGATAATCAATTTAACTCTAAATTTATTGATTAATTGATCACGAATATACAATTTGCTTTTACAAATTTCAATTTCAATCGAAAGAATAATCAAAGAATGTAGAATTCAATTAATCAATATGAATCGGACATCATCTTGAATTGATCATTTTTTTTCTTTTGTACATTTTGATTGTGATTTTTTTCTTAAATTTCAAAATTGATTTTTGAAAAAAAAGAATTTCATTGAAAATTTTGAAGAAATTTCATTGAAATTTTAAGAAAAAAAATTTTAAAATTTCGCTGAATCAAAATACAAATAAAAAAATATATGAACAAATATGGGCAGATGGTTGAAAATAAGAAAAATAATAATGAATTTCATTTGCTGTTGAATGTGCGTGTCCACAAATCATTGAAAATTTTTTTTTGCCTCTCATTACTCCTAAAATACTCCATCATCATCATCATCATCAGCCATTTATGGTGGCATAATTTTTAGAATTGAAAATAATATTGAATTTGCAAATACATGTTTGATGATGTTAAAATTAAGAACAAGCAAACACTAATTTTTGAAGCAAATAAAAGCAAAATTGCAATCGCGCTTAACATCGATGATAATAGTAGCAAACAATAACAATATATTAGGTTGTCCGAAAAGTTTTTGCCGATCATATCATAGGGAATTTTTGAAAAAATCGGCAAGAACTTATCGGACAACCTAATACATTGATCTTCAATTTTTTCTTTTCTTATTATTATTTTTTTTTCAAATATTTAATTTGAAATTGATTGTAAATAATATTTTTATTTGAAGGACATTGCAATTTCTATTGTTTTTTTTCCATAGTCATACTATAGTAAGACTTTGAAATGTCCAATACACTACCACCTTTTCTCTCTGCTAGTTTGATTAGTAATTGTCATACAATTTTTTTTTTTATAGAAAAAATTGTTGTAATAATTTTTTTTGCTTACAGTCATTTATTGAAATATATTTAATAGATTTGATGGCCTAAAGAAATCAATGATTAAAATCAATTGGCATCAATATAAAAATGTTGTAATAAATTTTAGATTATTAGAAAATTAATGTAACGAGAACATTATATCTCATTAATATATATATTGAAATAGAGTTGATTTGTTGAACATGTTGTGTGGGGCATTTATGAAATGCTTGACATTTATATTGTAAAAATGTAATACATCAATAATTATGATATATTCCAAAATGATCAGAATGGAATTAATAAAAAAAATTTATGATAATTTATGATAATCGTTTAGTTAATTTTATTTTATTTTCATTTCATTTTTCAAATTATTTTATTCGAGTGTATATAGAATGGACAACAATTGATAAAAGCAGCGAAACCATTACCGCCGGCACCATCACCATCACAAATAATAACGGATGAATTTAGTCCATTAGTAACGGCAAGATGTGATCGTGGTGTTATGTACATACAGATTGTTACACAACAACCATTTTATGGTGTTGCACATACACGTGATTTTCGTAAATCACCATGTATGATTGTTGGTGATGGTTCCTATAATACTACATTGAAAATTAGTTTATTAGCACAAAGCAATGATGAACTTTATTGTGGTGTACAACGCTTTAAGGTCTGTTTGATCATTATTGTTGATTCTCAAAAAATAATTTAAAATGTTTTTCAGGGTGAAAGATCGGTTGGTTTAGCGGTACGTATGCATAAATCATTGGAATTATCGGAAGACCGTTTCTTTTACTTAACGTGTCAAAATGGCTATCAAAATGTTCGTGGCGGCACTTATCGAGTTAATTTAAAATTAATCGATGCAAACACTGAACAGCGTGCTGTCAGATTAATACATGGACAACCATATAAATTACGTGCCGAATTATCACCGAAAGATAGTATCACAACATTACGGATAAAAAATTGTTTTGTTTTTACCAAATCTAATGATAATGTAGAATTGATTGATCGTACAGGATGTCCAGCCATAACAAATTTGATTGCACCATTCTATTATAATGATTCTTCAGTTGGTGAAGCATATATTGCTGAAATGTTTAAATTTCCTCAAGATGCAAAAGTACATTTTCAATGTGATGCATTATTATGTCGTGAAAATTGTTTTGAACCTGATTGTGAAAATAAACGTTCCGATGGCCGTGAATATGAATTAGATGGTTATTCTCAGGTATCAGCATCCACATCGGTTTTCATACGAGAACCAAATGAATCTGACGGTAAAATTCAATCTATTTTTTTAAGATGATTTTTTACTGATTTTCTTGATTTAAAATTTTAGCTTTGATGGATGCAAATCAATCGGATCTTGAATGCACTGAATGGCGTTTTCCATGGCTGATCACATTGTGTATTTGCTTAGCAATTATGCTATTAGTCATGTTATTATTGAATTTATTCATGTGTTCATCTCTAACATGCCGCTGTATTAAAACTGATGTCAATGAAAAAGAACCTGAAGATTTAGATGATTATGATCCATATCGTGCCGATTGGACAGCACCGAATTCTTTACAGGGTTCAAGATATTCATTACAACACGCAAGACAGCACTATCCGAGTGACGAGACATTACGTTCAAATAATACATCGAATCCTGATTATCAACATGATAATAAAGGTTTTGTTCAAACATCTGATAATCATTCACATCATCGAAAACATCCGAAAAAGTCAAAAAGACAAGCACATGCTAATATGAGTGTATCAGAATCAGATAATGAATCGATTGATCATCATCATCAGCATCATCATAATAATCAATATGATGATGAATATTATCCACAGCAACAACATCATCCACATCAAAATTATGGTTCACTGCGTCCAATTCGCACACACGAAATTGATTATAGTTTCGATAGAGGTTATCCTGATAAAAATAAAAGATATTAATTATAATTCTCACTTTTTTCTCTCGTTTCGATTAACCAATTGTTTCATTACTAAATTATACAAAAAGGAAAATTTCAGAATGTTAATAAAAAAAAAGTAAAATTAACCCAATCTGGTCGTTTAAATTTATTAAAAAAAAAATAAATTAATCAATTATCAAATCAAAAAAAAAATGTTTATCCTCATTATTTAAAAATTTCAACACAAGAAATTGTCATGGAGCTTTTTCGATTGATTAATTAATTGATCTCTATAGATAATCTCTTAATCAATGTTATTGTTTTTTGAGCCATTTTAAATTGATTTTTACAATCGATTGAAATGTCATATTAGTAATTGAATTTTTTTTTTAAATTGTTCTCGAAAAATGTATCCAAGAAAAAATGAAGATATTGTTGAAATCGAAACCGTTCGAGATAATAATGTACACGATGACCATTATAATGAAACTTTACATTCAAATAATGATATAACTGTAACATCGATTTCACAATTGACACCGCTTCGATTATTCAAGGCTAACAATCCGAATGGTAGTATCCTCAGTGTTTTCAATTTTAGAAAGAATTTAAAATTTTTTTCTATTTTTTACAGGCACCATCAATCGAGCATTTGATTTGAATGAAATAAGAAAAAAAAGTTCAACTGATATAAGTTTAAATGAATCAAATGAAATAAAAAAAACGCAAAGAAAGGTATCGGAAACGCCGTCAACAAAAACAAAACCTATTAAATTGCCATCATTGGTAAAATTACCAGCACAAATAGATGCACGCACTAAAATTGAATTGAAAATGATTGAAACTAAATTCATTGATAAATTTAAAAATGAAAATTCATCAATCATTCATCGAATAAAGCTATTATTGTATGATTTTCTCAACTATCCAAGCGGTTATTGGTCATATTTATATCATATATCAGTAACAATTATGTTGATCATTTATCTTGGTCTAATTATGTTCACATCACGTACAACATGGGAAGAAAATTGTTTCATCTATAATCATGATCATCGTCTAAAATCCTATTATGAATTATTGATATTCATACATTTTTTCATTGAATTCGTTTTACGATTTTGGTCATCGAATGTGAAATTACCGTATAAAAGAATGAAAACATCAAGATGGATAATGAAATATTTTTTTGATCGTATTTCGCATTTATTCGATATATTCTTGATGATTTGTGGTTTACTATCCACCACCTGCTTTGTTTGGTCGAAATTGCCAATTGATTTTACACAAGAATTATATGCATTGATTATGCTTCGCAGTTTTCATCGTCTTTTCAATGTTATACAATGGAAAAGTATACAGAAACGTGATAGTCCTTTGACACTATTGCTAGAAGTGTTTTATGACGGTGGACAATTTCTATTAACTACATTTCATTTGGTTATTTTAATTATATTCTTTGTAGCATATGGATTATACTTAGCTGAATCACATCCTGATCCAGATCATAATCCAAAAGATGTAACTATTCATAATCTTATGGATTCAATTTACACTTCAACCATTACATTATTGACCATAGGTTTTGGAGATTTTTATCCAATAACTTATGCTGGACAAGTAGTAGTGAGTGTTGGCATATTGGTAACTTTGGCATTCTTTGCATTGCCTAGCGGTATCATTGGTACATCAGTTGCGATCAAAATATCGAAACAAAAACAAAGTCGTAAGAATAAAATACGCAAAATTTTAGCCACAACATTAATACAACGTGCTTGGCGTATATTTCATCGAGAACGACAATTCGAAATGGTTGTGTTGCTAAATCATATGCGTGAAACTGGACAAGAATCATCATTACGGATACATACAAATCAATTATTATGGGATAAAATCGATTCAGTCATCAATAATCGACGACAATTTTTTGCTTCACAATTCATACAATTATTATTATTCAATCGGGCAAAAAATAAATTTCGTTCAATCATGTCGGACGATAATTATTATTCAAGATCATCTTTGAAATTGTATGAAACCAGAAATTATGAAACATTAGATTTATTGAAAAAAACACAAGATCAATTAGATCGAATGCTACAAATTGATGATAATCAAATATCGGACGATTATTTATCGATATTGAAAAATTTTGAACATAAAATTCAATTAATGGAAAAGCAAATGAATCAACAAAATAAATATCTAATGGAAATATTATCATCACGACAGTGATAAAGATAAACATTTTAAAAAATATATCATTTCAGATCAATTAATCATTTATCGATGATATCCTTGAATCCTTGAGTCCATTGCAACCAAAAAAAGGTGATAATTGATTGATAAAAATGACACTTGATTAGGGATTAATGGATTCACTAGTGTTTATGAGTGATTAAATAAATTGGTGCTAAAAAACAATCACAGCAATCAATTAATGAATCAATAAATAATCCAATTGTTATTATCAAATATTTATATTATTGCAAAAAAACCGAAAAAAAAAAACAAATTTTAAAGTAAAATTAAACAATAAAATAAATAAATTTAAATCATTTTACGTCAACTCATTGTCTGGCGCCATTCGATGATCATGATGATTAGATTTGATTGATGTGATTGATTTTTAAAAATAGCTTACTTATCATAATGACATTCTTCTTGATCGAAATTGATTATGATGTTGCTGTGGTTGATTTTGTTGATTCAAAAAATTCATTGGGATTTGAGAATTATTGAATATTTGGTGATTTTGTCGTCGTTGTTGCATTTGTTTTGATGAAATGGTCGTTGAAGGCATCAATGATGGATTGATATGAACAGTCGGTATCGCTGTTGAGGATGCAGGTAAATATGGCTGCTGTTGTATGAATGAATGATCATGTTTTAATGATTGAATTTGATTATTTGCGTTTGATGATGATGGCTGAACAGTTGTTGTAGTTAATGTAGGGAAGTAATCATTTTCATCATCATCATCATCATCAGAATTATTGTCTTCTATGCTTGTATTACTCGCAGATGTAATTGTGTGAAGATTTTTTGTTTTATTCAAATTTAAATTCATCCGAATCGATTGTGCTGATGATAATTTATTTAGATTTGTTTTGACTTCAGCGTTGATCGCTTGAGCTGCAGCATTCATAGCTATTGATTTTGATAATTTTGAGCGATTATTAATCGACATTGGCTGTGCTTGTTGCTGCTGTTGTTTAGCCATATTCATTGTAATGGGTTGTATTGACTGCTGTGACATTTGAAATGAACGATTTAATGTTGTCGACGATGTATGTTTACGACCAGTGGTCATAGTTGTGTTAGCATTAAAACGTTGATTATTTGTACGTAATAATTCAATCAATAAATGATTTGCTAATAATTGTCGATGACATTTATCTATTGAATATCTTATATTATTTATATATTTTTCAATCATATTTTGTTTGGTTTCAATTTTCATTGACATATTCGATACACGATTCTCAGTAATTTCAATTCGGCGTGATAATTCTTCAACTGATTGCTGTACTAATTTTGTTCTCAACAATACTTCTGTTTGTCCTTCACTATAACTTTGAACAATTGTTTTCATATCGAATGGCCGTAATAATTCTTGAAATTTACTTAATGCAACCAAAAATTGAAGCAATGCGATAAATTTTTGTGCCATTGATAGATAATCATGTTGTTTATAGATTGGCATTGGACGTTCGCGAAAAAATTTCGATACCAATTCATAAGTGCGATGAGCTTTCCATGATCGATATGCACGTTGTATTAATAGGGCTGCGGCAACTTTTTTTCGATTCTTGATATTATTTCGTTCGACTTCTTCGATTTTCAAAGCAAGACCAGTACCAATTATACCGGCTGGCAAAGCAAATATTGCAACACCTAATATTGTGAATAATGTTGAAATTATTTTGCCAACCCATGTAACCTATTCAAAATTAGGGAAAAATAGAATTAATAAAAATGTAAGATTGATAAATGCTTGAAATTTACCGGCACTCGATCACCATAGCCGACTGTTGAAAGTGTTACGATCTAAAATCAAAATCAATTAAAAATCTAAAATTAATAATTATTGTCAATGATATACGAACCCCCCACCACATAGCATCAGCAATACTATTGAAATTTTCATTAGTATCTCGTTCGACTAAAAATGCAACATAAGCCAAAACACATAATACAATAAATTCTGTATAATAAATGATGAATAATTGTTCACGTTGATCATAGATAACTGATGCTAACACTTTCCATGGTTTTAATGGACGATTCAGTGTTAAGACTTGTGCTACCTGAAAAAAACGATGAAAACCACGAAATGCTGATATAACAAATACTTCATGACCAGTTTTACTTGGATTAACGATCAAAACAATTGTTGTAAAGCTTAATATAACAAAGTCAATCAAACGTGATGGTACGGTTAGATAGCGAACTTTACCCATTAAACCACGATAACGACGTTTACATGCACATGACCATAATCCTAGACAAAATTCAATATTAAACCAAACGACGACTACTTTTTCGAGCATATAAACTGATTTGATTGCTTTTTCTTGCAATGGAGCTTGTTGTATTGTTGCACATATCGTTAATATTAAACAAACAAATACAATTACAAAAACCATTACATGATATGTTATTGACCATGGTGTGCCTGTCGATGGATGATTTAAAAATTGATATATTTTAAATCTTCTTCGATGACTTTTCAATACACCAGCTGCAGCATTGGCCATAGCCGGATCATCCGGAACAATCAAATCATCAAGATAGGCCATTATGTCTGATTTACGGCGATCACGTAGTTCTCGTTTTTTTCTTACATCATCTAACATTGCCATTATGCGTAATTTATTACGAGCAGCAGATATCGAAGAATTGCGTGCACGGCTATATGATTGATGTTGTGTTGGCGATGAGCCTGGCGATTGATTAGCCCCATATCCATTTGACTGATCTATTTGAATTGTCGGTATTGATTGCTGTGGTTGATATTGTTCTTCGATTTCTTCAGGCATAAAAGAATTTCTTCGTCCACCAGTTATACCTGCAATACCTGTATTCCACCAGCTTGGTTGTGGTGGCTGATAAACAGGTGGTGGTTGCGGTGAAATCGGATGTATTGTATTGTAAAATGGTTGTTGACCATATTGTTGATGATGTTGTTGTTGTTGCTGATTTGCAACAGATGATGGTGTAATGTTTAATGATGAGCGAGCAAAAGAATTACGATTCGATGCCATTATTCAATTGGCAAACATGGATAATAATTTTAGTTGAACAATTTTTGAATAAAAGTCAAAATATTCAAAGACAAGTTGCCATTTTTTTTCTAAAAAACTAAAAGTGTAACAAAATCAAAAATCAAATCACTCATGACCGATTAAACGAACGAAATAATGTCACATTCAAATTTAAATTTGAACTAATTTATCAATGAATAATTTGCACACGATTTCTTATGTAAAAAAAATGACAAAGTTGAAAACTAAATCAAAGAAAATCGAGAAAAATTTGATGGTTATTATTATTATCATCATATGTTGTGATGATATATGGATTCACAAAAGCATGTACAAATCATTTCTATTAATTTACTTAAGCATAAAATTGCTATTGATAATAATTTGGTCGATTGATATACGAAAGAAAAAAAAAATAATAAATTAATCAATCAATTGATTAATTTTTCAATCAAAGATAGAAGTAAGAAATGAAAAGAAGGACTAAACCGTTTGAAATAATCAATGACATTTTGGGCTTAAGAAATTTATGCTTATGAAATCATACCACTACAAATACTAATAATACTGATATTGACATGTTAATCATTATTAATTGAATTTGGATTTATTTTCTTCAATTTTTTTTTTATTTGATGAATCTGAATAAACATATTTCTGGTAAAAAAATATAAAATTTGATTGTAAAAATGCGCCATTTTTTTTTCTGTGGATATAATCATATAAAAATAGAAATTCAATACTATTTAATATGTTTCAAGATGTTGATTTTTTCGAATACGAAAAAATCAACTTATTTTGATTTGAAATCATTTCTCTGATTTGAAAAATTCATTGATTCAATCATTTTGATTGTTTACAATCATAAAAAAGCTACAACAAATATTTATATGATCAAATATCGCAAAACAAAAAATGTTATCATCATCATCATTGGCCATTTATTTGAAAGTGCAACATAGTCGAAATCGATCGACATCTGAACATATGCAAATTTTTAATCATTAATCATCATCATTATTATCATCGTCTTAAATATTATGAAATTATCATTTGATAAAAGGAAAAATATATTTAAATCATTTCAAAAGAAACTGATAACTGTGGTAAAATCTTTGAATTTTCATTTTTATTGATGCCACCTGATGAATATATGTTTTATTCAATTCAAAAAATTTATTCATTTTTTGAATAAATCGATGGATTTGATTTAAAAATTTTTCTGGAAATAAAAAATTTTGCTCAAAACAAAATGATTATCTTTATAAACCTGAAACATCGGTTCAAGATATATTATTATTATCGACTATTTTAATATTATCGACCATATCAGTAATATTATTTCCGTAATGATTTCATTATTGGATTTTTGCTTGGTTTATCAATCATGGTGTTATTATTTCATTTTATTTTTCTTTTACAAGAAAATTTTACTTTTCAACATCTTACATCAATGTATTTTTTTGGCAAATACCAATTACATTTTGAATCAATTTATGCTCAAATCAAATGTGGATATAAATAGTTTTTTTTCCAAATATTATTGATTACATATTTTTGTAATAAAAATATGAATATATCAACACAGATGAAATTAAATGAAAAAATCAAGGAAATGGCTAACGTTTGAAAATTTTCATTTTTTTCATGTCCGAAAATAAACCAAATCATTCATCATCATTGAAAATTTATTTTAATAAAATTAAACGAATAAATTGTAATAATTATTTTTATTGTTTGATTGTATTTCAAATATTTGATATTTTATTTTAATCATTTAAAAATTTGTATTTTTTTCAAGAAGAAAGGAGGAATTTAGACTAGAAATTGGTACATATAAAAATTTCAATGTACGAATCGTCGAATGGAAAATGGTCGTAAATTCATGGTTCTGGTATAGTAGAAATCATAGGAGAAAAAATTCTGGTATTAAACATTGATTATTATAAAATTTTGTTGGAATTTATAATTCAAAAAATTTATGGAAAATATGAGAAATATTATTGATGATTATTGTGTTAAAACACTTAGTGATTGTCCCATAATACATCTGTATTACCATCATTATGATCAACATATTTTTGTACAACTTTTTTAGCTGGTATTTCATCATCGTGCGATAAATAATATTCCGAATCTTTATCCAATTCTTTGGCCAATTTAGCTAATGCAATCGGTAATAGTGGTATCGGTATTGGCAACGGTATCGGTATCGGCATATATTTCTTACGTTTTCGTAATTTCATCAACATTAACAATGCTGGTGCACCTTTTTTACCGAACAATTTACGCATCAATAAATTTCCACCATTTACTCGTAATTGTTCTTCGAATAATAGATTGATGACAATCGATACGATGAATATTGTCCACAGAATACGCTTAGTACGTAATGATAGCGATGACATTTTTAATGTGGTTTCAGTCTTCAGGTGAAAAAAACCAAGTTTATAAATTTTTATTTATTCAATTTTTAAAATTCACAAATCAAATAAAATTTACTTTGTCGAATGATGTTCAAATTCAAAATGAAATTGATCCGAAAAATGTTTTTTGAACAAAACATCGAAAAACATTTGATTTTTTCATTCATTAATAATTTACTCTTTGGTTTTTTTTCCTTTGAATGAAAAAACTCTCACCAGAAATGTAATGTAGAGTAGGAACTTTAATCATTTCGGAGATATAATCAGCATGTAATCAATTTATATTTGTACTAATACACCTGATCATAAACAGTTTTAATTTCAGCCTTTTTTACAAAAACATCAATTAATCAATCCAAGCCCAGTCCAGTTGGTTCAATGAGGTAGGAACAACAAAGTGAAATTCAAAGAAATGAAAAAAGGAATTGAAAAATAATAACCGGATGAAAATTTTTACAACTTTTCATTTATGGACAAGCAAATAAATGAATGTTATGTAATGTATATGAATGGGTGAATGTTTAATATGTTTTTAATATTTCTCTCAAACATTTTCCAATTGATTTCTCTTTGAAATGTTAAAATAAAATGAAAATTAAATAGATTGATATTTTGTCTCGATTAAATTTATTCATTTATTTTTGCATCAAAAAATAATATAATCTGGAAATAATAAAATTTCGAAAATTATTTTGGACTTTCGGAAATTAATTATTTGAATATAATTTTCTTTTCCTTTTCTCAAATCTATCACATGATGTAATGATGAGCGCATACAAAAAACAATTTTTTCGTAATTTTGCCTCTTGGATGTTCATTGCATATTTGATAAGTGGTGCAAATGAGAGGAAAAAATTTTTTTGGGCAATTAACAAAAATAAATTGTTAATTTTTCATTACATTTTTTTATCGCGGTGGTTTTTTCCGTCGGTAGCCGAAATCCTTCCGAAAATAGCTCTCTCAAAAACCCGAACGGATCAACGGCTGGAATCAACAGGTTGTTTTTTTTTTTTTTTTTTTTTTTTTTGGTATGAAATTTCTGTTTGAAGGAAAAAATATCGAAGAAATAAAAGGAAAAAATGATTGATTGATTTCACTTTGAATTTTCGGCAATTTTTAGCAATTTTTCCCTGCATTTTAATTTGAAAATTAATTCAAAGGAGGGAAAAAAATTTGAATTTTTTTCGATTTCAAAAAAAAAAAGAGTTTCTATAGCCATCTGTGATTGTCGAAACAAAACTAGCTTTATTTCGATTATTTTGAATTTCACCACAACCGATGGCAGTACTCGTTGAATATTTGAAATTTTTTATTTGGCGGTTTGATTTACGAATGAATTTTTACTAATCAAAAATTTGAAAACAAAACAACAAGATTTCAGATAAAGAATATTGATTTGCTTTTCATACCCATCAACATGAAAAGAAAATCAATAATTGATTCAATGATTGCTTTCAACATATTTCCATGTTTTCGCCCATAAATTTTAATAATTTTTATTTCAAAATTAAAATATGTTTGACAGCTTAACAACATCATCATCTCGATCATCATCATCATTATCATCATCAATTTTGGCAATCATCGATTTATTAATTCTTAGTGAATTCTTTCGAAGAAGAAAAAAAATATGGAAATCAAAATATTTTTACTTGAAAAATTACATTAACATTACATTATATTTACATTCACTTTCAATTTTCGTATGAAATTTTTATTTTTATTTCATTTTTTTTATATTTTTGTTATGAAGATGAATATATTTTTTTTTCTTGTTCATTTCAAATCTTCAAGGTTTTTTTTTCGTTACCTTTTCGTTTAATTAATAATTTTTCAACTTATGAATCAATAATTGCTAATTCAATGATGATTTTTACGTGTGTATAGTTTTACGTACGAAAATGTTTGCTTATCACGTAAACAAATTTTGTTTGTTTGTTTGTTTGTTTTTTCACATATCTCAGATAATTGAATTATAATGTATCAATTGAATTTTTGTTTTCTGAGCGCGAAAAACAAGATAACATAACAATTAGACGCAGAATTACATCTCAATTTTTGGATTATGTGTTCATTGTTCGTAGAAATTAGACTAAGAAATGGAATTTGAAATCGAAATCTGCACATGATATGAATGATTGCTATCGAAATGGTGATGATTTTTAATAAATTGAAACGTGTTGAAGGTCGATAATTGAGGATTTCTCATTTTCCGAGATATTTTTGTCATGCAATCATGAATATATCAATCGATGGATTCATTTTGAGCTTAAAATTTTTAATCATCAATCATAATCGATCAGTTAATTTCAAATTCTGTGCAAGTTGCTCAGAATATTTTTAATTATAATTTAAAATTTTTCTGAATTATTGCATTCATTTTGAAATTTTTCAAAAATATTAATAAAGACATAAAAGTACATCGACCAAATGTTCATTTTAAATTTCAGCAAAAATAAACAATCAAAAAATATTATTATTCACAATCAATCATTGATTGATCAATGATGATAGGTAACAATGGAGTAATGATGAAAATTGAAAAATTGTGTGAAAAAAACAGTAAGAGTTAAAAAAAATTAATGTTCCTCAAACATTTTACATGATTACCCCCTATGTGTTAGAAATAGGATATGATAATGTATTCCTGATTTCTATGTATCGATGCAATAAAACAAAAAAACAAAAATAAAATATTATGAATAATATTAACATAATGCATTAGAAGCAAAGCAAAACAGAGCGAAATGGAATTTGGCAAAGAATTAATTATCACATTATCGATAGGTGGCTTTGAAAAAATTTCGAAGAGAAGAAGAAAAAAAATGTATATTTCAAACCGACAAAATCACTTGAAGGTAATCGACATTGATGTCATGATTATTTTGTCATGAAAATATAATAGTCAATCATTGATTTTATTTCATTCAATAGTAATCTTTGAATAATCGGAGAGACGTGTGAAAATTGACCATTAATTTTTTTCTCCTATTATTAATAAATCAATAAACTTTGAAGAATTTAGAAATCAATTCAAGTTTAAATGAATTAATTACACAGAGAATTTCATGACAAACAAAAATTTCAATTTCTTCGAATTAATCAATCGATAGATCATGTGATTTTTTTGATTGGAATTGGAATTTGTATTTCGATTAAAAAAAATCAGATGAAATTTCAATTAGAAAAATCATAAATAAATAATCACATGAAAATTCATTAAAATAAATGAATTTCGACAGCCAAAACACCTAAAAATAATTAGCCGATTGCGTGTATTTAATTATTTGATTTAAAAGTAGAAAAAAAAGAATTGAATTCATATAATTGAAATGGTGAAAATTAAATTAAATGAAAACTCTCGACAAGTTTCATCAATTTGAAAATTGAAATTCTTCAATCAATTAATTGATTGATGCAACAAGATGTTTGAAAAATGAAAATCTTTTTTTTTTTTTTGAGAATCACAATCCAAAATCAAAATGATCAATCAAATTTTCAATTGAAAAAAAAACAAACAAAATATGAAGAAATAAACAAGAGAAAAAAAATGTAAACATCTTAATACATGATAAGAATACAATACATTCAACAAACAGACAATTCACAATACATTTTGACATTCAAAATATTCTTAAGAAGAAGAAAAAAAAATCCGATAAATTGATTGAAGATGATTTAAACTATGAATCGAATGATAAAAATAGAAATCAAATTGACGCAAACAATTTTCGTTTAATGATAAATAAACATTTTAAAAAAATATTTTCAAAATTGTGCTTTGAATGTGCATTAACCCATAATTTTTTTTTCTTTCAATTATGAATTTCAAAAAAAAAAAAAAAAATCGTTTGGTTCAATCAATTGATTGTTAATGATTGGAAGCCATTGGAGCATTTACAATTAATGTTTTTAAAAACGAAATGAAGAAATCAACAAATATGAACACCGATTGCAGCGAATGTAAACACAACAATAATAGATTTATAATTATTTTCATTCATTCATTCATCGAATGATTGAGATATGACATTGACATTGAATTTTGATTTCATGTCTCTCAGTGTGTGTGTGTGTGTGTGTGCAGTATTTGCGTATTTCGCATATTGTTTAAATTTTGAAATTTCATAAAATTAAAATTTTCAATCAATCTCAAATGATTGGGATAATAATAATAATTTCATATTTGATAATAATTATAATTATAATAATCAATAATTTCAAAAAATTCAAGGTTTTAGGCGCAATTTTTTCAGTTTTAAAAGTGATTTTTTCGAAGAATTTGACACGGAATTTTGTTGAATTTTTTGATAATAAATTTTTATTGAAAAATATTTCCAAAATCAATTTTTATTGAAAATTGGCCTAATGGATTTTGCTATTGGAAGAGTTGATACAAAAATTTATTTCACAAAAATCATAAATCTATTATCAAAAACATTAAGAAAAATACATTCAAAACAAAATTAGTGGATCCAGGAAATCCACTTTTATTGAAATGGAAATCCAGGGTTCCCAACAAACAAGTAATAAATTAATAGTTTATCTAATTGGATTTTTTTTTCATTTTTGAATTTCATATAACAAGTTCAAAATTGTTCAACGGAAAAAGAGGTGTAATTGAAAATTACCTGCAGGATTATCGATTTGTAAAAAAAATTCAGAGAAAACATGATTACCCGTAGGTTATTTAATAATTTATTAATAATGTATCATATTATATAATATTTAATATCATATTTAGTACATCTAATATCCATGGTTATGGTTATGGATTGCTGAGTGAATTTGAAATGAATTTTTGGATTGATTGATGGATGGTTATTATGAATCGAGAAAAATTAATGAATAAACGTACGAAACATATTACCATGGTCAATCAATGCTCGATCGATCTATCGATTGATTTTTTCTTTGGATTAAATTTTCACTTATTAAAACATCCAGATAATTACTATTACACCAGCAATATTATCATATCCGTTTTATGTTTGAAAAAATAAAATATTACGGATATTTTATTTTATTTCAATTTTTTTGTCTTATTTTCTCAAATGAAATTGAAAATATAATAATAACCGAAACATATACAAGTGTATTATATTATCTAATCATACAAATGAATTTCTCTGAGAAAAAATTAAGAGATGTTATTTGTAAAATTGAAAATTGAAAGAAATAAAACAATTGTTGAATAAAATTGAAGAAATGCATTGGGCTGTCCATTAAGTTTTTTCCTGTTAAGTTGATGAAATAGTCTATTGAAAATCCGCAAAAACTTTCTGGACAACCAGAAAAAACATTCCAACTCTTTTACTTTTTAAAATCTTTGAATTTCTCTTTTTAAATTCAAATAATTTAACTAAAATTGTGAACACATATATCAATTGATATTTGTATTCATAAATATCAACATTGTTTTGATTTGATAAACTTTTTTTTTTTGGCTTTGTTTTGTTTTGTATTTCTCCAAAATAAAATCAAAATTCAATACAAAAATTGAATCGAAATCAAAATTCAATTCATTCAAAACACTTTTTGTTGTTGCTGTTGTTGTTGTCGTTGATGTTGTTCAACAAATATTATTGAAGAAATAATATTTTTTTTTTTTTGATGCGATTTTCCTGAACATATCATCAGCAACAACAACAACAGTAACAAAATCATCATCGTGATCCTTCTGGACATAAACTTGTTGTTGTACGTTCGTTCGTTCGTTCATTCTCGTTCGTCGTTGTTGTTGTCGATTGAATTTCGAATGAAATTGAATCGAAACTAAATAAAAACGGAAGTAAATATATCTCATACTTAGAGTAAATGTGTATAGATGCTTAGACATTGTACACATTAATTGCTTATATTCATGCATTTATATGTGTGTGTATGTATAAAATTGTATATGAATGTATATTATCATCATCATCATCGTCATGGTGAACATCATAATCATGTGTTTGTCCATTAACATCGACAATGACTACTTATTGAATTACAATCAAATGGGGAAAAAAAAGGAAAAATTTTTGAATGAATGAATGGATTTTCTATCCGTATTTCAATGGCCGGTTCGATTTTCCGAATCGAAAGTCAAGACCTTTTGAATCATAAAAAATCATGAAAATAATTGTGATCGATTCATTCATAATCGTTCATAACACATTTTCGGTGATGTGCTTTTGGATTTATTTTATTTTATTTTTCTCGGAGGAAAATCAGACGAAAATTTCGATTTTTTATTGGAAATTGAAACGTAATCAATACTACAATGATGGTCATTTTTGTATTTATTTTTTCTAAAAACAAGTAGTAGAAGCAAACTTGAAGAAATGAAATGAATGAATCAACAAGTGTCTGTTTCTTATAACAATATCAGTATTTCAAGATAGAAAGCAAAAATCATTTGAAATTCAAACACTTGTAAATGATTTGAATTCATACATTTGTTAACTTGTTTCTATGAACAGAAATAATGGACAGAACACTTTGGAACAAATGAAAACGAAAAATAAATCAAATTCAAAATGCTTCTTGTAAAATAAAATAATTATCATAAATAATGTGAACAAAATATATTAATGAATTGAATTGTATATTTTCATTTACACAAAATTCAAAATATATTGAAATGAGTCAAAGAAAAAAAAATTCGAAATTCAAATGATAATATTTGGCCCATTAAATAATTGAAGTATTTTCATTATTATTATTATTATTATATGATCATTTGAGCTAAGAACTTGGAGAAGAAAAAAAAGTAGAAAAATTTTCACATTGATCAAAAAAGAGAAATGTGAAAATATCAGAGAAAATTTTCAATATACAATTTGCAATTTGAATGAACAAAAAATAAAATAAAATCAACAATTATTTGCCTTCAATGATGATGATGATGATCTATGGACAACAACAACAACAACAACAACACAAGCGATAATAATAATAATAATAATGAATAATGCTAGGAACACACGGTTATCATTGAATCATAATTATTTCATTATTATTATTATTATTATTATTATTATTATTCAACATCCTACTTTTATTTTATCACATTTATTTATATTGAATTTGTATTTCAAAGGGAAAAAAATGAATGAATGGATGGATAAATAAATAAATTTAAGAGATCCATGCATGATGATCAACATAATAACGCAATTGATAATGATATTAAAATATTGAATTAAGAGAAATAAATCGAAAATAATAATGTTTGATAATGATTTAATATTTCTCAAATGTTTACGATCAGATATGTTGAATTGAATGGTATTTGATTTTGAATTCAAAATATATTTCGATTGGAAATCAAATAAATAAATAAAAAATTTATAATCATTATTACTGTTGTTGTAGTTGCTGCTGTTGTTCATAAAATTTTTATAAATTTTACCTTTGACTCTTTGATCAAATTTCATTATTATTACGATCGCTATTTACTGTTGAGATCAATGTTAGTTGATGATGTTTGATTATATTATTATTATTATCATCATCATCATCATCAGGAGCATTCAATTCATTTAATACTTTCTTTTCTTATGAATTTTATTTTACGAATGTCTTTAGTTGTATTGCGATTCAATTTGAATGGGGAAAAAAATCTCTGATGAAACTGATTTCTTCAATTTCTCTTTCTTCTTCTTAGCATACAAATACCAAATATCAAGTTCCAATTGTACCAATTTTTCACTCGTTTTATCTTTGTTGTATGTACAAGTCTCTCAAAAGATCTCCGGTAAATAAACAGTTAAATAAATGAATGATTGTGTGTACATGGAGTTATATAATATTTTTTTCCCTTTTTTTTCGTTTGTTTATTTGTTTGTTTATTTATTTGTTTTACTGTTCTGTATATTCACATTTTGTATGCGTGTATGTGTGTGTGTGTGTGTTTGCTTGCAAAATATGCTTTTGCATTGAATTTTTAATATTTTTGAATGTTTTTCAATATGAAAATTTGTTTTTTATCAGAAATTTTCAATCAATATTTCATATGTATTCACATTTTCTTGTGTGTTTTCTTTCTTTGTTGTAATATTACATCGTTTTTTTTCATGTTCAATATTAATCTTTTACCATTATCTTTGCTTCTATGAAATAATTCGATGATTCTACACATCAGATGAATTCTATGAATGCAAAATATATCAGCGAGAAATACCTATACGACAATATATGTCGGCTATTGTTGGGTGTGTTGGGCACCAGATAAATGCATCAATCATCTATTTTAGTGATCTTTTAAAATGATATTTCAATTTGAATCAGTGTATTTGTTCAGTATTCGATTGTCTTTGAAAATTTTACAGATTTCAACAATTATAATCATTTGTTTGTTTAATTTATAATAAATCTATGACCAATGTGTAATTGCAACCAAATGAATGAAGTAAAGTGACAATAAATTATATGAAATTTTTCTTTTTTACATACATTCATTCATTCATCATTCAATTTATCATTTTTTCTACTAAACATTTATTCAATACACAAATGTAATAAGTGATGTTTATATGTGATGTTTCTCCAATAATATATAATACTTGAATATGATAATGATAAAAATCATTGTTCAATTGTTTTTTCTTTTTTTTCTTTCTTACTTTACATCATTCACTCGTTATGTCATGTTATGTTATGTGATTTTTCATTCATTCAAACATTCATTTTAAACTTGTCATTGATGAAATATATGATCATCAATGATGATCAATGTTGGTAGAAATGAAAATGGTGAATTGTTGAAGAAAGAGGAATGAAAATTATTGGTTTTTTATAATTTGAAAAAAGAAAAGAAAAGAAAAGAAAAATTTGAAATATCAGCAAATGAACGAAGCAAAAAGAAAAAAAAAATCTCAATGGCATCCGATAATGATAATAATGATGATCATAATAAACAATACAACATTATATTTTTTAATAATAATAATCATTGTAATAATGATAATAATAGTTATGGTTAGCAATGAAAAATAAATAAATAAATAAATGATTGGTGTTGCATAATCGTTTTAGTATTATTACTAATAATAAGAATGAATGATGAAAATCATCGCAAAACATTTAAGTGAAAAACAATTAAAATGATCACTTATGAAATTTTCAATACATTTTCCATGTATTTCATTTTTACCGGCTTATTTCAGTGCATTTCAGTGATGGTGATTTTCAATAATTTCAATGATCATCATCATCAAAACCGGTGATAATAATTCAAATAGATTCGATTATTAGTAATTTAATTTCATCAATACATGTGAAATTCTGTTATATTTCTAGTCCATTGTCCTCAAAATGTTGTTTTCAATTCTAAACTTGTTAAATATTTTGTTTTTCTTGACCGGTAAAATTTTGAATTTTTTTCCAATGAATAATATTCAACATTATCATCATCATCATCAATTTCATAGATGTCAATGTGTTCAACTACCTCGTTGTGCTAAATTCAACAATTTTTCTTCATCATTTTGTTGTTTTGTTTTGTTTTAACTGTGATAATCAAGTGTAAAAATATGTTTATTTATCGTTGTATATATCTGAATAAATATTACAATACAATAACATTGTACGAATGATCATTGACATTGAATGAAAAATGATAATAATAATTGAATATTTCAATCAATCAATCAATCAACATCATCATAATCGAATTTTTAAATTTTATCAATTATTTATTATAAAATAAATTTGTCAATATTCGATTCATTTGTTTTTCTGTTGTGAAGTAAAGAAAAATCGTGTAAATTAATGAAAATTTTATGGCATATTATGAATAACAAGATGGCAAATCAATGAAATTCATTTCAATCACCAAAAAAATCAAATGATTCATAATTCAATTGATTTGATTTGATCATTGTTTTGTTTTTTCATAAATATTATTGATTTATGGTCATCATCAAATATAGAAATATTATTTTTTTTTCAACAAAATAATTACAAATATGAATCAATCGAATCAATTGTCCTTGAATGTTTTTAAATTTTTTCAAAATTTCAGTTGTTGATTTGACCTTTTTTTTTATACGATTACAATTCTAATATACGATTCAACTGTATTATATTATCGATACTATGAATTTTATTTGTATTGTTTCCCTTCTGAATCAAGCATCAAAATCAAATCAATTCTTAAATTCAATTTAAAATTTTGAATAAACAAAAATCAAATTTTTTTTATATAAAGATTTTGTCATCATATGTCACATCAGGGGATCTTTATGTCACAAAATTATAAAAAATCAAGGTATTATCAAATAACACATATCTCTATGACAGACATATTTATCTTCATTCGAAACATCATTTATAATTTAGAAATTACGCCATTGATGAAACCGTTAAAGAGAAAATTTTTTGACCGCATACAAAATTTTTGACCATCATAATTGATGATCATGATTGAATTAAAAATGAAATACAAATAAATAAACTAAACAACAACAAAAAAAAATTGATTGAAAAAAATTAAAAAACGTGTTCTCGAAATTCAATGTTTGAACAAATAAAAAAAATGCAAGGCACGTATTTTAATAATAAATTGCAGGCAGTAATGATAATATGAAAATCAAAAATGTGAGAAAAATATGAACACTAATAATCTGGATTCATCAAACATACAGTGATCATATGTGAGATTCAAAAGATAATCGTCTTTGAAAAATTTTAATCAAGTTCAATTGATTGATCAAAATGTTATCTTGTAATTTTGTTAATCATTTCAAATATCAATTATCGATTTTGATGGTAATTATTCAATTAATCAAACGTAATATTCAATTAACGTTGATGATTTATTTGACCGATTCGCATTTGTAGACATTTCCCTTTCGTTGAAATTCAATAAATCATTTTTTTTTCAAGTGAAAAATTTAATTAATCATTGAATAATCAATGAGGGAATTTTGTATTTATGGATTCAGATTCAATTCTACCTGTTGATTCAATCAGTAAATCCTGAATATTTTGTGACAAAAAATTGAGGAATTCATCGTTCAATCATTAATTGTCATCGCAGTCAGATATCTAAGAAAAATATCTTGGATTTCTTCGATTTTCACTAGAAAAAACAAAAAATTTTAGAAAAATTCTCGAAGAATCTATCTCAAATATCCAACAAAAGACTCGATCAATCGATCAAGATAAATTCAAATTGAACAATTATTGAATTTTTTCATCTTGAAAACTTTCACAATAACATCATCACATTAGCCTTAGACAAACAAAGCATTCATCAAAAGCATTATCATTATTCTATCTCATATTTTTCATTTTTACTTCTGATTTCTCTCTCTATTCTCTCCCTGATTGATGATGATAACAATAATAAAATTAAAATAGAAAAAAAAATGAATTCAATGTTGGTAACTATCAATTGAATTTACCTTGAAAATGTTCAAAGCATTTAAAATAAAATAAATAAATAAATTCATTTGAATATATACCTGTGTTTCAAGCAATAATTTCTTTATTAATAAAAACAAGTTAAAGAAAAAACAATAATAATAATAATAATCAAATATTATTTTCAAATAAAATCTACACTGATAAAAAAATAAAATTTAAAATTTTTTTAAAATTTTAATTTCATTGATTTATTATTCATAGAAACACAAACACACAAGCGAAGCAAAAAAAAAAAAAAAATTCAAATTTCAAGATTTTGTTTTTGTCTTCACGAAGATTCACATTGAAATTTATCATTCAAATTTAGCATTCAATGATTCAAAAGAATCTTCATGTTTTTTCATTTGAATACTGAATTTCAAACAAAACAAATCGTACATCTGAACAGCTCAACAATTAATCATTTAATCAGCCAATTAGATTCATATTTGATTCCATAAAAATACAATCAATAAAATCATCAAATATTCATCTAAAAAAAATTGTGATCTGTTTCATATAAATTTTCATCATCATCATTCTAATTCAATTGCATTCCAATCGATCTCCAACACTTTAATCATCAATTTTGTTTCATTTGAAACAAGCAAGCAAGCAAGCAAAACAAGTCATCATTATCATCAATAAAAATTTTACAAAAACAACAACAACAACCACAGCAGCAATAATAACGACGACACATTAACATATCAAATTATTATTATTGAAAATTAATCAACAAAAATTAACATTGATTTATAAATAAACGGAGAAATCAAGATCAAAGTAGTCATTTTGTTTATTCATTCAAAAACATTCATCATCATTCGTTTGCATCAGCAGCATTTCAATATTCACAATTTCATAGTCAAAAAACAAAAAATGTAAGTAAAAAGCTAATTAAATTTAAATTTGAACAAAAAACAAAAAAATCAAATCAAAGGTTTTGAAAGAAACAGAAAATGCATAATACAAAAACGCAATAATTACGAGGATCCATGGATCATTGGAGATACAAGTGAATGATTATCAATCAATGAATGAAAATGAAAATGAATGATTGTAAATTGGAGAAAAAAAACTAAGTCATTTGAAACATTTTTCGAACAAAATATATTTTAATCATTTGAATATATATGTGTTTCATGTTTGTTTTTGTTTTTCTTTTAATTGAAAATTTAAAAATGAAAATTTGAAATTTGAAATTTCAAATTTTTTGCTCAAAAAAAGAAAAATATTCATGAATGAAAATCGAAAATGAAAAATAATATTCAACTTGTATTATATTTATTGATTGAATAATAATAATCATGATAATAGTAATAATGAAAATATTCATGTCAAGGTCAGATAATGATAATAATTATAATTATTAGCATTTATTTAGAACATAAAGTTAAGAAAAAAAAATATAAAGATTATCTTAAATGATAGTTGTAATAAGATTGTATGTTCATTTGTATTGAATAAATACTCTTATTTTTGTTAGTTTGTTTTTTTTTTTTTTTTTTTGAAAAAATAAAATATGCATATGATAAAATCTGTTTTTCTACATAAAATACAAATTTATATATGACATTGTCATATATTTTTGAATGAATAATAATAATAATAATTGAAAACTAAAATGACATAAAAGTATCAATAACGAGCTCATGGTTTATTTTGAATGATCAAAATTCAAGTATGGTGACCGATTAAAATAAAAACCGGTGATGATGTACAGGAATTTGGAATAATTAATTTAGTTTATCAATTAATTTCCAATTAATTATTGATTAATTAATCATTTAACTAAAACAGAAAAAAAACTTGAACATAAATTGAAAAATTAATTTCGGTCAAAACAATTGAACTATTGATCATTTATTGATGATAATAACAATAATACAATTTGTTAGACACAAAGAGAAGTAAAGAAAAAAAATCAATTAAACACGCAGAAATAATTAATTTTCAATTAATTTGCAATCAATCGATTGATTGATTGATAATTAAATTGTATTCGAGAAAAAAAGATGAAAATTGTACGAATTTTAACATTTGACACTTGTAATTTTTTT
The DNA here is from genome assembly GCA_002943765.1 of Psoroptes ovis. Taxonomy (NCBI): domain Eukaryota; kingdom Metazoa; phylum Arthropoda; class Arachnida; order Sarcoptiformes; family Psoroptidae; genus Psoroptes; species Psoroptes ovis. The sequence continues at coordinate 917,925 of PQWQ01000011.1, read as the reverse complement.
TTGCCGGAATGTTTTTTCAAAGTTCATAACCAAATGTTTGATCAATGATTTCATCTTGAAACACAAGTTTCATATCGGTTCATTAAAACAAAATGACGTAAATTTGTCAGTTATTTTCAAAAAATAGGTGGGAAAAAGGGTTAAATTAAACCGGAACGATTGAAAATTGAATAAAAGGAATGAATACACCAATGAGCGTATGAATAATTGAAAAATTTTCAATTTTAAATCTATGCACTTGAAAATACGCCTGAAAATCAATGTAAATTTCATAGTGAATCCCTATCATTTGTATGAATTTTTTAAAAATTCAGAATTCAATAATATTAAAATACTCAAAGTGCATAATAATTAATCACTATTAATTTGAATGTAATTTTTTAGTTTATTCAATCCTTTTCATTTTTTGATGATTATCATTTTTCTTGAATGTTCAATGAATGAAATGGTTATTTTTTCGAAACATGTTTACATTAAATTTACCTGTGTATTGATATTATGGAAATTATTCATTTTGATTCACAAAATTTTTTTTTTGATGAATTTGAGTTTGTCAAAAATAAATAAATAAAGAAGCAAGATTACCAATATGTTTTTTTTTACTTTCAACGAATGAATGAAACTAAGATGAAATCAAGATGGATTAGATGCTCTCAGATGATTGAAATGAATGTAAATGAAAATGAAAAGAGAGTTGTTTTGATTTAAATTTTGGAGGTCGAATAATGATGATTTCATTTATCGGTGTAAATTTGTTTTTTTTTTCGGTTTTTTTTTCTTGAATTGAATGTCAGCATCAAAAACATATTGATGGATTGAAAACTTCAGAAATTTCTGCAAGAATTGATAATTTTCTTGAATAAACGAAAATATTTGAAAATAATACAGGTATTGTCATTCATGTTTTGTCACGTTTTTATGAATGAATTGCTATCAGATTGTTAGTGATATGATATCACAATTATGGTCGCCAAAAAATGATCGATTAGTTTACCACGAGAAAAAAATAATAATTTGACAATTGAACAATTTCGAAAAATTGTTACAATTTCTCATTTTTCACCTTTGTCTCATAGACACCGAAAATTTCATAATTGACGTTCGGATAAATTAAGAAAAAAAATATTTATTTATTTATTTGTTTCCAAGGTTATATCGTTGGGTTTTCTCAAAAACATTTTCAACATATTAATACCTCAAGAATGCCAAAAATTTTTTGATTAGAAAATTGATGGATAAATTGACGCAATTTTTTTTCACTTTCATTCTTCTTCTTAATTCAAGTTTGTAAATCAAATAAGCAAAGATTATTAATTGAGAAATAATATTTAGATTTCATTATAAGAAAAAAAAACCTGATGAACAAGCAACAAAAAAAATATATTAGGCTGTCTGAAAAGTTCATTCCGCTTAATCGAATAGAGTTGCTCATGAAAATCGGCCAGAACTTTCCGGACAATCTAATAGATTCCAAACACACATATTTTCGATAAAGACAAGTGTAATAACACAAACACACACACGCACACTGATTAATATTTGGATGACGTCAAACTACATATTTTAATTTTGTTAATTTCAAATAAATGTTTGATCATTGAATAATTTGATAAAATCATTGATTATTAATTAGTCGAATTATAATTAAAATAATAATTATAAATTATCATTTTTTTCGATGAATTTTTGAATTTTTTTGGTTTCTGATGATAATAATCATTGAAAATTTTTTTTAGATTAATTCAAATATTTCAGATATAAATTTTAGATTTCCGTCGTCGATGTGTGTGTGTGTGTATGTGCATGTTGCACTTTTACATTTAAACATCGTCATCATCGACTTCCTAATTGATCATGTATCGATAGATCGATCGATTTCATTAAAAAAAAAATAATCAAAGATAATTTGATTCAATTCAAAAGAAAACAAAAATTGAAATTTTTTTTGAAATCAATCAAATCTATCGAGAAAAATATAAAATCTTGTAATGATGAAATTTTTTGCGTTTCGTTTCTTGGAATTATTAATTATTAGTATGACAGCAGCAGCAGCAGCAGCAGCAGCAGCAACAACAGCAATGACAAGAGCAACATGACAAGGTTGACAAGTGAATATTTCTTCAAATTAAAAATATTATTATTATTAATATTATTAAAACCATCAATTAATTATGAATTATTAATGAATTTTTTTCTTCTTGTTAAATTCATTAGTTAGTTTGATCATTCGTGAATAGTGAAATCTTTTCAGAATCGATCAATCAATTGAATCAATTTATTTTTAAATTTTCACTTTCATTCATTTGGATAATTTGGTTGCATTATTATTATTATAAGTAAAAATAAACACATGATAGAATGCATGTAATGTTTTGAATTGAAGGAAAATTGAGAATACATGAATAACATGAATGTTTCAATAAAACATAAATTTTATGGAATCATATTCATGTTCAAGATAAGGAATTCTCGGATTTGTGAATTCCTAAAATTCTTAATTTCGTAATTTCTAAAATTTCAAAATTTGGAATCAGCGTCAAGCATAAATAAAGGCTGATAAGATTCTGTGTGTATTTTTGATCGAGTTTGATCAATTTTCAAGTGTTAAATCGATATTTATTGGTCATTAAATTAATGATTGTATCCAAAAATCTATTTCACTAACCATTTATTCATTTCTAATCACTGCAGAAATATTATCAAATTATTCTGGTTTATCATTGTTCATAATTCATTATTCATTTATTTATCTTTGTTTTAATTGATTTTGAATGGAAATTTTTTTTTTTTTTTGATTATCTTTCATAGAATAAAAAGGGGAGGTTGAATTCTTTTTTTTTAGTTTCTTCTTCCAAAAAGCTTTGATTATAATGAATTTTCAAGGGAAAATTATTATTATTTGATTTGATTTGTAATATGCTTCCAGCATTCACAAACAAACAAACAAATCAGCAAAATCAACATGTAGTTTTTTTCTTTTAGTTTTGTTTTTGAACAGGTAAATATCATAAATGAATAAATAAATAAATAAAAATTCATTAGAAACATGCACCAACAACAACAGCAACTTGGTTTTTTGATGGTTGTTCAAATTGTGCATAGGTATGTCAGTGTGTATTTGTGTGTGTAAATGGCGTAAATGTGCAACAAGTGTTTGTCAGTCAATCAGTGTGTGTGTGTATATCGGTGTGTGTGAAAAATGTAGAAACCTTTCCAAAGAAAAATTTGATTTAACAAAATTTTGCTTCTTCCAGAAAAAATATTGAAATTGAAATTCATTTTGGAAACATTTTTTCAAAAAAGCAAGCTTTACAAATGAAAATGAAAAACATTTTTTTTTTCAAAAAACAAACAAACATACAAACACACATAGAGATAAATATACAAATGTGATTTTCAAAATGATAATGATATTTGAAAAAAGATAAATCAAAGAAAAACAAAAAAAAATTTGATTCTTCAATTTTATTCTTTTGATTGCTTCAAAACATTCATACACCAGCTAACCAACCAGCGATGAAAAATTCAAAACATGTTCAAAACAATTACAAATAACAACAATCAACCATACAATCGACATTGATATCGATAATCGAAATCAAAGATAGTTTAGTTATCATTGGAAATATGATTAATTAATCAAATCTTACATTCATTTTTATGATTAATGTGATGATCAGTTGTGAGAAAATCTATTGTTTTAAATATGAAAAACAATCAAAAAAAAAAATTGATGTCTTAATTATTCAAGATTTTCATCTTAATTCTTTATGTATGTGTTTGTGTTTTACAAGTGTTTTCGTGTGTCTATGTTTCAAATGATCACAAATGATTTGATGGAAAATTTTTTTTCAAGAAAATTCTTGAATTCATATTCGATTTTTTCAATATCATATATTTAAAATATATGCCAAATTATCAAAAAAAAAAAAAAAAAACAAATATTGAAGGATATTGCAAAATTTGCACTTGCAAATTGGTTAATCAGCTTAAAATTTTGACCGAATTTTTTTTTTATTGCTTCAAAAAGCATTTTTTAAAAAAATTTTAAGAAATATATGAGCATATACAAATAAATCGTGGAATTGAAAAAAATTTATCAACAATTTTTGGTGAGTTCAATTGTGATTTAGTTGCATGCCTGAACCACACACATTTATTAGCCAAAGATATTTGAGTTGTTTCGTTCAAAAATGACCATAAAAAAACAACAACATTTTGAATATGGAATTTTTTTTTCTTCTTTACTTATCTTCATTCTTTCTCGTGCATACAACATGATCAACATGGTGTCACATTGATATTTTAGCCATAAAAAAAAAATTTACCATAAAATGAACCAACCCCCTGTGTGTTCAGATAAATAGCCTTGTTGAAAATTTGAACCAAAAAAAAAATCGAAAAAAAAAATTTCTTCCGTCATATAAATATATAATGATAAACGCATATAAATATTGACAGGATCGCTGACCTTTTTGTGTATTTGTGTGCATGTTTTTTTTTCGTTGGTTCAATTTAAGTTTAAATTTTTTTTCGTTTGTTTGTTTGTTTGATTGGAAATTACAGCAAAACGCAATGAAAGTGATCGCAAATTCCGTATAGTTTCATCACAATACTGATAATAGTTTTCTGATAAATGTTTCAAACAAAAAGAAAAATTTAAAAATCAAATATAAAAATACCGAAATAAATGAAAATTTGAGAGATAAAATCTAATTTCCTTCTTCTATGATGTATGGCGATTTTTGATGTTCAAATTGACCTCGACCAAGAATCATTGTCATTTGTGTGTTTTTACATGACTAATATATAAAATTTTTCGAGAAGCTGATCAATTGATTAATTGATAATAAAATTTGATAACTATAATTGTGATCATACAACATCAATTTTTCTGATGATGATTTAAAAATTTTCATAGACATTTACATATAGCGATCAATAGTGAACATCCGACTAAACATTTTTTCATTTTTGTCTGAAATTTTCAATTTCACAAATTTAATTCAATTTTCATTTAATTTTTGAATATTTTTTTTCAATTATTTAGATTTGAAAAGTGAATATCGCTTCATTTTTAATTCAAACATCAATCATCAATCAATAATATATTTTAAATTAAAAAAACAAATATTCGTCAATATGTAAATTGTCATTGAATTATTAGTGAAAATTTCATCAAATTTTTTTTCTCGCTGTTCTTAAATCTACACTTTTCAAATCACATCTTAATCTCATCATCAAGCATCACCGTCCATTAAAATAATTGCTCGAATCTAATCATTTTTCTCATCTGTACATCAGTTTTATGTAGTCAATTAATCGACAATTGACAAATAATAATAATAATAATAATCAAAAATGGCTTATTCATTACCAGTCAGACAATTCGGTATATTGCTATGGAAATCCTATATAATACGAAAACGTCATTATATATGGACATTTTTGGAATTAGCATTACCAATATTTATAGCATCATTATCAATATTAGCCAATTCAGGTGGTAAAGGTGGCACGAGTGTTGAAGAACCGATTCGATATAGGCCAGTACCTGTTGAAAAATCATTACGTTCATATTTTACATTATTATATACGCCTGTAAATGAATTTACTGTTAATTTAATGTCAAGATTAAATGAAAAAATTGATTGTCGTGGTGTTGAATCTGAAGAAGAATTAGATGAGATAATTAAATCCGAAATTCCATTTACGATATCTGATTCGGTTGAAAAGCTATTATTAGGCTTACAAGAAAATGAAACTATTGCTGGTGTTATATTTCATTTTAATGATGAATTCAGTGATACTCCTGATGCAACAATCGATATCGGTAATGATACAATGGTGCCCAGAAATCTTCGTTATACATTACGTGTACGTGATTTTGAATTACAACCAGATCCATATCCTAAAAAACAAGATTTCGGTCCATTTCCAAATGCTGATCATTACATTAAGAAAAATTTCGTAGCCATACAATCATTGGTTAATTTTGCATATCTACAATTATTAAGTGAATATCTGTTTCCGAATGGTACTGAAATACCATTTCCAATACCAGATATGCGTGATATTCGTGCACAACGTTTTCCATATCCAAAATATATTAAACATCCACGATTTCAAGTATCAATCATATCCAGATTTTTTCCAGGCGCAACCAAATTAAATACAATTCAATTGACAATGGAATATTGTACAATATTAGGTTTCGTTGTTATGATTGTATTACTTATTAAAGGTATGTTAACTAATGATTTAAGTCTCGTATAATTTATTTTTTTACATTAATCCTTCTTCATGATTTTGAAAAAAATTTGAATATGATATAGGTATTGTTGATGAAAAAGTAAATCGCGCACGTGCTATGCTTCGTTTAATGGGATTAAGAGATTTCATTTATTATAGTAGCTGTTTTGCTAATACATTCATCGTAATGGTAGCACAATCAGCCATATTAACATTAATGTTTTGCATTGGTAGTGAAGCACAATTAAAAGGCGCATCCACATCATTAGTATTTTGCTTATTATTATTATATTCAGCAGCATCGATTATGTTCGCAATGGCTATAGCTGTATTTTTCAAAAAACCTACGAATGCCATGATTATCGGTTTTATAATGTGGCTTTCAGTTCAAGAAGTTGTTGCCATGTTATTTGAAAAACGTGCTGGTCTTACCGAAACTTCTGGCCTAATTCATATACCAGAATGGGCACATTTGATTATCTGTGCATTGGTGCCTAATTATGCATTGAAAGTTAGTAATGAATTATTGGTAGAATCAGAAGTATATGCTGCATATGGAACATTTGTATCACAATATGCACAATATTCTGCTCATTGGTCCAACATATTTCGTGTATTACCATTATATAAATATTTAAGTGTATTACGTGTTGCTGCTGCATTAATATTCTCTTGCATATTTTATGGCGTTATCGTTTGGTACATTGATGTTTATCGAGTGTACAAAAGTCAATCAAACGAAAGATATCAAGGCGGCGATGATGATGGCTATGATAATCCAGCATATGAAGAAACTGATCCGGAAGAAAGTCGAAAAAAATATTTTGAAGCTGAACCGAAAAAATTACGTGTCGGTATTCAAGCAAAAGGTTTGCGAAAAGAATTCGCTGTGAAGGTTGCTGTCAAAGATGTGACTTTGAATGTTTATCATGGACAAATCACGGTTTTATTGGGACATAATGGTGCTGGCAAAACTACATTTGCATCAATGTTAACCGGTCTCCATCAACCGACTAGCGGAGAATTGAAAGTTGATGGAACTGATGCAATTAAAAACCCAGAATTCGCTAGACGTCGAATGGGTTTATGTCCACAATTCGATGTTCTTTATGATGAATTAACTTGTGAAGAACATCTTAGATTATTTGCTGTTGTTAAGAATTGTCCACCGAAACGTGTTTCGATGGAAGTATCACATGTATTAGAGCAACTTGGTCTAACATTCAAACGTCGTGTATTGAGTAAAGATCTTTCTGGTGGCATGAAACGACGTCTTTCATTAGGAATGGCCATGATTAACAATACAAAAATATTGATTCTTGATGAACCTACCTCAGGATTGGATCCAGAAGCAAGACGTGGTGTATGGGATTTCTTATTGTCGATTCGTAAAGATCGTTTGATTATGTTATCAACGCATTGGATGGAAGAAGCTGATGTTCTTGGTGATCGTATTGCTATCATGTCACGTGGACGTGTTGTTTGCTGTGGTTCATCCATATTTTTGAAACGCGTGTATGCTGGCGGTTATCATCTTCGTATAGCTAAATCAGATAAATTTGATTCGAAATATTTCCAAAAATTTGTTCGCAATAATTTGCCTGAATCAAAATTAGAGAATGAAACTGGTAATGAAATCAAATTCACGATTGCACCTGAAGATACAAATAAATTGCCAGATTTTTTTGAAAAATTGGAAAATGATAAAGAAGATTTGGGTGTTTATTCTTGCGGTGTTAATGTATCATCAATGGATGATGTATTTTTGAAAGTGATCGAATTAGAAAATACCAAATCAAAATCATTGGAAGCAGCCGAAGCATCAATGAATCATGATTTGCAAACATTAGCTGTTGCACGTACTAGTCGTGCCAATTCAGTGATATCAATTTATGCAACACAACAAAATAAAACAAATAATGGTGATAATAATCCTACATTCAAAACGACAAATAATCATTTAGATGTATTCAATAATAATACATTCCGTTCCGGTAGTTTTAGCACTGACCGTCCATTATATAATAATAATATTGGTGATATTATTCATCGACAAACACCAAAAGTGCCACCAGGACGAGCATTAACAATATTGAAATTGAAAGCATTATTATCAAAACGTGTACATGATATAAAACGTAATACTAAAACAGTAGTTCCAATTCTTGGCATTGCTATTGGTTGTATTTTAGCAATTCTTGGTCTAATTGAAACAACAGTCAATGCAACGGATAGATTTCCGAATTGGAGCATGGAAATCAATACACAAGCAGCCGGCTATGGTCATGAAAATTTGCGTGCCATTTATTTTGATCAAGAAAAAAATAACAATATTTCATTCAGAAATTATTATGCTAAAGAAATTCGTAGTGAACATTATGGTCTTGTTCAATTGGATGATTCTCGTAATTTAGCACAATTCTTCGGTATCAGATCATCGACTGCTAACGCTAATCGTAATAGAGGTGCTTATTTGGATAAATATTATCCGGATAAAGCTGATAGCCATAATACAGGCTCAGCTCCATCAGCATCACGAGTACCAACAACACCGCCACCATCAACAGCACCAGCCAAAAATTATTCGCAAGCATCTGATCGATTATTAGATATTGCTCTCAGAGATTTAAATGTTTATCGTGAAAAATGGTTAATCGGTGCATCAACTGAATATTATCGTCGTCGATGGTTATATTTTGCTTGGTATAATGGTGAAGCTGCACATTCTTTACCGATCAGTGTTAATCTTTTGTACAATGCATTATTAAGAAAATTAATATCAAGAGCTAATAGTGTATCAATATCAAATGGTGGTCCAACGTATAATCCGGATAATTTTAGCATTTCATTGGATCAAATTACATTCGAACATTTCAATCCTCATTCAGCTTTCTTACCATTTTTCGGCCGTGTTTACAATGGTATTTTCTTTCCATTTTCTGTTTCATTTATTGCCGCATTTTATGTATTATTTCCAACACATGAACGTATTTCAAAAGTAAGTATCATTATGATTGATAAAAATCAAATCATAATTCAAAATGTTTCATTTTAACCCTTTTAGGCAAAATTATTACAATTGATGACTGGTCTTAGCGTCAGGCTGTATTGGATTTCAAATTTCATATTCGATTACACAGTTTATTTCTGTTATTTTGTCGCTATGTTCACATTAATATTGATATGGGATCGTAGTTTTGGCTATGGTTTATATTTTTCAAATCCATTATCAACAGGTAAATTTTTAATAATTTAAATTGTAATAACTGACTTTTAATGAAATTTTTCAATTATTTCAGTGGCGTTCGTGGCGTTATTCTTGTCATTTGGATTTGCGGCAATACCATTTGCATATGTAGCATCATTAATATTCCGTAAACCATCGACAGCGTTCGGTATACTATGTCTGATATCAGTCATCACTGGTATCGGTATGGGCGTGATAGCAACGTTTTTCGAAACGATATTGGAAGAAAAATTGAGTGCTGAGATTCGTGGCTTATTTTATGCTGGAATGTGGTTCACAAGGCTTTCACCAGTCGTAGCATTGATATTAGGTTTACAAAAATTATTTACATTAGATTCAACACGTTTGATTTGTGCACAATTTCAAGCATCTTTACGTGCCATTCTTTGCGGTATTTATGCTGCTTCACAACGTACCAATCCTGAATTGGAAGAATTGAAAATTTTGAAACCTGAACGTTGTTGTGACGGTAAATATTTTAAATTGCTTTTTTAATGATATTAAATTCTGATTTCTTTTTTTCATTTATGAAAATCGCAGAGGTTTGTGGCAACGAATGTATATTTCAACATCCATTTTTCTGGTTCAATTGGTTAGGCGTGAATGATGAAATATTCATGCTTATCTTGGATGCCCTCCTATACTGGGGTCTATTAGCTCTACTTGACAATAAAAAAATACGTGAATCTATTTCTAAAAGATTCCGTAGTTTTTACCATGGCACTAAAGATGCAATGAAAGTATCTAAAAGCTCTAAATCATTCAAATTAGAACGAATGGGTCATGGTTCCGTATTCACTGATAAAGATGTATTGGAAGAACGTGCTAGAACGGAAAAAATTTTAGCAGCCAAAAAAATGGATCAAGAAGCATTATGTGTTCATAATTTAACAAAAATCTATCCAAATGGCAATTTCCGTGCTGTTGATCAACTCAGTTTCTGCGTTAGTAAAGAACAATTTTTCGGTCTTCTCGGCATCAATGGTGCTGGTAAAACTACTACTTTCCGTATGTTGACTGGTGATTTGTCATTAACACGCGGTAATTCATGGGCCGGTGGCTATGATTTATTCTCCTCAACACAAGAATATCAAGCACAAATCGGTTATTGCCCACAATTCGATGCATTACTTGATCGTCTTAATTCATTTGAAACATTACAATTGTATGGCCGATTAAGAGGCATTCCAGATGATGCTATCAAATTAGAAGTAAATCGCTTGATCAAGAAAGTTGATTTACAAGCACATGCAGCACGCATGTGTCGTAATTATTCTGGTGGTAATAAACGTAAATTATCATTGGCAATGGCATTGATTGGTGCACCGCCAGTCGTATTATTGGATGAACCGACGTCTGGTGTTGATCCAGTTGCACGTCGTAAAATGTGGGTGGCCATTTCAGATATTCAATATGGTTCTGGCTGCAGTATTATTTTAACATCACATTCTATGGATGAATGTGAAGCATTATGTGATCGTATTGCAATCATGGCAGCCGGTCATTTTGAATGTATTGGTTCAACACAATATTTACGTACTAAATTTGGTCAAGGTTATTCATTGATCATCAAATTAAATCCAGATATTGTAGCCGAAAATGATTTATATCTTGATCAAGTACAAGAATCAATCGAAGATCGTTTACCAAGTGCCGTATTAAGAGACATTCATCAAACATTATTATTTTATCATATACCACCTGAATCTGATGTTACGTGGGCATCATTGTTTCGTGCTATGGAAGAAGCTAAACAAAATTTACAGCTTGAAGATTATCAAGTTGGTGATACAACATTGGAACAAATATTTTTATCATTCGCTAAAAAACAACCACAAGAAAGGCCTAAACGTAAATCATTGGCTGATATTGCTGAAATATTATAGTAGAAAAATTGAAATTTTTTTAATTTGTAATTTTAAATTTTCATTATCATTTTTTGTAATATGAATAATAATAATAATAATAATTTAATCGAAAAATATAATCAAATTTTAATTTAAGATTATTATTATTATAGTATATCACACATTATATTCATCAGCAGAAAAAAAAATACTGGCCTTGGTTTTTTTTCTTCTCTGTCTACAAGGATCTGATGATAATTTTAAAAAATAGCATCAATACAAATTATTATTTTTTTCTCTTGTAATCATCAATCAATCAATCACATTTGGGTATAATATATATTTTGTGATCAAATAATTTTTGTAACTAATCATTTTTTTCTGTCTCTTCTTTTATAAAAATTAAATCATAATTCATTTAAAAAGAAAAACGTCAAAATGATTTTTGAAAAAATTATTTTTCGGGTCAAAAATTAATTAACAAATTGGAATACAAGGAACCTATGACTAACTAATCATTACAATCATCATCATTATTATATGTACAACTCTATAGTTTGGTACACGTTTTTTCATTTTTAAATTTTGTATGTATGTGTAATCATTTATTTATAATTCAAAAAAACAAAAAATTTAAATTCAATAACCAAAATAATGATGATAATTATTTTATTTTTTTGTAATTCATTGTATAAAAAAAAATATTTAAATAACAAATTGAATTAGATGCTTGTAGTTTTAGTTTTTTTTTCTATTTTGATATTGCTTTACATATTTTTTTTCAATTTTTTAAAATTTTAAATTTTTTTTTTCTTTGAATAAATAAATAATTGAATAAAGATTGAAATTTCAAATTGAATTGTTGACAATTAACAAATTAGAAATTGATCAAAATTTTACTGGGTTAAAATATGGTAAACACAGTTTTGAAAGTCAAATTCTGATTTGTTTTTAGTCAGAAATTAATTCAGTATATTTACGTAAATTATTTGAGGAAATGTCAAGAAAACATTATCACATGAATGTCAACGACAAACTAAATATTGATGATGATGATTACGATGAATCAGCTACATACCCAGTATTGTTGCCGAATATTATATTTTTATTCATGTTAATATTCACAATATTATTCGGTTTAATATTATTATCATTGATTTTATATTGTTTATTCAAACCAGGAACCGATGAAGAAGAACGATTAAATTTAATGTTGAAAAAACAAACAACACCAAACACTATTCAACAACAATCACCACAACAATTTTTACCACAAATGCAACAACAACAACCTCAACAACAACAGCAATATCCAATGCGTTTTTGAATATGACTAAGTTATTAATCTTAGTATTAACATCTAAATAAAATTTGAACCTTATTTTCAATTTTTTCATATTCAACATTTGACGATTAAATTGCCATCTACTGTCTTTGATCATTGATCAAAAAAGAAAAATTAAATCATACTTTCAATGATCAAATATACGTCATTGACATGCGTTTTTCATAATCATATTTGATGAATCAAAGCTTGGTTGATCGACGAAGTCGTCGAAGACTTGTTCAAGCGTTAATCAAAATCAAAATTTTGACGTAGCGCGATTCGATCTCGAATAATTTCTATTCAAAATCGGCGGCAATCATGAATCAGTCAAAAAACTCTTGAATCGCCAACCTTCGGATTCAAAAAAAAAATTTAAAAATTTCATGAATGAAAGAGAAACGACTACGATTCACTATTAAATAAAAAAAATTCAAATAAAAAATAGTGAGATTATGTTATGTGAAGACATGGAAAAAACATGTGCTGCTGCTGCTGCTATTTGCTGCTTGGTTTCGTGTTATATGTGTTGGTATTAGGTTGTCCAGAAAGTTCTAGTCGATTTTCATGAGCAACTCTATTGATTAATCAAAATAAACTTTTCAGACAACCCGATATATAATTTGTTTCTATCATTTCATTTCGTATGATGAGAAGCAAAGCAAAGAAAAAAAATTGAGCAAAAATAAAATAAAATTAAAAATAAATAAATAAATGTATGAATGAATGAATAGATTATAGAGATACATGAACAACTCGCGTGTTTGTTTATTTATTATTTATTCACAATCGTGGTGCGGTGTTTTTCAACATACATTTTTGTTATTTGTATTGATATAACTAAGTATTTAAAGATGTTTATTATTATTATTATTATTTAAATGTTGTCGTGTAAAAGATATTAAAAATAATATTTAAAAAAAATAAGAAAATACCATGCAATAATAATAGTAATTGATAATAATAATAATAATAATAATGATGATAATACAACGATATTACATTGTTTTTGCATCATATTTCAATTAGACAATGAACAAATTGTTGCTGTGTTTTAATTGAATTTAAGCTTCAAAATTTCATTCATTTATTTTCCAATCAATCGATTGATTAATCAATTATAGTACAAATGTGGATGTTTGTGTAATCAAACCGAATAATGAATAATCATTTTCAATTTCCTTTTTAATCAATTTTAATTTTTGAATTTTAATTTTAAAATTTTTTGACATTTTTGTTTTTTGTTTTTTCAAATTTGAAATTCAATATCTATTCAATCGTTCATTTATTATTTTTTTTTATTGATAAAATATTTCAACTGTTGTGATCAACAACAACAACAACACCGACAATAAGCAACAATAAAACACCAACAAAATTTCTCAATTCAACCAATTTGTTATTATCAATAATCAAGGATTTTCTCCTATTTATTAATCATTGAATAATATTGTCTTTCAATCAAGTATTTTACGCTGGAATTTTTTGTCGTTTTTTTTTCGTTTGTTTTCCTTCAATTAATAAGTCCAAATAACGAAAAATTCTTGTTTGTTTCATTTGATTTCTGGTTAATCAGCTACAATATTCGTCCGTTATATTGTTTAGTTCATTCATTTTTCCCAAAAACATCAATTTGTTGTGAACGTTTAATCGGCCAACTGTTTGTTTAATTATTGATCAAAATCAATCAATCAATCAATCAAAGTTAATTGAATTTTAAAGATTCATAGAAAAATCTTCTTTCCACTATTTTAAGTGACATCAAAAATTCAACTGTAAGTCAATTCTTTCATATTTTTTCTTGAAATTTTTATTCTTGCAAAATTCTTGCATAAATATTTCATTCAAGAATATTTTTTTCAATTTTTTGAATTGAAATTCATGTTTTATTAATGTGAATAAAACTAAATAAATTATTCCATTTGAAAGGAAAATCTTGCAAAAATTTTCATTGACGTTTTTCAATTAATTACACACTCAATTAATCATATAATTATAATTTTTTACTAGTTGATGATTAATTCATTGAAAATTTGAAAGGCTTGAAAATTTCAATTTTTTTCCATTTTTTTTCTCTGTGAAAATGCAAGTATTTTCTCCAGCATAAAAAAGTATTTTAAAAAATCCAGTAAAAGCGGCAATATTATCCATCCGTTTGCTTGCAATCATTATCATTCCTCATTTCAATAAATGCATTATATAAGAGATGCGTATCCATAAAAGCAAAAAAAAGCTGCATCCAAATACATTGTTGTTATCTTAGATTATGATAATAATAATAATATTTCGTTTTATGTAGTAAAAATTACTAAAAATAAATATTAAAAAAATGAAAATGAAACTTTGTCGTCGTCAGCAGCAGCAAAGGTAACTTGTTTCCATTTCCATCATCAGCATTATTATTAGTATCACCTGATTTGTCCGCTAAGCTTAAATTACTGACTTACATTAGATACGTCATCGGCATTGAGTTTTTTTTTATTCCAATGTTTATTATTACTTATGTAATAATAATTGAGGTAAAAATTTTCTATTTCGTTGTATGTTCAGTTTCTCTTTT
Organism: Psoroptes ovis; assembly: GCA_002943765.1. Classification (NCBI taxonomy): domain Eukaryota; kingdom Metazoa; phylum Arthropoda; class Arachnida; order Sarcoptiformes; family Psoroptidae; genus Psoroptes; species Psoroptes ovis. The sequence goes on along the minus strand of PQWQ01000011.1, from coordinate 902,695 downwards.
ATCATGAGGAATGTAATATTGAAAATTGAAAATTTAAATTAAGATTTATCAAAAGCAAAGCAAAATAAAATGAAAAATGTTGGCAAATATTTTTCTTGGAAAATTAATTTTTTTTTCCGAAGAGAAAACATTTGAAAAACATGCGTATGCATTGAATATATATTTAAATTTATATTCAATATTGTATCATATACGTTATCTATCTATCTATCTATCTTTCTTCATATATTCATATTTATAAAAATTTACCTTTGAAAATATTTTTTTTTTGTTTCTCATATTATATTATTGTACAAATACAGTACAAATATGTTTGATAGCGTGTTTGTTGCTGTAAAATTTTTTATTATTGCAATTTGAAAACATCATCATCATCATCATCATCAAATAATGATAATAATTTAAATGATGGTAAATTGTTGTTGAATGTATTAAATATGAGAATCGCATATTTTTTTTTATTTGAATTTTTTTATTTAATTATTTATTTGTTTAATCAATGAAAATTCTCATAGAAAAATTGATTTGATTTGATTCAAATACAACAAATTGAAATGATATTTGAATGCTGATGAAATGTATTTGAATGTTTAATCAAATGAAATCAATTTCAAAATTTTATTCAAATGTGTGTGTGACACATGTGCGCATTTATTTTTTTAATTTGAAAAATAATTTTTTAATTTCGATAAATAATTTTTGCCAAAAAAAAAAAAATTTCTACAAATGATCATATCGATTAATCTATCAAAATTTCGACAAATTTTTAATTTTTTGAAATATAAAAGTGACAATTAATTTTGAAAGAGAGAGAAATAAACATTTGTACTTGGATGATTATTTATTCAAGTTTAATATTTAATATTTTCAATTTTTTATGTGTAAATTAATTTTTTTCCATATTTTGTGATTAATATATTAATCTTTCACACACACACTCACTCACACATTCACATTTATGCTTCATCATTTTAGACAAATTTAGGCAAAAAAAAAAATTTTCATTTTAGTTCATCGACAAACAGCAAAATGCTTTGAACAAAACATGAAATTTTTTAAAATTAAATTGATTTGATTTTTCACTTAGTGTTTGTACAGTATTTTTCCTACAACAACAAATAATTCCAAATAGACATTCCAATATTTATAATTTCCATCAATTTAAAAAAAAATAATTATTCAGGTAAAATATTGTTAATTGAATTTTTGATTTTTACTATTGAATCTCTCACCTTATATGACTTTTCATGAAATTATTATTATTATTGAATTTACACTATTTCAATTCACTTTCTCATTCATTCATTTTTTTTTCTTTTCCTATTAATTATAACTTCCAAAAATTGAGTGCAATATTTTTTTTTTTTTTTTTGTTCATTTTCCCAACACTTTATTTGTCGTTATTCGTTCGTTTATTTCTATGTCAAAATATTTCAATGTCGTAATAATAATTTTTTAAAATAATTATTATTTTGAAAATGAAAAAATTCAAAATTCCCATAAGTGCATGTATATATCGACTTTAAATAGTGCACGTATATCATATATCATATATGTTTACAACAAAATTTTCAAATTGAGAAAAAAATCATATTTTTTCGTTTGAAAAATTTTGTAATTTAAAATTATAATAATAATAATAAATAGGAAATTTCATAATTTTTTTTTTGTTTTTCACTTTAAAATTATCGGTGGGTTCATTTTGTTTATTCGTTTATCTTGTTTCCTTTCGTTTTTTATTTTTTATTTTTTTGAATAATTCAAAATAAATCAAACTCTATTGAATTTTCCAGATAATTTTGAATCAATCAATTATTTGATTTTATCGTAGCATATAATCGAGGGTATTTAGCTTGAATTTTATTTTGAAAATTATGCAATTATGACCATTTGATATGAATTATGATATTATTAATTTTTTTCAAATGTTCGTCATTTTAACGATTTCAATTTGATTTTGATTGATTATTCAATTTTTTCATTATTTTCGAAAAATAAAACAGTATTCAAAATACGCGTACATATGCGTGTGTGTGTGTGTGTGTACATGTTTGCATGATAAATACATGAATATTGCTTAAATTTTTTTTTAAATTGAATAATAAGTAAGTATATTACATAATCATCATCATTTTCCATTATTATCATTTTCAAATTAAATTATTATCATTTTATCATACAAAATTAGTTCTTTTATATATAGTAAATTGACTTGTTCCATGTTTTGAATCAATGTTTTTTTTTCGTAATGAATATATTTTAATTTGAATTTTGAAATTCAATATACTCGCAGAAAATGATTCAAATAATTTTTGATTAGTCGAGGTATTTATGATTGAATAATTATTTGTTAGTTTTTTTCAAAAATTTCGTGTTTGTGTGTGTGTGCGGTCCAAGTTATTTGACTCTGAATTACGTGTAAATTTGAATTTTTTTTATCTTGAAAAACGAATTCAATCAATCGATTTGAAAATCAGCAGCAAAATGCAATTGTTTTGATATGAAAAAAAAATCAACAAATTCATATTTATGCATCCTGAAATATGTAAATCGATTATCTTTAATAACAATAATAATAATAATGACGCCATTTCATTTTAAATTTCTAAAAATTCATTTCATAACTATTATTATTATTTTGATTTTTGATGCTTTTATTGACCTTTGTGTTTTTTTTTCAAATTTTGTGTGATGGCATTGACGTATTTTCATTGAAAAGGTTTTTTTCCGTTTTGTTTTTTTTTTCTTTTCGTAAATTTTATTTTGTCTAAAATTTTTCCTCAATGTTTGTCATTGTCATTTTATTAGGCTAACCCAAAAGTGGTAAAAATTTTCATTTGTTGTTCAAAAATCACTAACAGAAACTTGAGAGAAAAAAAACTAATAATATTCATTAACCCTTAAAGTATTCTATTTGTAAGTAGCAATTGGTTGATTTTTTTTTTCGATTGCAAAATTGACACATCGTATGATTTCATTTATTTTTGATTGCAAATTGTACCTAAGTAACTCGTTCTCTGTTGTATATCTATGTGTACGTACTTTTATATTTTAATTTTTATGAAAAAATCAGACCATTTTTCATTCATTGATTATTATTTCATTCATCATTTTTCTCATTATTAAGACTTCTGTGACAAAAAAATGATGATGATGATAATGATAATAATCGAATGTTATAATTTTTTGAAAAAATGTGATTTGCAAATTATCAAGCGATTGTTGCCATGAAAATTATTTTCCTATTTAATTTGATAATAATATTGTAGCAATAATGAATGACAACGCGTGTTCATTATCATCAATATTATATGATGATTTAATAAAAATGAAATGTTTCAATGTTGTAATTTAGATTTTTATCTTTGAAATTTTTTTTTATTTTTTTCTATTATTTAATAGATTTAATCGTAAGAAAAAAAATCAAGGATCGATAACGGATAAAATCATTCGTGAAAATTGAAATACTTGAAAGTAAACAGTGAATTTCATTCTCAAAAATGTCTGCGAAAGCAATACGTGAAGCAACTGGTAAAAATTTATTAAATCATTATTTAAATTCAACTGCAATCACATCGAGATTTGTTTCGATTGATGAAAAGACAAATCTCAATGATTTGGCCGTTCTGAATTCATGGCTAAAAAATGAAGTAAGTCCACTATTTGTTTTTCGATTCAAAAATTCATTTGTATTCCTAATTTTTGTCATTATCTTTGTAGAAATTAGTAATCAAACCAGATCAATTGATAAAACGTCGTGGTAAACTTGGCCTAATCAAAGTTGGCACTGATTTGAATGGATGTAAAGAATTTTTAAACAAATACATGTGCAATGATATTCAGGTATTCAGTGAATTGGCATCATTAAATTTTAAATTTAATATCCATGTTTTATACTTTAGATTGGATCATCAGTTGGAAAGCTTAGAAATTTCATCATTGAACCATTTGTTCAGCATACGCCTGAAGAAGAGGCATATATTTGTATTTATTCACATCGTACAGCAGATGTCATACTATTTTATCATGTTGGCGGTGTTGATATTGGTGATGTTGATTCAAAAGCATTGCGATATGAAATTCCAATTGATGGAGCTATCGATGAGAAAGAAGTTTATGATAAATTATTAATAAATATACCGTTAGATAAAAAAGAATCAGTCACTAAATTCATTGTTGATCTTTATCGAGTATATGTCCAATTATATTTTACTTATTTAGAAATTAATCCATTAGGTTTGTTTCATACTTGATGATATTCAAACATAATTGATTCTATTTCTTTTTCTTTATTTTTAGTGATCAAAGATTCAATTTACATACTTGATTTAGCGGCCAAACTTGATGCTACGGCTGAATATCTCTGCAAACAAAAATGGGGTGAAATCGATTTCCCACCGCCATTTGGCCGTGATGCATTTCCTGAAGAAGCTTATATTGCTGATCTTGATTCAAAATCTGGCGCCAGTCTAAAGCTGACAATATTGAATAAAAAAGGTAGAATTTGGACAATGGTTGCCGGCGGTGGAGCTTCAGTCATTTATGCCGATACTATTTGTGAACTTGGCGGTGCAAAAGAATTAGCCAATTATGGTGAATATTCCGGTGCTCCATCTGAACAACAAACATACGAATATGCAAAAACAATTTTATCATTAATGACCAAAGAAAAACATCCAGAAGGCAAAATATTGCTTATTGGTGGTGGTATTGCAAATTTCACAAATGTTGCTGCCACATTCAAAGGAATCGTCAAAGCATTAAGAGAATTCCAAACAAAATTGATTGAACATAATGTTTCGATTTTCGTGCGTCGTGCTGGACCTAATTATCAAGAAGGCTTACGTGTAATGCGTGAAACTGGCAATACACTAGGCGTGCCTGTCCATGTTTTCGGTCCTGAAACACATATGACAGCCATCGTTGCAATGGCATTGAATCGCAAAGAAATTCCTCAACTGCCTGAAACGAAATTGACCACAGCGAATTTTCTATTGCCTAGCCATATGGGTGCTGATGCTTTTTCACCCGGTTTCAATGGTGGCATGACATCACCATCAATCAATAATAATTTCACACCAACATTTTCGCCACCAATCGCATCACAAACATCTAAATTGACTCGTCCTTTATTCACATCTCGTACTCGTGCAATTGTTTGGGGCATGCAAAGTCGTGCTGTACAATCGATGCTCGATTTTGATTTCGCTTGTTCACGCAAAGAGTGGTCAGTAGTTGCAATGATTTATCCATTTTCCGGTGATCATAGACAAAAATTTTATTGGGGCCATAAAGAAATTCTCATTCCTGTTTATAAAAATATGTCTGATGCTATGAATAAACATCCACAAGCTGATGTATTGATAAGTTTCGCATCATTACGTTCAGCATATGATTCAACATTGGAAACATTAGAATATCCTCAAATCAGAACAATCGCTATTATTGCTGAAGGTATACCAGAGAATCTCACTCGAAAAATGATAAAAATGGCTCGATCAAAAGGTGTTACAATTATTGGACCTGCTACTGTTGGTGGTATTAAACCAGGTTGTTTCAAAATAGGAAACACTGGTGGTATGATGGACAATTTATTGAGCTCTAAACTTCATAGACCTGGTTCAGTTGCATATGTTTCACGATCAGGTGGAATGTCCAACGAATTAAATAATATCATATCACGATCGACCAATGGTGTTTATGAAGGTATTGCCATCGGTGGTGATCGTTATCCTGGTACAACATTTTTGGATCATCTTTTACGTTATGAAGCCGATCCAGATGTCAAAATGATGGTATTACTCGGTGAAGTAGGTGGCGTTGAAGAATATGATGTTTGTGATGCACTCAAAGATCGCCGAATCACTAAACCATTGATTGCATGGTGCATTGGAACCTGTGCAAGCATGTTTAATTCCGAAGTTCAATTTGGACATGCCGGTGCTTGTGCTAATTCTGATCGTGAAACTGCTGTTGCCAAGAATAAAGCTTTGCGTGAACACGGCGCACATGTTCCTAATACATTCGATGAACTCGGCAACGTTATCAATCAAGTGTATCAGCAATTGGTCGAAGCCAACATTATCGTTCCCAAAGAAGAAGTTGCTCCACCAACCGTGCCCATGGATTATGATTGGGCTCGTGAATTAGGTATTATTCGTAAGCCAGCATCGTTCATGACAACCATTTGTGATGAACGTGGAAACGAATTGACATATGCTGGTATACCAATCACTCGTGTAATCAAAGAAGAATTGGGCATCGGTGGTACATTATCATTGTTGTGGTTTCAGCGACGTTTGCCAACATATGCCACGAAATTTTTTGAAATGGTCCTCATGGTGACAGCTGACCATGGGCCAGCAGTTTCTGGCGCACATAACACTATTGTTTGCGCTCGTGCTGGCAAAGATCTTGTATCATCTTTGGTTTCAGGATTACTGACGATTGGTGATAGATTTGGCGGTGCATTAGACGGCGCTGCACGCCAATTCAGCCAAGCATATGATTCAGGTACTATTCCGATGGAATTTGTTAATCAAATGCGTAAAAAAGGTGAATTAATTATGGGCATTGGTCATCGAGTTAAATCGATCAACAATCCTGACATGAGAGTGAAATTAATGAAAGATTATGTCAAACAAACATTTCCAGCAACACCGGTGTTAGACTATGCGCTAGAAGTTGAAAAAATAACAACATCAAAGGTTAGAAATTTATATTTCGATTGAATGAATTTTCAATGATTATTTTGATTAATTTATTAGAAACCAAATCTAATACTGAATGTTGATGGCATTGTCGCCGTTTCGGTTGTTGATTTACTTCGAAATAGTGGATGTTTCACACGTGAAGAAGCACAAGAATATTTAGACATTGGCGTATTGAATGGATTATTTGTGCTTGGTCGTACCATTGGATTCATTGGTTTGTTTCCCATTAAAATTTTCCTCATATTCAGATTTCATTTATCATCCACCATTTATTTTATTTAAATAGGTCATTATTTAGATCAAAAACGATTAAAACAAGGATTATATCGTCATCCATGGGATGATATATCATACATTATGCCCGAACAAAGTAGTAGTAGCAATTCAATACCATAATAATAATGATAAAATTAACTCTGATCAAACGAAAAATTATGCAGAAAAAAAAATTGATACACTTCGAAATACGTTTCATCATTCAAAATATCAATCGAATTCTATTCACTTGAATTCTTGATTAGTCAAATTTTCATATTAAACATTGTTTTATTCTCTTTTTTTTCAAATGATTCAAAGCGCATACATGAATTCATTTCAACATTGACAACATTTCATATTGTTTTTATCAACAAAATTTAGGAAAATTAAATTAACTAAATTAATTCACAATTTTATAATTTACACAATACAAAATAATACACACAAACATTTTCATGATCACAATGATGATTATAATCGACGGGTTGTCTGAACAAATGTCAAATTCATATCTCTGATAATCCTTTGTGTTCTTCTTCTGAATTCAATACAATACATGATTGACATTATAGACGAGAATTTAAAGGGTTATTGATTTAAAGAAAAAAAAAACATGAAATTAGCGTTTATTTGTGTCCATGTTTGTATCGTTCATCATTTTCATTTAAATTACATTAATTTCTATCAATTTTTTTTACATAGCATTTCGAATTAATTTCGATCTTCCTCATGTGTTTTTCTTTTTTTTCAATTAACTAATTATTTTTGATTTTCTTTTAATTATTTTAAATTATTATTTTTTTTATTAATTATTATTGTTATCGATTAATTGATTGACTAATAAATTTTGAATTTATTTTTTTTTCTAATTTTTCCTAATTTAATTTTCAATTTAAAAAACTGACATACACACAGACACACACGCATACACAATACATTCACGAATCACACTCACATTCATCGACTATTTGTTAATGATCAAAATTTCAACATAATAAATCAATTAATTAATTAAATTCAAATGTTAATCATAAACATATACGCGAACAAATTAGAGAAGAAAATTTATTGTTACAAATATCGATTAATTTATTATTATTTTTCAGTATGAAATCACTCTTTTCATTAGCATTCATTCCATTTGATTTTTAATCAATTATCATGATTATAAATTTTAATTTCAATTCAAACGATTGACAAAAAAAAACAACATTCAAAATTGTCGACTTGTAACACACTATCAAACAACGTATTCATCATATATATTCATTGGTTGTGAAAATGTGTCCTTAAAATCTAAAACAGATATGCAAGTTTTTAGCGAAACAAAAAAAAATATGAAATTTGACATCATATTCTTGCCTGTCAATTGATTTAATAAATTAATGAATAAATTATTTTATAAAAAGACAATTTTCAATTTTATTATTTATAAAATTTTCCATATAAAATTTCGTATATTACAATCTATTTACAGGAAAATAAGGATTTGTTTTACAATTTAAATTTTAATTCTTAATTTTTTACATCATTATCTTTAGGTTTTTCATTGAAATTCGGTTTTGAATTAATATTTGTCGCTGTTATTTGGGTCGTTGTTGAAGGCGATGATGATGCTGCTACTGCTTCTAAATTGATTGGTGCAATATTTGCTACCGACGGTACGGAATTATTTTGAAATCCTTTTGCTGTTGGCGATGACGATGATGATGATGAAGGACTACACAATGCTTGTCCATGTGTTGGATGTTGAAATGGACGAGCAAAAAATTGATGATTATCAACCATGGTTGGAATGTTTGTTGGTTGTTGAGTTTGAATAGTTGTTTTTGTTGATTGTAAATCATTCGATGATGATATCAGCGATTTATTGTGATTAGAATCATCATTCATTATTGATTCGTCGATAGTTGATTGATTTGGATTATCACTTTTACATTTTGCTTTGGTTGCTTGCCGTTTATTACAAAACCAAACACGTACGACATCACGATCATAATTTAATATCTCAGATATTTTTGTCATCTCTTCACCGTTTGGATGATTGTTTTGTTCAAAATATTTATTCAAAGCATCGATAGCACTTGGTGTAAAAGATGTACGACGTTTACGTTTTTTGTTTGATTCCATGAATGCTTTATAAATATTTGATGATATCGATAATTGAGGATCACTTTCGGTGGTTGAATTATTTATCGACTGATTACCATTCATGATGTGCATCAATGGATTTTTAATCATATTATTGGTGTTTTGTTGATTTTTATTACTACCATTCACTAATTCTAATGCTGAACTTATTTTGAATGATGATGATAATGTTGATGCAGTTGTTGATGGTGTTATCAAAGTTGCTGGCGATTGAGACAATGATGATGTTTCATCTTTATCTTTGAGATTATTCAAAAGACCATTCATCAATGCATCTGGCTTTACATTTCCGACAATTTTATTATGGCGATATTTTTCTTCTGCTTCACGCATCCAATTTTCAAGCACTGGCTTTATTTTCTTAGCACTTTTCAATGTGATGTCTAATTTTTCAAATCTTAAAAAAAATCAAGGATTAATTTTTCAGTAATGAAGAACTATATTAAGGTTTAATCTCAATTTACCTGCAAATAGCACTTTGACTATAACAAGGGCCTAATGCACTTAATTCTTGTCCAACTTGTGATTGTGTTAAGCCCAGGGATAATCGACATAATTTGAATGTTTTGGCAAATTCTTGTATTTCATTCGCTAATTGCTGTTCTTCTGGTGTCCAGATAGCTCTTTCTGTAATATAAATAACGGAATTAAGATCACACTATGTTTACATTTTATTATGAATTTAGAATACCTTTGGATGAGATCAATGGAGGATTTGTTGAAGATGCAGGCGGAATAGCCGAAAGTGGACATTCATTTGTTGTGGTATCAATTAAACTGCTTCCATTTGAATGTATCGAAGATGGTGATGAAGATGCTAATGATGCAGTTAATGATGTTTGTATTTGGATCGAAATTCGATCATTATTATCACTATTCGATGATTTTTTCTCATCATTTTCATTTCTTTTATCACTACCATTGTGATTGGATATATCATCATTCCTAATGGATGATTCAATCGATGTGAATGTAGCATTATCATCATCACTGCTCATCAATATGCGATTATCGATCAAGTTGTATGCAGCTTGTGTTAGACCATTGCGTCTAATTAATTTTATTTCACCATTCATATCAATGGATGATAATTGCCCATCACTATTTACATTGACATTAGTATCATCATCATCATCTTCTTCATCTTCAGTGTCGGTAAAATGACATGGTGAGCCACCATAACTACTTTGATATCCATCTTTTTCTTCATTTGCTGATGATTTATTCAAATTTTTAACATCAATATTATTGTTATTATTTAATTTCTTTATAGGATCAAATTTGATCCCAATATTTACAGGATTCATGATATCGTTACTATTGTTCATTGTCTTTAGGGATGTTAATGGTCTATGATTATTATTATTATCATTATTATTAGCGATATTAATTTTTTGACTATAACAATCACTATCGATTTCAGTTTCAACACTATCCAAATCCATTTCTTCTGTTTCATCGGTATTATTATCATCATTTAAATTTTCACTGATCATACTATCAATCGATCTGCCTCTTTTACGACTAGTCATCGAATTTTTCCCATTATTGTTATTGACATATTCTTGACTCTGATTAAGCTGTTCGTCACCATCATCATCTTCATGGTCATCATCGGCTATTTTCAATGAACCACATGATGATGTTACAGATGATGGCCTTTGAATAATAGTCGATGATGTTTGACTAGGCGATGTAGCTAAGGATGTTTCGATCGATGGTGTAGATGGCGAGGCAGATAAAGCATTATTCAATTTCTCTTCATCATTCATTTCATTTTCATTTTTATCCAAGATAATTTTATGGTCATTCACCGTACAAGATGAATGGTTTGAATTTTGATCATTGATTTGTTCAGGAGATGGCGTATTATCATTATCATGGCTAATACTTCTATTTTTATCATCATTATTATCATTTTGTTCGGCATTCGTGTTAGATAATTTGGGCGTAATTATCTTAGATGTTGATGTAGTGGAAATTGCCGCTTTTGAACTTAAATTAAGGTTGAAATTTTCTGTAGCACATGCCTTCGTTGAGAATCCAGTTTGACCTGTAGCTATGGTTGAATTATTAGTGGATGATAATGATGGGCAATCAATGGTTGCCGTCGCTGCATTTGATTTTGTTGTTGTTGTTGAACATTCTAAAATACTTTTTTTGTTGATTGACTTGATCGATGTCGTTTTTATGAGATCGTCAAACATTACCAATGGCGGCTGACTGATGCCGGCATCACAGGCATTTGTTGTTGCTGCCGAAGCTAATGATGAAGCTGCGGTCGAAGATGTTAAAACCATCATTGTTGTAGTTGTTGTTGATGATGTTGGATTGTTGTTAGTGTTATTATTCACTATTGAAAAATTCTGATGAATTGGCATATTGTTGTTGCTATTACTGATCACTGATGGCAATGTTTGATGATGAAAATGACCATTATTATTCAATGATGATGTCGTGATATTTGCTTGTGATTGTGTAGCAGATTGATTCGAAATGTTTGCTGTTGGTGATGGTGTTGCTATCAATGTAATTGTATTGGCATTATTCGGAGTATTGAGGTAATTATTGTTATTGTTTCCGTTTCCAGAAGATAAACATGGTTGCATAGTTAAATGATTAGCTGTAGTGAACACATTCGTTGATGATTGTTGAGAAACATTTGATGATGGTTGATGTTGAATTATGGCCTGATTCATTTGTATGGTTGAATTTTGTTGAGGATGCTGAGTTAAGAATGCTGCCTGCTGCTGTTGTTGTGGAAATGTTAGATTGCCGCCAGTCGTCGTTAATAATGTTCCGTGATGTTGAGGTTGTTGCATAGGCACCGTTATTGCAGTCGGTTGTTGTTGCTGTTGAGGAGATGCAGTCGTTATCAATTGACCTGATGATGTGATCATATTTGTTGGTTGTAATATTTGATTCGTTGGTAGCACTAACTGATACAATTGTTGTTGCTGGGGCTGTGCTATCGTTGGATTCAAGATTATTTGTTGCTGTTGTTGTTGACCAACTTGATTAGTCGATGGTATACCAATCAATTGATTGGTTTGAAATGTTATTGCACCATTTGTTAATGTTGCTGCCGCAGGAGATGTTTGTATCACTTGAAATTGTTGTTGCGGCTGTTGTTGGAATAATTGCGTTGCGGTGTTAGCATTAGCAGCTGTAAATGTTGTTGATGGTGGCTGAATAAATGTTGGTTGCAATGTTGTGCAACCATTTGCTATTAATTGAGGTTGTAATAAAGTTGTTGTTCCCTGTATTGTTTGATTAATTGGTATCATATTGATCTGTGGACCAGGTGTTGTTATCAAATTCGACATCAAGCCTATGGAAATGATAGATTCATGAAAAATTATGTAAAAATCACAAATTTCTAATCCATCAGAATCGTGAAATCTCACCATTTGTAGCAAATGTTTGTTGTTGATTGGGCGTTTGCTGTTGTTGTTGCTGCTGTTGTGTTGGCGTCAATATGTATTGTATTGTTGCTGCAGGATGATTCGAAATGTTAGTCGTTGGCATAAATCCCTGAGTTGGTGCCGATGTTGACAATTGTTGTCCATTTGTCAACACAATATTTGGTGAATATGCATTCGCCGATTGAATTGTAACTAATTGGTTATTATGTTGTTGATGCTGTTGTGGTTCAATATTTGCAGCTAAACCGGTAGCTGTTAATTGTTGATTAATTGTTGCTGTTGTAGCTGCTGTATTCGCTGAATTATTTGTTGTCTGAAATGTAAGATATTGTTGTTGCTGTTGTTGATGATGATGATTATTGGCTGCTGGATGTTGTGATGATAATGATGATATAACATGATTGTTTGCTGTTGCTGATGTTGTTGCCGCCGAATTATTTCCATTTAACATTACAGTCAATTGATTCATGTTTTTTAAAATTTATTATTTTGATGAAAACAAATAAATATTTAAAAAATATTAATTACTCATTTTGCATTTGTAGAAAATGAATGAAAATCACTATTTTAATTGAAAAAATGATTGAATTAATGAGAATTTCTTTTTCACAAAAAATTCAATTGGAAATCAGGATTGAAAATTGATATTATTTGTTGTATTTTCCAAATTTTTCATAATCGAAATCAAATATTTTATTTTTTCGAAAAAACCAGAAGGAAATCATATATCAATGTTTGATTAAGGTCATCGATGAATGAGCAAAAAATATTTGATTTTGATTTGTCATATTTTTTTTGCAGCTTTTTCGATATTCAATGAATGAATGAATTTCTCAAGAACTACCAAAAATTTCAATTTTGATTGACATTTGTTTTCTTTCTTTATTTTCATGATGAATATTAATTCATTCAAATCATTTTAATTTCAAAAGATAACGAAACAAATTGATAAGATATTTTCTTCATATATTTTCAATTGGATTAAAATTTTTCAAAAAATTTAAATCAATTTCACTGGAAATCACTTGGAAAAAAAATGTTTGAATTAAAACAGATGGAATATCAAACGGAGAATTTTCAATTTCTCAAGAAAATTCATATCACTTTAAATAAAACTGGGGAAAACAAAATATACATTGTGACCATTTTCACAATTATGATAATCGTTGATGATTGGGATGATTAAGATGTTGATCAATTGATTTATTTATTTTTTGATATTTTTCGTTGATCAAAAATATTGGAATTCAATTATGAATCAATCAGAAATTGAAATTCATCGAAATATACCTTTAAAACACAAGTAGATTAACACGGAGACACATTGTAGCAATGAAACACATACATTTGAAATTATCAAATCATATTTCTTATAATTTGAAGAAATAAAATAAAATAAAATGAATGAATGAATGAATGAACGGAAATTTTTCATTACGACATGAATTTTTATTTTGCTTTGAATTATAATTTCCTGAGCGAATCTATGTGTAATGAATGAATTACCACTGATGATAATGCTATTCCGGTGATATTTCGATGATAATTCAATAATTTCGGTGAATATTTTTTTGAACACATGCAAATATTTAAAATAGAATGACGGTGAATGATGATGATGATGAATGTGATTGACTTGGTTCGTGTCGATGTATTTTTACAAAAATTTTTTCTAAATATCTTTGAATCCGAAAAACACAAAACAATTCATTGAATAATATCTACAGCTTGGATGGCAATGATGATGATGATGGTATGACCATCCACCATAATGGTAAAATTGAAACTGAATTCCAGTTTTCTTCTTCGATGATTCGAAGACAGTAAAAAATCTATGGTTATTTCCAAGTTTTCGTAATGAAAAACGAAACATGCAGCTGTTTTCATTGCTTCTGCTGCATTTTACACAATCGGTTTTAGTTTTGGGTTGATGATGGTTGGTTTGGTTGGTTGACTGGCTGGTTTTTTTTGGAAGAGAAATTTTAATTTAGGTTCATTTTTTTTGGGTTTCGATTTGCGCTCTGGTTCGACTGAAATAAAACCAGAAATTTTTCTCTGTTCTCATCTCTCTTAGGGTTATGGTAGTTTGGGTAGAAGCATTGAATCATTGAAAATACTGCTATAGCCATATACAAAAAATCAACCAACCAACCATCCATACATTTTTACCAAATGAAAAAAAAAAATAAATAAATAAATAAATGAAAATTCAAGTCAAGTTGAATCACAAGTTTGAAAATGATGAAAAAAATTATTTGAAATATTTTTGCACTTGAATTAGTCACAAACGTATTAACACGTTTTTTTGTAGATTGTTTCAAAGTATTTTTGACGTATTGGTACGTCAGTTTTGCTGTAGTGTTTATAAAACTACCGGCATTTTTAAGAAGTTTTGTCAAAATTTTGACAGACACTCAAACTTGCTATCACAATTTCAATACATGGAAATTCTCATATATAAATAATTTCCAATTATTATTCTTCATATTCTTCTTTCAACAAAATAACAGCAAAAGCAGCCTGAACAAAAAATTATAAAATCATAATTTTTCTTTTTTTTTGTACAAAGTTCAAAGATGAACTGAACACAAAGCACAAAAATATTTATTTCAAATGTTTTCTCATTCTGAAAATATTTAAACATAGACACACAGAGAGAAATGCAATACAAAATATATATAAAATGATGATGCATTGTATTGTATAATATCTGCATACAGAATAATGTATTATATAATACTGGATTGAGTAATAAGAATGTAAAAATAACTCATTAATACACACATTGAATAAGAAGAAGAAATATAATTTATTCTAGTTTTTCTATTTTTCATTTAAAATTCACTAGCTGTTCACTGCCTTGCAGACGCTGCCGATTATGATAAAAATAATGATGATAATTGTAATAATAATAATAATAATAATAATAATAATAATGAAATGATTATGTTTGAAAGCAGCCACGCCAATTTTTGAATTTTATTTTTTCTTATTTCAAAATTCAGTTCAATTTCAGCTCCAAATTCAATTCTTAATTTCTAGTTTTTTGTTTGAATTGTTTCAATGTACGAAACAATACAATACAATACAGTTCAATTATTGATTCAATACAAAAGAAAGAAAAGAAGAATTGATTCCTTTTCAAAATAAAAAATAAATAAATTTAAAATAAATTGAATTAAATTCAATTTAATTCAATTTGCCATGAAGGTAAACGAAGACATTTCGGGAAAATTCGGCTAATATTCTCGTCGATGGTGGACTTGAAATGGACAGAAAATTGAAGAAAATACATCTCGGGCAATTTTTGAATTAAATATTTCTGGTTCCACATTTTGAAACTCAGAACTCAAATCGGCAATTTTATGATTCCATGATTCCTTGTCAGAAATCTTTCGTTTCATTTCCAGTTATTCTTGAAATTGCATTCTCCCACCGCTGTGTGCGTGCATAATGATCAAACGATGACCAAATCGGCCAATCAGCCAAGTACGGTCATATACGACCGAATACAGCCACCACCACCACGACCATCAACGATTTCTATATATTTCGAAAATTCTGAAATGGCTGGCGCCCAGAATCGTTGGTGCTTTGAAAAATACCCAAAATGCATTTAATTTTATTTCATTTCATTTTTTTTCGAACAGAATTGGCGTTCCAAATAATGTAATGCTTGAATTAGTTTGTGTTTCATATTTGTTTGTTGTACCAGGCAACAACAAACGATAATCATAATCATAATAATAATTTTCATTTTCAATGATTCATTCACATTTCAATAATTTTCATTTGATTATTTTATATAAAAAATTTTTCCTGAATTATATTTTTTTCTGTTTGCCAAATAATAACAGCAAATACAAGCACACATACACATATAGCAGAAGTAGCATTCATGATGATTATGATCATAATCATAATAATAATTTTGAATTATTATTATTCAATATTATAATCATAATTCATTTTGAATTTTTTTTCATATTTTGAAGAGAAATTTAATGATTATTCTCATTTTTTTTCCACATCCATTTATTCAATCAGTCTTTCATTATATATTCTCATTTCTATTCAAAAATAATTATCCAGCAACGTTGATTGGAATAATACTAGAATCAAAGGTATTCACCTCATGCAATTATAAATATTTTTGATACAAAATATATTCAAAAATATTCAAATATTTTCATAGAAAAATAAATGATGATGGAAAAATATGAAAATCGTTTTTGAAATAAATTCTTTTCCATTTATTTGTTTGTCCATCCTTAAAAAATTTCAATCAAAATTCATATATAATAATAATGATATGATTTTAGTCGATTAGAGCCGGATAGGCGTTCGGAGGTGTAACATTATGCGGGAAATAATAATAATAATATCATAAAAATATGCGAAAAATTGATTTTATTTTATTTTAATTCAAATTTTTTTCTGATGTTTAATGATAATTTCAATTGTTTATTATTGTTATCATTATTATCCATAATAATTATATTTTTCTCGAATATAATTAAATATAATTATGTATGTATTTAATTTCAGTTCATTTATTCAAAGTGCAGAAAAATCAGAAATTGAATGCAGGTTTCTATCTCTCTCTCGTTTATCCAGCCATTCATTCATTCATCCATTTTCCATTGAAAAACGAAATATAATCCATGAAAATAAATGAGCATCTTTGGCAAAATTTTTTTCAAAAATTTTGTAGAAAAATTTCAAAAGAAAATCATTAAAAAATAATGATAATAAAAAAAATCAAGGCTGGTCATCCGATTCAGTCTGAAAATTCAAAAGTGAAACGAATTCAATACGATTCATTATATTTCGAATCGTTTTTTTCGAAAAAAATGATTAATTTTTAATGAATTTATTTATTCGTTCGTATATTTGTCAAACATGTGTTTTTTATCGATGGAAGAGACGGACATAAACCATGGCTGGCCAAGCCCATAACCTAGTAATGAAAAATACAGGTAGTTTATACCTTTGACAAACAGCAAAAAGGAAAAATAATTTGAAATAAATTAAATTGAAGAGTTGTAAAATTACGTTTTTGAAGAAGAAGAAGAATAAAATAAATAATTTTCAAAGTGTTTGTGTGTGGGTTTTCTTTGGAAGAAAAACGAAAATTTTCTTTGTTTTTATTTGCTTTGAAATTTTCAAATTGAAATTGAATGAAAAATGAATGTCAAAGGCAATAAATCATCGAAAGATATGATCTTTGTGTAATGATAATTTTATAATTTCAAACAATAATAATTATTATTCAATTTGACTCCAATACGAATTCAACTTATGATAACCGCAACGAATTATCGTTTTTCAATTTTCGTTGGTGACAGTTGATAAATCAAAGCCGTTTCTGGCTGGCAAAAATTACCTCGATTACCCTGATTACCCCTCGCACCACCGATACCTGACCACCACCAGCAATATAATTGTCATTTAAAGTGATTTATCATAAATTTTTTTTTTGATTATTTGTATTGCACAAAGGTTTATGATACATTTTATTCATGTAATAATGAATTATCTTAGACTTTGTGTACTTTTATGAACATTTTCAAATGGTCATTTTTCAATTCCTATATAATTTCATAATGATATTTATGATTTCAATATTTGTATATATGAATTATGTTTTCATTTCAAATTTTCATTTTTCGCTTTGAAAGTAGTTGAATATTTATATTTTTATGTAGTTATAATTAATGATAATAAATTTCGGTTGTTTGAATGAAAATGTGAAAATGAAATGTGAATCAGAAGTTGAAATACATTTGAAATGAAATGAAATGAAGAACAAAACAAAAAAAAAGGCCGTCCTCGTTGTAATAATAATTATAATTATAATCATAATGATTATTATTATAATAATCATTATGTCTCCACGGCAAAATGCTTCAAAGAACGATAATGATGATGATGATGATGGCCATCGCCATCATCATTGTAAATCGGACAAAGATAAGTAAGAATATCTTTACATTTCATTTCATTTATCGTTTTTTGCCATATTTTTGAATTACATGAGAATTCATCAAAAATAAACGTAATTTGTAATTCAATGAATGATGATGATGATAATATTACCTCTATTCTTCGTTTGAATTGCAATACAAAGTAATTTGTTTTGTCTTAATTCCTGCTTTTTCATTGTTTCTTTGTGAGTGTATTTTCTACATTATATTCATTATACATCATCGTCATTATCATTAAGATTTATCTTTGTTTTTTTCGTTGATTTCATCTTCTTTCTTCTTTCAAAGTTTTCTTACCCAAATCAAAATGATATTAATTCAATAATAATAACAATAATGATAATAAGATGATAATAAGTTTGATATAAAAAAATTTTACATAAAAACAAAATGAACAAAACACGAAAACGAAACAAAAAAAAAAAAAAAATCTAATCGATTGGTTCGTCGCTTGTAGAGACTATTGTATTTTCTATCTTTCACCATACCTGGCTTAACATGTGTATAAATAATACAAGTAATAATAATAATTACCGGTTATTTGTTTGTTTGGCTGGTTGTTTGTTTGTTGAATGTATTTCATTTTCCTTCCATTTCAATGCTATGTTATTATCATTATCATTATTATATTTGCAATTATGCTTTGCTGCTGCTGCTGCTGTAAGGTCAGAAGACCATGTCAAAAAAATATATGGTATTTTCTATCATCTTCGCTGCTGTTATTATCATTATTTTCTTATGTCCATTCAAATTTTCGAATAGAATTGAATTGAATTGAATAAAAGATGATGAATGATGAATGAATGGAATGTTTTTCTACTTGTTATCATTGTTGTTGTTGCTGTTGTTGTCTTACGATATGTTTGATTGTATTGCGAATTGAATTGAATTGAAAATTGATGATGGCTTCAAGCAGAAAATAATGATAATCATAATAAAGAATTTCAAAGAGAATACAATCATGATTATTATTATTATCATTTATTGAAAATTGATGAATTTCTGTATTTTGATTTTGAAATTCAGAAACATCAATCGTTGATGTGACTATGTAAAGATGATTCAAAGATTCAAAGATATAAGATCAAAATTTAATTAAATAAATGATTTTTTCTTCAAAAATCGATTTGATCATATTTCAATTCATGATAATTCAAATTAAATTGATTGAAATCAAAGCGATAGAAGAAAGCGAATCAATTTGTCTACTTGATTGTCATCAATTTTTATTACATTATATCCGAAGATCATTGAAATTGATATTCATTGTGTTTTTATAATAATAATAATAACTTGTTCAAATTTTTCAATAATCATTTATCTTATTCAATCGAAAAATTCGTTATTTTTCCATTAAAATAATCGAAATTGTTTTTCTTCTTTTGTAATTTGATTGTCTTTGGTGGTTTTTGATCATTCATTCATTCATTCATTCATTCAATTTATTTACAGTCATCGCCATTTAAAGAAATTTCAATCAGTCAAAATCAATCAGGGATATTCCAGTCAGAAATTAGCGAATTCACAAATTTAGATGCAACAAAATCACCTAGGTCCTAAAGTCTAGAACCTAAATCATTGCTTAATTATTACATCATGATTTGAGTGTGTCTGAATTATCATTGTTTTTGCACATATGCAAATACCAAATCAAAATGCATAGCTTAAGGCCAAAAACTTTGTCGCCAACAATCCATAAATATGCTTATGTAAAACGACATTCTGAATATTGAATACGATTGCAACATAATAATGATACACAGACGATGGTCCATTGATTAATGAATGCAAAAAACTATGAATTCTGAATAATAATTTCCTTCTGTTCCGTTGTTTTACCTTAGATTATCATTATTATTACTAAAATAATAATCATTTATATTTGACACAATCATTGCTGTTATTTTCATTATTATCATCATTATTACAATGATTATCATGAGAACAAAAGGTGTGCATCAGCTTACACATATTTGAATATGCACAAAAACACACATATTCATTCATTTTAATTTCTCATTTTGGTACTGTGAATTTTCTTTTGTTTTTTCTTTGAATTCAAAACAGTCATTCATTCATTTTCTATTGAAAATTTCCATAATAATAATAAATGAAATGAAAATACACAAGAGTGAACGTTGATAATGATGATGAACAAACGAATGAAGAAACAAAGTTCATAGGTTGTGATGATGATGATCATCATCATCATCATTATCATTACGTTTATTATTATTATTATCATCACAAAGGTTTGCGTGTTTAGTTTTAGTTTTAGCTCCATTCATTCATTCATTCATTTTTCTACCATCAATAATAATAATGATAATAATTCTTATCATTTCTATTTTTTCATAAAAATATAATTTTTGGTCGTTGTCGAAACATATGAACATATGAAAAAAAAAATGAAAATTATTCAACCGACCGAAAAAAAATTGAATGAAAATTCGCGATTGAATTTTCATTTTGTTTGAAAAAAAATGTTGTTTGAAAACAGCACGAATACATTTTTTTCATATTATCATTATTATTTCTATCCAAAATAATTGTGTAAAAATGGATATTTAGCTATATATTTTTGCATTTGTGTTTGTGTAGGTTTAACATTGCAAAAATATGATGATGATAATAAATTAATGGAGAAATAATCATAAATTATCTTCATTTTTGCTTTCATTATTATTATTATTATTTCATTTTTCGTTTCGTTTTAAAATTGAATAATGATTTGAAAATAATTTTTTGAAAAAAATGAATGAAATAAATTATACAAACGATATGCGATGGGAAATGAAAATTATTATCATTATCATCCAGCCATACATCTTGCATGATCGGTATCTTTTAATTCCAAAAAATGCCGAAATTAATTTTCAAAAATAATTATGCCGTAATAATTTGGTCGAAAATATTCTAAAAATTCATAATTAATATCGATGAAACATCACAATAATGATCAGTATCGCATATCATTCATTTCAATACCCTTTATTACCGTGTTTTCATCTTCAATTGTTGTTGTTATGATGATTATGATCACGATTGGATGCTGTGCTCTATGACAGCTATCGATATATAACCTAATTCTCGTTATAATTATCATCACTAATATCGAAGATTATCATCCGGTTTTTCTCGTACAATTATGTGATACAAAATAATTTGTGGTTATGTTCATTCATACATTCATTCATTTATTATGGCTACACCATTATCATTTTATTTATGTCATTTTTTTACAAAATGACAGAATTATATTTATTTTATTTTATTTGAAAAATCATCATAATAAAATCATTATAAATTACCTGTATACGTATTAAATGTATTGGTTGAACGGGGAGAAACGAGCAAAAATTTGCTACCAGTTGTCATTAATTTGTTGGTTTGTTTGCAGCTAACAAATAGAGAAACAATCAGCTAAAACCTGACAATGTACAAATGACCTGACTTGAAACTGTGACTCACAAATAATAATGACTAAACCATAATGATTTTTATTATTTGATCGGAAATTATTGTCAAATTTTTTTTTCATTATTTGTTTGCGTGTGTGTCATTTGTGTCTATGAGTCTATGTTTGCATGTGAAAATTGACATAAAAATCAAGGTAACAATTTTGTTCAAGGCTAAGGTTATAAATTCGGGTGAAAATTGGTGAAAGCAAAAAGAAAAAACCGCATTTGAACCATAATAAATAAGAAATTATTGCATTATTTGTACCAAAGAAAACATGAAATGAAATAAAATTTAATCAAAGAAATGAAAAACACGTGCCAAAAAGTCGATAAATAATTGAATAATTTATTCAATTTTTCACTTTTTGTCTTCGATATATCAAACATGATGATGATCATATGAATTGAAGCAAAAATTTTCATTAAAATTTTAAATCAAGAAAAAAATAAAATAAAATCAAATAAACTCTTAGAAATACTGCACATAAAACACATCCGAATCCATGTCTTCTTATTATTTGCAAAAAATAGTGAAAATATTATATTCAATCAACCGCATCATTGATGATGATGATGACAAACAATTTCTAACAACTCCTCCCAAATAGTTTTGAATTTGATTTTTTAGTCGGTTTTTGTTTTATTTTATTGTTTCAAAAAATTTTTCCTGAAAAAATCAATCGTAACAACCAACATTTTCGATCGATTCATTTGGCCATGAAATACCAGAGAAATACAGCTGAAAATAATTGAAAAAAACTGACAAAATTCAAAAAAAAACCTGTTTGATGATTGGAAAATCAAAGGAAAGTGAAAATCGATATCGATTTCAATTCGAATTTCATTAAAAAAAAAATAAACACAATTTGGACCGCATCCAATTGCATTTGCCAATGATCATCGGAAACATGACTAATTATGGCTCTACAATTCGTATGATAATTACATTTGTCTGATAATTTCGAATAAATAAATTCAAAACAATATGTCAAAACCATTAATTCAAATTCGAAAATTCCCATCTAAGAATCAAGAATAAAATTTGCGCTGGGATTTTCATTAAAACAACTGAATAAAATAATTAAAATAAAATTCAAACATTTTGAAATTTTCAAAAATTAATTATCAACCATTTTCTACAAACAAACCAACCACACATACAGTGACAATACAAAATTTCAAAACAACGAAAAATTCAAAACAAACGATCATTAATTATTATTCAGTGATGACAATTTTAGATGGAGAATGATAATTTCGCGAATAATTTTTGTGTTAAAAGATCTAATTGTTTTCTGCTTGTAATTTTTCAAGCAAGAAAACGAGCAGAGAAAGAGATTCAAAATATTTGAACAAATGAACAACAAATTTCGTTGAATGAATCAACGAATGAAAGCGAAAATTTTCAATTATCAAAATTGAATTTTTACGACAAAAATTTGACAAAAAAAATTTGAAAAATTGCCAACAGCCCTTTGGCTTTTTCCATGGCGAAATACGAAATGGAAAAAATCAATTTTTCTTCAAAAAAAAGAATCAAAAAATTTATGAATTTGAACACGCAATTTCATTATCAGAATTTTCATTTTTTTCAATTTTTCAAATTCTGCTTAATTGAAATATGGAAAAAAAGGATGACGAAAGATGAAAATGAAAGTTTCGCGGGATTTCAATTTTTCAAATTTTTTTTCGGTTACATTCTTTTTGGATTTTTTGCCGTTTTTTATCATTATTTCTGGACTTTTCATGTGATTTTGATTTCATGATTTTGCATTATTTTCTTTCAGATTAATTTCTTTGATTCTATGATTTAATTGTGTTTTAATTAGATTTTCTTCAGTTTTCAGAGCAATTCTTTGTTTCGTTTTGTCTTTTATATTGTGTAATTATCATTATTTTTGCATTAAATTAGCTTTGATTTACTCGTTTTGGCTTAATTTTATATTTTCGTGTATTCGCTGCCACCAAAGTCGTGAATTCTTGCTCGGAAATTAATTTCACCATTTTTCGGCCAAAGATAATGAAAACAATGGAAAAAAAGATGCAAAAGTATTATCAAATAATGAATGAATCATTCAATTTTAATTTGTAATTCTCCTTTTGAATTTTGGCTTTTATTTTTATCAAGCCAATAAAACATAATGAGAAACTAAAACTGAGTTATCATATGAAACTACTGAAAATTAAAGCAAAGAGTCACTGGCTAAATTGCATTGGTATTTTTTTTTTTTTTTTTTTTTTTTTTGGTAAAATGATCGAGCTACTACTGATCGATTTGATTGGCTTGTGATGATGATGATGATTCAGTTTCAATGGTGTCTATTAATTTCGCTCTAAATCTAAAAATCAATCAACATTCATTATTATTATAATCAGTGTATTGAATTGATTGTGAGTCAACAATATCAAAGTGAAATCAATTGAAATAAAAGAAAAAATTCCTTTTCAGATCAATTTTCGATCATCACTATCAGTAACTTATATTTCATTATGATGATGACCAACTAAGTGAAGAAAAAAAAATAAAATCATTTATCATTCAAAATGTTAATAAAAATAATAATGAAATATTGGGTTGTCCCATAAGTTCTTGCCGTTTTTTAGATTTTTTTTCATTCCAAAAACGACAAGAACTTATGGGACAACCTAATGTGTTCAATATATATTTCCAATATAATTTCATTTTCACATACTGCATCATTCGATTGAATAATAACAGCACCAACATTTATAATTGAAAATAAAGTGAATTATTTGCAATGTGTTTTCAATGTGTTTTTAGTGAATTTTCAATGTGTTTTCAGTGAATTCTCAGTGTATTCGCAGTGTAATCATCATCAAAATTTCAGCAAAAAGAAAACTCGATCGAAACGAAATTATTTTCAAAAAGAATTCCGATCGGATTATATATATCAACGAGAAAATGAGCCGAATTCCTTCAGATTCATCCGCAAATCAACTCAACAACAAAGCAAGCAAAAATAATGAAATTCCGAACCAAACTTTAATTAAATTCAGGCCAGTTTCCTTTCATTTATTCATTTATTTATTTTATTTTAATTTCTATTCATTTCCATTCATTTTATTTCATTTTCCACTCATTGATGATCTTAACATTTGATGTTGCTTAAGCCTTTTACACAGATACAAACGCACACAAAAAACGCAAACAGACATAAACCATCATAGTCATTATTTGACACATAATCACATTGAATTGAATTCCAAAAGCGCTCGCGTATGCATTCAAATACCATTCCTAAACATTCATGTTTGGTTGACATTCATTTTAATTATACTAATTGCACACACACACACACACATGCATGCAATTTTTGCATATTCCCGGTTGCATTTTTGCATTTCATTAATATTTTTAAATTATTCGCATTTTTTCTGTACGCCCTATTAAAACTAATTCATTAAAAGTAATGAGTAGAAGAAATAGACGAGAATGAGAGAAATAATAAAGCAAAAATATTTAATCCTTTCATAATGTTCAAACTGTCATATGTTGTTGTTGATGTAGCTGACGATGTCTGAAGATTTTAGCTCAGTTAATGGATGGATTCAAGCTCAAAGTAATAATTTTGCATTTAAATATTTTATTTATTTTTGCTGTAAAAATACCATGCAAAATACCCTTGAATCAAACTCATATGATTCAACTTTTTACAGCATCAATTTACTGCTTTTGCTGCTAATATTTTAATGATTTGATGTATGCAGTAGCAGAAATTATTATTATTATAATCATCATTATTTTATCCTTTTGGCCATATTTTTCTGTTGCCCATATTTATCGACGAAAATACTTTGACATTTGGCTACGATTTCAATTTCCATCCTTTTCGTTTGCATTTTTACTTATTATTATTATCATTACGTTTGAACATCATCATGATCATGAGACACGTGACTATTATCATCATCATCATTAGTTTGAAAAATGAAGGGAAAATTCTTGAAAAAAATGAATGGAAATACTCATTGAATATTTTACCCTAAAATCCTATTTTACCCTAAAAATTTCCCATTTTCTCTTTGTCTTGTTCCAATTTTGTAGGCCAAAAATTGAAGCCAAAAATTCCCCTTTCATTTCTAGAATAAAATCGATATCAATTATTGTTCGTGTTGTTGTTTATTATTATTATCATCATCAAAATATCAGTAATAATAGGGTTTCATGTCGTACATTTTTTTCAAAATTGATTGAATGAATGAGAAATATTAGCATTCTTTGAGCTTTAAATATATGAATTTTTGACGATTCAAAAATGAAAAAAAATTTGACAATTCACCGTTGAACTCTTTCCAAAGCAATTTCAAGCAATCTTATCGGCGATATCTTGCATTTGGAAAATATGCAATCGCAATTCATTCATATTCATTTTCACTTCATTTGGTTGCAATTTACATTTCTCATTGTTGAATATTATTTTTCTTTTGTGTAAATTTTACAATTTGAATTTTTGAAAATGAAAAATTTTCCTTTTTGAAAAAATTCATCTTCATTTATTTACTAGAATTTATTCTTGCCTTTATTTATTTCCATCTTGGAATCCTAATTTCAATTCGTATTGAAAATATTCAATTGAAAATAATAATAAATGAACGCGAATACATCAGCTAAAAATAAATTTGAATATTGAATGAATGAATTTATTTTTATTAAAATTTTTCAAATTTTTTAAAATTTCCATTTACATTTGTAAAAACGAAAAAATTTAATTTAAATTTTTTGAAAATTTTCCAACCAAATTTCCAATGTTAAGTTAGGTTTTACTCACTTTTAAATCGTGTGTGCGTTGTTGTTGTTAGTAAAACACAAGTTCAAAGTCAATTTTTTTTCCCATTTTAAATTAAATGATTCAAAGATTTAATAAATTCTATGGTTATTTTAATAATAAAATGCATAGCACATACTACACGAGTTTATTATTATTAATATTTATGAATGAAATTAATTTCATTTTTTTTTTGAGTTCAAAATTCAGGCAGAGAATTTTGAACGAATTGAATGAGAAATGAATTGCCAGAAATTTTTCATAATTAATTTTTTTTATTCCATTACTCGACGATGAACGTTACAATACAAATTTTCATTTCAATTTATTTTAATTTTTTATTATTATTACCCTTATGTTATTATGGCAATTCTGGTTCTGGTTGTTTTCGTTGTTCATTCAAGACTTGAATGTTTAAACCTCGAAAAAATTCGAGAAAAATTCGGGCAAGTTACTGAACTGAACATTATAAACAATGCGACAAAAAAATTTAATGATTACCATCATCATCATCATCATCATCATTCAATCGTTGTTTTGTAAAAAAAAATAAATGCATTCACTTGATATTTGAACTTTATTTTCGGTATGAAACCGTACATAATGAAATAATTTTTTACCAGAAACAATAAAAATTATCATTAATATAATATTATGGATGTGTTGGATATTATACGATACAATACCAATATAATAATAATACCTATATGATTATATTGTTATATTTTTTCGGTGTTTGTTCTGGTTATGTTTCAAGTTATTTTAACGCAGTAAGTTCATATTTATTATTACCGAAATTATAATCATAATGTTTGATTATGATGATGTTGATGATGAACATTAATAAATTATTTGGTTCATTAATTTCAAATAAAAATGAATGAATGCAATGAATATGTATGTGGATATAATTCTTCATTCATTCATCTCTCTGATGTAATCCAGAGAATGAATGAATGAATGGCTTGATTATTATTATTATTACTGTGTATATTTGAGTCGAATGTATCCAATGTGAAATGAAATTCTATCATTGAATGGGGTATCGCTGTTACTTTTATGATTCATTCATTCATTCGTTCATGGTTTCCGGATCTTTTGGGGTTATTTGTATTATTATTATCATCATCGGTGGTAGAAAACAATGAATGAATGGATAACTGAATGATTAAATGAATAAATGAATGATTAAATAAATGTGTAATAACACAGTTATGTCAGTTATATCGCGCTGATATCAGTGATATTGATAATATTATTATTATTATTAATCAAATGTGCGTGCATTTGTATTGTTGTAGTTGTTGTTGGTGGTGATCAGACATAGAAAAAGAAGATCGATGAGCTTCGAAAATGCCAACAAAATTCCGTTCTTGAATCAATTCTGTAATCTTATTGTTTTGAATATGAATAAGTTGCATTTGTATACGAAAATTTGTATCTGAATTTGTATAATTGTATTTGAATTGAATTGAATCAAATGTAGTGTTATGAGATGGAAAAATACGAATGAAAATGTTGCATATAAACGTAATTATATATTACTATCATTATTTCATTTTATTGGAATCTAATAATAATAATAATCTATTGATAATATGTATCAAAGAATGAAACAACGAAAAATTTGAATCCTATTTCTTCTTCTATTATTATATTGATTATAATGGACAAATTGGCTTTTCATCATCAAACAAAAATAATAATAATAATAATCCATGTTTGAAACACTTATATTTTTGAACAAAAATATCTCAATGGAATTTCGTATATTTCACATTTTTCATTACATTATTACCATTATTTCAATGAATTCAATAATTTCGTAAAAATAATTCTGCAGACTTAAAGCTTTCTATGAATGAAATGAATGAATTCATTTACCCATTCATATATTTGTTGATTCAAAATGGGTGAAAAATAGAAATTTAGTTCATTTTTTTTCACTTGTTTTTCATTCTGTTTTAATGCCATAATATTTTCCATTATTTTTATCCATTCATTCATTCATTTTGTTCATTGAATTCTTTGTACAATATTGTGCAAATTCACTGCATTTCATGCCACATTTAACCCTTTTTTTCTCTTGTAATATATTTGGTGAATTATTCTTGTATTATGGGTTTCAAATTCAGGATTTTTGTTTCAGAATTATAATATAAATGAATTTTTCCAGGATTTTTCTCTCTTGAATTGACAACAACAAACATAGATCTTTTGAAAATTTGGAAATTTTTCGATATCAATATGCTTTTAGCTAAAAATTTTTCATTATCATTTCCATTCATTCATTGTATTAATATTGATAAAATATCATGATTCAAACATATAACATAATACTACATATCAATAAGGTCTCAAAGGATCATAATTCGAAGCGAAGTAAAAAGTGAAAAAATTGATCAGTAAAGTATACTTGTTTGTATACTGTTACGTATATGTTTGTGTATTCATTCATTGATTCATTTCATGGATTGAATGAAGTATCCAAGTGGAAATCAAAGTTGAATCAAACAAAAAAAATTTTTTTGTTTTATTTTAAATTTTGTCATTTGTGGTGAAACTTGAACAAAATGCAATTTAAGTGATACCCAAATGTCGTTTTATTTAGAATACGAAAAAAATACAAACAAATTTTATACGAATAAACACAAATTTATGAGATATCAAAAACAAAACAAAAGAAAATACAAAAGGTTTTTCATTCAAAAGGCTTGAAAAAACTACTGAACAAATCTATTTTCATTTTCAAACACAAAAACAAAAAATCAACAAAAATCACAGTAAAAATGACTAAATGTCATTTTTCTTCACATTCATGGCTGTTTCGCCACATTCCCGCGGCCAAGATACACCAGCCCGTTTGCAGATCTAGTCATTATTTTTCCATCCATTTCTAATTTTAATTCACGAATAACACCGTCTGTTGATCTCTTAAAATCAATTATGGTGGCAGTTTGCCACTGTTTCCTTTTTTTAAATAATTCTGGTAACAACACTTTGTCACCAATTTCAAATTCAATGGGTTTTGACAAATTAAGGCGTCGTAATTCATCGAGGTATTGGGCTTGCCACAATTTTTTAAAACGTTTTCTTTTTTCTTGTAGAACCTGTGGCCATGCCTGATTCGTTTGCCCAAATGTATCAATAATTGTAGCGCCGAGTTTACGCCCGTACGCCAACTCATAGGGCGTTATGGCCCGTGAATCATCAACGATTAATGGCCGGCTGTTGATTGTTGCTTCTATCTGTAGAAACATTGATCGAGCGTCATCTAAGTTCTTGAACGATAAATCAAATGTTTGAAGACACCGCTTCACTATCCCAATCATCCGTTCGACGGAACCGTTTTCCCAAGGTGCATAAGGTGAAGAAAATGTCCATTTAATTGGTTCAATATCAGTTTTTTGATACGCGTTCAGATTTTCATATAAAGTAATCAAATCTTTATGACATTTTTTGAAATTGGGTGCGTTGTCACTCTGGATGTGTGCCGGAACTCCAACTCTCGAAAATACATTGATAAACGCGGTTTTGGTTGCGTCCGCACTCAGCGAACGTATCAACTCAATTACTACCATCCTTGACATGAGGCATGTCGCCAATAATCCATAGAATTTTGAGCCATTTTTCAAGTACAAAGGACCGAATAAGTCAACGACAATGTTATAAAACGGGGGTACACTAAAATTGCACCTCTCTGGCGGCAAAGGACCCTTTGGTTGCATAACGATCGGTCTTTTCATTCGAATACAAATATCGCAATTATTTATGAATTTTCGAACCATTCTATCTAAATTCGTAATATAATAGGTTGCTTTGATGTGAGCGACGGTGGTTTTGATACCACCATGATGACATTTCGAATGGAAATATTCAATTAATGCGATCGCCAGATTGCTTGTGTTCGGGACAAAAATCGGTGAAAAACTCAAATCTCGAGTTTTTACTCGCAATATTCCATCGATGTTTTCCAAATTGAGCGATGATTTTTGCGGTTGAAAATCCAGCTGCGCAAATTTATGAATTATGTCCCAGCAATCGATGGATGAGATTGGTTTTTGGACGATTCTTCTAACAAATTCAAACATTTCTTCAATGGTGTTTAAACGGCTGAATTCATCTAAAAAATTTGCGTATTCGAATGTTGATGAAGATACCGCGGATACTTTGTAAACATTTATTGTTTTGCTGTTCGTATCATTTATTTGCGATGAATCGAAATTTGTTTTGAATTTTTTCAAATACTGTTGTGTTGACACTATTCGGCTGTAAACATCGGCGGGATTGTCCTTGCCGGAGATATGACGAATTTCAATGTTGTTTTGATTCACTAATTTCATAATTTTTAATAATATGGATGCGATACTTTTCTTCTGGGAATTCGGTGTGACTTTCAAACGATCGATGTTAATATGTGAGTCGGTATATGCGACTAATGGAAGATTCAATAAATTTTTAAGTTTGACCAATATTTTTATCAAATCGTATAGAGCAATGAGCTCTAATCTCACTATAGTGAAATCTTTCTTGTGCGGGGCTAATTTGGCTTTGCCACAAACGAAACGAAATTCATTATCATTATTTTGATATATAACATACCCGGTTGCGTTTATTGAAGCATCCGCAAACCCGTGTATTGTCCCGGTACGAAAAATGCGACGATCAATGCATTTCTGGAATAATAAATCATGATCTTTGATATGATTATTTACTTCTTTCAACACGTTGTCCGGGAGTAAAGCATCCCAGTCGTAATCAATGATATTTCTAAATTGTAGCCGAAGAAATAGCTTCCACGGATCGTATATTCCATATGGATCGAAGAGTTTACCAATAGACGAAAGCAAATCACGTTTGGTTTTGATCGGCGGCATACCGACTTGATTCACATATAATTTATCATTCAATTTGTTCCACATAATACCTAGAACCTTTGTTGATTCGCTAAATTCTTCTTCAAACATGTCTTGAATAACTTGGCTGTTCGAATGCCCCTTTTGTAATCGAAATCCTGATTCATTAAAACAAACACTCGCTTTTTCGATGAGGGATTTCAAATTCTGTTCATCATCGTCTGCTATTACAATATCGTCCATGTATATGGACTTGGTCATTGTTTTCAAATTGTTTTCATTCAATAATTTTTTAATCACGGCGTTGAGTATGGCCGGCGAGGAGATGAGTCCAAACGGCAGAACTCTCAGCTGATAAATACGAATCTTGTTCTCCTGGTCAATCCACAAATAGCGTAAATATTTTTGATCGTCCTCGTGGATCAAAATCTGTAAAAACGCTTTAGCCAAATCAGCTGTCGCCGCGTACATACCATATCGAAATTGGATCAAATGATAGAATATTTCAAGATTTCTTGTTTCGCCCTTCCATAACGTGTCATTTAAAGACTGTTGTCCGAAGGAGG
Organism: Psoroptes ovis; assembly: GCA_002943765.1. Classification (NCBI taxonomy): domain Eukaryota; kingdom Metazoa; phylum Arthropoda; class Arachnida; order Sarcoptiformes; family Psoroptidae; genus Psoroptes; species Psoroptes ovis. The sequence goes on along the minus strand of PQWQ01000011.1, from coordinate 870,491 downwards.
CGTTAAAAACCACCCGTAATGGCGTTGTTTTTGAATCTCTATGCACCGGGTGGTGCGGTAAAAAGAATCCATCCTTTTCGAAGACTTCGATCGCTTGTTGGTCATCATAGTATTTCATCAACTGCTTCTCGTAAATATGTCTTGAACCATTTTTGTCTAAAACATTTAATAATCTTCTTAAGTTTTTCAGTGCTGCATCATAATTGTTTTTTGGTCGAACATCATTAAGAAACGGTAATCTCGCAACATAACGACCAGTATCTATTCTTTCAATCATCAAATCATCATTTTCCATATCATCATCATCATTATCGTCTAAAATTTCTTTCAAATTTTCTTCAAGCACTACCTTATCATTGCAATCCTTATCGTTGAACATCGCATTTATTGCACACCAATTTTTTGGTTTGAAACGTATGACTCCAAATATCGTAATCTTCTTCAAATCTTCCATGCCGTTGATATAAAATTTTGCTAATAAATCGGTTCCAATAATAATTAAATCACTTTCATCCATTCTAGCCACTCGAATATCTAGTACAATCGATTTTTCATTGTTGCATATTTTCAAAGTCGTTACTTGATTACTTATCATATTCCCACCCATCGGCGAAAATGAATAAATTGTCGATGCCTTTTCAACACTATCTTCACGAATCAATTCTTCACTAATGAATGACGAATCCGAACCATCGTCCATTAACACGTAGCACTTTTTCCCATTGCACGAACCAAAGATCATTGGGCCGCTTTCGTTTACACTTAAATTTTTTATTTGAAACACGTTCATTGGTTTGGCTATTTTTGATGAAGTACTTGCGATTAAACGTTGCTCAACCTTATCATCTGGGTCAGGTTCGATAAAGCATAGTTGTTCGACTATTTTCTCAATCAACTTTTGTTCGTCTACGATCCAATTCGATGCCATTGCTGCAGTCTTAAATGTTTGATTGTTACTGGTTTGACGTAAGTTGTTTAATAATTCTTTGGCTTTGGAAATTTCTATATCATCACAGTTGATATTATCGTTCATTTCATTTTCAGGTCTTACTGTGATAGCTGACGTTTTGTATCGCTGGTGTTGCACAAAATTGTGCATTTCTGTTGCATGCGGATGATGGCAGATTTTACATTCGAAATGTTGTTTACAGTCTCTATATCGATGGTTTTTGCGAAGGCATTTAAAACACAATCGCTTATTCGCAATGGTAGAAGCCAAAGTCGAAAGATCAAATTTCTTAACACAATCGAATTGTTGTGGATGATTATTTTCACACAAGTCGCATGATTTGGTATTGATACTGGCTGTTTTGGAATTCATATTTTTTGAATATCGAATATTGTAATTTGGTGGCCGATGATTGACGATGTTGCTATTAACGATGTTGGATGCTCTTTTGTATCTTCGCCTGATGTACTCAGCTGTCTGCTCTAAAGTAGAGCAATCTCCCAGGACATTACACTTTTCCGAATAATACAATTTGTTTGCGATCATTTCAATAAATTGGAATGATCCTTCATAAAGCAAATGGTTCAAAGTTAGTTCAATATCGTCAACCAGTTCACGTAGTTTCTTCCAATTCTGTAAATCTAGCTCATATCTCACTGGCTCCAATTTGTTCAGGGACGCCTTTAATTCCAAAATTATTTTGTCTGCTTTATTATAATTTTCCTTTAATCTCGACCAAATTCCATTTAGACTAATATTGTGACCTATCCATAGGTTCACCAATCTGTTAGGTTCTGCCGTCGTGGTCTTTTGTAACAATATTTTCTTTCGTTGTTCGGTAATATCATTATTCGATATGATTAAAGATTCCATCGTTGTTTCATAGGAAGGCCACTGATAAAAGCTGCCATTGAATGTCGGCAGATTCTGGTTAAGGTTCATCATATCAATCGATTCCGCCAATCTGTTGAATGCCATTAAGCTCATTTGTTGATCTGTCAAATTACGTTCCATCATAGCCGTTTCGTCGCTTGTATTATTACTGGTATTGGTAGCAGTAATATCGTTGACATTATCATCAGAATTACGGGTACTATTATGGATGGATGTATCATGGATGGGTGTATCATAGTTACTGGTGTTGTTAGTTTGACTCGGATTATTTGAATAATTTTCCAACGATTCATTAGTTATAGATGAGATGTAATCCTTTATTTTAGTGGCATATAGTTCCACTTTCTCCAAATGATCGCTCGGTATGTCTTCTTCATTATCACATTTCTCTACCAAGTAATTCGACGCTTCATCATGGAGGCGATCTAGTTCGTTCTTCAGCTCCTTCGCTTTATCAATATCAACTTTACCCTTCACTGCTAGGGTTATCTTCATTCGACATTGTTTTAACTTTTTCTTCAAAATTTCTGGAAATTCCATGGCGAATTATATATTACTTAGCTTCAAAGATCGAATCCCAACAGTCAATTTTAGTGTATGTGGTGAAACTTGAACAAAATGCAATTTAAGTGATACCCAAATGTCGTTTTATTTAGAATACGAAAAAAATACAAACAAATTTTATACGAATAAACACAAATTTATGAGATATCAAAAACAAAACAAAAGAAAATACAAAAGGTTTTTCATTCAAAAGGCTTGAAAAAACTACTGAACAAATCTATTTTCATTTTCAAACACAAAAACAAAAAATCAACAAAAATCACAGTAAAAATGACTAAATGTCATTTTTCTTCACATTCATGGCTGTTTCGCCACAGTCATTGTTTTAACTATTGAAACCAAAATCATATATAATACCGTAATGAATGATAATATTATTGAGTATATTCAAAGTCTATTTTCGTATTATTAGTCTTTGAAATCATTTGAAATATCTTTGAGTGATTTCCGTTAATAATTTGAAACAAAAAAAATATATTTTTTTAAGTCGGAAAAATTTTTCATGCTTATGGGTATTACGAATCATTTAATTTTTTTAAAATTTTTCTTGTATTTCAATTAGCATTTACATCATCATCATCATCATCATCATTATACAAGTAATTAACATACAAAGTTAATGAATTTTCTTTTTCCTATTTCGGTTAATTTGAATTAGCCATGAAAAATTTTCTGTTTTTTCAAACATCATTGAAATCATAGTCGTGTGCCAAAAAAATATTATTTTTCAAATAATAATAAATTCATTAAATGAAAAATATTTTAATATTAACTAACCGAAACATGTCGAAATATTGAATATTTTCTCGATGAAAAATTGAAATTTCCCCTTAACGAATCGGAAAAATAATAAATGCACCCAATGCATTTGATGTACTTACCATTACACTAAAAACATGCTTGTATTTAAGCTTGTTGTACATCTTATTTGCATTGCAGAAGTAATTTGTTTGAAGCATCTCTGATTTTGTTCAATGAATATTTTTCAATAATTCATAATTGAAAACCCAGTAGTGTTTTGAATTTTAGATGCTTAAAAATTAATTGTATGAATGAGTTTGAATAGGAATTATTTCTTATTTCAAATTCAAAATCTCATTGAAATAATGATTAATTTTTAAAATGTATTTGAATAGAACCATTTTTTTCAATGAACATATTACAGAAAAGCGTAGGAATTCCGATTCATTTTGATCATTTCATATTTAATATGAATATCAAAAAATGAAATATTCAAATTGAATTTTCATTAAATGAATTTTGATCAAATCGCAATTCAAGATGATGAATGAATGAAAAAATGAATAAATAGTAAAGATTTTCGATAATCTTATAATATTTGACTTTTTCATTTTCATTTATTTTTGAATTTACCTTGAAGGGAAATTCAATAATACTAGACATATAAAATATGAAAAATTGAAATGTGTATTTATGTGTGTATTTGTGCTTGTACAAAGTTTAAAGTATAAAGGTCATGTCTGTATTTATTCCTCTTTTTTAACTCATGAATCTTCGCTGTCAATGTCCTAATAATGATAGTGATTCATTCACTTTTCAAATAATAATAATTTTTTGTTGAATAGATCAAGATGATGATGGTTGATATGTGAAAGTTGAAATAAAAGTTTGATTTACATGTTTTTTAGAAAGTTTGAATGATTGAATTTGAATTTAATTTTTTTCCTACGATTAATATTTGAATATAATACTTGAATATTTAATATTTTCATTCATTCATTATTATGATGATTCAAAGCATTAATAATTTGTTGTTGGTCAATTGTTGATGAATTTCAATTCAAAGAAAAACATTTTGATTAAGTTATTTTGTTTTTTTCTTGTATGATTGTTTTTGATTGATTCAATAAAAATGTTTTTTTTTCATGAATAAATTCCTTTAAATTTAATCTTGAATTATGTAAATTTTTCAACGAGAGTTAATTGAAAATGTTGAGGATTAACAACGATTATAATTGTGTTTACATATTCAAATTTGAATAATGTAAAATTACTCAATAAATTTTGAATGAATTTCATTCAAATTCAACAAATTTCAACATACATTTGACATGACAATGTGTGACATGTTTTTTTTTTTGATGTCTTCATATTTGTTTTTCCAGCAATTGTCAGTTGTAAAAATTGTCAGCACACACATATGCGCATACTAATTTTTTATTTATTTTTATTTTTTGAGCATGAGATAACATTCATTCGTTTGTTTAGTTTCATTATTTCAACTTCATTTTGTATAATTTTTTCATTTAAATTTTGAAAAATTTCGTTTGGTTTCGTTTCGTTTGACCAAATGATGATAATATGACCATGATAATTCATATGATAACATGATTATTTGAGAATTTTTGAATTTTTTTTTTTCATCTCTATTATTATCATTAATTCGCTTTCAATGGCTAAATTTCAAGCTTATTATTATCGTTGTGTTGCGCTAGTTTCTTTCGTTTGTTTGTTTGTTTGTTTGCAGATTTTATGCATAATATTTTATATCAAATGTAATCATTAATTTTTTCTAGTTTTTCTTTTAGGCTGTCCGAAAAGTTCATTTCGCTTAATCAATATAGTTGTTCATGAAAATTGGCCAGAACTTTACAGACAACCTAATTGTTTTTAGTTTTGTCTAATTATTTATTTTCAATGTTTTTTGTTAATCATTAATGAGACTAAACTAAATGAATGAGAATAGTAATGAATTAATGAATAAATGAACACAAATACAAATACAAACCTAACAAACGAACCATTGGAATCAAAATAATAATAATAATAATGGTGATTATTATCATTAAAATAGTCGAAAATGAAAATAGAAAAAAAAAATGTCATCTGCTTTGACAAATGTTACGCGAGCTCGTTATTTCATTATTTCGCATTATTATTATTATTATTGTGATTATTACAATTATTACTGAACAATGATAATGATGATGATGATGATACGAGAAAATGATATAATTATTTTCCATTGTTTTTCAACTTGGAATTGAAACGAAAATTTATTTGCTTATGCTTTCGCGAGTGCATTCGCATGTATTTGAATTCGTATTTTGAATGTATTTGCCCAATGATAAAAGTACTCGCATATATGCAATGTTGCGATTGCAATGTGTTTTTAATTAGTTCGCCGAACAGCAGCCAAAATTATGTTTGTCCAAATAATAATGATAATTCATTCAAATGTTTTATGTTTCAATTTTCATTTTCAAAATGAAATTGATAAGAATTATTTTCATTCATTTATTTATTTCTATCATTCGTTGTTATTGGTGTTTTTATTTATTTATATGTGTCCATTTAAACATCATTATTCATGCTGTAATAGTTTTTTTCGCTGTTTGTTTGTTAGTTTGAATTGTACGAATTGTTTTGTTTGTTTGTTTTGTTTAGTTTCATAGTCATTCAATGATAATAATCATTGTTTTATACTAAATATACTCTAAATAATAGACACAATTGAATGGTTCGATTGAATAAGAATTAAAGAAAAAAAAAGAGTGATCAGTGATTTATTATGAATTTCCATCGAAAAACAATTGAATGTTTGAATTGATTTGTTTGAATGCCTGAAATGAAAATATAAATAAATAAATATTCATATGAATGAATATTCAAGTAAACATTGTTCAAAGCAATGTTAAGCGAATTGTGAAAATGAATAATGGTCATTGTTAATTGCTATTATTATTTACAATCAATTCAATCAATTCAATTGATCAATTTCTATTCATTGATCGAATATCGATTCATTTTCTTGCTGGCTGACTTTCAATGGAATTCATCTTGAGTCAATTTATTCAGCTAATCAATAGATGTTTTGATTAAAAAACAAAATTCATGTTCATTTATTTGAGTTTGTTTCTTCATTTGCTGAAATTACATCAATTTTCAGACAGTTTTCAGCCATTTACTTTATTTTCCATGTCCAAATTGATATAAAAATATGTATTTCAATCATTTTTTTGTCCGAAAAAAATAAATAAATTTACTCTAGTTTTAAATTACTTTTGAATGTTTTTCGCTTATTCACTGGATGTTAAAGGCACACTTCAAAACAAAATTTCAAAGCCACATTTTTTCGATGTATTTTGGCCAGAACACACAGACACAGAAATATACATTGATGGTGATATATGAACTTGTTTTCATTTAATTTTTGTTTATTCTGAAAATGAAAATGAAATGAAAAAATAAATGATAATTTGACTTTGTTCGATGAATGTGTGGTTGCCGCTGCTATTTTTAAGATTCCTATTATTATTATTATTATTTAGATTTCAATTTCCAATGTATTCTAAACATATATGAACTTCAATATATATAATGATTCCACTTATTTTCAATGTAAAAGTCAATGTCTTTTGAAAGCTTTGAAATGAAATAAATGCAAAAAAATAGATATTTGCACGAATTATTATTTTTTTTTTGCTTTCAATCTACTCATTTTCTGATGGATTCTTGTATTTCATTTTCAATTTCCATCATTATATTATTATTATTATTATTATTATTATCATTTGGTTTGTGTTTAATGGCGCGTTTAGGTGGAATATCTTTACTGTTTTCGTTGTAAATGTTGTTGATGTTGCTGTTGTTAGTTGTTTGTTGTTTGTATTATTATTATTAATTCTCATCTGCTAAGCAGTCATGTATGAATTTGCTTTTAGCTTTGCTTGACGAATAATAATAATAATAAATGTAAGTAATGAAAATGTACTTTGCACTGAGCGAAAATGCAAAAGATTCCAGAAAAATTCTTAACGATTCTTATAATTTTCATTTTGCGTGAAAATTTCGAAAAATAAAAATCCTGAAAATTTTTTTGCAAATCAACTTCTTGTTATTAGATGTATTTTATGTATTTTGAAATTTCGTTGTGCATTATGAATATTAATGATGATCACATCAGTAAGGCTATCAAATGGAACATGGAAATGCGAAAAATTCATAATTCTTGGAGAAACAATCTAGAATAAACGAGAAAAATGAATGAATTTAAATGAATTCTGCCCTGTTACTTGATTCAAATTTAATCAAAACTGTCCATCATCCATCCACGATCATCATCATTATCATCAAAAACTTTTGATTTGCTTTGAAAATAATTGAAAATTCGAAAACAAAAATGAAAATTAAATTTAATTGCTTTCAATTTCTGAAATTTCGAGGTTAAACTTTGAATCTAGTTTGAAGGCTTTCATTTGGTATACAAAACATTCTCCAAATTTAATTTTCAAATTTTTTTATGTGATTTAACCCTTTTCCTTTTCTTTTTTTTCGCTTGTTTTGTTCATTCCTTATTTTACGAGTTTGAATTGACTGAAAAAAAGAAATTAAATAAACGAAGGATGCAAAAAAAGAAAATAAAGCCATCAATGATTGAATATCTACCATTAACATACATACAAACATACAATGATGAACTCATTGTTTTTTAATGGCTTTGGAAATTAAATTTTTACGATGTTTTTTCCCTCTTTTTTTATATTTTGCTTGCTTCGAAGCAACAAAAACCATTCTGATAACTATTTAATGTTAGTTGAAAATAAGATTTTAGTTTCCATTCAATGAATGCCGGTAGTCACATGAATGCTATGAGAACTATGACGTATTGTTACGTCTGCGGCCATATCAATTGTTGAATGATCATTATAATAATTATCTTAAAATAAATGATGAATGAATTTGTTATTTCTCTTTTGGCAAAAAAAGTTTGAAATTTTTTTCTGGTTCGCGTAACATTAAAGAAAAACTTGATCAAAATTCTCAGTTTCTGTCGTCGTTCATCATTAAATTTTCATTTTGACTTCAAGAAGGAAATTCCTACATTGGCAAACCAATGAAAGTAGAAAATTATCATTAAAATTTGCAATTTCAAATAATTTGCTCCAAATTTTGTGTACAAAATGAAACAATAAAGATTGTTGATAATCTTAATGATAAATTGATGTTTTTCCAGCTCTGTATGACTGTTAAATCGTTCGGTTTTCGTCATTGGTTTGGTTATCAAAACAAAAACAAAATTCACTGCTCGATTCACTGCAAAATTCCGTAAGCTCGATCATTGCAATCAATCGAAAAATATGATGAAGAATATTAAGAAAACATATGAAAATCATCATCATTAATATGATTATAATCATTATTATTATTATTATTATCATCATTTATTCAATAATAATCTACTTATATGAGCATTTTTAATATTTTTTCCGTAAATATCCTTTAATCTTTTATATATCTTGTAATTCAACCCTTTTCTATTTTGTCGTTGTTATTATTATCTGCAAGTGATTTGTATGAGTGAAAGGATTTATAGTTATATTAATGATGTATGTAATCATCAATCATTATATTTTTCGCATAATTTTTCAATGGACATTCAATTGTTTATTATTATTGAAGAATTAATGGATAAATGTTCAAAAAAAAAAAAATATTGAGTAAATATCATTGAAAATTGATGTAAATTATTTAATAATTTATCAACGAAAATGATCAATGAATTTCGATGTTGTTGTTGTTCACTTTACTTTTGAAGCATTCTGAGTGGACACTTTATTATCTCGAAATTCACGTATTATGTCGTGTCCAATCATTTTGAAATGCGAAAATTTTTTCAAGTTTTCATTGTACTCCTACGCTTTGATCCTCTAATTTCATTTTTTGGGCATAGACCAAACCAAAAAGAAACCAAAATCAAAAATGAAATATTTGATTTTCTGATTGTGTTTGATTTTCCACCAAAAACATATAAATCAAACATTCATGAACCATATGTCAATGCATTATTATTATTATCATTTCATAATGTTAGAATATATCGAAAATTACATGTTTTCTTTCACATTTATTTATTCAGTTATTCAGTTATTTATTTATTTCCATTTTCCAATGTTTGAATATTTTATGCAAAAGAAAAAAAATACAGAAATCATATGTACAAAAAATCAAATTTGAAACCTTTGAATTTTTCTTTTTTTGCCAAAAATATCTTTGAATATGTCACCATCGGTGTGTTTGAATGGGCAATGTAATCAATTATTTATATTAATTATTGGATTTTTTGTTTGTTTATTTTTACATGTTTTTCTTTTTACCAAAATTTTGCAAATCGCAAGCACACTCAAACCTATCGAAATAAACATCATTCTCCAAAGATATAATGCACGAATTTAATGAATAAATTAATGAATTTTTCCAAATTTCTAATCGATTTTTGGGTTGTTGTTGTTGTTGTTTTGATTTTGATGCAATTATTTCTTTCTGATCAATTTTTATTATTGATCACAAAGTTGAAAGTTTACTGCTGCTTATTTTACTTTGTTCGTATTTCGTTTAATTTGACATCATCATATCACTGGCAACTATCGTTGAATAATTTCGTAAAATAATTCTCGATTGAATTCAATGTTTTAATTTACAAACATTCATTCACTCACTTATTCATTCATTTATCGACTAACTAAATGGTGAACCTTTTTTTTTGCAAGCAATACTTTTACTTTTACAATCTTCTTATAATTTCAGTGCATCTCGTGTACCATTTCGTAGAATTAATTTTGAAAATAAATTCATCACCAACACACACAAACCAACAACAACGAAATTGAGTAAATTCTCTTTGAATTTAATATAATAAAATGGAATAATTTTTTGTTCATTCAATTCATTGAATGAATGAAGAAACTTTTTTCCTAAACACACATGAAATGAAAAAAATAGCATCAGTGAAATTATTTTCGAGCAAAAAAACCCTTTGAATACTTCAATATTATTATTACTTCGTTTCTTTTACCATCATTCATTTCAATTTTGTCGAAATGTAATTTAGACATTTTATTAGATTAGATCAATGTATATTATTATTTGCAATGAACACTGTGTTTATGCTGTTGTTGTTGTCGTTTGAATTAGAATAACTGCTGTTGCTGTTGCTGCTGTAATAATAATAATAATATGACAGAATTTTCATTTAATTCATTCATTCTCTGCAATTCGTACATTTATTTCATTCATTTCATTTCATTCATTTTCATAGTCACAAATGAAATTTTTATATGACAAAAGTAAAACTATTAAAATTCCAATGTTTTTTGTTCGTTTTTGGAAACTCAAAACTTTTAAACTTGACTCCACGACTACCAAGTGACTGACTGAATGACTATGATTTTCGTCAACATCATCATATTGGCATCTATTTTTATTATGATCATCATCATCATTCAATGTTCATCGCTGCTATTCTTAGTAATTGATCGCTCATATATACTCTTTCCATTTTCCAATGTTTTGTTCGAAATATCCAAAGTAATTTCCAGCGATTTTTCGAAATATCATTTTACACATGACACTCTTCAATGATGTGCATGTATCTGTGTGTGTGAAGGTTTTCAAATACAATTTACAAATATATTAGGCTGTCCGGAAAGTTCTGGCCTATTTCCATTAGCAATTCTATTGATTAAGCGGAATGAACTTTTCAGACAACCTAATAAGATCATAATTATTTTCCAACGATTTTCATTTACGAAATTCTTGTTTCCTGTTATTATCAAAGGGAAAAAATTATAAGAATTTTTCTATTTTGACCAATTTCAAAACAATTTTCAAACGATGATGATAATAAAATTGGTTGACTTTGTCAAATTCAAATTTTACCATTGTTTTCATTTCTATTCTTTCAAACAATCATTCAGTCAGTCATTCAGTTATCCATTCAATTATTTATTTATTTATTTATTCATTCATTCATTTGATATCCGAAATTATTCTTCAATAATATAATTTGATTATTATTATTTTTTTACAATTGAATTGAATATAAATGAAATTTTTACGTTTTATTAGGTTGTCCGGAATGTTCATTCTGCTTTATAAATTGAGTTGTTCATGAAAATCGGCCAGAACTTTTCGGACAACTTAATATGTTCATTCATTTTACTATGAAATCATAATAATAATAAAACTATTATTGAACAATATTATTATTTTATTTTATTATTGATTATATATCTGTATTTCATACACCCACGATTTTCTCTATATATGAAAATGTGAATGAATTTTTTTTCCATTTGATTTTTATTCTATTCCAAACGAAGACATAGAAAAAACAATAATAATAATAATAATGAAATATTGTGAATCAATATCGATCGATCAATGTTTGAATTTTGTTTTTTTTGCGAGTAATAATTACAATTATTATTATTTTCATTATTATTATTATCGAAAAGAGGAGCATTTTTCTGGTTCGTTCACCTTTGTTTTTTCACTGCTTGTTTTGGTCAAATTTTGACTGATTTTAGCTTGAAATTCATTGAGTTTTTTTTTGAAAAGCATTTCATTCATAAATTAGACTGTCCGAAAAATTTATTCCGGTTAGTCAATAGAGTTGTTCATGAAAATCGGCCAGAACTTTCCGGACAAACTAATATTTTCAAAATATTCTTATTTCATTGAATTAGCATAAAATTATATTTTTCGTTTCTTCCTTTTTATTATTCAATTCATTTACTTGAAAAGATTTTTTCATCATTTAATCAATATTGACAAAGCTTATTATATTGTATCTATCATTGTTATCATTTACATTATGATTATTCCAAGTAAAAAATAGATAGATTCATATTATCAATGTTATTATAGCCAAGAGAAAAAACAAAAATAAAAATAACAAAAAGAGATTATAATTTAATGTTTTTCAATGTTTGTTGATGTTGTTTTCTTTGAATATTTTCTCTACTTTTGTATCATATTGTTTTGTTTTGTTTTTTGTTGTTGTTATTGTCCAAAAAATATCCGAAAAATTCTATGCTAATAATTCTTTGCCTAAAAATGATGTTGGAAATTGTCGAATAATCCATTTACGTATTTCTTCATAGAATAACATTAAAAATGGAAATGGAAATGCCCATACAATTGTTCGCCAATCGACTGAATGTAATTGCATCACACGATTTAATGCAGGCAGATAGATAAATAATGCAGCTATGGCTGTTTCGAATAAGATGCTAAAGTTAAGAACCCAATTACTATTCAAGAGAATAGAATTAGAGAAAAAGAGAGAGATAAGAAAAAAATGAATGAAATGTAAATTTTTTAAATCCAAAAATATTTCGATCAAAAAATCATGTTCACAAATCACCTCATTCCATGTCGAAATATTGAAACACGACGTGTTTTACAAACAATCACATCAAACCATTGCATGACAATTATTCCGGTAAAATAAGCACTTTGAGCTTCGATTTGTATTGCTTTTCGTTCATCCCATGTCTATTTGGTCATATTTTTGAGAAAAAATAAAATGAAATGAAATAATTTGATAAAAATAAGAAACAACTTTGGTTGTATCATATACCGTATTGATATAATGTTTATGTTGCCATGTAGAATTATTGAAATCTATTCGTGGAAATGTATTATTATGATTGTTCCAACGTAATTGTGAATTGATCAACATGATCGGTTCATAGCCATAATTCCACATGGTAACAAAGTAGAGAAAAAATGCAGCCGAAGAAATCATAATTCCAACTGTTAAATATGCACGTTGCAATAATTTTCCATCGACCATTCGATCTTTTTTCGAATTTCTCGGGCCAATATTCATAATATCATTTTCACATTTTTCATATGCTAATGAAATTGCTGGTGCCATATCAGTGCCTAATGCTATCAACAGCGCTGTCGGTGTCGAAATTGCTAATGGTATTCCAATAATTGCATACAATATAAATGGATAAATTGTTGTTACATTTCCAGCCAGAATATATGAAATTGTTTTCTTAAGATTGTCGAATATACGTCTTCCTTCTTCGATACCGACTACGATCGTGGCAAAATTATCATCCAACAATATCATATCGGCAGCTTGTTTCGATACTTCTGAACCAGTGATGCCCATCGATATTCCGATATCAGCTTTTTTCAATGCTAACGAATCATTAACACCATCTCCGGTAACGGCAACAATTTCTCCCATTATTTGAAATTGTTCAACAACTCTAAATTTTTGCTTAGGTGATGTACGTGCAAAAACTATTTCATCATATTGAAGTACAGATCTTAATTCATCATCAGACATCTCCTCTAATTCATTGCCAGGTATAACAATTGATCGTTGATTGTTATAAGCTATAGATGTGGTGCTGGCCAATGATGATATACTCATACTACGATGTTCAACCGATATGATGTTACACATTTTTGCGATTGCTTGTGCTGTGATTGGATGATCACCAGTAATCATCACTACTCGGATTCCTGCTCTGCGACATTGTTGCACAGCATTCGGTACATCTGGTCTTGGTGGATCAATCATCGACATTAAACCGAGAAATCGTAGATTTTCTAATTTAATAATTTCATCTAAATCCACCCCATCAAATGAATAATTTTCATCAAATTGTTCTCTGGTATATTCACAATCACAAAAAGCAAGAACACGTTCACCGTTCGAACCATAATTACGATAAATATTTTCAAATGAATTAATAAATTGATCATCAATCAATATTGTTTTTCCTTCTTCATTGATCCGACGATTACATTTTTGCAAGATTTTTTCTGGTGCACCTTTCATTACAAGAAAATAATTGGAAAATAATCCTGTGTTTGGATTATTTTGTTTATGTATTGAAAATTGATATTTTGTAGTAGAATTGAATGGTTTTTCAGCCACTTTAGGATAAAGTTGTCTATATTCTTTGACAGATCCAAATGATTCCTCTAAAAATTTCATGATAGCCGTTTCGGATGCATCACCAAATGTTTTACGATTTTTTATAATCGGATTATCATCAAGAAATTCAGCTCTTGAACAAAGCATTGCACATCGTTTCAATGTAAGCCAATCTATTCCTTGTTCGAATTGTTTGCTTTCTTTTCCATTCAAAAATAATTTTTGTTCACGATTTTGATAACTATTTTCACCATCAAACCAAATATGTTCGATTGTCATACGATTTTGTGTTAATGTTCCTGTTTTATCTGTACATATGACCGATGTTGAACCTAATGTTTCGACTGCTTCCAAATGTTTTACCATACAATTTTTCGATGCCATTCGTTTTGCTGCAACTGTCAGCACAACAGTCAATGCAGGTAATAAACCTTCGGGTACATTGCCAACTATCACACCGATCATTAAAATGAATGAATTGAATATTGTTTCACCAAAATAGATTGTTAAACCAAAAATTATTGCCCCGCTAACAATAGAAATAGCTGTAATAATATTGACAAAAAATGAAATTTCACGCGCAATCGGTGTTGTTTGTTCACCAATATTCGACACATTCGATGCTAAATCACCAATGACCGTATTATCACCTGTACGAATCACTACACCAATACCATTGCCATCAGTACAATTTGTTGAAAAAAATGCTAAATTCGATGCTTCCAAATATGATTGATTATCTTTACAAGGACCAATTGTTCGCAGTAATGGTTTTGATTCACCTGTGATTGATGAATTATCAATTTTCATATTATCTGAATGTATTATACGTATATCGGCAGGTATACGATCACCAGCATTACAATAAACAATATCACCAATAACTAATTGTTCTGCAAGTATTTCTTGTTTTCGACCATCACGTAAAACAATGGCATTCTTGTTTAATAAAACAAGAAATATGAAAGAATCATTAATAAATAATAATAATAAAAGATAACAATTGAATTTAAGTAAACAAAAATAGAAAAAATACCTGTGGTGTCATTTGTTTGAATGAATTGAAAACAGCAGAACTGGACATTTGTTGATAATATGAGAAAAAACCGGTCACAAGCACGGTGAATATTAATGCACCACCCAAATATACCTTTTATGTTGTTATATTATCAATTTTGTATTTTTTGCAGAGATGTGATGTGGGAATTATAAGAAAATTTTCCATTTTCAAACAAGAATATACAATAAATAATTGAACAATGATGATCATTATGAAAAATCGTGAGAAAATTTCAATGAATATTGATTGAAGAAATATTAAAAATGAGAAAAAAAAATTCATTTTACTTACATCTTCAATTTGATATTTGATAAAATATGAAACAAAACTGATTATACCGGCAATCCATAGTAAAATAGCAAAACCGGTAAACATTTCTTTTAACAATAGCACAAACCATGATTTTGTTTTTGGTGGTGTAAATGTATTCAATCCATATAATTGTAAACGTTTTAATGCTTCTCGTTCTGATAATCCACCATTCACAATTGTTGTATCATATTTTTCATATATTTCATCAATTGTTAATCTATGTTCAATTATATTGATTGTATTATTATCTTCATTATTTGATGCTACTGGTTGTGCTGTTGTTGGTGATGATGATGATGATGATGATCGTTGAACAGTATGATTAATGAAATTATTTACTGGTTCATTGCCATTATGTAAATGTTTTGATTTAAATTTTTTCGTTGATTGATTTTGATTAGGATCACTATCATTAATTTCGATAATTTGATCTAAATCATCAGCAAATGGATCCATTTTTTAACTGAGAATCGACTGAGATCATAAATGTCGATCAATCCATACAAACAATCAAATGTTTGATCATTTTTTTGTTGGTTTAATAAATTTCAAGGAAAACACCCTTTGATTTTCAATTAATTTTTTTAATTCTAAATTTTTTTTTCTGTGATTGCAAATTGTCCTGCGGAAACTATGGAAACCATATACTTTTATCTGTC
The DNA here is from genome assembly GCA_002943765.1 of Psoroptes ovis. Taxonomy (NCBI): domain Eukaryota; kingdom Metazoa; phylum Arthropoda; class Arachnida; order Sarcoptiformes; family Psoroptidae; genus Psoroptes; species Psoroptes ovis. The sequence continues at coordinate 854,346 of PQWQ01000011.1, read as the reverse complement.
ATAAAAATATTTGAAATTGCATAGAATCGATCGTACAATTCATTCATTGTCCATTCCTGAAACATAAAGGCAATATTCTTTCATTATCGAGTCATTGCCTCACAAATATTGCCGGCATTTGTTTATGTCATTGCATTTATGTCTCGGTTAATTAAAACGATGAAATAACTCGTTAAGAAAATTTATGGGAGTTTTTTTCTTTTAATTTGGTCCTTGTTTGCTTGTCATTAAGCTTACATTATTTTTTTCTAATAATTCATTGATATCAAATTACAAAATAATTGAAAATTTTGAAATAATTATTTTTTTTTTGAAGGCATATTTCTTCATCCGATTTTCTCACGGATTTCATTTTTTTTTCTGTAAGAAATGAATGTAAGAAAATATTAGCCGCGACACATTGAAGAATATGGCACATAAATTTGAATACTCAAATTTCAAAATGTTGATTAACCCTTTCCCACGTTTTTTCTGTCCAAGCCCATTCCTTTTGAACTGAATTTTCATTTAAAGTTCGTTTTAAAACTCTTGATCAATTTCGGGATGCTCAAAACATTAAATTTTTCAAAAAAAATCTGAAATTTCGAAAAGCATCCAATGTTTTTGCACGTGCAACAAATAAATCGATCATATCAATTATCAAACAATCATTAAGAATTAATATTTCTATCGATTTATCAGCCATTTTTTTGGCAAGAAATTGAAAAATTTCAATTACCAAGTATTATTATCATTTGGGATAATCTTGCACAAACAATTGCAAAATACAATTGAATTGATCTATTTTTTCCAACACAAAAATTGAATCGATTTTCAAATTCATTTTAAAATTCAATCATTATTTTGTTGAGAATTACATCCATTCTCGAGACACACGACTTTGTTTTGGCTGAGATTTTTTAAAAAATTGAAATCTTTTCAATTTTAAAAAATTTAAAAAATTGAAAAATTTTAAAATTTCAAAAAGAAATTTACTTTTTTTCCTCCATTTCTTTGTTGATCATCTTCACTCTATTCATTCAATAATAATTCAAATAAAAGATAATTATCAAACAAATGATGTCAAGCGTAACACGCTATTAGTATTAGTAGTTTGGTAGTTTGCATTTGTGTTATGCACCGAGTTAAAGTTGAATTTGTTGTCGTGTGTGTAAGGGTGTTGATTGTCTGTGTGTTAGTTTTCAATGAAAAATCTTAAATCAAGAAAAAATGTCATTTAAATTTCAAATTAAATGTGTTTGTTTCCATGTGTATTTATACGTTATGTCAAACACTTTTCAGATTTGTAATTAAATTTTGGTTTTTAATAAATTTACTCAACGTAATACGAATGTTTCTCTGATCAAGATGATGATGATGTGGATGAAAATGATGTCTAAAAAATTTGTTCAAGTCAAATTGTTGAATTAGTTTTAATTAATTCCGAAAAACACACTAAAACACACGCACACCACACATTGGTTTCATACGATTTGCTTTTTGCATGTGTGTGTGTGTATTAAAAATAAATGAATGAATTAAACTGATTAACAATTTTTATGCTAATTTCATTTACTTACTTTAATTTCATATCTTTCAATCTTTCCAATTTTCAGATATTTTGGTAATATATTGTATCAATGAATTCAACACACAAATTTAATGAATTTGTAATTCAAATTTTTTCTTCGTTTTTTTCGGCAAATATTTTCCCTTGTGTAATATTCATCATCAAAGATGCTTAAACACAAAAATCAAATGAAAATAGAAAAAAAAACTAGGAAGTAAATTGAATTGAATCGAAAATTGAAAAATTGAAAATCGAAACAAAATCGAAATTTTCAAATCAAACAATTCAATTTTTAAAACGGAAATTTTCATTTTCATTACATTATTTTCAATAGAAAATTTCATTTTTTTTTTTTCATTTCAAAATTCAAAACTTTTGTGATTCGATCAGCAATTTTTCCAATATTATTTCTATTATTATTATTCACATTTACGTCATTTGCTTATTGATTGTGTATTGATTTTCAATTGTTATTGTTTGCTTGATTTGCATCCATAGAAGAAAATACTCTTATTCGTTTATAAAACCCGATTGCATTTCCGCGTTTTAAAATTTTTTCATTTTCATTCGTTTGCTTTTGGTTGTTGTTTATCAATAACCAAACAGAACAACCAACATGTTCAAAAAGAATTAAAGGAAACAAAGAAAAGAAAGCATCGACTAATAATGCATCCAACCGATTTTCGTTCAATTTTCAAAAAATTCAAATTCAAGCATTATTTCTTTCTTTGTTTTGTTCAAAATTTGAATGAATTTTGAATGGAATTTTCTGCTGAATGTAAAAATTGAAAAACAACGAGCAAATATTAATATGAAAATCTGTTGATAAATCCATATGATACCATGTGTGTGTGTGGATGTTTAGGTTTGAATACATTTAAATACCTTTTTTCTATGAACAAATAAACAACATTTGCATCAATCATGCATTTTTCAACATTTTCAAATATAAAAATGAATGAATGGATGCTGTGTTATCATCATCAACATAGAAAAACATGAAATTTCTTCATTTCCAACAAATGGAACCTTCCGATCTCTTCTATTTCTCTTCATACAACAAACATAAATGGTTTCCATGGTTCCATGTTTATTTTATTTTCATTTATTGCTTCATACATTATGACAATGATGATGTTGATGATGTGGATGATGATGATGATTGAATAGACAACGGGCGACACAACATATGACATAATTTTCAGCAAATATAACAAAAGCAATAATGATGATGATAATAATAATCCTTTCATTTCGTATTTTATATTTTTAATGGTTTTTAAGAGTTTCCATTATCACTATTTGCTAAGAGTTTCATTTCTATTATTTGCCGTTAAGTATTTTCAATTTTCTTTCAATTCTCAATCGATATAATGATGCCGAATGAATGAATGAATGAAATGAATGGATTGAAATTAAATGAAATCTCGAAATTGAAATGTTTTCTTCTCTTTCTTCTTTTGATGCTACGCAATTTACACGCATTACACATATTACACTTTGAGAGTTATGAGTAAATTGTAAGCAAATCACATACGAAATCCATCAATTATGTCATTCGGATTGTTTGTTTATTTGTTAAGAATTTTTTTGAAATTTTTTCCATCCGAAATCATTTCAAATGAATTCTCATATGAATGATGAGATTTGTAATTTTCAGCATCGTAAAATGAACGAAAAGTAAAGCAAAAAATAATAAAGAAAAATTGATCATTTTAAATTGTCAACACAGAATTTCATTCAATTCTAATACAAATTTATTAATTTATTACATAAGAATACATAGTAAAAGCTATCAAATACTTTGTAATAATTCTTCTTCACTTCGCGAAAATCATTTCATGTTTCGATGTTGGAAATGAAAACTTTTTCCTGTCAAGCAATCTATCATTTCGCTGATTATTTGCTTGCTTGTTTGCGCAAAGAAAAACAAAATGGCGAAACTGATTTCAAATTTTGTACGAATTTTGTTTGAAAATTTTGTATTCATTCAATCAAATTGTATCAATGTTTGATATCGTTATTATGATCATCAATTTTACTGTTAACAGTTTGAAAAATTGAACGAATCGATCGGTATTATTATTATTTTGTATATTTTTCAAAACGAACAACCCTTGGATGCACAATTTTGTTTTATTTTATTTTATTTTATTTTTTTTTTTTTTTGAAAAATTTCAATTCATTTCAATCTATTTTCAATCCGATATTTTTCGCCTCACAAAGTTTCGCTTGATATATTTTCAATCGATTGAAATTGATTCAATTCACAAATTTGAAAATGTATTGGGTTGTCCAATAAGTTCTTACCGTTTTTTGAATGAAAAAAAATTTTAAAAACGGCAAGAACTTATGGGACAACCCAATATATTGTGTGATTGGGTAAAGCCAAAATGTTGGTTGTCGACGACATGTTGGTTATTTCTTCGTGTTTTATCCTTATTCTATCTGTGTGTTTTCATTCAAATGATGTTTTGGCAAAGTTTTTAACTGTTTTTTTTTCATTTCAAATTTTAGCCCGAGATGAATATGAAAGCAAGAAAAAACCGTTGAATCCATTGTGTGTAATCAGTGCGAGAAAAAAAACATCATTTGAAATTTATGATTTTTTTTCACATTCACACAAACATCGAATAGAGCTGAATTGGTTGAGTCTACTACAATGAGAAAATCAATGTTTCATTTGAAAATTTTTTAAATTTAAAAAAATAGAAATTTCGCGGGAAAAATTTGCATAATTTCATCACAATGAATGATTGAATGTGTGATGGTTACATTCATATATTTTTGTCCAATGAAAAAATATAAAATGAATATATAAATAAATGAAATAAAAAATAAATTTGAATTGAAATTTTTCACATTTCATTTGAAATTGAATTTATTCCAATTTGAAATTTTAAAAAATTCAATACATTTTCCAAATAATGATTTTAATTTTAATTTTGAATATTTCAAATTTTAATGTTTTTTTCCATTTATTCTTTCGATTTGAAATTGATGTGAAAATTTCATGCAATTGTGCATATATGCATCAATAGGGTATATTGACGCTGGCTAAAAAAAATTATGCATAAAAAATATAATAAATTATACACACATAGGGTTCTATCCATGCAACCGATACACACTTGCCAAATGTCAATGTTTGAATGTGTTTTTTGGATGCTTCTGTATGCGTGTGTGTGTGCGTGCCTAAGGCTTAATGAAAATTGATTTTGATTTTTTTTTATATTTAAATTAAATTTTTGAAAAATCACTGAATCTTCCAATCGGTCCATTTTGAATGTATTTCAATTCAAGTTTTCTGAATTTTGACTTCCAAGTTTGATCCTTGAATGATCAATGGAAGATTGTTCTTTCGGGAATGAATCGTATATTGATTTATTAGTAAATAATTACAAATTGATGAATTGCAAAATTCATTTTATTATTATTTTTGCAAATTTCTAAATTGCAAGTCATCTTGTTCTTCATAGATCAATAACTAACGATATCGATCACAATCATTGTTTGATAATAATGACTTTTGAAATTTTTGTCGTAATCGTAAAAAAATTCAAAAATTTTCATTCATTCATTCATTTCATTTCATTTTCATTCATTTCAATCGACCAACAAAAAAAAAAAAAACACATGTCAAAAAAATACAAATTTCACCCATGAACAACATGTAATGGTGTATTTGTGATAAGATAACCTTGAATTATTAATATTTTCCCAAAGATTTTGAACTTGAAATTTTCTTTTTTTTCCATTAAATTTTCCTCTTTTCTATACTTTGATTCTCCTTTATTTATTCAACATTCAAATTATGCATTTTTGGTATCCATAAATATCTATCATCTCTCTCTTGGTACCTTATGGTTTCTTTTCGATTAAAAGAAATATATGCGCATTTTCTTTGAATAATAAAAAATTGACAAATGAAAAATTTAAAAAAAAATGAAATGTTTCACACCCAATCAGTTCAACAATTGATTGACCTGAGTATAACATGTCAATGTTTCATTATTTTGGAACAAAAACATAAAAAATCAAACAAATTCAAATCAATGATGCACACACATATATACGTCAAATACACCCTTGAACATATCATTGATTGTATGATGAACAAATGCTCACACGAACATATCGATATCAATTGGAAAATTTATGGAAAAAATCATAATAATAATAATAATGATGATGGTGGAAGTTTTTGAAAAAAATAAAAATAAAAAATGAAATTTAAATTTTAAATTTTGAAATTTTCAATGAAACATACATCCAATTCATTCCTACCATTATGTAATACATTCAAAAAAAAAAAAAGTTGAAATTATGCTTGAAATTTATCGAAAATCATCAATTTTTTAAAATGAATTGGTTCAATTTCTTTTTTTTCAAATATTTTTTTTGAATATATTTTGGTGAACATATTTCACCCTATTCATTTCTTCATCATCATCATCATTATTAGCGATTGTATTCAATTTTTTTTTATTCGATTTTCTCCCTTGAAATATATCGAAAAACTTATGACAGGCATCCGTCGTTTGCATCCGTTACTCTTTGTATTGTGAAAATTGTTTTTTGTTTTTTTTTATATTTCATTTTATTTGAATTTGAATTTCAATTTCAATTTTTTTTTTTTTTTTTTGAATGGAATGAAAGGCAAAATGTGAATATGTAAAATATATAAAATTTTGAAATTTTTCATTCATCCATTCATTCGCATTGATTTGTTCAAAAATAAATAAGGGTGAGAGCCTGAGAGGATGTCAATGTTGAAATATACATTGAAAATAATAAGGGTGAATTTATATTGAAATGATATTAAACATTCAAAGATGTTTGAAGGAGAAAATGAAAGCCGTTTGTTCCGATTGTATTCATTGTACACATGTGTTTTAGAAGCACGGGTTTCAGCACCATCATCAATATATGATCATTTCTACCCTTCATATTGGATGGTAATGAAAATAATAATAATAATATTGATCCAAAGATCCATAAAGATCATAAGCTTTTTTCGTTTTTACAAAATTTATTCATTTATTTCTCCTTTCTGGTCTTTTTTTATTTCGCATTTGTTTCAAGTAGCTTGATTGATTCCTTTTTTTTTTTGTTTTTTGCATTATTCATAATATTCATTCAATTATTTATTTATTCATTCATTCGAGGCCTTTTTCGGATCAATTGAATCCGAAACATTTCGGATTGTAATTCATTATAATAATGACATGTTTTATTATTATTTAATAAAACATATTACAAAATCATAATAATAATATATGCAATATGTTTTTTATATTTTTTGATATCAAAAATAAAAAAAATATCTGAATGAAATGAACCCTGTTACAGCCAAAATAAGATGAATTGAAAGAGTATTAACCCTGAATTTTACCCCGAAAAAAAATTGATTCACCCTAAATTGATTGGCCTAAATAAATTGATTAAATACATTGAATAAAATGCATGGTCTTTTTTTATATATTTTTGTTACTATTTGGTCAAATAATCAATTTGAATTCGTATGTAGATAACATATTTTTTTGTATTTTGTGAATTGTTCTTTTTACTAACTTTTTCTCTATTGTTCATCACAAATTTTAGGGTGTTTGATATGCAGAAATGAAAATAAAACTAAATGAACAAAAAATGACATGAAAAAACACTTTGCATTCACTTGAATTATATGAATTCAATTGAATAACATACATTGAATATTTTAGAGTTAAAATTAAATAACCATGTTCTATCATTCATTTCAAAATTTATTCATTCATTTATTATTATTATTATTATTATAATCAATATTATTATTAATATTGATTATATTTGACCTTAATCACTTGCATCATGCATTCATTCATCCATTCATTCATTATTCTTTGATATATTTCAATTATTTCCAATATATTTGCTCAAACATTGTACCCAATATTGTATTCACATTTAGTATCTCTATATATTCGGATGAGTGAGATGAATTTTTCCTTTCTTTTTTCATTTCCCTTTTGCCTTTTGTTGTACAATTTTATTATTATTATCATTATTGCTAAATTATGTTGATTACCATCATTTATGCAATATGATCAATAAAAGAATCGATTGATTGAATAATAATAACGACGAAAAGGATTAATAATTGAAACATTCAATTATTTATTTTCTCGATCAAAAATATTTAATTGACTATTATATTCTATCATTCTATGCGTGATTTCAATCGATAATAATCGATAATAATTGTGAAATTATTAAAAATACTCTTGACAAAAAAAAGGGAAAAGGAAATGGTCATTGATTCTTTTGTTTATTCAATGAATATTTCGCTAAATATTCATGAATAAATGTCTTAAGTCATAATAATGTCAAACCTGTCTCCATTTCCATCCATCATTATTATTATTGAAACATCAATGATAACTCATAAGTATTTTCAGTTTTTATAAACTCTAACATTCATTTTATAAGCATTTTGTCATTTACAATGACAAAATAGACTTTGAAACATCGTCAAACAGCAACAACGACAACAACAAGAATAATTGAAAATGAATGAATAAAAGTAAAGAATGGAAGATGAAATAAGAAAAATAAAATAAAAACCACTTGACAATGTTTGTTCAATAATTTTAGATTCATTTTTCTTTGAATGAAATGAATGAATGAATAAAATATTCAATGTAATTCAAATATTATAAAAGAGATGATAAAGAATACGAAATTATAATGGTTATCATCATTCAATTTATCATTATTATTATTATTATACAAACAAACAAAAATTCTTTGAACAAACAAAAATTATAAATGATGTTTTATGAGGTTTTTGTCTTACTTCACACACAGTGTTTCACAATGTTCAATGTAATTTTTCCTTGATATTTAATTTGTACCGTACACACCAAAATACTAGCGCTATAGTTTATTTACGCTTATAATCGAGTGTGGTGTTTCAAATGTTTCACACAAAATATTTCAACTAAATTAAATGAGAATAGATGAGAATTGAAGGATTCATTCGCCATTATTATTATTAATATATATTGATGATAATAAAGACAATAATGGTACAATAAGTAAACACACATCCATATATAAATCAACATAATATTCATTTATCCATAAGTTTGTGTGCGTATCTTAATACTCAAAGTGGAATTTATTTATTTTTGGAAACTGGATCTTTGAAAAAAATAAAAAATAAAAAGAAAACGATTCTTCATTGAGCAATGAATAATGTTCAAATATCAAATAATAATAATGATTGCACATACATAGAGCTTCATAAAACTCATTGAAAAATATAAAAATAAATAAATAAGAATTTTATGAAGCTGAACATAATGGCTTTTTATTATTATTATTATTACAATCATTATTATTATCCATGGCTATTTATGTATGTTAGTGCCTTTGTTTGTCCGCGTAAATGTGTGTTCCATACACATTATTTTTATGTGTCTGTGTTTGTGTTTCCATGTAAAATTACACATCGAAGAAAATCGATGGACAATGGAATAATATAAAATGAAATAATGATGATGATATTGATGATGGTAAAATGATGAAATCATTGATGTTATTCGTCTTATTGATATCATCAAATTTTTTCTTGTTAGATACACAATGATTATCATCAAATCAGTAGTGAATCAAATCTGAATAAATGAAAACATTGAAAATATTTCTTTAATGATGATCATCATGAATAGTCAAGAATAAAATATCAGATCCTTTTGAAAAATATATATTTTTCGGTATTCGATAAGAAAATTTTGAAAGAAATCTTTTACTTTTCCCTTTATCTATTCAAATCTTTGAATTTTATGATCTTGTTTGATTATTTTCCGTTCATTTTGATTCGTTTGCAATGATGCTCGCCATGATAGATTCAAACACAATGATGGCCAATATGATGATCCAGAATTCAATAATACAAAGTGATCTGATTTTTGCAGCAGCAGCAACAAAACGGTAATCTTTATCGGTAAAACGACAAAAGATGTTATCATTTGAAATTTTGCTTCTCTGATCATTCGTTCATTTATTCATTTTTTACCATTATTTCCATTTTGGCGTCACCATAATTTTAGTATCACTAGTATGCGTGATTATTTTCAAATCATTAATTTTTCTTATGGTATCAACTCGATTTCTTCTTATTTTTATTATTCATTTTTATGCCCGCTATTCATATATTTTTCCATACATTCTCTGGTATCATTAAGAAGAATATTTTCCTTCATATGAATGAAGAAATATAAGCCCGAAAAGATAACGTTACCAATACACGCGTCATTGGTCGACAAGATAACGATAATAATTATCATTATTATTATTATGATCTATATATTATGATTATACAATTATATGCGATCATTTTCATGCCAGAAATATGATCAATGAAAATGACCAATCAAAAAAAGAAAAAATAAAGTTTCAATAATGAAAATGTTTGTAAAATATAAAGCTCTTATTACGCCGATTGATGATAATATTGCTAATAATAATAATAATCGTTATTATTATCATTTAGCATTATATTTTTTACAATGTTTGCGGATATTTTCAGCCAAATATAATCATAATAATATTAAAAAAATGAACGAATGAATAAAATAAATAAATAAAGCCAGATGTTTATGTTGATAATATCTTTGGCTTCATCCGTTCATTCATTCATTCAATCATTTCTATTCTATTTTTTATTATTTATTTATTCAATAGTATTTATTACACACATGTATACACATTCAACCCGAATATTCTTCTCTTTTTGGTTATTGTTTCTCCCATAAAAAATATATCGATTCGCTTAAACTTCTGGAAAAGAATTCCAGCTTTTCCGTCTCTAACACAAATGTTTGTACAAAAATGTGTACAAATGTGTCTGTATACACATGCAGTTTATATGTCTGTAAATATATTGAATATACAGATATGTTTTTTATATGAAGCCCGTTAGCGTTTTTATTTTTCTATTTTTTCTTTGCCAAACAATTTTAATGATCAAAATTTTTGTTGTTGAATCAAATATGAGCTGTACAATGTGAGAGCGTATTACATCTGCGTTTCGTTCGGTTTCGTTCAGTTAAAATGCAAATAAATATGAATGAATTGATGGTGAACATTCAGATGCAGCATCGTCGTTCACCAATGCCATTAATGATGATGATTATTATTATTATTATTATTTTGAATTCTTTTTCCATATTCTCAATTCCAAAATGAGAATAAATTCAATTGAATTTTTTTTTCTGGCAAAACATGAATTCGACCACCGCCTTTGCTTTTGGGTGGAATTTTAAATTTTTTAGAAAAAAATAAATTCGGTACAAAAAAATTTTAAAAATTTAAAATTCAAGTTTTTTTTGTTGAATTTTAAATTTTTAATGAACACATTTTTTTTTGTTGTTCCTGTACTGAAACGATGTATTTCACCACCGCTGTTGAAACCATCGTTTCAAATTTTGAAATCCCATTGAATTTCGAGTAGCGAAGAATAATTCTCTATGGTTTCACTGATGGTTGTTTGTTGTTGTATGAATGGTGAACCAATTCTTTTCGTTGATTCATTTTTATGGATTTGAATTATTTCATTTTTTGAAAAAAAAATTTTAAAATTTTAAAATTTCATTTAATACTCGTGAATTACATTTTTTTTCTTTTCAAAATTTTTTTTAAAATTCTTACAAATAACATCAACAACTGCAGAACAACAGCAGAAACAACAACAACAACGATATTCAATGGTCTAAAATATTTCAAAGCAAAATTAGTTCCAGTCAATATTTACAATATGTGTGTGTTTGTGTGTATTTCACATTTAATGATCATTGATTATCGTTTGAAATTATTTGTATTATTTCGATTATTATTTTGATTATTTGATTATTTATCCATTATTTGACATTTGAATTTTTTTGAAGAGAAAAATTTTGAAAAATGAAAATTTTAAATTTTTTTAAAATTTTAAAATTTTTGAAAAAATTTCTAATTTTTCCTCCCAAAAACATCAATAATGACTGAACTAATCATTGATATTAATGATTTTTTCCTCGTTGTTTGTTTGAATGAATGAAACAAATGGTCAAATATGTTTTGGAACAATTAATTCTGGAACAATTCTTTGAATGGTTTGAAACTGCAGAAATTTGCAGGGAAAAATCCCAAATTCCAATCAGGAAAATTAATGAAAAATTTTTAAAGCAACCACCACACACACCATATACCACCAATCCAATGAATGAAATTTTTCCGAATTTTCCCCTTCCCTTCCCTCTTCCCCCCCTTCACAAAACTTCTGGAACTTGTCACAATTTTTGTACAAACAAACGTTTGATCATGATCATCATACAACGTGCACGTACTACACACAAACATTCAAAACCGACAAATCATTTATCAAAAATTTTTTCATAAATTTTCTTATCAAAAAATTTTTTCAAAAATTCAAAATAAATGTAAAATCAATGATTTTTCCTTTCATTGAATTGTGCTTGTTCATGTTTGATTCACATCGTTGAATTCTTGTTTGTTTCGTTGTTTATGTATTCTTGTAATGTATTCTTCTGTATTCACCAATTCTGGCTTATTTCATTTCATTTCATTCAATGATAAACACAGAAGAAGCACACTGGCTTATAATTTTTGATCGATTCGTTTCGGCAGAAATTTTCATTTTTTTGAGTTTTCGAAGACGAAAAGTTGGAAAAATTCAAATTCATATTTAACTATTGAAATGTGTCGCATGAATGGCTGAAAAATGTTTCAGAAAAAATTTTAAATTTTAAATTTTGAAAATTTCAAAATTTTTTTTTTCAAAAATTTCAAAAATTGAATTGACATTAATCGATTTCATCGATGTTATAACGAAATGAACATCATCATTCATATTTTTATTTCTACATTTTTTTCATTGCTTTTCAAAATCTCGTTATGGATGATTGAATTGAATTTTTTTCTATTTTTTTTGAAAAATGAAATTTTCGTTCATAAATTTCAAAATTTTTGGGCAAAGCCATTGGAGTCAAATGTTCATTGAAAATGATGATTCCATCGAAACGAAGAGCGTAAATATGCTAATTTCTAATATTTCTGATATCACAGAAATTCAGATTCAATTTTGAATGAATAAATACTTGAATCGAGATGAATGAATGGAAAATCATTCATAAATTTTCGGTAATTGTCGGCATCCTTTAAGATCCATTATCAATTCTCTGAGTTGATTAGAAATTTCTTCATTTTCAGAAATCATTTCCATTATCGTCGATTGTCGAGAACATTTCATTTTCATCATTTATCAAACGATATTTATTTACATTATCTCTCAAATAGGTGTGCATAAATTGATTTCAGATGTTTGAAATTTAATATCATTGATATTTGAACAAACAACATTTTATCATTATAATGATTATGTTGTTCAATGCATGATTGTCTGTGTGTTTGAGAAAAATCTATTTTTTTTTTCTCAGAAATAACCATCATCATGGTCATAATGGCGCCATGATTATCATTATTATCATTATTTCTATTATGGTAATGGTAATGATGTAACGATGTATCCCTTGAAAAAATCATTTACATAATACATTCATTTGAATTCAATGAAAATATTTTTCATACATTTTCCATTATATTTTTCTCATAATTTTTCAAGCTTTTCAGCAGCAAAAAAAAAATTTCACGAAAATCTATCAAAAACATCATCATCATCTTCATCATTATAATTGATAATTGATCATTAAATTCTCAAAAGAACATTCAGAGGCTATGCCCATTTTTTTCCTCATTCCGAGAATTAATGAGCTTTGAAAATCCTCTGATTTATATCTCTGCACATGTATACATGTGAAAAGATTAATGAAACTCTTGATATTTCTTTCTAAAATCGATACCATAATGTGATACACCAAACCCGTTGGGTTTGGTTGCCAAAGAGGTATCCATCATTCTTTAATTATTTTTGTTGATGATAATGATCAAAATTTTAATGATTTTCATGATTTAATCTAAAAAAAAATCCATTTGCTTGCTGCTGCTGATTAAAACGACTGCTGATTAAAAACATTGATGATGATCATAATAATAATAATAAGCAGCCATAAATTATGATGATTAAATTCAAATTCAATCACGATGATAAAATGCTTCATATGTAAGGCTATACATGCATAAAACCTGCAATATAAATTGGAAATTTTTTTTGAATTTATTTCAAACTTTGACTGTGGTGGTGGCTGTGGTAATGGCTGTGTACTGAACTTGTTTCGATTCGCAAATATTTTTCGGGCTTTTAATCTATTCGGTCATTTAATTTTCATCGTTCATAGATAATTAATTACACAGCCAAAAGCATGCCAGCCACCACACAAATAATAATTTTGACAAATTTTAAAAAAATATTCGTGTATCATATCTATGCACACACGCTTATTATTATTAATACTTGTTTTCTCTCAATCTTTGGCTCGCTTTCTTATCAATTATACCGAACCAATGAGTCCAGTTCGAAATTCATTTTTGAATTTTCAATATTTTTCTTACATTTAAAAGGTGCAAACGCCATCGAAATGCCATTGAAATTGGCAATTTCAAAGCAAAAAACTTCAAAAAATAATAAATTGGAACACATAAATCATATATGATTGGAGATTGAATCTTGTTCACTTTTTACTTTTTTTGACTTTTTTTCTTCTTTGGTGAAATTATCGTATTTGTGGTAATGTATAATTTTGTTAATCAAAGAAAAATGTGAAAAAAAACATAATTGAAAATTGGTACATGTGTGGCGTCACGATGACCAATGGCCATTTTTCATAATGTTGGGCAGGAAAAAAATGTAAAAAAATGAATTCATATCTTGAAAATTCATAAAACTATCATTATTATTCTTGGACTGTTTCAGTGTACCATTTTGGGCAAATTTGACAAAGGTTCTTGGTATCGCAAGGTTCCAAAAAAACATGGACAAAAACATGTACGTTTCTGACCATGTATACCATTCATTATCATTACCATTATTATTATCATCATGTATTTCTATTGGTATTTTGAGTGATTTATGAGATTTTTCTCTTATTCTCTCTCATTCTTCTATTTCACGAATCATTCAATGAAATAATTTATGAATTATTATTGGAAAATATTTTTATTTGATTTCAAATTTAATTAATTTCTTATTGAACTTTGCGGTGAAACATCTTTGTCATTGAAATTATTTTTGGTAATCTTTCTTCGCTGATCATTGCAAAGCACTCGCATTTATTTATTCATTTTTTGTTCATTTTTTCATGATGCTTACCACACACACACATTAATCACATCATCATATATGATGAACGCTTATTATCATTGCTTATTATTAAACGTATCAAATTTTGCCAAAATGCTTTTAATAATGATGATAATATTAAAATGTGTGCTTGTGTATGCCTGTGTGTGGTTTGTTTTAAAATAAATCTCTTCATAACTTTTAAACTTTATCCATTTTAAAGCAGGAAAAATTTTAAATTCACTCTTGTTTTTCATTTTTTTTTTAATATTTTAATATTTGATCAGATATTTATCATATTTTTCATATTTTCTTGCTTGACAAACATTTATGATGATAAATTTATGTAAATTATTTGAAAATCTCACAAAGAAACTCATACTGATGATAATGGTGATAATATACTCTCTCTGTGTCTATATTGATCTATTGATCAGTGGTCATGTATGAATAATGCATTGAAATTTTGAATTTTTAAAATTTGAATCCAAAATTCAACTGATTTTCAATGCAACTTGGTTCAAATTTTCTTTTACTCGAATATCGATGAAAGTTGAACAGAAAATTTCACAAAATTTTCAAAAAATAAAAATGAAACCAAAGATAATCATTTGAATCATTATGTTTCATTATTATTATCATGATCAAATCAATGGTTTTGCTCTTCATTTTCAAAATTTATTTCATTTCATTTTTTCAGTGAAAATGTTTAAAATTTTGTCCACAAACACAAAACCAACCAAACATACAATCATTCATTCATTCATTCATAATATATTTATATATTTATTTATGTACATCATCATAGAAAGAAATGATGGAAAAAAATTATGATTTATGGCCCATAATTTATGTATTTTTTCTTCTTTTTTGAAATTTTTCATTTTTTATTTTTTATTTTCATTTCTCAAAATCAAACAAACAAACATGGAAACAAATAATAATAATAAAAATGTATATTTGTATGTTGAATTGTATGCAATGACAAACCACATACAGGGAATTTCATTTCATTTTCATTTTCAAATGTGACATAACTTTGGTCTTTTGGTCGTTTTATTCATTTTTCTTTTACCAACCATTTCTTTTCATTTTCAAACATTTTTCATGATTACATATGTATCAGTTGGTGTGTGTGTGTGTGTGTGTATGTGTGTGGATGCCTTGAAATGTGAATGGTTGAATATATAACCACACGTGTGTTGTTGCTGTTGTTGTTCGTTTAAGTTTGTTCATGTTTCATCGTTGATTTCTGTCAAAACTTTTTGGTGTTCGTGTGTTTAAATGTGTTTAAAATATAAATCAGTTTCTTTTTGAAAAAAAAAAATTCTAAAAATTGAAATAAGAAATAAACATTTATTTATATTTAAATTCATTTCATATTATATGATACATTCTTATTCATGTATTATATGATATATGACATTTTTCACATGTTTTTTTACTCATGTAAATATATTTTAAGAAGAATATCATACAAAAAACCATGTTGAATCAGTGGATTTTTCAATTTTTAGTTGAAAAAATCAGTTGCTTTTTCAGTTGTTTTGTGGCCAAAAAAAAAAAAAATATGAAATTCATTTATCAAAGTTAAATTTTCTTCATATATTTCATTTCTCATTAGTTTTCAATGTAAATCTTTCGTGAAAAAAATATTACGGAGAAAAAAAAACAAGCAAAAAATGTATATTATTCAATTTATTCATGAAAAAATTTGACATATTTTGAATGAAAACATTCATATTAATATTATTATGAAATCATTTTGACATTGAATAATCATAATAGTCAGAATCAGAAAATAAATGAATGAATGAATGATAGTAAATGTACCATTTACCAGAAAGTGTTACCTGATACTCGAGGTTCGTAGTATTTTAGTTTTTGTAAAATACTCTACGAGTACGAGGTTGTAACCCTCATATCAAGCAAAGCATAAACAGTAATTTATAAGCATCTATTGCTCTTTTGACTTGAAAAACATCAATCTAATCAAAATTAATGATTTTTCGTTGCCTCTCTCCATCTCTCTTTGACTAGGTCTGGCATGTATTTTGACACAATTATTATGCATCCAATTCAACCAAATACAGCGTAAAATTTTAGTAAAAATACATGTCATTGATTTATTTATTTATTTATGAAAATAAATTCATTTTGAATATCGTGTATTTTATCATTATTATAAACTTTAATGTAAATCTACATTTGATCTTGAATATTTGTTTGTTTGTCTGAAAAATTTCATTAAAAAACAAAAAACATAAATGCACACACTTATAAAATAAAAAAACAAACGAATACACTTCAAATGAACAGAAAAAAAAACGGATCGATTCCGGTCAAACATTGCTTGAGGGTGGGTTGAGGGTGGATGGAATTGAATTTATCATATTTTCCACTCTAGTTCCGAATAGGAACCATAAAAAATATGAAAATTTCGAAACGAAATTATCCAAAATATGATTCAATAATTTATCATAAATGTTTTTTCCATTCATTTTCATTCATTTATTCCATTCAAAATGATTGTTATTTTTGCATTGAAATAACATTGACAACTTTTACCATTCGACAAACAAACATTGCAATTATTATTGTTTATGGAAAATTTCATTTCATATCATTTATATTTCATTTCTTATTTTTCTCAACATTCATTTTGATCCATATGACAATCATAATCATCATCATCATCATGTATGATTGTATGTATGTCAAAGACATGAGTGGTCATTGGTCAATTGGTCAGCTGTTGTCAAACGAAAACAGAAAAAAAATATGAAATTGAAAATTCGTGATTTTTTCCATGTTTTTTTTTTTCATTTCGAAATAATTATTTTTTTTCGACATAAAGTGTAGGTGGATTTCGATTGATTCATTCATTTATTTCTTTTATTTTTTGGGTCCAGATTATTTCCATTGAATGTTACGGTATATTTGTTGACTAGATTTAATAGTATTTTTCAACTTATTATTATTGCTGTTGTAATAACACTGTATTATTACAGCTTGCGTAAGCTTGAAAATTTTCTTCTTTTGATCACAATCATAAATTTATGTTTAAGGGTGCACCGTATACACAAACACATTGATACATCACACTGCTTTAGCATAACAACAATAACAAACAAATAATATAGCATATAACAAACATTGTAAATGACATTTAATCTCAATTTTTTTTTCTCGATTGAAATGGAAATATCAGTAATAATTGTAATAATAATAATAATGATAATAATCAAACTTATATCTATCCATGGTGTATCTATTCATGTGTCAAAAATGTATCCGAATAAATTCTTTTCATAAATTCTTATGTTATTCTTCTTGTTTCATATTTAAATATTGACAAATTTATTACAGTATTATTATTACAATTGCAACGACAATTGACCACTAACTCACACATATTCACAATGTTTGATCAATTGGTCATTCTTATACAATTCAATGACCAATGGTCGGATTAAGATAATAATAATTTGACCGTATCAATGTTGTTTGATCGAATTTTTTTTTCTATTTGTGAATCAATTGAATGTGTCACATACTTTTAAACATGAATTACATCGTGATAAATAAAGATAATAGCAATTGATATTAATAAATAAAAAAAAATCCACATATGACACATTCTTTCGAACATAAATAAAATATAATAATTGAATATTCAATTTGAATATT
Source organism: Psoroptes ovis (assembly GCA_002943765.1). Lineage (NCBI taxonomy): Eukaryota > Metazoa > Arthropoda > Arachnida > Sarcoptiformes > Psoroptidae > Psoroptes > Psoroptes ovis. Next base: position 835,828 of record PQWQ01000011.1, on the reverse strand, counting down.
TCGGTTATGTTGCTAAAAGAAATTCTTGATGATAATTACAACTTTATTACAACATTTATCAGAGAAAATGAAAAAAAAATATTATTAAATATCATATCAAGACGTGGTAAGAACTAAAGCTGATTATATTTGAAGATAAATTCACATAGATATACAAACAACATGTTTATAACAAATGACAAACACCCTCGCAAAATGCATAGATACTCGAGTAATATATGATTATTAATATTAAATTAATAATAAATTAATAAGGGAAAAAACAGATGTGTGAATTTTTTCATCATATTTCTATCATATTTTGCTTCGTTACGAAATAAATCTCAAATTGATTAAAAAAAATATGTGCAAATAAATGAGAAATATTTCATCAGAGAATGAGGAATATTTTCATAAAAACAATTATACGTGTGAACATTCGTACAATTTCTTTGATAATCTCGCAAATATTTTATGAAATAATTCAGTGATATTAATTGAAATTGAATGTAAATTGTTGGAATGTTTTTACCAATCTTGATTTGTATTTTTTTGAAATAAATTTTGGCTGTGAATTCCTTGATAGTGTTATTTAAAAGTAAGAGAGTAGATTGAAAACAATGAAATACAATAGATTTGCACATTCTATTCATTTTTTATGCTTTGTACGATGCAATATTCACGCCAGCATATCTGTGTGTGTATGTGTGTGTGTATATTTGAATTTAATACATTTAAATTGTTTTGATAACACCAAAAATTTTCCATCATTTAATACATGCTCTTGTTGTAGATGTTTCACCAAAACACATATAACAATAATCAATTGAATATATTCGGTAATTGAACTCGGTAAAATTATTATGAACAGTTATAATAATAATGATAATGATAACCGGTACGTGATATGAATGCAATGTATGTCGTTAATGAATTTCTAATGTTAATGATAATAATGGCTGCTATGGCTGCTGCTGCTGCTGTATTCCCCATTATAAATGTTTGAATGATTCAAAACAAAAAGGAAAAAAATTAATGATAATGGTCATGATATTTGTTGACCTGATCAACAAATATTATAAAATAATGATAATAATGATTGTAATGCCAATTGTGTAATGACTATTTCATTGTAATTTTTTCCATGTTTTGTTAACAGTTTTTCAAACAAATTGTTTTGTTTGTTGTACATGTTGTGTAATACATTTCATTAGTTCTGATGTCATTGAAAATTAATTCAAATTAGTATCATTATAATAATGATTGTAACAGCAAAAGCAATAATCTCAATAATAATAATCATTATTATAATGATTATCATTGGATAATTTTGCTTTAAACAACAGCAAAAACAACAATAATTCTTTGTAAATTCTCGATTATCTATGATGACCTTTGCAAAACTCAAGATTCAATTTCAGAATCAATGATAATTGCGGAAATATTTTACAAAATACAAAAACATTTGAACATCTTTACAATGTTCAAATCATTTACAGAATTAATCGTAATAATACAACTGACAGCAGATGCTGTAAATTGAATTTTTTTTTTCGTTTGCCTCTTATTATCCTTAATTAATTCTTTTTGAAATCATCTTTAGATTCCTCTCATGTAAGAATTCTTCTCTGTAAATATTGTTTGAATAAATAGATTATTTGTATCAAAATCTAGCAAGAGAGAGAATTGCGTTCATTTTCATTATAATTATCATGATAATAACAACAAGCAAAATCAACAAAATTATCATAAGAATTTTTAATAGAAAATTCAATTTTTTTTCGATTCCATTCATTCCTTCATTCATTGACTGATCAAATATAATTTCAAATATTGTAATATCAATGTAAACATGAATAACTTTTTCTAATTTTCAAAAATGAGTGAATAAACATTTGTTTTTTTTCAAAAATTACCACAAAATACAAAATTTCATATTCAAATATATGAATGAGCAAACATTAATGAATACAGCATACCACATCGGCATAATATTTACATTTTACACATTTTCTCTGTTTATTTATTTATTTGGTTTTGGGTTTTCCATTAAATTTTTTTTTCATTTCATATTTTCTCTCCATTCTCTTGGCTATTATGTGTTTACACTACACCGACCAATTGGATGTGCCATAAATATGCTTGAAAAAAATTTCAAAATTCCACTTTTTTTCGCCCAAAATACTTGAATAAATTATAATTTTGTAAATAGCATTATTCTCTCACATATGTTCGATTGGAAATTTGTGATGTTTTTTACTAGAAACGAATTTTCTCCTTTTAAATTATACCATTGGCCATAGAATTCATAATTTTGAATTGGTCGAATCGAGAGTAAAATTCTGCAAATTGTCCCCATAAAAAATGAAAATTCCGACCTATTATGTTACTATCAATTGAAATCCATAAAATACATAAATCCACATGCCCTCAGGGATGCGAATAGCCGGGAATTTTTCACAAAAATTCTTTTATTTTCAATGAAATTCTTCACAAGAACCAGAATATCTATCGATCGATGATAATCGATTAAAATCGATCTGATTACATTTCTAAGTGAAAAATAATGATAATTCAAGTGCTATCTTTATTTTAAGACGCGCCTTTTTCATAAGAAAAATAAAGAAAGAGATTGTTTCTTCTAATAAAAAATCTAGATCATTATTATTATATTGCCGTTTCGATGCATACAAAAATTGCAAAGATACTCGAATACTTTGAATTATGTTTATTCAACATACACACGGATACACACATACAAATACACATGACAACTACATCTTTTATTATCAAACTATCATCATATTTATTATGAATATTATTCATTTATTTTACAGAAAAATAATAATGAATTTCGTGTTGGAAATAAAATTCAAAATAAAATAAAGAAGAATCGTATTTTATTATTTACAATTATTCATTTCTTTTTTTTTGAATTTGAATTGAATTAAATTCAATGAAATGAATTGAAATGAAAAACACGAAAATCTAATAATAATTTTCTATGCTAATGAGAGAGAGGGAAACACTGAGAGAGCGAGCGAGCGAGCGAGAGAACGACTGAGGGAGATTGAACATTTGAACATTTGAAATGTTGTTGTTGTATTGAAAATTATTATGAAAGAAAAAAAAGAAAATTTATATTTCTTATACTCCATATGCATGTCCATATGATATTATCATTATTATTATCATTGAATTTTGCTATTTTTTTTATTACCATTTTTTTCAATGAAGAGAAATCGTGGAGAAGAAAATATTACCACCATTCAACTTTGCTACTATCCAGGGTTTGTTCGGCTATGATATATAATGAATTTGATATTGTTTCACATTCGTAAAATATTTTTCTCTACGAACATTTTCACTCTACACAAATCCCACCTATTCGAACCACGCCTGATACATTAGAAGCATCCAAAATATTTATTTTAAAAAATGCTACATTACGAATGTAATGCTACTATCTTGTCGATGATTGTCGATTTCATAATGTTTATTTGCCATATACACTTCTTTAATCATAATCATCATCGACATGATCATCATCATCATCAAAGACCTTACCATTATTATTACGATTATTATGATTATGATGATGATTATTTTGATTACGGAGAATTTTGTGCAGATTATATATTCGAACAAACGAAGGAATTTTTTGTGCCATAAGAATATAATTGCGCAACGCAAGAATTTTTGGTATTTAAATATAAAATATTCTTGAAAAAAAATTCAGAATATTCGTAGCTATATAATTTGTATGCTGAATTTTGTTTGAATTTCGTTTGATTTGAAGAATTTTCTCGACATTTTTTCGTTCTTATGCACCATCCAATATAATCAGTATAATCATATTATAAGTTTTTGGATTATTCAAAATATTGATTTTAGAATTAAGAATTTGAAATTTGAAATAAAAGGGTTACCCCTGGTTACAGCAGTTGCACAGGTTCATCGTTGTTCATTTTATTATTTTCGATCGATTCTTTTTATTTCTTTTTTTTTTGGTTCAATATTCAATTAACATAATGAAACAGAAAACATAGATTCTGGATATCAAATCGAGAAATTTGATACAATTCTCCATTATTATTATTTTCAATTCAATTATAATAATTGAATTATTACTATTTTTCTTTATTATTTTGTCATTTGGATTTTTTTTGATTGACATTTACATAAATGTCAATATTAGTAGAAATTTGAATTTCGACTAATTTTCCACCATTTTTCTGTGGTTTCATTTCATTTTGAATGGTGTCTGAATACATTTTCAAAGCATTGTAAATGTCATGAAATATCTTTGATTATTGGGCAAAAAAATTTTATGAAAAATCAATCAAACTAATTGACAAATGTGTAATTTGATTTTTTCTTATTTTTGCCTTCTACCTTCATTCATTGATAATTCAATGTTTAACAGTTTTACATTTGCTTATCATCATTAATCGAAGCATGGCAACCAATGAGCTTTTTAGGTCTTTTACTTATAATCTGCCATTAAAATTCTGATGATAATTTTACCTTTGATAAATCTATCTCCGCCTCTGAAATATTGGAGAAAAAATTATCAGATCAAATTCAAAAAGGCCACAAGTCTAAAGGTTCATAATTATTTTCATTAACACAGGTAATGATGATAGCATGCATGATATATTATCATCGATGAAATCATTTGATCGTTTAAATGGCTCATGATTTCGGTCATGTTTCAAAATCGAGGATATGAAAGTTTGATGTTTTTGATCTATCAAAGATCCGTCAAAAAAATATTTTGCTCTCATAAAATTTTTGGAGATTTACATAAAAAATCAATTAGTCTATGCATCTATTGATATTTTTCGTTCAAAAACGTAGAAATATTTTCTTCCAAAATTCACCTGAATAGGTGTGTCTTTTTTTATTCAAATTTTATTATTATTACTCTCATATTGATCTCAAATATTATTTCAAGTGCTTTGATTTCACTAATGCTGAAAGCAATATTTGAGGTCTATCGATCTATTGGTTCGTAGGTCTATTTGGAGATTTTTTTTTCTTGTTCAAAAGTCCTTAGGCCACAATTGTCTGAAAGAATGTCTGTGGCCATTTCGTGCAAAGAACGAGAGGTTATAAAGAGATTGTAGAATATTTATTATAATTGCTATTATTATTGAAAGAAAAAAACGATAAAATTAAGAAGCTTATCTTAATTTCTTTTGAAGAAAATATTTATTTATAATAGGAAAAAAGGTATCAAATTCAAATTTCAATACAAATGTAATTGAAAAATTCAAAAAAATCCTAAAATTGAAATTTAATTCAATTTTAATGTCATAATTTTTTTCATTTTTTCATGTTCAGAGCATCACATTTTATGGGTTTTTTTCCATTCAAAATGTCCATTAAAAAATGGAAATTTCAACACGCACAAACATCTCTGATAAATTAAATAAATAAATAAATTATGATTAGTTTTTTGTATGCATACGCATATAATGCTAATACATAGAGGGTCGTTCGGAAAGTTTTTGTGTTGCTTGTATTTTTCAATGGACACAATTTTCAAATTGAGGGGCAAACGTTTTCAAACATGTCTTAAATATGATTGAATTTAAAAAAATGAAAATGAAAATGATATAATTCAATGACACGTGTCTTGAAATTTTTATTTTTTTGAGAAAAATTTTTTTTTCAAAAATTTTAAAAATTGAACAATCAACACACACAGGGATTCTTGTGTGTGTTGAAAAGAATTTATTTCATTTCATTTTTTTTTTTAATTATTTGATCGAATTAGAAAAAGAATTAAGGAAATTTCAAATAAAAAATTATGGCTATTCTATGATAGCTGACCAGTGTAGAATATTCTACCCTAGAAAAATTTAAACATTTTATTACATTCAAATATTTAATAATGATAATAATAATAATAATAATATCAATAATAATAAAAATATTTTATGATGCTAATCACAATAATTATATGATGCTCAAGTTTCATGAAAGAATTTTACCAATCCAAAAATCACTTGTGTCCGGTCAATGGAAATCGCTTTAGATAGTATCGTATTATGGTTCAATTTAATGTAATGATTTCAGAGTGAAAAAAGTGCTTCAAATACGCCACCGGCAATTCGTATGACAGTGATATCAATGATGCACACACATAATGATGAAAAAAAAGTTAAAATGAATTAATTCAGCGCCATAGTAATTTAGTTATTTGGACTAATAGTAATAATAATATTTATTTATTTATTTCAAATTATATAATTGATGACAAACTAGAATATTAAAAAAAATCCATTGGAAAAAAGTTGTATAAATGAAAATAATAAAACTAATAATAATAAAATTGATTGCATCCAAATGAACATTTATATGATCATGGTGGTGGTGATGCTGCTGGTTGGATATGGCTATAGTGGTGGTGGCGGTAAACATTTCCATCCATTGTTGTCATTATTCCGAAAATTCGTTCCTTTAGGAATAATTTCAAAATTGGTAGAAATAATTGGGTAGAATAAATGAATGGCAGAAAAATATAAATAGTTTTGAATGTACATGGATGTATATTACCAATGGTGGCCATATAGTCACCAAAATAGTCAATATCAAATAAAAATATCATCATTAAAATCTATTATTATCATGATTATTATTACTCTTACAACGTTATTATTACTGTTATGATGATTATACAATTATTTGGACACGCGGTCGATTTAAATTTGAAAAATTTCAATTTTTTTTTCATTTCATTCTCATTCATTTCAATGAAATTACATTCAAAATAACATGATAAACATTTATAATTTATATTATTTTCATTATTATTACGGATACAAGTTTTTTTGTTTGTTTGTTTGTTTGTTGTAAAATGATATCCAAATCAATTATGTTCAATTGAAATGATAATTTATTCCGTATTTCAATATTTCTACACGAAATTTTTCGTAATAAAACGCGAAATGTTTGCATTTGTTTTGCTTGGCTCTCTGTTTGTTTGTTTGTTTGTGGTCAAATTGAATTTGAAAGTTTGAAAAATTTCATAAATAATTTCATCATTTTAAATTATTAGATTTTTTCGAAATTAAATTTCCGGAATTCTCGATTTTCAATTTTTATTGACTCACAATTTCATGATATGATAATTTCCGTAATGTTTTTTTATTTGGTCATTTGAAAATTTGAAAAAATTCAAAATGAAATCATTTTTAAATGTCATTCATTTGTAATTTCTTATGATGATTGCTTTCATATATCCGTCGGTTGAGAAATGACAATTTCTTTCAAAAGCAATCATCAATATTTTTCCATCAAAAATGACCAATGAATTCCATGAGAATAAATGTAAAAAATTGGTCATTCATTTATTTATTTATTCAATCAAATCTGAATCATTTCAACTTTGAAAAAATAAAAAATAAATATTTTTTTCAAATTATTTCACATATGAACATTATGAGATGTACAATCGAAGAGGTGGAGCTGTTTGTTGATTTGTTTGTTTGTTTGTTAATAATAAAATATCAAATTATCAAATTGAAAATTTTCGATAATAAGAAAATATATTCAGGGAAAAAATCAAATACATTCAATGTCAATTGCAAATGTTTTTTTCTCAACAATTTTTGCATTTATTTATTTGCACATAAAAGTTTTTTTCCAAGCATTTTTTACAACATCGAATTTGATTCGATCAATTGATTGATTGATTGATTGATTCTGTATGTTCCGTGTATTAAAGTTTTTTTGGGGAATTTTCGAAAGAATTTCAGCAAACTTTGACTTATTCATTCATCCCAATTCATTTTTATCGATTCGGATGTCCGGTACCAAAAAAAACTTTTCGCATTTTTTTTTGAATATTTTTCAATGCAAATCAATGAAAAATTGAATTGAATTAAATCAATTCATTTTGTGGTCAACAACACACACAAATATTCATTTGATAAACATACGAACCGAGACAGAAACAAAACGACCATCTACACGCATAGATATATGCACCATCAAAGTACATGTATGTCATTGATTGATGTCCACGATGTCGATAATTCGTTGGTCTAATGTTTCTCTTCTTGTTTTCTTGTATTTCGCTGATTCACAATTTAATTATCATAAAACTGTTGTCAATGTTGCTGCTGTTGTTGTTATTGGTCAATGTTTATAATTTGTAATATAAGATCTAAAAAATTAGATGTATATGAATCTAAAAACGATTTTGATTGATCGATTTGATATCATTTCATAAAACACGAGCCAACCAACCACCATTTCTTTGGTTATTAGCTTAGCTATTTGGTTCTATCACATTGATCATATATGATATGTATGATATAATCTGATATTATCATATAATATCTTTTATCTATCTATTATTTTGACCATCCACAAATAATCATAATGAAAACATTATCATTTGAATAAATATTAGAATTATTCATAATAATACATTATTTCAATGGATAATGTATTCTTATAGAAAAAATGAATAAAATTATAAATTATCATTTCAAAAATATGCAGAAAAATACAAACTTGTAACAAACTAATAATATCGAATAGATTTTGACTGGTAAGAGAAAAACAATACAAAGCAAATCGATGTGTACAAGATCGATGAACGATGGATCCGCTGTTCGTCGTAGTCGGTGTCGTTGTTGTATTTGTTTCGTAGAAATTATTTTCAAGCCAAAATATAATATCATTACCACCACCATTGGATTGATTGATTGATTGATCACTTTTTTTTGGCTTTACTTTAAAGCGATCAAATATCCGAACAACGGAAATTATTGAATATATGCGTCCCGTGCATTATCATTATCATCAATTTCGCAAAGCGAAATGAATCCCGATATTTTTCTTTTTGAAAAAATTTTTAAAAATAAAAAAAAAATGTCAACCATTATCTGTACACATCCTGGTCATGGTCATGGCCATTATCGAGGTCATTGATGATAATGATGATTATGATATACATGAATCAAAAAAATTTTCAAATTTGAACAAGTTTGATGACCTTTGAATCAAATGATGCTTAGCCTAGCATTGATTCATTCGTTTCATTCATTGATTGAATTGATTGATATTTGTCCTATGAGTAACCTCTGAAAAAAAAATTGATTAATGATTATTTTTTCCTTTCGTTGTTTGTTAGTCATTTTATGATAATTTTTAATTTTAAATTTTAATTTGTTTCATTCATATTTTTTCTACATGTTTAAATTCACACACATGAATCGTAGCTACAATTGATATATGAATTTGCAGTGAAATTCAAATTTAAATTCAATTTCAATTTTATTAAAAATGAATTTTTTTCCCCCTTCGAAACACATTATCAATTGGTTTCGACCACACATATTCTTGCATTTCATATTTCATTCAATATTATTATTATATGATCGTACGTTTTAGCTATGCTTTGTGTTTGTGTGTGATAATAATGTTTGACAATCGATGACAATACCAGGCTATTGACTATTACTTTCATTGTAACAATTGTCCTGTTTTTTTCAATTTCATTTTTTTTTTTTTTTGAAAAAAATTTAAAATTTTAATTTAAAATTTAATTTATTTTCATTTATATTTGCACTGCTTCGTGTGTGTATGTCTGTGTATGGCCTGCTTGTACATGTTTCAAACCAAGATATCTTTGTCCATGCACTCACACATATAAATGACACGAGGACACATTTGAAAATACAATCATACACACAAAAACTGAATACAATACTGAAAAAATATTTAAAAAAATATTTGACAGGTTTCGACACACTTGAGGCCTTGTTTTTCTATTTTCCATTATCATTATTATTCGGTTTCTCTGCTCATTTTTTTTGTCTATCTATGGTTGCTGGTTGGGTCTTGGTTGTTGCATCCAATATCAACACCATCAATACAAACACCACCAGCACCGATGACTTAAAACGACAAGAAGAAAAGGTTTTTTGAAAATTCTGCCATTCATACATACACGTTTACTTATTTGTTTGCAATACCAAAATCAATTGATCAACTATTAGTTTGTTGTTATTATGATCAATATTTGTTGCTGAATTTTTATTTGTTAACAGAGTTTTACTGGTAGTTTTTTTTTGTTCAGAGATGAACTCAAAATTTTCATCAATCGTTCATTGAAATAGGATTCGGATTTTTTTCAATTTTTAAAATTGAAATTTTCAATTTTTCCCCTCAAATTTTGAAAAAAAAACAAATTCAATAGAATTCAAACGAATTGAAATGAATCCGAATGGTGAAATTTTAAAATTTTGTATTTTAAATTCATCGAGACATCCACGGATGGAAACATATATCCAATTAGATCTGTGTATGTGTGTGTCTGTGTCTGTGTGTGCGTTAGACCAACACAATGGTGAATCAATTTGCACGTTTTTCATTTCATCATTTCGATTCAATCTCATTCAATTCAATCTTCGATTGAATTCAGATTCGTACTTGTGTGTTTGGATGTGTGAACGTGTCATCAATTTTGACAATTCGCTGGTGATAAAATTTGAAAAATAAAAATTTTTTTAGCCGAGAGATACGAAAAAAATAAAAAAAAATTAAATTTTAAAATTTAATTTGATTGATTGATTTTAAAGCCGATTTTTTTTTTGTGTTGAATCATTGAATTAAAATGAAATGAAATTCTGCTTTATTTTGGTTGTTGCATGGCATTTTAATTTTAAATTTATCACTTTGACAGTTTGTCAAATGAAATGTTGGTTGGTTGGTTGATTTAAATTTTAATTCTTCTAAATTCAATGAAATCTGTAAAATGACAAAAAATATCTAGAATTAAATCAATTTCAAATCACGTATTATCAATCTTAACTGATCATTTTTGGTCATTTTATCAATGATTTACCACAATTTCTTTTTCTATTTTTGAAATTAATTTTCAATTTGCATTGGAAAATTAATCTTGTTATGTGAGATCCAGAAAAAAAATAAATGGAACAAACATCAAATGTAACGGAAATGGAATAGATTTCCATTGCAAATTCACACAAATATTGAATGAATATTCTGCGATGAAACTCGACCAAAAAAACTGTTGGTGGTATCAGCTCTGATTTCCTATGTTTTAACACCAAAAAAATAATAATAACAATTTCGCTAGAATCGATTTACATTCATCCATTGATTGAAATAATTGATTTGACTTTTATTGACTTTTATGCATTTGAATATTGTACGAATATTCAATGAATAAATTCACAAAAATGTAAACCAAAAGAGTCAAAAGACCAGTGAAAATCACTAATTTATGCCAAAGGAAGAGAGATGGAAATGAAAACCATTAATAATTTCACCCTTTCATCATTGTGAAAATCATTGATTTTATTTCATTTCATTTCATTGACCATACAACTTGTCATCATTATCATTAACTAGTTTTTTTTTCATTTTCACTTTTTTGATTTTTCTTTTTCATAAGTGAAATTTATACCCATTCAATGTACATTAATAAATAATATTAATAATAAACGCCCCCCATTCGAGGATTTGTGTATCAATTAATTCAATATGAATGTATATCATTTTTCATTTCATTCAATTCGAAATCATGTTCAAATTGTATTCATGATTTTTAAAAGGGTTATTTCATATTTTTTTTGACTGTGTTTCGCTTCATTTGAACAAGACGACTTGTACACCATGGTGTATAAGTCAAAAGAAAAATTGGCTTAATGCATTTCCAATTATTTTATTTCAAAGGAATGATATTGAAGAGAAAATGCTTTTCTTTCAAAGTGTTTTTTCATCAATAAATGATATTCATCATTATCATGCTTAGTGTTATCATGGTGTCAAAAAAATGCCATTCTCATAAAATTGATACCATTGATTACTCAGGAATTTTGAATTCAGCCATAAAGAGTTGAATGTATTTCAATGCAATGGAAAAAATTGAAAAAAAAATGAACAAAAATGTTTTCCGTCAATACAAAGTGACAAGTGACAAACTTTATGGAAAAAAAAAAGATATAAAAATTGTCATTTGAATTAGGGTTCAGTCAAATTTTCTCAGTTCTTTGCTTAAAAATAATAAATATGATCAATAAATATAATCAAATTATTTCCATCAAATATATTTCAATGGTTAAAATGAAAATATTTCAAATACGAAAACAAGATACATCCCGTACAAGATTCTGTCATGGTTGTCATTCATTCATTTTTAAAGCAACGAGAAAAATTGATCAAAGATGATAACCCTTATTCCATTTTTTTTACACTGAAATTGGCTATGGTTAAATCTATATTTTATTATAAGCAAAATTTCAAAAAGCAAATGGTTATGCAAATATTTACTCTTCAAACACACATTGAATTTTCGGGATTCATTTTTTTCTTTTAGCCAATTTATGACAAACATTGCAAACTAAAGCACCATCGACAGCAGCAGCAACAGTAACAGTAATGTGAGAAAAGCAATCATTTTTGATGAGTAAAATGATGATGAACACAAGAACAAGAACTTGGAAAATCAAATTACATACATCAAATGGTAATTTCTATCTTTGATATTTGATGTCTGATATTTTCAACATGACAGAAATGTAAGATGGTGAATATATAAAAAAAAATTCACTAAATTCTCAGATGTCGCACACACATTATATTAATGACATTAATGGCACACACACACAAATAATTGTGGAAGACCACAGATGTTTTTGAAAAAAATAATTGTTTCATTTCAGTCAAAGCTTTCTTTGTTCATCAATAGATAATTCGTATTTCATTTGACTCATTGTTCATTTTTTTGTTGGAGAGTAACAATAATCCTTTTAACTCTTGAAATTTGAACTTTGATGGAAAATTTCATTTAAATTTCATCTTAACGATACTTTCCCGCCAGCTATTGGTCGAAATTTTTAAATTTTTTTGCTTTTCAAAAATTTCTGTAAAGTTTTTTCTGTTTTTCTAGCATTTTCTTTTTCAGGAAATTTCCCTTTACTTGTCCTTGTTTGTTTATGTTTTTATTTGCTGAATTAGAAGAGAGAGGACAAAACATTTTTGATCAAATTTTGTGAATTAATTGCGAATAGATTTCATCAGGCAAACAAAAAATGGTTCATCTAACCAAAACACTTCGATGTAAGTATTGATTGATTATTGATTCAATCAAATTTTATTTTTCATTTTTTTCTGATTCTCAGTCCTCAATAATCCTGGTCTTCGCAAATTTTATTTCGGTCTTCAAGGATATAATAAATACGGTAACTTATTGATCATTAATTTGCCAAACGAGCAAGTATTCTAATTTTTCCATGAAATTTCCAGGCTTATATTATGATGATTTCTATGATTATACTGACGATACACATTTGGAAGCTGTAAGACGTTTACCGCCTGAACTTTATGATCAACATACATTTCGTGTAATTCGTGCATCACAATTGGAAATAACTAAACGATTTTTACCACCAGAACAGTGGCCAACATATGAAGAGGTAAACATGCATTGATTAATTACCTTATTGTCAAATTTTTAAATTTCAATTTTAATTCCAAGGACATGGAAAAAGGTCGATTCCTTACACCGTACTTGGAAGAAGTGATGAAAGAGAAAAAGGAAAAAGAAGAATGGATCAATTTCTTGTCAAAAGATTAAAGTGTATTTCAATAACATGAATAAAAATTCAATTTAAATAAATAGTTTTATTATTATCATTATCATTAATGTTTGAATGAATAAAATTTGAAAATTATTCCTGTTTATTTTTTTTCAATTTTCTTATGATTTTTGTACATTTTAAACAAATGATAAATGTTATGTATCAATGGTATCGAAATCGGTAAGAATAATGGTAGATAAATCGCATATTTTTGATCATCTGGAAAATAAAGTAATGATAATAATGATGGATGATAAAATGCTTGTTCACTTAATGAATAACCCATCCAACTCATTTCGTATGCTTCTCTAATATTACCATTTGTGTTCAATAAATCAGCTGCTTTCATTGATTTTTCCATTGAATCATGGATGAGTTTAGCAATTTTTTCTTCAATAACCATATTGCTTACTTTATTCAACAATTTTTCTATTGATTCTAAGGATTTCAATGTTTCAAGTATATGTTTTTGTATCAATGCATGCACTACTGATTCAATTTCTAATTGTGTGAAAAATTCACCTGGTATTTCACATAGAGATGGTAAATGTAAGAATGAGCGTATTAAACGCTGAAAACCAGTGTAAAGATCGTTCACATCATTGACAATCAGTATTGAACCACGGAATGGTGTTGTTATTAAGGTGGATTTATTATTGTTTTGTTCATCGATAAATTTCAAATCAGGCATAGATTGGGATCGTATATACAGAACGAAATGATAGCTTTTATCATTATCATGTTCGACACGACTAGTTTCAATGCGATTCAATATTGAATCAATTGATGATAGAGGTAATAATCTTTCCGTCGTTGAATTTGATTTCAATAATTTAGCTTGAATAAAATTATCAGTTGGGAATGGATAATGTAATACTTGTGTAATGAAATTAATACGAAAATATTGACTAAAACTATAACGAAGTGTATAAAATTGTTCGATCAATCCATTGATTTCTTTGATTAATTTTCGATGTCTTTGTTTACGATCGTTTAGATTCAAATTATTATTATACATATAATCTTCTTCATAGATAATGTCGAATAAAAAATCAAAATCTCGTGCCATCAATAAAACGATATTCTGTTCTTGTTTATCAGAATGATGTGAATAAAAACGTTGTACAAGTAATTGTATTTGTTGAACATATCGATTAATTTCTTCGCCTAAACATTCAACGACATCATTTTGTCCGCAGATATCATTTAAATGGCTAAGATCTAAATAGTATGATCGATGCTTTGATGCATGGATGAAACGATCTGTTTTTACGATTTTCGGTAGAACATAGAATGAAATTGAATTAATTGATTGGATATTTTGAGTGGATAATGATTGATCTAATTCATTCAAATTGAACGACTCATTAGATATAGATTTGAATGCTAATGATTCATCTTCAAAAGCTGATCGTACAATCCAATCGTTACGAAATGAAAGACTATTATCAAAACTTATCCTTTTTGGATAATTAGATTGTAAATAATTTTTTAGATCAATATTCTCAAATTTCCAATCATGATTAGATTCTGGAAATACGATTGATATTTTATAATAATGAGTTAATGTTTGTGATTTAACCATCAACCATGATATGTCTGGTAGTGGCCATCTTTCGGTGGTTGTGGTACGAAACCAAATCGGTAAACCAATGAATAGTAGAAATGAAATATAAAATATTGATGCAATTAAACTAGAACGATTAGATTGTTTTTTAGATTTTTCAACACATTTTTCAATGATTTTTTCATATTCTTTTTCCAACAGCTCACTGGTGTCATTATCATTATTTTCATTGGCCATTTTCTCTCAAATTAGTGAATTAATTAATAGAAAAATACAAAAAAACAATTATCAATCAAAAATTGAAAAATCATATGAAAACATCGAGAGAAATTTTGTGGAAAGTTTTTGAAGGAAAGTTTCCGAAAAATTTTAATTCAAAAAAAAAAATTAAATTAAATTACAATCTGGTTCTGAATATCTTTTTATACCATAAATATGAGAAAATAGCAGTCAAACTATACCAAGTAATTATATATGACATATGTTCATTACGTAAATTAATACGTGTTTGTCCACCGATTGGTTTCAAATCCATAAATCGTTCGTGTTGGCCATCATAATATGACAAACGCAGTGGATAAGTTTCAAATGCATCCAAAAAAATTGGATTCGTTTG
The DNA here is from genome assembly GCA_002943765.1 of Psoroptes ovis. Classification (NCBI taxonomy): domain Eukaryota; kingdom Metazoa; phylum Arthropoda; class Arachnida; order Sarcoptiformes; family Psoroptidae; genus Psoroptes; species Psoroptes ovis. The sequence continues at coordinate 820,038 of PQWQ01000011.1, read as the reverse complement.
TAATTGTTCAGACATTTTTTGAATATCACGTCGAGTCCAATATCCTTTCATGTTTTCATATTCCTTTTTAGGTGTGAAAGGTTCACGCTAAACGATAGATGTTAGATTTGAAATTCATTTTTTCAAAAAATAGTCATCAACAAACATACCTTTTCTGTTTTTCTTATAACACCAATCAAGTCTATTTCATTTTCATTGAATTGAAAATTTACATTATTTTTTATCAATGAATTTAGCTTATCCATTGTTTCACGATTAATCCAACCAAAATTCACTAAAATTCGCATAGAATCAGGTGCAAATCTTTCATCGTTAACAATAAATGGGAATACTAATTGTGCTCCTAAGCCTTGACCAGATCCTTTTGTAATCAACGTACCAGGTTGATTGGTATTTTCATCACGTTGAATAATTGATCTTGGAAATATGAATTGTGGCAATGATTTGGAATCGACATGTCCTTTGATTTTCACTTTAACATATTCCATTTGATTAATCAAATTTAATTCCTCAGGAAAATCGATTGGATCATTTTTGATGATTGATTCTAATTTAGCAATCAAATTTAATTTCCAATTTAATCGATACACTTGCCATGTGCCTAAACAAAACGTTGCCACTGGAAGTATCTAAACAGGATAATATAATCAAAAATTATTGCATTAAAATACCGATTAAAAACAATTTCACATACAGCAAATAAGTATCCAACAGATGAACGAGGTCTTTCATATTTTGGTGAACGTACGGATTGATTACCAGCGATATTTACGGGACGAAATTGAAATTTAATTATTGTGTTGAATGATTTAAATTTGATTGTTGAACGATAAATATTCAAAAATTTATTTGAAATTGGTAACATTGTTGTCAATTTTAATTCAAAAAATAAATAAATAAATATAAACACATGATATTTTAGAAATTGCGAGAAGCAATGCCGTCTATTTTTATTAATTTCAACTTAGCTAAAAATTATTCAAATAAAAATTAAAAATATTCACTTAATCCGTCATTTCACAATCTTCGCTTAGCATTTGATTCATAATAAAATTGGACAATTTGGCATCATTGTAACTGCCATCATTTTCACTTGTCATTCCATCATCACTGGTTGCTGTTGATGTTCCATTGAAATTCGTATTTGATTGTCCTAACATTGTCATTGCTTTTTGTTGTCGATAATTTAAATCATCTACTTTACGTTGATTATTATATATTTGATAACTGCTATTTTCATTTGTACCATTCGTTAATTTTTCCATATCATTTACATGCATTTCTATACGTTTTTTGATTGATTTCAAATAAATATTACCGAAAAAACATCTATTTTCACCAGTATAATACTGTTGAAATATTTGATTTAAATTATGCTGCTGCATATCATTTATATTAATATAACCAATACGATAATAATTACATAAATGCACAAAATGTTTCAATAATTCATTGGATAAATATTGTAGCGGTCTTAATGGTGATGATAGAATAATACGTTTCATATCCATCAATTTCAAACAATCTATTTGATTACGATTAAAATCATTATGAAATATACAAAATAATTGACAAAAACCAATACACAATTCATAATAAATCAAGTCATTTTCACTTAAATTTGATCTCGTTTCCTTAGATGAAGATGATTTTATTATAGTCTGATTGGTTGTTAATAAAAGATAATTATTCAATGATTGTAATATTAATTTCAGTAAGGAAAATATTGAATTTATATTTATAAATCTTCCATTGATAAATAATGATGTAATTATCATTATACAACTTTTTCGTACAGCTATAGGTGTTTGATTTGATGATAACATTATCCATAAATCATTGACAAGTATATCACAATATTGTTCAGATTGTGAACAAATATAAAATATCAAATATTGACAATGTATTGAATTTGATGATAAAATTCGCTGCAAAAATATATTCGTGACAATTTTAATAAATTCATTCCATTTTGGATGATGTTGTTGTTGTTGCTGCTGCTGCCCATCATCAGCATTATTATTGCTAATTTCATCATCCATGTGATTATCATTTTGTAAACACTCTTCAATTTTATCAAATAATAAATTTAAAATTGAATCGAAAATTTTCAATTTTTTACCAATTTGTATTCGATGTTTATCACTATCATCATTATCGTTTAAAATGATTGTGTTGAAATCGATTTCAATCATATTATTATTGTTTTCTTTATTTTGTTCAATAAATTCATCATATAATTGTTCGATATCAATTTCTAATAATTTCATGAATAAAAAATCTAATAAATCAATCGAGTTATCAGATGAAAATAGATCAATTAAATTAATGATATTGAATGCATAGCAAACGAATTCATGTGTTGATGAATTATGTATGAATGGATAATGTTTTTTGATCAATTTAATCAAAATATTCTCGAAATTCCTAATATTTTCATTCAACAGTTTCATAGATTTTTTTATCTCCATAAAGATTTTCAATTCATTTTCATTGACTTTCATTACATCAATCAATAGCTGATCACCACGAAATAATATTGGTATATAATCGCTCAAAAATTTCTCACATCTATTCGGATATATTTTTATATATTCACATAGAAAATTCATCAATATTTCAATATTTAATCTATTATCATCATTGTTGTAAAGGTGATTTTTCCACAATATTTTTGAGGATAATAATTTTTCATATTTAAAATTCGATAATTCAACATATTTCAATAAATTTTCGGTGATTTTTTCGACAATTTCATTGATATCGATACGTTTGCCATCAGCGTTATATGATTTGTCAATATTTTTAATTAGACCATTGAAATGTATTAAAAATTTTTCATTATTATCATTGGTGAATATTTCATTTAGATCATAAATTTCTTTTTCAGAATCCATAATTTTGTCGAGATTGAATGCAATGATTTTACTTGGAAAAAACGTGTTACATCGATTTCATGACAAAAACAAAGCTGAAAATAAAAAATGTAAACAAAACCTCGAAAAACGTGTCTGCATCAATGTTGCATGACATGTGCAGCTAAACATGCACATGTCTATATATAAATCAATGTTTGATGCATATATGCAAAGATTGAGCATTATTTTTTTTATCATTCATGGAAATCGCACATAGCAATTTAATTGCATCATTTGAAAATGAAATATTGCATTAAAAATGCCGCATCAATGCACAGACAACAAAAAATGATCATATGTTTCTTGACCCTAATAAAAATAACATTCAAAGCATTCACTTGTCATTGGTATTATTCATATTTTTAAATCATTTTTGATGATAAAAAAATGATCAACGTACCATAAACGTTTTAATGTATTGTCAATTGCTTTTAAATTGTCTTTCAAATCATTTTTTTTTTCGTCTGGAAACTTAATCAAACATTCATACAACAATCAAATATGCCAATAATGCCACTACATCGTTGATCTCTAAAGAATTTTTCGTTTTTAAAAAATTTAATTCAATTTGAATCTAGATAAATGATCATTATTGACATGCTTGAATGGCGATCATTGCAATTAATGAAAATAATTAATGCTGTTAATAATGATTATCATTTGAAACAAAAAAAAACCTCGAAATAACAATTGAAAAAAATGATGAAATACAGATTGTTGAGCGTCTTTATGATTTCATCGTGTGATCGAAAAATTTAAATAACGAATTTAATGATAATGATCAATTTCAATCATGACAATCAATCAATATCTTATTAATTCTTTTTGAAACTGAAATTTTTCAAAAAATAATCAAAACAATTCCGAATGTGATTCAACATTACCAAAATGTTGCAGATTAAGACAATGAATTAGTGCCTGTCTTTATGCCTTTACTTTGTTGCCATAATATTAATATAATATTATACGCATAATAATCACCGTTATTAAAGCATCACCGTAGTGATTATCACAATCGTATTATAATTATTGTATTGTTTATAATTTGAATTTAATTAATTTGAGCTGTAGAAAATGCTTCCACCAATCAATTAGATGAAATTAGCTCAAATTCGAAAAATAGTATTGAAAAATCACCTGTTGATAATTGAATTTTATGAAAAAACGAGTTATTATCAGCATAATATAAATATTTTAGAATAATAATTATAATCACTACGCATTTTGTATTCTTTTCATCTGGGCCATTTGCAATCAATACCGTTAATGTAAAAAAATTAAAATTGATTCATCATGATGCAATCGCTGTACTCTCAATCAAATCGTATGCCCATTCGTAATGTGTTCATTGTGTTCATATTAATCGCATATGGAGCTTATCATACTGATGGTGATAAAAATTCAAATTCTCGTTGTAAGTTTATTCAACATATTTGTTTGTTCAAAAACCGCAAAGTAATTATTTTTAATTGATTTTCAATAGCAAAATACAGCATACAACATGAAGCATTTATCAAATTGATAAATTCATCTATGACAAATAATTACAATTTATTATTAATCTGTAATGACAATGAATATTTTAATAATTCAATTATACAATTAAATTTAATCGATGAAACGATACAAACATCTTTAAAGATATATAGGATCAAATCTAACGGTATTATACATCCATTCAATCAAAATAAATTGAATACATTCAAAATACAGCAATTCAATGGGAAAATAATTGTGCAAAATCAAAATTTGATATTCGACATTCTATACGCAACAGGTTCTATTGACATTGATAATGATAATTTTTCATTGATACTATATACGAGTAGATTTTATATTGTACCAGGAAAAAAATCATCAAACTCTTTGATAAATTCAATGAACCAACATCTTATAATTGAAAATGAATTTGAAAATTATTTTATTTCAAATTTATTCGATGAATATTATTATTTCAATGACCATCCTAAACATAGACATCATCGTGAAAAACGTAATGATAATGTAAATAATGATTTCCGTTATTGTGGTATAAAATTATTGATTACATATGATTTATTCACAAGATTCAATCAAAATTATTTTCACACAATCCAACATAGTCTATTTGTAATAAATTTTGTGAACAAAATATTTTCAAAAATTGAATTTAATGATCATTCTAAACTTCGAATGATATCATGTTCTCTTTTGATTGAAGATGAAAAACCAGACAAAAAATTATCGTTTAATACTTTGGCTGATATCGAAAATTATACCGTATCGAAATCAGATTCAAATTTCTGCTTATCTCATATATTCACCAATCATGATCTCAAATATTTGAATGGTGCAGCATTCAAGAGAACGATTTCCAGTAAAAATAATGCAGGCATCTCCTCATTTTATCGTTGCAAAAATCCATGGGAAATTTATTGTCTATTGAGCGTTGCACATGAATTTGGCCATAATTTTGGTTCAACACATGATTATGATGGAGATGGATGTTTTGGAAATGAAGATGGATCATATATCATGAGCTATCCATTCCTTGAAAAACAAGGCAAAAATAACTTTGAATTTTCATCGTGTTCAATACGTGCCATTGTCCATACAATCAATTCAAAAATTGCTTATTTTTTGAAACTAAAATCAAGTAAGTTTTCAACCAAGTGTCCATTGGCGCTATTGATGCCTTTTTAATTATTATTTTTAATATCTTTTTTGATTCACAGACTACACTTGCGGCCATCAAGAATGTGGCAACAAGATTCTTGAAGATGATGAGGAATGTGATGAAGGTAAAGAAGGAGGCAATTGTTGTGATGCAAATTGTAAATTAAGAAAAGGAGCTCAATGTAGTCAAAGCCAATTGAATGCCCTTTGTTGTGATTCAAATTGTCAAATAATGGACCGAACTGTATCTTGTTTGCCTCAAGATTTGGAAAATTGCTTGAATTTTTCTAAATGTAATGGTATTGATTATAAATGTCCCGAACGTAAAACAATGCCTGATAATACATCTTGTTCGCATGGATTTTGCTACAAAGGTTATTGTAAAATGTGTGAACATAAACATATTGTTGGATGTCGTTTTTGTTGTAGCAAAAATCATAATGATCATTGCATACCTAATCAACAATTACCAACTGGTACCAAGTGCAAATTAAATGATTCACATTATCTATTTGGTCAATGTAATGATGAAGGCGAATGTAAAGAATTGAATTCTTTGATCATTCCCACTCTACCATCAGTGACAACGCCAAAACCAAGTGAAAGTGATTATCTCTTCAGTTATCAAGGTATATCTTTATAATTATTTTTGAAAATTGATTCAAACTACATTTTTCTCATTTTTTTTCATCAAATTATACAGCCATCATAATTTATGTACTAATCATAATATTGATGATAATTTTCATGATAGTATTTATTGCTTGCGATCATTTTGCGCGGACTGAACTAGATGAAATGGATAATCTTCAATTATTATCTACTTATCCACAAAGAACAGATATCTTAAATGGCAGAGATATTTATTGTGAAGATTAATCAAACTTTGAATAATTCATAATTTGAATAATAACAATCATTCAACTTGACGTATTGATACATTTTCATTTTTTTTTTACAAAATTCTCTTAATGGCAATGGCTAGTTTTCGTGATTACATGTGTATTTATTTATTTTTTTTCGATGTCAATGTTCAGGTATCATTTAATTTTTAATCAAATCATCTAGTCTTCAATGCATGTTTTCTTTTCTCATTAATATATTGTAATATTGTATAAAATTATTATTAAATTATAATTTTGTTTTTATTTGAAAATAAATTATTCCAAAAAAAAAGAAAAAGAAAAATTGTTCAAAATGAATCAACCAAAATTTATATCACATTATTCGTTTGAATACAAGTTATGAAATTATTTTTGAATAATCAGTCAATTTCAAATCGACAAATTTCATTTTTGATATTAATTGATGTTTGGCTATTATTTTTTCCTAAGTTCGCAACAGGCGTTGGTGTGATTGTTGTTGCTGTAATTTCATTGTTATCCGAAGTTGTAATATTTTTCCAAATAGCTTCTAAATTTGTTTCCTTCATGTTTTCAGTAAAAATTATACTTTTATTATAAATACATTGATTCATTAGCTTCGTTTCCAACTTGAAACGAAATCCAGGCATTTGATGATGCTTGAATGGAATGTTTAAAATTTTGTTCATTTTTTCCGGTATGATACCAGTTATGTAAATGTCTTCCCACAATAATGCTGGCATAGCATAACGAATGGCTGTTATATAAATGAATAAACAATTAAAACGTCCATTCAATAACCATGCTGAACCAGAATAAGTGGGATAAAATTTTTTTGAATAATCATGAAAACTTGTGAAAAATTTATTCTTTTTCAATCGAATAACAGCAGGGTTATTCCATATATTACCATAAATTGAAAACCCATCGGTATGATTTGTTTGATTAAATTTGATATGCTGGCAAAATTTAACGAAATTATCGTAATTAACTAATGCATCACCGTCTACTTTGAATACGTTTTCAACTAATGGACAATAGATACTTGTCCATCGTATTAATGCTAATGATTTGATTGTCAAACGATAATAATCTTCTTCATAATCCCATTGGATTATATCATTGAATTGATGATTTTCTTGTCGTATCGTTTCTTCGATTTTATCATAATCAATCGATGATTTTTTCATACGACCAAAAGCAAAATATAAACGATTTGTTTGCGTATTTGTTTGAAATTTTTTCGCCCAAGTTTGTCGTATTAATGAGCGTAGATGAAAATCATTTGGTTTTGTTATCACAAAAATTATAGCTGATAAATTTTCTCCATAATCCTTTCGATTACACCATTTTGCACCATAAATTATACTTGTTATTGATTTAAATTCAGATTTTTTAAGATTCGTGTGTGCTCCTGAATTTCTTCGACGATCAATTTCGATATCAATTTTTTTCATAGATTGAAATTCTAAATGAAGGTATAGATCAATTTTTTCAATTATTCGAAGATTACTTAATAGTATTCTATCTATTTGAGACGAATCGAAAAATATGATTTATAATTATGATAGAGTAAAACATCAGATTGATAGATAAACTTACCTTTGAAATTATTCACTGAATCAAAATTATCGATTAAATTAGTGAGATTAAATTTATCAAGTAAATCATTGATAACATGATTTTTTTGAATTGTTGAGCAATCATTTTGATAATTATTATCAAAAATTTTATCATCTATATCATGTAATCGATTATAATATAAATCAGTAATGTTTAAATTTCTCATCCATTTCAATATGTTGAATTTTTGTTGTAAATATTTCAATTTTATTAGATTTATATTTGATCGATTATCAATTTGATGATTTAAATTTTCATCATTTAAATCATTTGTAATATTTTGAATTATTAAAAATATAGTGAAAATAATAAAACAAACAATTATCGTGAAATATTGTTTTAATTTTTTTGATAATAACATTTTAAAGAAAAAATTGTCTATTAGTCATTTTATGTACAAAAAACTATGATGTTCAATCGATGTTGCAAAAATATTTTCAATCATTCTCACAGATCTCTCATAGATCACTATTGTATTAAAAGGCACAATTTATTTATGTGAAATCAATTGATAAATTAGATCAAATCAATCGACATTTGTTGAAACATTTTATCAGGCCAATTCTCAAAGATTATCACGTTAGTGACAATCTCATTTTCATTTGAAAAAAAAATCAAAAAAAAAAAAAAGAAAATATTGCATAGACATTAAATGAAAACAAGCACAAAAACTCATTTAATGGCATAGAACATGGTTGTTTTAAGAAAATTTTTAGTACAGAATCTGACAATGTAATAATATTCACGCCAGAATATTTGATTGTTATTGAAATAATCATTTCACTGTTTTATATTTCAATAAAAAAAAGAAGAAAATAAAATATGAAATGGTTGCCAAACATTTTTTTTCAAAAATATTACTTGCATGTCGTAATAATGACTTAACCAGAAAAAAAAGAACAGTTTTCACCCAAATAAATTAATGAAAATAAAAGTTTTTCTTATTTTCCGTACACAAATTAATTGTATTTAGTTTTTAATTAGTTTTGATTATGGCAATCGACATACGGGACTTATTCATTAATTTTCTAGGTATAAATTTTGCAAAATGAGAATTTGTCGAAATGGAAAAGAAAGGACCTGGATGAATGAATGATTTGAATTGAATATTATTTCGAATCTAAATTTTAATAATTTTATAAAGATTTTTTTTGCTTCTTCTGGTTCCGCTTGATAATCCAAATGGATCATTTTCAATTATTTATCATTTTCATGGCTGAAAATGAATCACAAACAAACAAAAATAATAATACAAATGAACAGAGAGATGAATGATAAATCAAAAAATCATTTAATGCCATTTAGTTTTGTTTGAACAATACAATTATGGCAACACCAAAAAAAAAGTATGATTTCAATAATACTGATAATGATAATAGAGATAATTTCAATGAAAAAAAAAGATTCAAAATGACTTTGATATTTTACTATTTCGCATTGATAACATTTGAAAAAAAAATTGAAAAAACAAATTCAATTCAAAACATTATTAATGATAGCAAATCATTATGCCATAACGACAAATTACAACACCTGTTTTATTATCATTATTATTGTCATTAATATAATTGTTATTCTATTCACTTGAATTAAATGTATCAATTAAAAAAAATTCCGGTTCCATTTTCAAATTGTTTAATTTTGACATTGATTAATTGTCATTTTCTCTAATTTTTGCTCAATTATTTCTTGATTCAAGTTGAATTTTTTTTCCAAAAATTCTGAACTAATTATGACATTAATCATGATGATAATAATAATGAAAATTTATTTCATAAAAAATTTATGAAATCTTTTTTTTTTTTGTTGGTTACTGCGATATCAAATATTCAATTTATAATTAATTATTAATTAATTGATTTAGTCAATTGGTTGCATTGAAATGTTCATAAAAAAATCATCCAAATGATAATCAATTTTCAATTTTGTGGAAACTCCTATGTATATTCAATCGGTCACACTGATTGATGATCACGTTCAATCATTCAAAATATTGATTTAATTAATTGAATTGTTATTATAAATATCTGTGTGATAATGTTATACGTTATTGTAGTCTTGCGAATTTACTCGTAATCAACTAATAAATGAATGAAAAAAAAATTGAAATTCAAAATTTTTAAATCAAAATTCATTGTTAATAATAACCAGATATCGAAAAATTGACAGAAATGAAAATTTATCACTCTGATTTCAATGATGAAATCAGTAGCAATTGAAAGCGCTGCAAACGCATCAATGCATTCATTTAAAAATTTAGACTTGAAAACCGATCAAGTAGTAATACGTCTAATACGCAGTGATATGACAAATTGCCCGAACTCTTTCGGATGAATTTAAGATAATCTAATCGGACATCTGGAAGTGATTGTGGATTTTTTGTTCATACAATTTTGGATACAAAATTAGAATAAAAAATGATCGTACGATGATAATCAATATAATGATACATCTTTGATGATCGAGAAATAATTTTATCATATTTAAAAGACAAATTATGGAGTATGGAAATAGCAGGGATATCTTTGAGAAATTCAATACTTGGTAAATAGTCATAAGAACAAGAAAAGAAATCGAAATCACTGTTTGAATCAAAATCAATAAATGTCTTTAGATAAATATCCTTCAACAGTGATTGCAAAAAAAATTTCCATTTCTTTTTCTTTATTTTTAATTTAAATCTCAAAATGAATACATTCAAATTTACTGTTGTTTTATTTTCATTATTAGTAATAGTATTCAATTCTATACAAATTGATGCTAAAAAACAAACAAAACAGTCTAAGCTACAACAAGATCATCAAGAATCATTGTCAAGCAAATTAAATGTTACAAATAATGATGAAGAACCAATCGATAGCTGTAGTGTAAATGAATGTCCAGTAAGTTATCTAAATTCTGTGTTATTGTATTCTTGAATGATTTGCAAAAATTTTTATTCAATTTAATCAAAAATAGATTTCTAATGATGAAAAATTGGAATTTAGATCAAAACGTGAAATAATTGTTGAAGATAATGTATTTGTTGTCGGAAAGCAAAATAATGATCAAACCGAACAACTGAAACAACGAGAAGCGGATAAGATCGGCAAAGATTCAATCAAATCTAAAGATAATGATCTGAGAAACAATGTAAAAAAATCTCATAATAATAAGCAGAAATCAGTTGAAAAAGAAGATCAAATGATTGAAAAACCATCGAAAAAATCGAAGAAAAATAAATCCGATAAACACAAATCGGAAAATGATGATTCAATGCTGGAAGAGAAACAATCTTCAAAGATTAAAGATAATGATGAAAATAAAGAAAACAAAGAATCATTGAAAGATGAAAATGTAAAGAAACAAAAATCTGAAAAGAAAAATGAAAAATCAAAAAAGAAGCACTCCGAAAAGGCGAAAAAATCAAAAAAATCTAAAAAATCCAAAAGAAAAAATGGAAAAAAACGTAAATCTGGTTGAACGAATTGATTTTAATTTTTTCAGATTAAAAATGAACGAAATAAAATTTAAAATTGTATTTTGAAATTGTAATTTATTCCCCATTTAATTTGATGCAAATCATTTCGTTAATAATTTTTTGAATTTTTTGCGTCCTGTGCTATCTGAACGGCTCATTTAAAAAACTAAATAAAAAATTCAAATCCACATGTTTTTTTGTTTTGATTAATTTAAATTTGATTTTAGGTTTTGATTTGTTTTAGCAAGACTGTTTTTGCTATTTGAATCATCAATTTTTAACGATCAATTTCGAGAAAAATGGGTAAAGCACGTGGTGTAGCAAGACGACGAAGAAAAGCTGGATCATTTCATTATAAACGCAGTAATAAATTGAAACGTCAACGTTTACGTGAATTACGAAAATGTGGTCCAATTGTTTGCGATGTTGTACGTGAATCATGGAATCCAAAAAAATCATTAATCAATAATATGAAAAATATGGGATTATCAGAAGATCCAAACAAATTACTCAGTGGTCCAAAGTTGCATGAAAAATTTAAAAAGCCATCACCAAATACTGAAAGTATTGTTCAGCGTTTACATAATAAATTACTAAAAAATCATGAAAAGACCATGAAGAAGAAAATGAAAAAATCTAATGAATTCAATGTTGAAATGGAAACAGATGTGAGTGATGAAAAATCAATACAGGAACCAAAAACAGTCGCAGATAAATTGGCTGAATTGGCATCAAAACCACCAGCAAAAAATTTTCGTTTTGGACCTGAACAAATCAAATTCTGTTCATATATGTTACAGAAATACAACGATGATTATGAAGCAATGTGTCGTGATAAAAGAAATTATTATCAAGAATCAGCTGGACAGATACGAGCAAAAATACGAAAATTTCTATCCATTAAATCACATCGAAATGTATATGAAATGGCTCAAGAAATGTGCGATTCAGAATTGAATTCAATCATAGATTAAATGTTTTGTTTTTTTCCGAATCATTTCAATGTAAAATAAATTCAATTCAATATTTTTTTTTGAAAATTTTCATAATATTATTAAATTATTTTGATTCGTTATGGTATGATGTGTATGGTGTTGGATTATGGAGATGACCATAACCAATGCTTTTCATTATTTTGAATTTGATTGATTGAAAAATGAATGCAATCATTCATGATATATTTACTTTTTTCATTTTGAAATCTATGATTGCTTTCAATGATCAAAATTTGACGTTATTCGAAATAATATACCAGAGTTGATTGTAATTTATAATTTACAGTATTTTGCAGCATTCTCTAATACTGTAATTAAATTCACCTGTTAAATCTAAAAAAAATCAACTGTCAAATTTGATTATTATTTATTATTATTGTTTCTGTGATAGTGAAACTTTATGACATTGAAAATTTATTGAATTTTTATTCATTTGTATTTTATTCAATTTCACATATGAACCAGATATTCATAGCCTTGATTGATAATCTGCTAGATGAAATTTTGAATTTTTATAGCTGATTATCGTCATTATTATTTGCCATTATCGTTTGGTGCATACACAACGATATGACGCCATTCGTATGATTATAGAGTTTTAAAATTTTAATTTTTAAAATTTTGTTAATCGATGTTTTTGATGAATGTTTAATTGTGAATTTGGAGATTTTAAGCAAAAAACATTTTTAATAAATAAATAAAATAAAAATGAACAATACGGAAATAAATCCATCGTTTCCGTTTCCGATTCCACAACAACAATTGAATCCTGCAGCACCATTGTATACGTTAGCATTAACATTACAATTATTGAATTTATTCAACAAAGGAAATAACACTACGAATAATAATAATCATGGTAATTCCAGTGATCATATTAATAGTGAACTTGTTAGACCAACTGAAAGACTAGATTCATGGTATAATTTATACAATACGCAACAAAATGATCGAAACGTAATAAGATTGCATCCGATAATCGAAGCATTTTATGCACAATATTTCAATATTACCCAATCGTTGTATACAACAATGATGACAACACCACAAGCGGTATCGACTATATCGACACCATCACCATTATTTCCGCAGCCTAATCCTAGTGATTTATGCTGCACATCCAAATGTGGCACTATCAAACATCAGTCATCAATTTATGGTGATGAGAAATATTCATCATCGCCCGATACCGATTATCCATCATATGATTATTTGAATTCATTATTTCGTTCGAATCGATTACGAATTGTTGGTGGGCAATCGATCGACATAGCAAATATACCGTGGCAAATATCCATTCAGCGTTTACGTGGTCGCTATCCTTCAGCGTATAAACATTTTTGCGGTGGTGCAATTATTCATCCAGAATGGATTATAACAGCAGCTCATTGTTTTGCATGGTATTTAGTTATTCGTAATGAATTATCGAACAAATTAGGATTAATTAAGTTTTTTTACTTAGGGTAAGAGGGAATCCAGTGACTAAAAATCAATTGAAAACCGTACGAATTATTGCCGGATCAAATGCAGTTATGCCAGAAGATTCTAATTCAAATTTCATCTTTGAATCTTTCAATAATCACTATGAACCTTACCGTGTAATTGTGACTCCAGAAAAAGCTTTCAAATATCCTTTGTATAAAAAATCATCATCAAAATATGATTTAGCATTAGTTAAGTTATCGCAACCGCTGCCAATGTTGCCAGATTCAATCATCAATTCGATTTGTTTGGCACCATACGATCAGCAAAGATTCCAATATCAATTTTTGACAGTTTCTGGTTATGGTCGAACAAGAGAAAATGGTAAATCGGCTCCATCATTACAAGCGGTCAATGTTACCGTAAGACCTGATCGGTATGTTTTTTGTCTCAAATTATTTATACATTAAAATACTTGATATACTAATTTCACAATTATGAAATAGGGATTGCCACAAAGTGTATAAAAAACTTTACACTCCTGAAAGCATGATTTGTGTAGGCGATGAAAATAGAGATTCATGTCAAGGTGATTCAGGTGGGCCATTATTTCAATATGACCGAAATTATGATCGCTTCCTACTCTATGGCGTTGTCTCATACGGTGTCGGTTGTGGCCGCAAAGAATATCCAGGAATTTATACAAGAATCAGTTATTATGATAATTGGATTAGACAAGTATTACAAGAAAATCAAAATGACTTTACGAGATATGATCAACGATATTTTTATAATTCAATGCCAAATTTCGCTTTTTGATCAATGGATCAAAGGTCTTCTCTGAATAAAATAAGTTGATTAGAATGTTTTTCAAATTTCAAATTTATTCAAACACATGATAATATCAATACAATAATCAATAATGATAGAAATATAAATAAAAAAAAATATGAATTGATCAATCGACAATTGATATCATTGTTATTCAATTAGCCTAATGGTCTTGCTGTGACCCATGTTTCTACACCACATTCATGGCGACAATAGCCTAATGCACGGCGACAATCAAATGCATAACAACAATGACCGATACAGTTGTATTGTGCATCATTAGCATTACGTGCATCCCACGATGGATCAAAATAATGTCGTTCACAATTATATTTATGACATTCTAATTGATTACTTCGTTTAAGACCGAAACTGTTCGGTGTTGTTCCACATTTTCGACGACACTGTACTAAATATGCCCAATTACGGCAATCAAATGCCATACAACAATGTGCAATACAATTACAACGTGAACGATTAGCATCATAGCAATCTTTGCCCTCGTCAAAATAACCATCAGGACAGTTTAATGTTTTTGGACAATTATTATTTTGATTATTATTGAAACGAAATGCTGGATGTAATGATGACAATAATGATGATGACGATGACGATCCATTTATATCATTCGATAATTTATTAGTTGTAATGGCAAAATTCGATTTGTTAATCAACAATAATAACAATGATAAAATTAGATATGAAGTCATTTTTGACATTTGTAGGATAAAATATTGCTGATTATGAACATATGCAAACATTTGACTAGATGATGGGTGGGTAATTATTGTTGATTTAATCAGAATTGCGATTATTATTCATCAGTTATGATGGCGATATTTTTTTAAAATTTTGAATCGTGAATCAAAAATCATAGTATGATTAAAATGGTTTTTGGAATCAATTGATTTGCACGAATATTATTATTTCTTGTACAAAACTTTCAAAAAAATTCCCAAAATTATTTATTTGCCTTGAATTTAACAAAATCTGTAAAAACAAAAACGACTACGACAACAAATAAATGAAAATATCGCATTCAAGATGAATGGTCAGGATCATTGAATACAACAAACACAAATACTTATTAATAAAATTGTTTTCTCTCATTTTTTTCAATCATTTTCATTTCGTCTCTTACAATTTCTCATTAAAACTGACAAGTAAATTAATCTAAATTTCTTATTTATTTATTTCAAATTAATTAATTCGAACGTTTTCTTCATTCATTTAATCAAAACAAATCAAAGCAAAAATAATCGAGGTGAATGTTCCGCATTCAACATTTATTTTCAATTAATTCAAATGCTGTTTCTGATGTGAAACGAAGACAAAAACCGTTTGATGTAAATAAAAAAAAACAAAATTTTTATTCATCCTTGAGATTATTAACATTACTCACATCACTATTAAGTCAATGGATGAATATACCTGGAAATGAGAATAAAAATAAAATGTGAACTGTGATGAAAATTTTCCACAATTTTTCATCATGATGTTTTTCTTTTAAAAATAGAAATACATGAGTAAATATAAACCAAATGAATGTTTTGATAAAATTTATTGAAGAAAAAATAAGATCACTGCATCAAATACACACCAAAATTTGATCCACTAATAATAAATGAATGATAATTCCTTAATTGATTGAACAACATATGTAAAATATAACGATGATGATAATAATGGATAATGAATAAATGAATGAAGGGAAACTTTTCAAAAATGATTAAATCTTGATTGTTTGTATGTAGTGTGTGTGTGCTTAGGTTGATGTGTTTTTAATGTTTTCAAACATAAATCAATCAAAATAATAATTATAATTGATGAATAGGTGATGGAATTGATGGAAAAAAATGTCAATAAAAAAATAAAACAAAATGATAAAATCATAGAGATCAAATATTGAAACATAGTTTTTGATGTACACACAATTATGATTGATATATCGATGAATTGAATGTTTCTGTCATAATTTTGAAAAATTTACACCAAATATAGATTTCAAATGATAATTATTTGAACAAATTCAAGCTTAAAATTTGAGGTTTTCAAACGATGATAATTGAATTTGAATTAAATTTTTGAATGAAATCGAATCGAAACAACAGAATCTATGCTCATATTTATAAATGTGTAAATTAAATTTTCAAATAATATTATTGACCATCGTAGGTGATTCCAAGTTTTCAAGGATGTATTCATCTGAAATTGAGAGTATCAAATTATTTATTAAATTAATTCAAGAATCAATAAAACTAATCAAAAATTACCTATGTTTTTATTCAATAAACCTAATTGTTTGACAAATAAATGATCAACACATTTAAGACCGATACTTCGCAACGGTGGTAAACGTAACAATAATTTTGCGAAACGTCCTGGCTGATTTGGATAATGTGATTTACAATGTTCTTCTAATGCTGCATACACTTTATCTCTATATTGTTCAACATTTGTAAGTGATTTTAAATTTTTCATTTCTATCAATGAATATTGGAAATTTTAATTAGTATAAATACATGTGATTATATGAATGTTAACGATAATCTACCTGAATTGAATAACACAACTGAACGTAAACAACCGATTTCAGTTTTATCCATTTGCATTTCACGCATTTTACTAACCAATTCAATCAAAACACGTTGAAATACTTCACCGATACCCGTACTTTTTGCTGCTTGTTCATTTATATAGAAACCATTAGATAATACCAATACTTTATCAGCTTCAATTGAACGATGTGCAAATTCAGCGATGAGCAATTCATTCCATCCAGATTTCATCAAAGATACTTGATCATCTATATGTAGTTCATTGAAATGTGGTATCATACGTGCCCATTCGAATAATTGTGAAACTTGTTGTTTGACGGCATCAATTAAATCCGTGATTCTTTCTTTGCGTAATTTAATATCGATACGCATTTCAGCTTCACGTATTTGTTGCAACAAGAGATCATGATTATAATTCGATGTACTTTCAACTTCATTATCATTATTTCTTTCTTTTGTTCGTTGTCGTTCTTCTTGAACTGCTTCACGTTTCATACCCATTTGTAGACATTTTTGATAACGACAATATTGGCAACGATTCCGTTGTTTTTTATCGATTATACAATTGCGTTCTTCTCGACATGCATAAAATAAATCTTTGCGTACTGTACGCTTGAAAAATCCTTTACATCCTTCGCAACTGTTTTATGGGTCAAAAATTCAATAAATTCAAAATCTCAATTTTTGAATGATTACAATTATTTATTTACCTATAAACACCATAATGTTTTCCGGAAGCACGATCACCACAAATAGCACATAAATGCTTTGATCCGCTTAATGGATGATTTGGTGGATATGAACCTGATTGATTATTACTATTATTTAATGATGATGATGAGCCATTATTATTATTGTTTGTTGTTGATTGCGGTGAACCAACTGAACTAGCAACAATTTGATTCCCATTAGAATTACCATTATTTAATGGCGATGATGATACTGTTGCAGATGATGATGAAGAAGTTGCTGCCGTTGTTGTGGAGGACATTTTGTTATTGTTTGAAGGTGTTGATGAGGATATTTGCGGGGTATAATATTGTACTGAAGATGATGATTCGATTGGACAATTTATTTCGGTGTAATTATCATTAAAATTATCTATCAATGATGGATATGGTGAAAATACATTAGAGCTGTTAGACAATGATGATGATGATATGGTTGAATTGACTATACTGCTTGGACCTGGATCATTCGTAGTGGTTAAAAGACCAGTACTGGCTAAATTGATGAAAAAAATTACACATAAATTAATAGTTTATTATTGTAATGGAAATTTATCAAAAATTATCATTAATATTCGATAATATTGAACAACAAACAAAAATGTATAAATCAATACAAGCAAATACAGTTAATTATTGAAATATTCGAGATTTAGCGCTCAAGAAAATGATACCTGATGAATATGATGTTGAATTAATTTGATTAAAATTTAATCTATACAATGAATTGATATTGTTATCAATATCATTGAAAAGATTTGTTTCAGTTGATTGTGATAGCGAATTATATTGTTCTGAATATTGTTGTTGTTGATAATTGGATAAATTATATTGGGATATATTTTGTAATTGAAAATCATTATAAATATTTGTAAAATTACTAGGTGAATTGAATCGTATTGGATTCATTAGATCATAATCATGATCAATATTATTAAAATTATTCATATGAATGAAATTATTATTATTATTATTATAAGAATTACAAAATGAATTATTTGTAATACGATTCATTGTTGATGTTTCATTTGTATATATCATATCTAAATTACTATCAATATCATTATTAATATTGAAATTATTCATTTCAAATTCATTATTCATGGATATATCAAAAGCTGTGTCATTATCAAAATTAAGATTATCAGCATTGTTATAATTTTGATAGTCATTGTTAGTATCATAATTGAAGGTATTCGAAATATTAATACTAAAACTATCATTTATTTGTGATTGATATTGAACATCTGATTGAGATTGATCAAAATTAGTAGAATTATCAAAATTATTAGAATTTTCAAAATTATAATTATCAACATTATGATTATCAGCATTATAGAATGTATATTGAATTGTAGGCGATAATTCTAATATTATTTTCAAACATTGATGTGATTGTTGTCGTTGTGGTGGCTGCTGCGATGAATGTGCATGCGAACCGCTAAATATTTGCAAATATTGTTGTCGATTATCAAAATTATTCAAAATATGAATATTTTGTTCTTGTTGTATTAGTGTCGGTGCAGATGTTATGATATATAAATTATTATCACCATTCTGGTGATTACAGAATTGATTTGTATTATTCATCTGAGATTTATTTAGAAAAAAAAGCAGCAAACAAATAACAAGTAGGATTTAATTGTAGAAATATGATTGGACATAAATTCCAGATAAGATCAATTTAAATCGATTATAATTTAGTTCAAAACATCAATCATTGTGATTAGTTTCAACCACACATAATGGATTTAATTTGTTTCTGTTTTATATTAATTTCTGAATGTTTTTTTTCTGATATTTCAATCAAATATCAAATTTTTAAATGATCCATGAAAAATTCAATAATTTTCCATTGTTTTTCCATAGAAATTGGTATTTCATTGATTTTTTTTTACTCCGATATTTAATTCAAAATCAATCAAATATCATAATAATTCAATAATTTACCAAAAACAAATGTCAAACATATGTCAAAAAATAATCGCATCATAATTTCTAAAAGATTAATTTCTATTAAAATTCCACAATTAATCCTACATTCATATAACTTTATAGCGAATGATACTCTTGTGAGATTTTCCAATTCAGTAGTATTTGAATCAGAATCAAATCTTATTTACACGCGAAATTTTCAAGTTCAAAGCATAATAAGATTGTTGAACCAAATAATCGTACGAAAAATCTATGATTCAAGTGTGAAAAAAACATTGAATATTTTCCATTTTTTTCAAAAAATCTAAATTTATTGTTCTAGAATGTCTCGATTTTTTGCTTTGGTTCAGTGAAATGATATTTAAAATCTAAATATTCAAAATTGATTCAACATTTAAGCAAAAATACAACTCATCAATTCATGGATTGAATGAAAAAAAAAATATTAAAGTCTTGTGATGCGTATCAAAATAAATTATGTTTAATAGAAATATGCACACGAAATACAATTGTCAAACAAATTGAAATCATACTATGGAACAATTGATTTTGATCAGAAATTAATACAAATTGAGATTATAATCATTGATTTTCGATTGAATCTTTGATAATTAAAATTGATAATAATTTTAAAAAATAAATATCAAATCATCTCGAACATAATGACAAATGTTCAAAGGGCGCCAAAAAAATGGTATTTTGAATTTTGAATAAAAAGTTTAATAAATTGAAAAAAAATTTAAAATTACCTAAACAAACATATTTATCAATGGTTCCATTATTATGACATTCAAATTTGGTTCGATTGGGATCAAATCAATTTACATTTTGATATTTTGACGATGATAAATAATCAATTCACTGTCATCATTTTCGGTGATGAAAAAATTTGATTTCTTTTACACAAATTTCATTTCAAAAAAATTATTTTGAAATTCATGAAAACAAAGGATTGAAATTAATTAATATCTTCGAATCAAAAGCAAAATTTCAACTTAATAAGTTTACATAACAACAAGCACAAACCATAAAAACACATGTAACAATAAGCACAAACACTATCAAAATATTACATATGATTAAATTACAAATGTATTTTTCAGTGTTATTCACTCGATGTTGATGATGATGATGCTAAAAACAAGACAAAAATTAAATTATCAACTATAATTTGATATAAGTAGTAATTTTGAAAAGTTAATCACATTTCATTTCATATGTTTGAAAAAAACACAATAAGCGAGCACATTGTTAAATCATTGTTGTTGTTGTTGTTTCAAGTTGCTGCAGCTGTTGTTGTTGTTTTTTTTAAGTTTCTTTATTTGTTATTTGTTAGTATTTATTTATTGATTCATTCAGTCATTCATTCATTCATTGTTGTGGCTGTTGCTGCTGTCGTTTATTATTTTCAATGTTTTAGATATATCTATCTTTGTATTTATTTAGATTCATTTATTTATTTTCCAATATTTGAGGTTTCTTTCCATTGAAATGTTTCACATTTCAATTTTCTATATAACTCATCACATTTATATTATTATATTTAATTTGTTTTGATATTTATTTGTTCTCACTTTCTTTCTTTTTTATTTCATTTGATTTTTTATTTGTCATAAATTTCTATATATTTAAGTAAATAAATAAATAAATAAACATAAAAAGCATCTTGAATAAAATGTTTTTTTTTCTGAAAGAATTTTTCATTCGGACCTGTACTATGTGAATGATTCACTTTTTTGAATGTGGATTTAAATGAGTTGGATGAACTCACGTGTTTTTGTTTGAATTTTTTTTCTTTTTTGTTGATTTTGATTTTTTGATTTAATTTTTATTTTTTAAAGATTTATTTTACAATTTGAATTCATAATTTTTTTTAATATTGAAAAAAGTCAAGATAAATAATGGCCGAAATTGTTCAACAAATTTTCGAAACATCCATTTTAGATTTGTCAATATTGGAAAAATATGGACTATTTAATTCTAACGAAATTCGTACCATTTTAAATAAACGTAAAGAATTTGAATATAATCTACGTAAAGTGAATAGAAATAAAGATGATTTTCTACAATATTTATCGTATGAAGAAAATTTATTAAAATTAATCCGAATACGTTGTAGTAAATTTGAAGATAGTAATAATGTGAAGTTAGATCGTTATGAAATTGAATATAATTTTATTGAACATTTGAAAAAATTATTTGAATTTACCATAAATAAATTCAAACATGATATATCCCTTTGGTTATCATATATTGATTTCGTTAAAAAGCAAAAAATGTATGATTTAGTTTCTATAATTTATTTTCGTATGTTACAATTTCATAATAAACCATGGTTATGGATACAATATGCTAAATTTGAATTTGAAGAAAAATCATCATCACAAACAGCTAGAAAAATTATGCTAAAAGCATTGTCATTCCATCCTGAATCGAAAGTTATTTGGTTAGAATATTTTAAATTTGAATTATTATATTGTGCTAAAATTCGTAAAAGATTTAAATTATTTCTCAAATATTCCAATGAAAAGTAAGTGCTCTCGTAATCATCAAACTTTGTCACAATCTAATTGAATACTTGTGATCATGTTTTCTAATTAATAATACTTATCTAATTATTGATTAGATCATCATCAGAATGGGATGATAAGCAATCCAAGGATAATATTTGGAACGGAAAATTAGCGATGCTTGTCTATAAACATGCTATCAATCGTAATGATCAATTTGATTTTGCCTCTAATTTTATCGACATATGTAATCGTTTTGATTATGAGATAACTAAAGAAGTTAAGCAATATATTTTGGATGATTTAAAAAATAGATTTGATGATAATGAAGAATTCTGGAATTTATTGGCTATGAATAAATATGAAGAATATAAACAAAAATTGCGTGGTAATATGGCTGAAAATGATGATGAAAAATTGGAAATAAAAAAATTGGCCATCAAAGAAACTGTTGAAATATTTGAAGAAGCGTGTCTACGTTTCGATTCACCAACTATGTGGGAATATTACATTGAATTTAGGTAATTTTGCCATGTAATTTTCTTAAAATCATTTTTG
Source organism: Psoroptes ovis (assembly GCA_002943765.1). Lineage (NCBI taxonomy): Eukaryota > Metazoa > Arthropoda > Arachnida > Sarcoptiformes > Psoroptidae > Psoroptes > Psoroptes ovis. The sequence continues at coordinate 796,982 of PQWQ01000011.1, read as the reverse complement.
AATATTCAATTTTTTCCAATTTTCTTGTGAAGGTTGAAAGATTTGATTGAGAACTATAACAATGATACAACGGAACAAGCAGTAGAAATTCTCCACCTTCTAGAATCATTATGGAACATTGAAAAAATATCGATAAAAATTTTCAAACAATGGATCAGATTTTATTATACATGTTTCCGTCTCAACAATTTAGCAATGCAACGTTTACAAAATCTATTATTAGACGGCTCAGAAAGATGGCCAAATGATTTAGAATTGCATTTATTTATTGCCTGTTTCATGGCTAAACTTTCGAATGAAAATCAAAAAATTGTACAAAAATATTTTGATGATTGTTTATTGAAAAAATTTACACATTTTGATCAAAATAATGCTGATATTGGGATTGATTTTTGGGAACTATACATAGACTGGTCGCTGAAAAATAAATTGCCTTCACAAAAAATATTGAAGATGATAAATGATTTCAATAATCAAATATTATTGAGTAATAATTGTCCACGCAAAATGTCTGAATATTTCAAAGCCAAAATTCTTGCAATATATTATCATCTAACGGGTATTAATCGCACTCGCAATTATTATGATAAAAATAAATCAATATCTCCGATATGTAAGAATTTTTTCCTAAAAATGATTGAAATTGAAAAACACTCATTGAATGAACAAGATGATCAACAAAGATTGGATCAACAACAATCCTCATCGTCATTAGCTAATGTATATGAAGACCTTATCCATTATTTTGGCAATGATGATGCACAAATATGGATCGATTACATAAAATATACAATGTATGATATGAATGATGTTGTTAAATCTACAAATCTTTATTATAAAGCTTTGAAATGTTTATCTCCATCCGTTTGTAAAGAATTTTTACAAAAATATGCAATTTTTCAAGCATCAAATCATTAATCGTTTTTAAAAATTTAATAAAATTTTAATCTCATTAAAATTAATAAATCTTATCACTCTTTTCTCAGAAATGATTGATAACAATCATTTTTTTGATTGAGATTGATTCTATTTTTGATTTGAAATGTCCTCGATTATTCCAAATGCTTATATTTGTTCTATTAAGTATAATTAAAAAAAAAGTGATTATAACCTTTTGAATAAATAGTGAAAATTATCACAAACAATACTTAGCACTTTGATTGATTTAGATCAAAAACAATATTTTGGATTTGTTTTCAAAAATTGAAAAATGTTTGGTTTGAATGGATTATGGTTATTATTTTGGAAAAATTATAAACTACGTATTCGACATCCATGGATTTTTTTGTTCGAGATAATTGTTCCATGTTTATTCACAGCCATTTTAGTTATTGTTCGTTCAACAATATCATTCGATCGTATCGATAATTCAACAATTTATTATCAATGTGAAATTGATAGTTTCCAGTCAATTTATACATTCAATACTAAAAAAGTATTATTTGGTCCAACAAATAATCAAACAATTTATTTGATGAAAATTTTTCAAGAATTAACACATGTTACAGAGAGTAAGTCGAACCCTTGTACTTTATTAGATCAATTTTTAGATTTTGATTTATTTTTTTTCAATGAAAAGTCGAAAATTTCATGTCAGAAAATGACATGTCAGATTATTTTGTTGAACAAGATTCAGAAACAATATCTTGTGGTATTTGGTTTAATGATTTAACCGAAGAAACATTTGATTTCAAATTACGCTTTGGTTATTCACCGTTGAAACAAAACTCAGAGTTTGATTTCAATGATGTTAATGAATTTACATGGCAAACAGGAAAAAAGTTTCCAATGTTTCAACGGCCAGGGCCCAGAAATCCGAAATCAAATGAAGGTGGCCCACCTGGTTACTATTATAATGGATTTTTATTCATGCAGCATTTTTTGACACGTTCATATGCTCATTTCAAGAATCATACATTGGCAAAGGAATTCTTTGAAAATGTTGAATCATACAATGTTCAGCGATTTCCATATCCACCTTATTATAATGATCAATTTATGTTTTCATTACAATTCATGTTTCCAATGATTATGATGATCAGTTTTATTTATCCAAATGTTAATCTTGTCAAAAATATTGTATTGGAAAAAGAATTAAGGCTGAAAGAAGCCATGAAAATGATGAATTTAAAAGATTGGATGCATTGGACATCATGGTTTTTCGATTCACTATTATGGAATTGTATGACCATAATCATAATAGCGATTTTATTTTGTACACCATTCAAAACTGAACAAGGTATATTGACCAAGAGTAATCCAGTATTAATATTCATATTTTTCATGGCATACATGATATCATCGATTGCATTTTGTTTTTTGATAAGCTCATTTTTTACTGATGCCAATATGGCTGGAATTAGTGCTGGTGCAATTTATTTTCTTACATTCATACCATATTTATCCGTAAGCATGAATTATCAGTTTAGTATTTTTTTTCATGATAAAAATTCCACCATGAATGAAATTAATTTTTTTTCTCCACAATTCTATAGAGATTTATCTCAAGTGGTTAAAATATTAGTTAGTTTATTATTCAATACAAACATGTCATTAGGATGCATGTTCATTGCTATTTGGGAAAGTAATCATGCTGGTATACAATGGTCAAATATATTCGAACCAGCCACATTAGATGACAGTGTTACATTTGGAAATATTTTAATGATGTTCGGAATCGATACCATCACATATCTGTTGTTAGCATTTTATATAAATAATGTTTTTCCGGGCAAATATGGCGTGCCGAGAAAATGGTATTATTTTCTTCAATCATCTTATTGGTTTGAAAGCAATTCATTCAAAAATATTAATCAATCACATTCAAATATGGACAATACACAATTGAAACGTGGTATTGAATTAGTTAATCTAACTAAATCATATAAACAAGTAAAGGCATTGAAAAATTTCAATTTGAAATTAAAATCGAATGAAATCACTGTATTACTTGGCCATAATGGTGCAGGAAAAACAACATTGATGTCTATACTTTGTGGCTTAATACCACCAACGTCAGGGTCAATTTATATTAGCGGCAGCGATAAGGCTAATGATTTTGATGCGATAAGAAAAAGTCTTGGTGTTTGCCCACAATTCGATATATTATTCAATCACTTGACTGTTGAAGAACATTTATGGTTTTATTGTAAATTGAAAAATATCAATGACACAAAAATCGATGAACATATCGATAGAATGATTGAAATGCTAGATTTCAAAGATAAAAGAAAATGCCAAGCTCATACATTATCCGGTGGTATGAAGCGGAAACTCTCGGTAGGAATTGCATTGATCGGTGATTCACATATTGTATTGTTAGATGAAGCAACTTCAGGTATGGATGTTTCGGCACGTAGATTCATTTGGGATTTATTGTTGAAAGAGAAGAAAAATCGCATCATATTATTATCCACACACTTTATGGAAGAAGCTGATGTACTTGGCGACAAAATAGCCATCATGGAACAAGGTCAATTGAAATGTTCCGGTTCACCAATCGAATTGAAAAAAAATTATGGTCTCGGTTATTTGCTGACATTTGTTCTTAAAGATGAACGAGTCGATACAAAACGATTATCACAATTGATTTTTTCCTACGTATATCATGCAAAAATATTAACATCGATTGGACGTGAAATAACATTTAGTTTGCCTGAAAATCAAGCGAATAAATTTCAAACATTATTCACAATAATTGAACAAAATATGGCAGAATTAGGCATTGTAAATTTTGGAATATCAGTGACAACACTTGAAGAAGTATTTTTACGTGTTGGTGATTTTGCACAAAAAGGTACCGAACAAATGAATAGTTTTTATGAAAAAAATTCATTCATCAATGTTGATCAACAAAACAATAATCATAATCATAATAATGAATTATCGATAATTGAAAAAATTAAATACAATTCATTGAAATTGAATCATGGTTTCGATCATCAAGTACAAATTTTTTATAGTTTAATTGTTAAAAAATTATTATTCACATTTAGAAATTCATTTATATTATTTGCACAATTTGTGCTACCTGCATTAATATTAGCCCTGAGTATTTATGCTAATCGAAATCAACAAGATAAAATATCATTATCAACAAATTTATTGGTGAACAATATCGATAAATATCATAAATTTGAAGCAACAATATTTCATGATAATGGTAATCAACCGATACGATCATTGTCAAAAATGTTGATTGAAAATATCAATAATGCAAATACAGTTACATTCGTTGATGGTAATTATAATTTTTATTATTTATTTATTTTTTGTTTCTTCGCAATTTGAATTATTTTTAAATTTTTTGAATGAACTTTTTTCTCAAATCAGAAAAAATCAATAAATCACAAGAACTTGATAACTATGCCAACAAATATCTAAGTAATTATGGTGAATCACATGAAGATCGATACAATTTATATTATTTAATATCGGCAATTTTTCAACAAACAAAAAATGGTAAAATAAAAATAATATCAATGTACAATAATCAAGCATATCATACCAGTTCAATATCGATGGCATTCATTGATGAAACAATATTGAAATTAATTTTTAATCAAAAAAATTTTAAATTAAAAATTTGGAATCATCCATTTCCACGTAGACAAGTGGATAATATTCGTGCTGTTGGTTTTGATATGACCAAACAATTGACCGTATCGCATGATATACAATTTTCAATTTCATTTTTGATCGCAAGTTTTATTATATTTTTGGTGAAAGAAAAAACAACAAATTTCAAACATATTCAACAAATTAGTGGATTAAATTTATTTCAATATTGGATCACTAATTTTATTATCGATTATATTATTTATATAATATCATCATCTATATTGTGCATTATAATCTATGTTTTAGATGTAGCAACATTTAGAAATATGGAACAACAGGGTCGTTTATTTTTAATATTCTTATTACATGGCTTTGCATCGATTCCATTGGTTTATGTGCTTTCATTATTTTTTCGTACTTCATCAACAGCTTATATACGTTTAGCATTATATGCATTAATCATTGGAACGATAACATTTTTGGTCGTATTAATTTTACAACTTCCAGAATTCGGATTATTAAATGTTAGTCGTTTACTTGATTCAATTTTTCAATTCATATCACCAATTCATAATATTGCAATGGCATCATATGAAATATCATCGAATGCTATGGCAACAAAAACATGTTTATCAAATGTTACGGTATTCGGATTAACATTCAATATTCAAGATCTGTGTAATTATACTCAGTATGATATTGGATTGGCAAAAATTTGCTGTAAAAAAACATGTGGTGATAGATGTTGGAATTTTGAAGAAAATTATTTTTCCTTCAGTAAACCTGGCATCGGTTTTTATCTGATTGGTTTTGCAACGCAATGTATTATATTTTGGCTTTTATTGATTTTATTTGAAAGTGGATATCTTGATCGATCATCATCATCAAAGTCATTAAAATTGCGTAAAAAACAATCAATCGATGATGAATTTGATGAGAGTGATGTGGAAAATGAAAATAGAAGAATAAATAGACGAAATATGGTCTCATTAAATCGAAGTGATTCAATGATCGTGAAAAATGTATATAAAGATTATGGAAAATTTCAAGCCGTACGCAATGTCAGTTTCGGTGTCAAACGTGGTGAATGTTTCGGTGTTCTAGGTGAAAATGGTGCAGGAAAAACGACAATGTTCAAAATGATAACTGGGTCGACAAAAATGACCAGCGGTGATATTATCATCAATAATAAAAGTATTAAAAATAATATTCGTCAAATTTATCGTGATATTGGTTATTGTCCACAATTCGATGGCCTTGTTGATCATTTGACCGGGCGGGAAACGTTGAAAATTATTTCACGAATTCGTGGCATCAATGAAACAATTATAGATGAACAAATCGACGCATTAAGTAAATTATTAGTCTTTCAAAAACACATTGATCAAAAAGTTGGCGGTTACAGTGGTGGTACAAAGCGTAAACTTAGTTTTGCAATCGTAAGTTTTTTTTTGTAAATCATTGTGTGTTTTGTTCCAATTTTTTCTATCCATAATCATAGTCAATTATTGGAAATCCATTAATTGCATTTCTTGATGAACCGACAACCGGTGTCGATCCAGTATCACGAAGATGTTTGTGGAATGCAATAAATTTAGTACGCGAAGCTGGTTCATCATTAGTATTGACATCACATTCAATGGAAGAATGTGAAGCTTTATGTAATCGTTTAATAATAATGGTAAAAGGACGAATCAAATGTTTAGGCAGTCCAATGCATCTTAAACAAAAATATGGTGCTGGTTACGTAATTAATATTAAATTAAAAAATGTAATCAACAAAAAAATATTGAAAAAATTGTATGAATTTATGTATGGCAAAATACATGAAAATTTTTTCGTCGATAGTTTACATAATAATATGATTGTATTTAAAATACAGCCATCAACAAATGTAACATCATCATCAACATCAACAACAGCTAATCCAATACTTTTAAGTAAATTATTTGGCAATTTAGAACAATCAAAACATGAATTAGCCATAGAAGATTATTCAATATATCAAACATCATTGGAATGTATATTTTTATCATTTGTAAGAGATAAGAAATGATAATTCTTAAAATAATTGAAAATCAAATTCAATTTCAAATCTATGAACAATCAAATAATAGCATTATAAATGCATAGATGGCAACAATTTCTACAAATAAATCATATTTCGATTTCAATTTATTATTTTTTATCTGTAATTTTTGATTATTTGTAATTCAAACATTGTTTCAATGTTACCAAATATAATAAATCAGTGTTTTATTAAATTATCAAAATGTTAAATCTGAATATCTCAATATCATGATATTACGTACCACAAAAAAAATAAACAATAATATCAATAATGATTATTATTGGTAATATTTTGGACTCAACCAGATGTTTTATTATTTGGAAAAAAAAATAAAATGATTATTCAATGTTTAAATGTGTTTCATTCATTCATTTAAATTCACTCATTCAAATTCAAATTTTGCTACGTGGTTTAGTCCAAAAATTGATCTCATATAATATAAAACAACGAAAAAATCAAATTAAACTAAAACTAAAATAATGAAAAAAACAATGTATGTTTCTATACAATTCAATATGAGAAACAATCTCATATTTCCTGAGAAGAAAAATTTAATAATAATAAAATTATTACGGGTAAGTAAAATAGCAATAAGCCATTGTTTGACGGATTATATCAATCTGTCAAATCTGTTTGTTTGTTTTTGGTTCAAATCTTTTTAGTTTGTTTATTTATTTTCAATAATTTCCTATGTACAATTACCGAAGATTTATGGCCAGAATAGACGATGATAATGATTTTGTAATTTTTAAACGTATTCGTAGCCATTTTTGACCATTTTTGGCCATTTTGCGCTTGTTTTTGCCCTCGTACAAGTCACACAAAATTGCCTCGAAAATCATCATTTTGCGCGCGTCTCCAGTCGTGAACCATGTTGTATATCTGCGTGCTTAGCTTATATTAAATTCAAATACAACCCAACATCCAACACACATGGCCAACATCAAATTGAACAATTTTATTTTCACTTTCGTTCATTTTTCAATAAATGAATGAATAAGTTTGTGTGTGATGGTTTTCACTAATATTTTTTTCCGTTCAATTTTTTGTGTGCATTATTATTATTATTATTATAAACGATGATGATGTTGATGATGATTATGATAACAAATCAATGAAAAATATTTTTTCCATTTTTTTCCCATTCATTCAAACATTTCAAATATTTGTGTATCGTGTGTTATAGACAGTTCACAGTTAGACGATATATTTTTTCATTGAAATAATAATAATATCTGATTTTGGTGTGTGCGTAGTTTGATCACTGAAAATTAAAAGAATAAACCAATCAACCAACTAAAAATAATACATAATATAAAATGATCCAAACCATCCCAACTAACCGACCAACCATTCAACGAACCCGAAAACTGAAAAATATATAAAGCTTCATATATTTTATAATATGATCATTTTCATTTTCATTCACATTTGAGAATTACGAATTGAAGCTTGAATCGAATACGATATGAAATGAAACGAGCAGAATTGCGCTGGTGAAATTTTTGTTTGAATTTTCCGAGCTGAAAGCATATCCGACTGCCATTTGCTGGATCGTCGATTCTGTGGAAACGAAATTTTTCACGAAATAAAAACAATTCTTCAGTTGTGTTTCAGCCAACAAACACGATGGATCATGAATTCGGTGTTGATGATCGAAATAATGATTTGATTTGTGAAACTTTGATTTTAAAAATTTCAAGCACATTCGCCTATGTGTGTGTGTTTCCATTGATGCTTTAAATGTTTCTAATGTTTGTATGAGCTATGATTGTGTGAGTTGTGTGTATCAATGTATTTATTTATATGAAATTGTATCAAGAAATGAAAGAAATTTTCCATCAAAAAAATGAAAAAATTGAATAAACAAACACATAAATTGTATCTGTTTTTGATGATAATACAACTAATAATAATAATAATGATACAATTTGTATTTGAATCAAAGAAATAAATGAAAAATTATTGAAATCAAAATCAAAAAATTTTGATTTAATCGTTTGTCGTTTGCTTTTTGCTGCTTTTTTAGTTTGTATTTTCCCGATGATAAAATTCATTTTTTTATTTGATAAAATTGTTTACTATTGATGTTTTGTCTTAGCTCTTGAGTCAAATCTAATACATGCAATGTTCAATGAAACAAATATTAAAATTGTCAAAGTGAAAATTGTGTATTTTGTATTTTTGTGATTGTTTTTAGGGTGATTTTCAGTTCATTATTAATGATTAATGATTGATATATTTGAGCATTTAAAAACAATCGAAAATTATCAGCCAAATAGCATCATAATTTAATCGTCAGGTTATCATCGTTCGTCGTCCCTAATTCAAGGGATTTACCTTTATCTCGCAACTGAATTTAGTGTTCCGATCCAATTTTCTTCCAAACTTCTCCAAATTGATTCAAAAATACCATAAACCCCTCGATATTTAATTTTCATCGAATAACTAAAACATCAATTGTTTTATCCTAAAAATATTACGAATCGAAATTGTCAAGTTTTCTTTTTTCTCGTTGGAAAATTTCATAAAAATTTAATAAAGTTGAAATGTGGCCACGTTCAAATGTTAACGAAAATTAAATGAATGAATAAAAATCAATTGAATGTCAACTGTATGATGCACAATGAACGATAGCAGCTGCAATAACGAATAATAACAATAATAATGATTGAAACGAAAAAATGAAATAAAATACAATTATACTTAAGATGAACAGAAACAAACGAAATGAATGATATTTTTCATTTCATTTTTGATCATTTTTTTGATTAAGAATCATTCAAAATTCAGCAATGATAGATAGATAGTGTGTGGAGCAGCACAAAATACACCAAAGACAAATGAATTCCCAAATGTAATGACGAGATGTCATGTCAAACTTTTTCTCCATTTCTCTACCCCCTTGTGTTTCGATTAATATTTGTTTTACTGCTGCTGCTGCTGCAGCTGATCATACTGATGATGATGATGATGAACAATGTTTGAACATAGAAATATATCAAAAGAAAATTCAAAGATTCTAATTTTTTCCGTTCTTATTCTTCATCGATTTGAGTTTATTTTCATTTGCAAAAGCATTAAAACTGAACGAAAATGACTGCATTTCATTTCAATTTCAATTGTATTCGATGAATGAACTTTTAGTCAATTTTCATTTGATTATTTTCATTTATTTACTTGTTTATTCAATAATCATCATCATCGAACTACAAAAATCAATTTGATACATCAAATATCAAACATCGACCAGTGACAGTGTCAGTGATATGATTGGTCGTGTGAGTTTGTGTAAGTTAGTGTGTGTGTGTGTTTGTGCAAATATGGCTTAAAGAAACAGTTTTCAAATCAAATTTCAAAAAATCAATTTGAATCATTTTTGAAAAAAAATTTTCAACGGTAAAAATTCAATAAAAAAATCGCAAATCTACAAACAATGAATGCTCAAATCAATTCTGTTGTCCTTGACATTAAATCTAATATGTTCAAAATCAATGATATTGATGATTATCATTCATCAAATACCAAAACAAGAACAATTCATAATTGTAAATTATCATCTTCGCCATCATTGTCACCGCCATCATCATCATCACCATTAATGCTTAATTATATTTATGAAATTTTTTCAAAATTATTATTTATTATCAATATTTATTATTATATAATATTATCGCCAATCGATTGTTTATTGCTCAACAATGCAGGTAAGCTGTATTTCTTGTATAAAAAATTGAAATCATCCCGATAATTTTGATATTTTCACTAATCAAATAGAAATCAATTTAGTAATTTCACTAATTACTTGACTAATTGATTAATTGTAAAAGAGTTAAATTGAAATTGAAAACATTCAATTCCATTATCGATGATGCTATCAATTTCCATATTGAGATAGCATCAAATGCATCGAATAACAATGAAAAAAAACCATAAAAATTCATTATTATTTCATGACAAACAAACAAAAGAGCATCGATGAAAAAACGAACGAGCAAAATTCAATAATAATAAATTTTATTTTGATTATTAAAATTGTTATTATTATTATAATAAGTAATAATAATAATAATATTGATGCTTTCAAGGGAATCAATCGTTTTGTTTTTGTTTTTTTGGTCCTGAATTATTATTTTGAAAATATTTTCATTGAAAGTTCGGTTCAAAGTTTCCAAGTTTTGCATTTTTGAAAACAAAAAAAAAAATTTTTTTTTGATTTTGACATTATTTGTCGTTGACGTTGCTTCCTTTTATTTCATTTTCATTTCATTTTTTTCAGTCCCAATAATTTCAAATAAATATTATTATTATTTCAACCAATCTTCCATACACTTGAAATATGACGTTTTTTACCCAAATTTTTTCTTCGTTTCGTTTCGTTTCTTTTGCCATTTTCCAATTGGGACTATTTTAGCTTTGTGAATTTGATTTTTTTTTTTTTTTTTTGTTCCATAATTCCATGTCAGTCAAATGTTTCTGGTATTTATTGAAATGACTTTGAGTATTTCAGTGATTTTTTCCACTGATTCTTCCACTGATTTTTTGACTTTGATTCTGAAAATATAATAAAAAATAAAATAGAAAAAATTCCAAGTATAAAATTGAATGTATATTTGCATCGTTCGTATCTCGATCATCATCATCATCATCATTTCAAAGAACCGTTTGATGTCGTTATGTTTTTTTTTATCATTATTATTACTATTGCCATTATTATATTTGCTTCTTGTCGTAGTCAATTGGCTTCTTTCATGCACGAGATAACATTGATTCACAAATTTATTTTATTATTATTCAACCAACCAATGATTCCAATGAAATGAACCAATGAACGAATCAACGATCCATGCACATTTCATTCCATACATACATCGATCTAAACATTTAGTTTTTATTCAAAAAAAAAAAAAAAAAAAATTGAAAAAAAAATTCAAAGAAAGAGGCGGAAAATTTTTCTCAAATTTTCTATTTCAAATTCTAGTTTAAAATTGAATGAGAAAAAAAATATACTCAAACTCAATTCATCAATTTGAATATATTTCGATTTGAAGATTGAATTATTTGAGAATCGTTGAATGCTTCTGTTTTGGTGAAAAGAATGATGAAGAATTGTTGCAAATGAATGATGCAGATTGTTGCAAATAATGTAGTGATATTGAAAAATCATTCAACCAACAATTTGTTGTTTGAATTGTTTTAAAAGAAACAAAACAAAGCCCAAAAATTTCATTGAACAAATTGGCAAAATTCATATTTTCCAACTCTCAAAAATTCAAATATTCAAAATGAATTCAAATATGGATTCTCCAAATATTTTTCTTCTCCATTTCAATATTTTTTCAATTACAAATTCGTATCATTGAAATGATGTATTCAAATGACAAATGATGTATTCAATTATAGGGATGAGTTTTCCATTTACTTTGCCATTCAAATGTGCATTATTGTTTTCATTCATAATCATATACAAATATATGGTCTTAATCTTTCAATCAAAATCAATCATCGTAGTCGCAGTTTGCAGATGGTTTTCACATTTCATTTCACATTTTCATTTTGCAATTGGCATCATTTGGACTTTTTGCATAAAATTTTCCATTTTCCATTTTTTCATTTGATTGAAATATTGATTTTAAAATTTAAAATTGTGACAAGATATAAAATGTTTAGTTCGAATAAAGTAAATCATCATTCAAAATTTTAGTTTGAATTTAGTAATTTTTTTTCTTTTGAATGAAATGAAAATGTAAATATTTAAATGTATCGAGAAAATAGAAATAAATTTAATGAACAAATTTTGTTTTAAATTCCATTAATGAATCGACAAAATGCAAATTTATATTTCTTTTCGAAATATTTAGTTTCATATTCATTTGCCATAATAAATTTGAAATGTTTCAATATTTTTCATGTTTTTCACTTGAGATTTGTAATGATATTGATGATGTGTATGAGCGACGATATTTATGTATACGAAATTTAGAATTTGAATTCGGATATTTGTTCCTTTTTTTCTCGTGTATAATGAATCTTCAAGAAGAGAAATGAATCGACAGAAATTAAGCTTTTAATTTGCTGCCAATAGGAGTTGTGTGATTTGTTTTGTAAATTCATGAATTTACATTTTACATAATGCACACACATTGTCAATTTACTTCATTTTTGCTCAAGAAAAATTTTTTGTTTCATACATTTATACAGTTTTAAAATTTTTCAAAAGTTTTTCCTTAAATTCAAAAACAATTTGAAATGCATGTAAATTGATATAAATACTATTGAATAATTTGAAAATAATAATTACAATTAAAATGAAACCAAATGACAATTAAAATTTTACTTTTGAACAAAAGAAAAAATAAATAAATGTTGAAAAAAATTTAATTAATTATTACAGTGTAAATATTGTCATTATTACGATTATTATTACTATTTAATGTTGAATAATTTGTCAGAAAAATTCAAAAGAAACTCCAAATGACATTCATTCATTGAGGATCGAGAAAATTTCATTGAGAATTTAATAGAATAATGCTACACAAGAATTTAAAATATTTTCCATGTAAATTTTTTTTCTAAGAATTTTCTTCCATTTTTTTCTCTCTTCGAAAAATTTCGATTCAATTCATTCAATTTAACAATTAACGATAATGAGAGTCGAGTCAAATACACGCTCACACGTAATTTATATTTGAATTTTCAATTCCAAAAATGAACATTTATGAATTTGAACATTCATTTTTTTTTCTTTGTTTGAAAATGATAATAAAAGATTCTTTATTTTTTCAATTTCAAGCATGAAATTTTTTGCTTGTATTTGATATGTATTCATATCAATAAAGCATAATACATTCAACTTAACAATGAAATTGAATTTTTTATTTTATATTCATTTTTCTCCCTGAAATTCTCGTTTTTAAAACGATTCATTTTATGCCATTTTATCATTTTCTCCTGAAAAAATATAAAGACAATTTTAATTTTTTTTTTTTTGATACATTTTTATGAATATGATCATTATATTTGGATTATCATTTTGGTTTGTGGCTGTTTATTGTTATGATTATGATTATTATTATATGTGGCTTTTGTATGTTTGGTTTTATTCAAATAATAATAATAATAATGAAAATATTCAAATTCCATTGTTTTCATTTCATTTCATATGTAAAAAAAAATTTTATTTGAATTTTTTCATTTTTTTATAACTTAAATATCTCAAAAACTTATTTTCAAAGGATAAAATTTTTTTTCAGAAAATCTTGTCATTTGTTATTATTATTATTATTATTATTATTATGATTGTGGTTGACTTTGTTTTATTTAAACTTTTCAAATAAAACCAAAATAAAGAAGTAAAAAATGAAAATATGTTCGTTCATGTTTATTTTTATTATTTTCTATGAGGAGAAAAAATACGAAATAAAATACGATACATATCGATACAAATCAATAGATATTCTTATTCTTGTTCTTATTCTTATTTCTTAGTTATTTTTCATGTGGTTTTATTGAGAGAAACGAGCACAAACACAAAACAAGAATAAAAACATTGAAATTGAATGTAAATTTTTCAATATTTTTTTTTCGCAGTGAAAATATTGAAAATGTAGTTCAATTTTTCCCTATTTTTTAATTCCACACTGAATAATATCATTTTTTTTCTCTTTGGATCAAAATCTTGATTCTTAGAGTATTTTTTTTACTTCGAAGAAATTCCAAGAGATTTCAAATCCCTCGAATATCTGATTGTTGTGTAGTTTCTTACATACAAATAGAATTTTGGAGTCTTAAATCTAAGATGTAAGAAGAGAATGATTGAAAGCAAATAATGTTCACAAAATCCGACCGACATATGCAGATATTTTTGCACTCTGTGTGTTATGCATAACTCCTTGTTCAATGAACATGTTTGAATACGAAAAAAAAAATTGAAATTTCAACAACAACAATAAAAACAACGGATTGAAAAACATGGAAAAGTTTTTTGAATTATTTGCTTTGATTTGAAAATTCTTTGTTTTGAATTTTTCGCTTTGCTTTCTTTGTCAAAATTCTAGCGAAATTCTTACACATTTTTCATTTTTTTCCAGTTTCACTTTGATAGTTGAATATCAGTGAATGAATTCGGTTAATAAAAAATAATTTATCATCTCAAATCTGGTATCCTTTTTCTTCCGATATATATCTGGTATATTTGTTTTATGATTTTTTTTCCTCCATCTAAAATCTGTGAAATTCCTTGGATTTTTTTCTTTGGGAAAAATCTTGCAAGAATTTTTGTTTTGACTTTCGAAAAACAAACAAGAATTCTTTATGTTTTTGAAACAAAAAATTTTTGGATTCTTGAGAAATTTTACACTTTTTTTCGCTCGAAATAATTTGACCTTTTCCCACATTTATTTCATCTGTATACCATCGATTTGGATGGAATATATTCCACTTTGTATCGATAAGCGAGCCATAAGATGTATTTGAAAATGAACATTATTATCAGTAAAAGTATTTAAAGACGCAAAATTGATTCAAAATTTTTTAATTTGTTTCATTTTTGTCCTCTTATAAATTGTTTCAAGTCTATTTTTCTCTTTTTATTTCACATGGAATATCTTCTTTTCAGTAACTCATTGCGTTAATATAATGCCTGTATTTGAATGCTAACGAAAAAAAAATGTCATGGAAAAAAGATTGAATAATACACATTTAAAAAAAATAATGATGATCAAATTGAAATCTTTATTTGAATAAGATTCACTGCATAATGATCGGATATTATACAAAAAATAATCACACTTTGTGACTTTGAAAATCAAATAGGATTTTTTCCTCGTTTTCGATTCTTAAAATTCTTCATTCATTCAAACATATCAATCTTGCTTCTTGTCCAACGTAATTGTCCATTATCAATGATCATTTTTCCCGAGAAGTTCTTTCATAGAAAATATCCAGAAAATTTTTTTATTACTTTTCTTTGCCGATAAACGATGACAAATTTCAATACATTCAATAACAAGCATTTCAATGATGATCATCATTATTATCTTTGAGCAAAATGTCTTTTGAAGACATTTGCTTATTTTGATAAAAATAAAAAATCATTTTGTATAACTTGTCGATGATTTTGATGATGGTGTCGATGATGATGATTATGATCATCATTAATAATCGTAATATCAATGATAATAATGATAGCATTCAGTTCTCAATTCAGTTTGAACTAATCTTATTTATTCATTTATTTATTTATTCATTGAGTACATTTTTCATCATGAAAAATCATTTTTGTGGTCTTGAAACTACAAATATACATTAATTTGGCGATTATTCATTCAATATTCAATATTAATATAATCTATGATTATTATTATTTGGTTATCTATGATCATAGATAATCATCTATGGCTATTTCAGAATGATTTAGTTTGGTTTTTTTTTTGCATGCATTCTTTATGCAAACTCATAGATTTTACTCGATAAATGATTATCGTCATCATCATCATCATTGTTAACGAATGAATTATGTCGAACACAATGTGTATCGACATAAATTATTATCGTCATTAAATTGGTGTTTATGTATGCGTGTACAACGAATTTTTTTTTCACCCAAGAAAAAACCCGTTTTTTAAGCATTAACCGTAGTTATTATCTGTAAATTTCAATTTCGATTTTCATTTTTGCTTTATTCAAACATTTCATTCATTTCATACGCCATTCTCACTTTCTTTGCCTTGACATACGAATTGATCTTTATTGAATTTTTTTCCATATCTTTCTCTCGCTCGCTTTATTTCATTGTTGAAAAAGTTTCGGCACATTGGCGACACTGCATGTCGATGAAAACGGCGATCAAAAGTCTAAAAATCGACGGATGTTATTCATGTGCAATATTTATGATTTTAAACACCAGAAACAGTACCAGAATGTCGTGCGACGAGTAAAAGGTCACATAGGCAACCTTCAACCTTGGAAATAAGTTTTAAGAAAAATATTGTCAAAAGTTTATATTATCACCATCAACATATGCAAAATCATTTTAAAGTACCAAAGTAACCCTTTTATCATATCATCAAAGGAATGTAAACAACATTGACCATACAAAGACATAAACACAGTATAAGATAATTCTCAAGGACACAATCACAACACAACACACCTAAAGTAAACCAAAAAACATATAAAAATACTATGGTCGTAGGCACTTGGTCACATTTCATAGCAAGTCAAGTAATGTTAATGTACAATGTTTGATGACCAAGAAGGCCACGACGTAAGTTATGACTTTTCTTTTAATTTTTGTATTATAATATTCTGTAAATTTCAATATTTTTAATTTAGAATAAATAAACGCATTTTAGCCACGCGCTTTTTAAGAGTTTTTCAATTTAAATAATTGTCGTGTATCATTTCGGTTGCGCGACACCAGAATTTTGAATGGAATTTTTCATGTTTTCTCTTCTATTTTCTGGTTCAATGTTAGTCATGATATTTTCGGAGTTTTTTCAGGGTTTTCTTGACTTTTCATATTCATATTTATATGCACAAGTTTTTTCATTTTTCCCATTTTCGATGTTCCTGTTTGAATTTCCCGTTCATTTTCATTATGTGGTGTGTGTGTGCATATGATGATAGTCAATGTGTGCCACACCAAAAAAATGAAAAAAATATCATCAATGGCTGTCATCGCATGACATGCAGCAGCAGCAGCAGCTTCAGCAGACATTAGCACCCACCACCACCACCATAAGCAGTCAAGCCATATGATAAAACATTTTTGATATGCATTCATTCATTCATTCATTCATTCATTCAGACACTAACAATGCGTTTACGAGCAAATTGGAGTTTGAAAACTTTGAATTATATATGTTTTTCAATTTTCAATTTTCATTTCTTCATTTTTTCACATTGAATTCTGATGATTTTCAATGATGATGACGATCATCATCATCGCCATCGTTATCATCATTTTATTTGAAATATTTTTCAAAAGGAAGAAAAATATTTCAAATATTTTTTCTTTTGACTTATTATATTTTTAATATTTTCTCATTGTTATTATCACTATTATTATCATCATTATTTTTTTATTATTGAATGATGAAGAATGAAATTTTTTTTCTACGAATACTCAGAGTCAAAAGATAAAAGTCGAAAATATAGAAAAATTTTCAACTTTTCATACGAAATTTACGGTCCAAAGTCATACGAAATTCTTTGTATTGAATTTTTCTTTATTCAATTTTTAGTTTACAAACAATGTTTTCAAATACAAAAACCTCAAATATTAAAATGAATGTAAAAATAATAATAAATTTTCTTTTAATAGTTTGAGTTATCATTTCTTTGATATGAACATTTTTTTTTACTTTTCATCATTGATACAAAGCGAACGTGTGCTCTGTAGACATTTGCATTGTGTTGAAGAAATGCTGTGTGAACCGATTAACCAAATTCTGTTTTATTCTGGTTCATTTTATTTGTTTGATTTGATTTTACTGAATGTTATATTGAGGAATTTTTCAACCAATTTTTACCCTCATTGTTTTCTATGCTTTAAAATATGTAATATGTAATATTGAAAATGATTTTCAAATGATTATCATTTTATAATGATAATCATCATCATCATCATCATCATCATCATTATTGCGTGTCATATCAATAAAATTGAATTTTTATTTCATTTTCATTTTTGCTTTTATTCATATTGATGAATTGATATTGATATATGACTGAAATGAATTTATATTGAAATGAAATAATGTTCGCGTATATTTTTCTGTCGAAAATGTTGTGATATACCATCACGCAAATATCATTTGTACCATTTTTTGTTCTTTCATTCTTGATTCACTTATTATTTATCTGATAAACGAGAATCAATAAAAGCAATAATAGTAATAGTAGTAATAATAATAATAATAATAAAGAAAATTGAAAAGCAATAATAAACGAATTCAATAATTCAACAAATTATTAAATTGATTGATTTGATTTATCATGTCTTTTATTCTGTTTTTTATTTCATGGATATCTGTTTTTTGAATGATTTGAAAACAAAATTTTTCACGTTCATTTTTTGTATTTTAAATGATCATAAATGGAAAAATGATAAGAGAAAAATAATGAATTCAGTGATATAAATAAATTAAATAACAATTGACAACTAATCAATTTGTAATTTTGAATGAAAATGAATAATGATTCCATTGATTCTCATGGAATTTTTTCTGCCCATTTTTTTTCGGTTGCTTTGGTGATGATGTTTTTTATTAATTTTCAATAATTTGATTCAATCAAATATGGTCAATAATAAAAAATGAATTCTTATAATAATCAAAATGAATAGCAAAATATCACCGAGTGAATATATGGTGAAGAATATGATTAAAATTCATTACAAACAAACAGAAAATCAATGAAAGCTTTCTCTATCAAAATCTGCCATAAATCAATCAGGATTCGTCTATTATCACTCTTTGTTTGTTTGTTGGTTGTTATTCAATGAACAACTATAAAAATTAAATAAAATAGAATTCCATTCACTTAACAACTAACTAATACTCCCATTGGTTGTCAACTGTGTGAATTTTCTCTGAAATTTTAATTGTGATATTTTCACATTTGTATTGCTACTGAATGATTTTTTTCAATTCCTTTGATTATAATAAAATAATGAAAATGAAAATTTTCAATTCACAACGGTTGTCGGTCGGTCGGTCGATCCAAATGTCTACGTTGTCAATATTTATCATATTTCACATGTTATTATTATTATTATTATTGTCCCATTGTTGATCATAAATTGATGACATGAATTCATTAATTTTTTTTTTTTTTTTTTTTTTGAATATTTGAATATTTTATTATCATGATTATGATCATTCAATGGCTTACGATGACGATGATGACATTGAAATGATTGAACTGAGGGGAGAACAAAGAAAAAAAATTCTTATAATACAGAAAACAATACAGAACAAAAAAAAAACAATTATTACAACAAAAAAAAATGAAAAAAAACAATATTTATTCAAGTATTATTATCTTTGATAAATAATATTAGAATTCATTAAATATGAATAATAATGAATAAATAAATGGATGAATGAATGAATGAATAATACAACCAATATTAACTTTAGTTGTCTGTCATTATTTTTTATTTTTATTATATTCATTTTTATTTTATTTTTATTATTATTCATAATAATAATAATTCAAAAATAATGGATTGAAAACACATATGAAAAAAAAAATATTATGGAAAAACAAAAGCTAAAAAAAATTCCATGAATATAAATTAAATTGAATTTTGATCGAAAATATGTGAATAATAATAATAAATAGAGAATATCTCATCCATTCATTCATTCATTTTTTTCCTCTTTTTTTGCTTTAAAAAAAAAATATTTAGATCATGTTGTCGATCATATTGGACCATATTTTATTCGTGAACCACCACAGCAAGTGATATTTTCAAACAAGTAAGCGCTTTTATTATGCATATTTTGTTTAATAAATTATGAATTCATCTCTACCTAATCGAATATCTTTTATACATATGTGATTATTATTAATTTATTAATATTTTTTTTCAATTTTCAATGTTATTCCAATCATTATTATAATTTTGACATTGGAAACGAATAAATAAATACACAGTACTGGTGCAGTAATTTATTGTACAATAAATGGAAATCCAATGCCAAAAGTTTATTGGGAAACGAAAAATGATCAAATTATTACCGATGTTACAGGTAAGCTAAGGCAGTTTTTTCTTTTGTTATTTTTGCTTAGTTTCAAGCTTCGATACGTTTACACTTGACACACAACATTTTCGATCATATTTTTCTTTCAACTCTCAAAGTCAATATTATTAAGCATAGAAAACAAAAATTATAGTCCTAAGCAAAATTTTGCAGAGAAAATTTTTTTTTTCTTAAAAATTCATAGTTCAATTCACTCAAAGTGTAAAATTCAGGCGTGAAACAGCAAATTTTGTCGAAGTAATCAGAAAATAAAATATGAAGAGCACAAAAATCGTAGGAAAATTACTCAGAACATTAAGAAAATTATCGACGAAAAACAAAAATTTATTCTTAAAAAAATCGCATTAATCAATCAATCAAACAATCGATCATCATCAATGATAATGTGAAATATGTAGAACAACAACAATGAAATATGGAGTAAATTCCTTGATAAAAATTAACTTTTTCATTGAAAATTATTAATAATCTTTGAAAGCATGTAATTTTTGAAAGTATTTTAAGAAAAAATATGTGAAAATATTCACTGATATTTGATTGCAAATAGTGAAAACAATTATAGTTAAATGCAGTAAAATTGATAATTTTGAAATTTTCAAAAAATTTTACATAAATACTCATTATTATTTAAGATTTTCTATGAAACAAAAAATAAATCCAAACGAATCTTCAATTATTCATGTGATTAATTTTTTATATTTTGCATTTTTTTTTCATTCATTCACATTCATCTATTCAATTATTTATTCAAAAAAAAAAAAATCAAATATAAAATAAAAATAGGACTAAGACATGTACGACATGATAATGCGCTCATATTTCAACAATTTTCAACCAAAGATTATCGTCCA
Organism: Psoroptes ovis; assembly: GCA_002943765.1. Classification (NCBI taxonomy): domain Eukaryota; kingdom Metazoa; phylum Arthropoda; class Arachnida; order Sarcoptiformes; family Psoroptidae; genus Psoroptes; species Psoroptes ovis. The sequence goes on along the minus strand of PQWQ01000011.1, from coordinate 775,728 downwards.
GATTTACATTCACAAACTTATCGTTGTACTGGTGAAAATTCTGTTGGCATAATCAAAAGTCGATATGTACAAGTTCGTGCCGGTAAGTAATGCAAAGATACTTTTTTTTCGTTTTTGTTTTATGTTTAGTCTTCTTTTTTTTTCTCATTAATTTATAATTATAATTCGTTATATTCAAATATATTCACAAAGCATCTTTTCTGACTTTTTATTTGAATAATTCTTTGTTTAAAAATTCTACCATGCAAACGAATGAAATAGAAATATGAAACAAAAAAATTCTTTCATTTCATGTTATAAAAGATTTAAGAACTTTTTTTTTCTTATTCATTATTTTCTCATATGAAAAATTCTTATTTAAATTTTTTTATTTAAAAATTGAAAAATTCTTTAAAGCCATGAAAAATGAAATTTTTTTTCTCGTTTTATTTCTCCATGCAAAAATATAAATTCTCTAGAAAATAATGAAAAGATCATTTCTGAATTCATATTCATTTTGTTGTCTCATTCCCTACATTTTATTAAGAAAAAGAAGACTAAAAAATTGAAAATGATGAAACTGATCCGATTAAATCAGTCAGGAATTATTATTTTTATCATTATTATTATTAAAATTTCCATCATTTTCATAAGTTTCTGCAGTAATTTTTTTTCGTCGTGTGTCTCTCTTTATTCAATTCTATTCCGTGAATTTTTGATAAAAGAATATTATAAATATTACTACTCATAACTAATACTAAACATACACAGACACACACACACCAGAGAATAACCATGGCAATGATGATGATGATGATATGAGCTTGTTATATTCATCATCATCATCATTATCATTGTCTTTTGAATATTCAAAATGAACCGAATAAGAAAAATTCCAAGAAAAAATGAAATTTCTCAAGAATATCTTAAGAATATTCTCTCTCTCGAGAGAATATTCTCTGTTTAATTTTCTGTTTTATTTCTTCTTCCCAATAATAATCATCTTGACACATTATTATTTTTGCGAAAATATTTTGGAACAGTATTTACAGTATATGCCTAAGCATTGTCATGTTAGTACTGAATCAATGATTTTTATCTTTTTGAAAATGCGAGAAAAGAAGCGAATAATAAGAAAGAATGATGAAATATTATCATCATTATTTAAAGACAAAACAAAAACGAAAAAAAACGATGCCTTCAGCCAATATTATTATCCTTATTATCAAAATTCATTGTATGTTTTCTTTGGTGATAATTTTTCTTATTTTTTCTACATGTTTTTGCATACACATCCTCCGAGCTTGTTGTGTATTTTGTTTTTTACTTATTCTTATCCCTATTCTTATTCAAAATTCACAATCTGCTTGTATCCGATACCGAAACAAGAAGAGAAAAACCTTTCGAAAAAATATAAAAAAAAATGCCAAAAAGCATCTTATTACATTTACTTTTATTCACACATTAATAATGTGTGTGTGTGTGTGTGTGCATTTTGTTTTTTCGGCTAACAACCGACAATGAATAACAGGAGAAAACAAGAACTTTATTTTATTTTTTCGTATTTTCTCGTATTCATTCACCATGTCATCATTATATTGTTATTATTATTATTATTATTATCATTAAGGTTTAAACATAATGAAAATGGAATAAACACACACACATATCACATCTTTACAGTTTTTCTTTATGATTCTCGAATAGATTTTGCATAACGACACACACACATATAAGAAATGAAATGAAATAATAATGTTAATAATGTTTAAGAAAAAATGAATAAAAGGAACACAAAAAAAAATAGAAAAATTTGTTTTCATTATTTTTTTGCATCGACACCGACACATACATGTAACACACACACACAAATGATAATATTATCATTATCATTCGTATTTGGATGACAATTTTTTTTGAAAAATTCTTTTGAATTCATTTGGAAACAAGAATTTCCAATTGAAAAGAGCTGTAAAAAAACATGTTTCCAAGCGATTCATTCATTTGTTCATTTGAATTTGTATTGTTTGTGAGTGTTATTGTGTGCTTGAGTGTGAATATTTATTCAGTGTTTATCTCTCCTCATTTTATTGTATCAAAATTCAAAGAATTCAGAATAAAAATAGAAAATTACAGACAAGATATAACAAGATGCTGCTAGTGTCTGTAAAAATGGTGAATTGTGCATTTGAACAAATGCAATTTTGTTTTGAGATTTTTGTCATTTTGTTTACTTATCCATCTTCAGTAAGAAAATTTCAAATTTTCGCAAATTTTAGTTCAGTTAATTTTTTAAAATTATTAATATTACAATGTATTATCGTTATTTATAAATCTCAAACAATTGAAATGAACACTTGAAATTCCTCTTTATTTTTGATAAAAGAAAATTTTGAATGAATATGATTTTTCATTTTTTTTACTCTTTGTCATTCATGAATTTCATATTTTATTTTTCTCAATGAAAAAAGCAAAATTCATTCAAAATGTAAATTAATTTTACCCCGTTTGGAAATGTTGAAAACGTAAACGTTCAAAATTTATAATTAAAATGAGAGAGATGCAAATTGTCAAAAAAATATGTAAACTTGAATTATGTTTGAAAGAGAATTGAAATTATGTCTCTACGAGTGTTAACAATGTCAACATTGTTGACTTTTCATTATTTCTTACATTCATTTTCAATTTATTTGTTATGTCATTTTCTATTATTAGTAAGAATCGTGATTTTTTTTCACGTAGACAATAAACAATAAAACGTAATTTAAAATTAAATTTGATCGATTTTCGATGAAGAAAACGCTAGAATAATATTAAAAATGCAAATAATTCCTAAAATAGGATTTGTAGGTATTTGATTGACATTCAATAGCTAATGTTGTCGCTTAGATTTGATCAATGAAAATGATTGAAAATATTTCTCTTCAAAATCAATCGACAATTATTCAAAATAATTCTATTAACTCCTTTAATACTCTCTTAAGATTGATAAATTTTGATTAACTGAAGATTTACAACAACAACAAAAACAACCAGAAAAATCAGTGCCATTGAAATTCCATTTGTGTGTTTGCTTTCAATGAGACATCATTAAACAACGAAGAAGAAATGGATGAAATTTAATTAATTTTAATTTCATTTCATATTTTTCTCGTTAGCTCAAAAGCTTGCCATTTCATTGCATTCACTTGCCATTATTTACAATTATTATTATTATTATTGTTGATTCAATTGTTGATTGAAATTGAATTGAAAATTTTCAATTCCATTCAATTCAATTTTTTTCGAAAGGAAAAAAATTTATTTTCGTGATTTTCTTTTCGTTTTTTTCTCTGACCATTTGTTTGCTGAAAACGGAACAAAACATGAAAACGAACGAAAATAAAACATTTTGAAAATGAAAAAAATTGAGTTCCATTTTTCGTTGTTGAAAAGCAAAAATATTGAAAATTTTTCAAAAATCTCTCAAAATTTTGAAATCACTTTCATCAATTTGAAAAATAGAAACAACTCTGAGCATACGAACTCACACGATTTCCATTATTATTATATGATGTAGTCCCAGAATGATAATTGAATTTGAAAAAAAAAATTTCATTTCATTTCAATTTTAATTTAGATATTTGTTGAAAAATAAATGAAATCAATTTGTCGCTGAATTCCTCGCTGAAATCAAAATTTCTCTGATTCAAAAATTTTCGAAAATCTTATAGCACTTTGCAAGCATTGAACAGATTTGTGTTTCTCTCAGGATTTTCGTGAATTTGTTTAATTAATCATTTTGAATTTTTTTATTCAGAGATTTTTTCATTATTTTTCTCCCCAAGAAATTTCTTTTTTTAATTTTGCTCGTTTTTCTCTTAAGATTTGTTAATTTTGAATGGATTTTTCCTTCAAGTATTCCATAAGCAAATCATATTGTGTATTTCAGAGGAAAAGAACTTTTTGACTCAACTCAACTTTATTCTCCTTCATCTTTTCAATATTTTTCGACGGTATTCTTTGCAAACAAATGGTTGTTTGATAGTACAAATATGACTGATTTGATATTCCAGAATCAAGCAAAATGAAAGAGAGAGAAAAGATGCAAATTTTCAATCAAAATCAGACTAAAAATAACAAAACAATGAGAACTAAGAGAGAAACCAAAAAAAAAAAAAAAAAATAAGCCAAAAGTATTATCTTGAAAAGTAATATTTGTTTTTAATACAAATTCTTTGAACAAATATTCTTATGTTAAACTTGTTTCTGACTTTTTACATAATAAGAAAGCTTTGAATTTTGCATGAAAAATGAAAAACTTTTCGATACATGAAACAATATGAATCATAATGAATAATGAAACTAAGAAAAAAAACGATACATAAAACTAAACAAATAATTGTTGTAAAGATAATTCGTTTATAATAACAATTGTATTCAAAGATTTATTTAACAATTGAATATTGCATATTTGATGCATTGAATCGCTGTCTGTTTCTATTCATTTTGCATGAAAATGTGGATATTTTTTTTTCGTTTATTTCATCGTATATTTGAATTCCACTATCTTTTCACTTGTCAAAATATGAATTGAAATGAAAATCGAATAAAGAATTAAAATGAAAAAAAGGTTCCTATGAAAAAATGAAGCATGAAATATAACAAATATTCAAGCTGTTTGCATGTATGTAAGATGTTCAATATGAGAACAAAGCAGCTTGATCATTTGAATTATTAGTTCGTTTGCTTCAAATTATTATTCATAAAAAATCTCTGATGCCTATGAAAATGATAGAAATTTTTCAAATTTTTCTCATTTGTTCATATTTTTCACCATTTTATAGTCTTCAATTCTTCAGTCCAATTCCCAACCAATGTTTGACCTCTTCAAATTTTTCAAACTGATCGAACATTAACATAAAAATATTGTCGATATTTGAATTTTCATTCATTTTTTCATGAAATCATCGATTCATTTCTCCATTGGAACCCGGAAAACATTAATTTGTCATAAATAATTGTAAAAAGTAATTTATTTACAAAATGAAAATTTTCCATTAAAATTTATTGTGAAATTGTCATTTTTCACTTTCTTAGATCTCGCCGAAACTAATTTATTATTGAAAATACAATATTTTTGTCACAATTACGAGGTAGAAAATAAAGTTTACCTTCTCTCATTCATCACTTATTTATTTATTAATGTATTTCATCAATTTTCAATACCTTATGAGTGTGCATTTTCCAGTGCTTGATATGACGATGATAATCGAAAACTGCGGAAAACTGTGAAATTCAATTTTCATTATTGATGATTCCGGTGGATTCTTACCATGTGTTTTTCTTTCGAAACATTCTAAAGTCTTCGGTTGATTTTGAATCATTTTTCATCACCACTTTTCATCGTCCATTCATTCATTTTTCATCAGATAACTAAATTTTTTATTAAAGCGACCAACAAAAGATGGAAATGAAAATGATAAAACTCATCAAAAACTGTAAAATTGAGCTGAAAAACATCTTTATTTGTTCAATCATTCATTTCACTCATTGTATCATTCAAAAAATTTCTTTTTTTCGAAGAATTTAAAGCAAAATCTTACATTTTTTGATTAAAAAAGAAAAATAAATTTAATTCTTTGATTGATTTGGTTAAAAATGAAAATAAAAATAAATAAAATGAAATGAAAAATAAATAAAACGAAATAAAATGAAATGTTTTGAACTGAAAATGGAAAACCAATCGTATTTTTTCCTATTTTTCGCGTCTTTGAAAATTTATTTCATTTCAAATCATTTTATTTATTTATATTTTCATTTAGAAAATGTGAAAAAATATTGCTGAAATTTCTCGTGTCTGAATTTTTCGATCACATGTCTTTTTTTCTTGGTGTTTAACAGTTTATTTTTCCACCATTTTCTACCATTTTTTCCAATGGAAAAAATTGGAATAAAAAATCCATTTCATTTTTACTTAATTTTTAAACAGTTTACGCTTGTCTGTGTGTGTGTTTGTATGTGTATTTTTCAATCGTATATTACGATTTTGGTAAATAATATTTTTTTCTTATTTTAAACACAATTCAGATATGGCTAAAAGAACAACCGAAGAAAATAAATGGAATAAAATTGAAATGAAATCGAAATGAAATATAAAATGTTTTATTTGTTTATCTTATTGAGTATGTGTGCGTGTGTATGTGCTGTTTGTGTATCATTTCAAATGAAATGTAGGAAAAATGCAAAAAAATCTGAGCTTTTGAACTCTTGAAATTGAGAGTAAAATGTCCATAATGTATCAATAATAATAATAATAATAATAATAATTGAATAGTAATAGAATATCAATAACACAATTTAATGCTTCGAGAGAGAATCGAGACCATTTTTTTCTCATTTTTCAAATGAAAGTTTTCAAAGTGCAATGAAATTTGAATAAAATTCTGAAATGACACGAAAATAGCCGAGGAATAGCCGCAATTCTCGGCATAAAATTTCCTTTTTATAAATATTTGAACCGATGAATATTGAGCAAAAGTCAAATTCTTATTTTCCATCGAGAACTCAAAGAATTGTGTAGACATAAGGCTCGAAAACAATTGATATTCATTCATCATTGCTATGATTATTATTATTAATACTTTTTCAAAAATTTCATTATCATTATTAATATTTGAAATCATTGAATTGATTGTCATTTATTTTATTTTATTAACACGAACAAAATAAATGTTCATAATTTGGTATTGAAAAATGTATGGAAACAAGAAGAATAAAAAAAAATTGATACATTTTCTTCAATAACAAATAATGACTTTGAAAAATATGTTTCCATTCTTTTCAAAAAAAAACCATATTTATTCATAGAAAAAAAATTGGGAAAATCAAAAGCATTTCTTTGCTTGTTTCAAAAGCAATAATTCGTTTGTTTTGCCATGAAAAAAAATTGAATGATTGAAATCAAAATTAAAATGCAAACATATTGCAAATAGAATGATGATCATATAATAACAATGAAAATAACAAATTATATGATAATAATAATAATAATGATCAAGTTGGTAAGTTTGTTTCCACACCCAGATTCTGTCGAGGAATATATTAATAATAATTGTTAAGTTCAACTATGACTGTTTATCAAACATGCGTGTCTTAGTGCTGATCTGGCGTATATAAACGCTGCGCTTGTTATATTGGCTCAATCGATGTTTACTACTGTCATCAATGATTTTGTGATTTTCATTTTTATTTAATTGCTCTGTTTTTATTTCATTATTTAAACTATTAATTTTATATTCATCAATTATCAATAAATTATATCATTAAAATTAACAGGTTATGGACCCAAGCAACTTACGCGTCACTGTGCTATCATCATCCACATACGGTAGATGGTATAATGAAATAACAGCAGCATTAAAAGGCAAAGGCTTGCTCAAATATGTATTGCCAATTAAAGCAGAGGAAAAATATGATGATCAATTGGACTCACAGGCAAAATTACTATTGTATAATTCAATAGACGAACAAAATTATCAACGTATTAGTTCGTGTGATTCAGCCCGTGCTATATTTGAAAGCCTGAATGAATTTCACAAAGGTGCATCTAATGAGAGATTAGATCGATTATTGATGCGACTGTATTCGATCAAATGGAATGATGACAATGTTCCTGAAACGTTTGCCTTGATCAGGTCAACAGCAGCCGAATTGAAAACATGTGGTAGAGCAATGCAAGAAAATGAACTGTGCTCAAAAATTATGACAATAATGCCAAGTCAGTATGACAGCATAATTAATTCGGTATTGACTATGCGCAAAAATAATATGGAAGTTTCAGTTAACATGTTAGAATCATTGGTAATGGATCAGGTTGATCGATCACAAAGTAGAGCTGAGAAGAACAACGAGATCAATGATAAAGAAAACAGAAATATATTAGCCATGGCACGGAAAAGAAATATTGTACGATGTTATAGGTGCCATAAAATCGGACATATCAAACGGAATTGTCCTATGCAAGATGATGAAGATGACGATGAAGATGAAGATAGTAACAAATGGAGACAGGGTCCGTCTAAAATTAAACAAAAATTTCAAATGAAGACACTTAATGGTAATATGAAAAAATGCAAAAATTAAAGTACGAGCACAACCATGATTGATAACAAATACAAGTATTGCCGCATGTTTGCCGATAATGCATGCAGTCAGCATACCTTCAATGACAGAACATATTTTTCTGAGATCAAAGGTATGGTTAATGATAAATTAACGACACCAGGTGGTATTGTGAATGCAACAGCTGTTGGCACCGTGAAATTTGAAGTACATGATGGCAATTCTTGGCGTCCACTTGTATTAGAGAATGCTCTGCTGGCTGAGGACTCGGAAATGAACCTTGTGTCACTGGGTCAATTAGCTGTTGATGAAGATATTAAAGCATTATTAGAGAAGAAATGCATCATCGTCTATCGTGACTATGAACCGTTAATGTACGCCGATCGGTCGACAGTATATAAGAATGTATACGAGATTCGTGCTCGTTTTCCACTTAAGCAAATTGCTTGTGCCACATTAATCAACAACGTATCAACCTGGCATGAACGTTTTAATCACATTAGTAAAAACACGATTCGAAAAATGGTTAGTCAATCAATGGTCGATGGATTACCGAATAAGTTAGACGACGACATGAATTATTGCATATCCTGTTGTAATGGTAAAATGACTGAATTTGTGCATCCAAAATCAAGTATGAGGTATCATGTGAAATCTGGTGAATTTATCCATTTAGACATTGGCGGGTACATTCAAGAACCGTCAATACACAATAATCGTTATTTTCTTATAGCAGTTGACGAATTATCTGGGTACATTAAGATAAGATTTATGAGAGATCGTACCGAAATAACAAACAAATTCAAACGACTATTGAACGAAATAAAGTTGGAAACAGGTAATGAAGTGAAATGCGTCCGCAGTGATTGTGGAACTGAATTCAAATCGAATAGCTTCCAAGCGATAATTGAACAAAACGGTATTGTGCATCAGTTTGCCACTGTTGGAACGCCACAACAAAATGGCAAGGCAGAACGAAATATAAGAACAATTATTGAACATGCCACAGCGTCTTTAATTAATAAGAAATTGCCAAAATATCTTTGGGACGAAGCAGTAAATCAAACAGTCTATACCCAAAATCGAACGTTGAATTCATCAGGTAATGTACCATACACAGTCTGGTTTGGTCGTAAACCAGACGTGTCCAATCTTCGAATATTTGGAACATCAGGACAGATGCTGATAAAAGGTACGAACAAATTTGAGAGCAAGACAATACCAGTCATTTTGGTGGGATATGAAGGCGAATCAATATATCGATGTTTTTCGAAACAACGCAGAACCATTGAATTATCATCATCCGTGATATGGATGGAAGAACCGATGTCCAAAACGATAACTTTCGAACACAACCAACCATCAATCAATCAACCGGTCACTAATGAGAAATCTGACCAAGAAGAAAACGATGAAACTGAATTACCGGCTACCAATATGGAATCGTCAAATGACACTAGTCATCGTCCTGGCCGCCCATTAGGCGCTAAAAATAAAAAATATGAAGTAAACGAAGAAAGATTAAAATCGTTGAGAAAATTTGCCGGTTTTATTGGTGCACCAAATACATATGATGAAGCTTTAAATTCAATTGAATCATACAAATGGAAAGAATCTATGCAAGAAGAATATAATGCACTCATTGAAAACCAAACATGGGATCTGGTGACAAAACCAGTTGGTGTCAATGTAATATCCGTAAAGTGGTTATATAAAATAAAAGATGATGGTCGCTATAAAAGTTGCTTAGTGGCACGTGGCTTTCAATCAAACGACGACAGTATGGACAATTTCGCTCCTGTAATTAACGCTGATACTATTCGGTTAACATTCAGTCTAATAGCGACTTATGATATGACTATGATACAATTTGATGTTTCGACGGCATTCCTGAATGGCTTCATCAATCATGATGTGTACATAGAACAACCTATTGGCTTTGACGATAGTAGTGGCCGAGTTTGCAAACTGAAACGTGGTTTATATGGCCTAAGAGAAAGTCCTAAGGCGTGGAATGCTCGATTTAATGATGTTGTTACAGACTATGGTTTTATTGCATCCGCGTACGATCCATGTTTTTACTTTAAATATATCGACAAATCATTGACATTGATCATGTTGTATGTTGACGACGGAATAATTTGCTCAACGAACCCTAATGTGCCTAAAGATGTGTTCAATCATTTGAATGAATGTTTCAAAGTTAATGAAATCCAGACCAACGTTTACGTGGGTTTCGAATTTAGACGAAATCGTGAACAACGAAAAATTTATTTGACACAATCCAAATATGTATTGGAAAAGTTGAAAACGTTTGGTATGGAAATGTGTAAATCCTCGAAGTCACCTTGTACTCTAGATGATATGTATGAAAATTCGATAGAAAATAATGATTTCCCATATCGGCAAGCGATTGGATCGCTTTTATATTTATCATGCAAAACCCGACCTGATATATGCTTTGCCGTATCAATGTTAGCACGTTTTGTGACTAAACCTATGGAAATACATGTGTTGGCTATTAAACGAGTATTCAGATACCTCAAAGCAACAGTTGATGTTGGTATCGAATTGGGAGGTAAAACAGATCTTAAACTATTGGCTTTTTCTGATGCAGATCTAGCGGGCCGTAAAGACGACAGAAAAACAACAGCTGGTTGGGTAGTTATGCTGAATGGTCCAATACTATGGAAGACGAAGACACAAAAACTAATTGTAGACAATACCGCAGAGGCAGAATATATTTCAGCATCTACTTGTGCAAAACATCTAATGTTCATTATCAATCTTTTAAAAGAAATCAATATTCAAGTAAACAAGCCGACTATATTTATTGACAACCAGTCAACCTTGGCTCAATTAAACCAACATTGTATTCCGTCTAAACTCAAGCACATTGAAATCAAATACCATATGATACGTCAGTTAATACAAAATAATGTCATCGATGTAGATTGGATAGAATCATCTAAACAAGCAGCTGACTGGCTTACAAAACCGTTAACGTGCATTAAACATGAACGATTATTGCGAATTTGGAATATGGTCCAAGATGTTTGATAAACGGGGGAGTGTTAAGTTCAACTATGACTGTTTATCAAACATGCGTGTCTTAGTGCTGATCTGGCGTATATAAACGCTGCGCTTGTTATATTGGCTCAATCGATGTTTACTACTGTCATCAATGATTTTGTGATTTTCATTTTTATTTAATTGCTCTGTTTTTATTTCATTATTTAAACTATTAATTTTATATTCATCAATTATCAATAAATTATATCATTAAAATTAACAATAATAATAATATTTGAATTATTTTGTTTTGGAAATTCAATTGAATGACCGAAAAAAAAAATTGAACTTCAATTGAATTAAAATTACACAAAAAGGTGTATTTGATTTTTTTTTTTCATTCTTTGATTGTGTGATTTGTGTGTGAAATGCTAACATTGAAAAAATTATTATGATAATAATAAATAGTTTATATTATAAATCATTTGCATTTGTGTCATAATAGCCACAAAATAATTGATCATTTCATCGTAATTAATTTTTGTGAATTTTTATTTTTCATGAAAAACGAATGATAAATGGTCAAAATTTCAAAATGTCTTCTCACGATGAATTTCGGCTTCGAAACCAGCAAATAATGATTGGAAGTTTTCTCAGTCTTTAGTATGAAATATGGAATACATTATCATTTCATATTGATTTGAATTTTTAATTTCAAATTTCAAATCTGTAACATTCCATTCTTCGATTATAATGTTTTTCTCGGAAAAAATCCGTTATCTTTCAACACAAATATTTTTTTTTTGTGAGGAAAACATGGATCAAATTCTGTGTTCAATACAAAACCGAGGAAAAATATTGGTGAACGAATGAACAAACAAACAAAGCGAAAAAATCCATAATTTATCCCAGATATAATATATTAAGTAACATACTAAATTAATAATGCGTATCCTCTATATTTTTGCCATATCAACAATTGATGATGATGATTTTTTTAATTTTATTTTAAAAATATTGAATGGTTCACTGGATGTTTGATCAAATGTATGGACGATATTAGTTTTCCTATTTCCAAAATACAGAATCATTCAATAATCGAGAGAGTAAATATTTCAACGCAAAAATTTCAATACTTTCCTAAAATTCTTTAGCTTTTTAATTTAATTCTAACAAATTGTGAATTATAAATTGTAATTTATATGGGAAACAATTATTACAACATCCCTATTATCAACGATGAAATGGTTTTTGTTCCATATTTTGTTTCTAGTTTGTGTTCTGTTTGCTTGAAATATATAACAAAAAATTATCACTAATAATGCACAGTGTTTCTGTTTGTTTTGTATGTTGAAAAAAATATCAAAATAAAAGGAAATGAATTGAAAATTAAATAAATCATTAATTATTTAATTTTTGATAATATGATACTCAATAAAGATAATTTCGTTGTTACTGAAAATAAATTAATGAATGATAATTCATTCATTCACATAAACAGTAGCCATTCAAATGATGATCATGATGATGATATTATTTAAAATTAATTCAATCATCATTAATTCAAGAGATAAACAGTTGAATGTGAAATATCTGTAGAATATTTGTACATAATTTCAAATATTCAACTTAATATTCCATGATGAACCTGGAATTTTCTAATTTTCATCTAATTTTCAACATTGAATCATTTGCATATTTCAACAAATGCAGAGAAATTATAAATGAAAAAAATGACCAGAAAAAATGAACTTTTTCATTTCATTTTGGAAATATTTTCCCCATATTTTTTATTTCTTCTGTTAAAATTCCTGAATTAAAGAGAATATTCTTTTACATTAAAACAAATACAAAAACTGAAATGAAAAAAGTCCAAAAGCATTCATTTTCGAAGCGAAAATTTTGGTCAATTTGATTCTCTCTGCTTTTCCACAGTTGCTTCGGTTGGAAGTAAATTTTCCATACACTTTACATTCATTATCATTGAAAGTAAATGATGATAATTTTCATTTTATCTGTTTTTCTTTATACTGTTTGTGTGTAAGTAAATTTTTTTTCTTAAAAATGAAATTATTCGATATTCGTTTCTTAATAACGATAATCATAATAATAATAATAGGTTTATTTTTATTTCATTTTCCCACTTGTATTTTATGTGTAAAATTTTCTTCAGTCTGCTTTTGTGTAAATTGCAATTGAAACTGCAGATATAATACAAACTGTACTATCGACTGTGTACAAAAAACAAATTGCTAAATGTGAATTGCAATTTTTTTACTTCTTTGATCATTTTCGCTTTGTTTTTTCGCCTTATTTTTTCGTCGATTTCTTTAAGAAATTTGTGCACCAAAACTCTTGAACATAGATATCATCATTTATTGAATTTCATTCAACCCGAATCAAATTGGTTCGCTTTTTATTCTTTATTTTTCAGCTCTCTTCTCAGCTCTTCACAAATTCAAACGTCTCAAATGTGTTTCAATGTGTCTAAATAATTTGAAGGGAGAAAAAAAAATATTTTTGTGTGAAGCATCTGTCGTCGTCGTCGTCATTTTGTTATTGAAGGCTCTGCGCGTATTGAAAGTTATTAGTTTTTTCTTTTTATATTTCAAAATTCAATGGCGTCTATTGCTGCTGTTGTTGCTGCTGATGCTGGAATTTCATCAATTTCGCTATTTTTTGTTCCTCTGAATTTCTCCAAACATCTTCAAGTGATTTCGGAGATTTTCTCCATTTTTTGTCATTTGCTTCCATCGGTTAAGTTATGGAGCTGACAAATAAGAGAAGAAAAATTTCAAGAATTCTAAGAAAATTCAAGAGAAATTCAAAATGATTCGCATAGTTTCGATAATAAACTTTGCAATGAATCGATGAATGAATGAATGAACTCATATTTTATCATTAAATGCTTTGCTGTGTGATAAAATGTGATAAAAAGATTGAGATCGAATATAAAAAATAAAGTAGAAAATTCAATAATCATTGTTTTTGTATGAAATTCACACAAAAAAGAAGAAATTATCACCCTTTTACTGCATTTGATTTTTGTGAAAATTTTCCATGAATAAACAAAATGCATTCGATCGCTCAATCGTTCAATTTGATGATAATTTGATTTGATATGATTGTACGATTTGATCTTTTGATCGTATCAAATCAAGTATTATGGATAATTTTCACTCGATCGATTCGTTTATCATTATTATTATTATTGATTCATGATGTTACAATAGATAGATTGATCAGATCGTTATCATTTATTATTATTATTATTTTATTGTTATTCGATTTTTTTTTCTATTGAAGATCACCGTGGAGATTAAGACAATGCGGAATTGAATGAAAATTGATTGAACGATTCGCAATTCTAGATAAACGAACATTACTGAATGAATACATGAATAATATAGAATAAATCTACTACTATAAAGACATTATTTTCAAAATTAATGTTTTATTACTGCCGATAGTTGTCATTGATGATTGGAATTTTGTACCAAAGAATTCAAATGTAAAAAAAACCAGAATTCAATTGAAATTTTTTGCCTAAGAAAAAATTGATTTATTAAATTCTTCAAAAACACAATCGAAAATTTCTTGATGAATTGAATTGATTTTCACTCATTAAAAATATTTTTGTAATTTTTCAACGTATTACAACACTTTCATTTTCAATATTGTCAATTAGGTGTATCTGTGGAGGGCGTACGACGGTATATTGGTGTCTGCTTGTGTGTGATGAGAATAATTAGCAGTAACCTTTCTTCGTTTTTATTTTTTCTGCAATCATTAAACGATATTTTTAATTTCAAACTCTGATCGAAAAATGAACCTTTCTTTCGTATCGAATATCTTTGTTTTATAATCAAAAACAATCTGATCATATCATTAAGAATTGATTATAATCATTATTATTTAGTTTCTTGTGTATTGTTTTTTGTATTGAGACTAAATCAACCAAACTTGTGTGATATTTATTTTTATATAATGATTCTTTCATTTTCGTATAATAATTATAAAAATAAAGAGAAAATCTCTTCTAATATTTATTTTTCTAAGCGTAATTTCATTTTTTTAATGAGTATCAAAATTATTATTTTGTCATTCTTGAACAAAATCCAAAGAAAGTAAAAAAAAAAACTCGATCAAAAGTCTCGTAGACTTTGCTCATTATTTATTTTTGCATATTTTGTTACATAAAAAAATTGAAATTGCTTCTCTTTTTTGGCATTTTCGCTAATGAATTTAAGCAAAATTAATCTTTTTTTGAAACCGAATTCGGCCTTGAATTTCGATTATTTGTTTTTTAATTGCGAGAAACCAACAGTAACACAAAATATGAGCTCAAAACACCCAAAATTCTCTTGATGAAAATCTGAGAAAATCTGCTCAGAAAAAAATCTCTGAAAATCCATAATTCTTGAGAAAAATTTTCACGATTCTCGTTTGTATGTTTGTTTTTTCGTAAAACTTTTTCCTTTGAAAACATAATTCACTGAAGAAAATCCGACCGATGATTGAATAATTTCACAGAAAAAAAAGATCGAAAAAAATGAAACATTTTCAAATCTCTGATGTCCACGAAAACAACAAGAAAAAAAAATCAAAATAAACAAAAATCCAGATGTGTATCAATTTAATTCAATTCAATTCGATGCCCTTTTTCAGTAGCTGTTGTCGTCGTTGCTGTTTGTTGTTGTTGTTCATATTTGTTGTCGATGTCACTTGATTCAGTTGATTCATACATGGCATAAAAAATTGATGTTTTTTCCCATTCACTTTTGCTTCATTTTGCTCTTGTCCATTGCGTGTTTATCCAGAATAAATGGCAGAAAAACAAGAAGAAAAATTGCAAATCATTCATTGACTTTTGTTGTTGTTGTTAATATTTGAATTTTCTGCTTTATTTTCCAAGATTTCTCGCTGGCCCTCTACTGTTGCTACTAATATTAACCATTTATCATGTCAAAAACATGTATTTGACATAAATTTTCCATGTCAACAACTAATTCTTGAATACTCAATGGTAAAGAAAACTACATAAAAAAATTGTAGAGGCTATTTAATGTTGTTCATTTTTTTTTATTTCAAGATGTTTTTTGTAGATTACATATTACATATTTTCATTTTTATTTTATTTTATTTAATTCTCTTGATAATAATGATATTATTAATATTAATATTGAAATTAATAATGATCATGGCCTCTGATTCAGTGAAGAAAAAAAATAGAAACAAACTTGAATATTTTCAATGGGCGATTCGATGATGATGATCGAGGATTGAATCATGAAAGCCATGGAGAGTTTCAAGTGAAACCAATCAAAATGCTTCATCATTTAATTGGATGTTTCGACCGAATATTCATTTTTCTGGTCACAAATTTCAAGTTTTAATCATTTTCTTCTTGGCTTATTTTTGAGATCATTTTGTAATTCTTGATCAATGATCCAATGGTTTAAATGATTTCATTTAAATTTTCAATTATTATCGCTTTTTGATTTCGCTACTGTTAGATTGTATCAATGAATAATTTCGGAAAAAAATTTAATCAAAAATTTTCAATGAAAATTTGAATTTGAATTCATTTAGAAAATTTTTTGAGGAGAAGAAATCGTTCAAAATATGTTCAAAATGAAAAGAAAAAATGCATCTAAAACATGTTAACAAAACATAAAAAAATACGTGTCATGAATGATAATTTTATTTTTATCGTCGATTTGATTTGATTTGGTTTGTGAATTTCGCTATGTCTGTTTTTCACATCTTTTTTTCCACCAATAATTTCTTATGTATGATATGTATGTTTTCTTTGTCCCTCTCTCTCTCTCTCTTTAAGCTAAATAAACCAACAAAAAACATGCACATTCATACATATAAACACAAATTGAATAAATTGTCAAATATGTGTGTGTGTTGGTGTGTGTGGTGTGTGTTGGTGTTGGACATTCCGCATTCCAATGTGTTTTTAATTTTGAATTCATCATTAGAAAAAAACGTGTGTGTGTTTATTTCTGATTGAAACAAAAAATGTATGAATGAATATATCGCCCATATAAATAAGAAATTGATGAAAATCTTTCATTAATTTCGCAAGATTTTCCTTCGAAGCTTAAATCGATGAAAATGAATAGGTCTTCATCGAAACATATTTGCAATGGTGAATGCATGTCGAAACATTTCGAAATGTATGTTTTCATTGATTGAATAGGAGACCAAATGAATGAATGAAAATGTGAAAATTTAATTATAAATGTAATCGGAATACAAATAATGAATAATATAATTGCATTTGAATGCAACGAAAATAATCATTTCATTTCATCATTTTCATTGATTCTCTCTGACAATCATCATTATCATCATCATTATTTTCTTTGATAAAAAAATTGATAATTAAAATTGAAAAAAAAATGATGATAATTATTTGATTAATTAATTATTTTTCATTTGTTTTTCCGTCTTTCGTCGTCGATGACGATGATGTATTTGTATGGACGAAATTCATTTGTTTTGAGACATGTTTGTTTCAATTATTTCTTCCGTTTAATTTAAATGATAATTGTTACGTAATAATTGTTTCATATCATTTTATTCAATCGTTTGAATCGCTTTTTGCTTGATATTTTCAACACAAATTCAATAATAATTTCAATTTCATTTTTTTCAGATTCAATTTTTTTCAACGATCCATATGCACTGCATTCTTCTCGTTTAATTTCATTTTTGTCGAATCTCTCAAAGATAATTGGAATTCAATTTTTTTCTCTGCTCATAATTCTCTGTTCAATTTCAAAGCAATCAGGATTAGTGAGTGAAATTGTCTCAAACAGCAAAAGATCGTGAAATTTTTTCCCTTCATTCATCTTCAATCGGCCAATTTTTCTTGCAATAGAAAAATGAATAACTGAAGATCACTGATTGATTTGCAGTATTTTATTTCTTACTCTTTCGCTTGTTTTCCACGTTTATTTGTTCTTAAAAATTGAATTTTTTTCTTCCATATATTCGACAGAATCAAATTCAGGATAAATTGAAAAAAAGATTTGTGTCAAAAATATCAAAAATTATTATGATTTGATTTGATTTGATTGTTGTTGTTATTGTTCTTGAGTTATTTGATTCGAACAAAAAATGGAATTTTAATCATTTTTCCCACTAGTTTTCGATGAAATCATGAAAAAAACACCTTCCTTAATTGGATTTCTTTGACAAAATAGTAATTTTTTCGCATTTTAATTTTGTTGATTTGATTTAATTTGATTGAAAATTGTTTTTGGTTGGTGAAATACGAACGAAAAAGTACGGAAAACGTTTTTTTCAAGAATGTTATTTTGATTTGATTTGATGATCGACTCGCTTCAAACAACACAAATTGTACGCCCAATTATCAAAACAAAAAAGCAAAAATACACACACGTTGACAATGACAGTTTTGAGTTTTTGAATTTTTTTCTGTATTTTCAATAATATTTTCCCGTAATCATTTTCATTTTTAAAAATGAATTATTTTTCGCTTCATTGAATCAAATTTTTTTGGGTTTTCATTTTTCTGGTGTTTATTCCGTTCCAGAATTTTGATGGATGATGATAATGATGATGGAAATTCATCATTTACCCCTATAAAACAAATTGATACAATGTGTAGTAGGGTAAACATGACAATTTTTTATTTTTAATAATTAATATTCCATTAGTTATTTAGGAATAATAATTCCGAGAAAATTTTTGAAAATAAACAAATATTTTGTTTACCTCAGTTCGTATATCATTTCCATACGTATTTATGGAAAAAAAATTTCCGCAAATTTCTCTCATTTTTGATAATTTATTAGTTTATTAGTCAAAGATATTGATGCTGTTGTTGTTGTCGTTTATTTCCAGATATTTTCAGATGTGTTTTTCGCATGTATTTTCAATCGGGTAAAGATGTTCAAACAACCAACGAAAAAATATCACAGAATTTAATCAAAGAATCATTTTCCACGCATAAAAAATCTAAAGCAAATTACAAATTATTGAAATTTCATTATTCGGCTGAATAGCGAGAGAGAAAGGAAAAAAATGGAAAATCAATTTATTTTCTTTGAATTTTCTGTCTTTCGTTGAAAAAAAATATTTTCCTTTATCGTATATGATATTTCATCAAATGTTAAGAGAAAAGAGTGTAAAAATTTCTGGGAGACACGAAAATCAGCAGCCAAGCTGTAGACAGAACTGAAATTGAAATAATCTTGAATCGAAATAAGAAATACAACTCGATAATGACCACCAAAAAAGGCAAAATTCTTCGAGATCTTTAGAAATAAATTGATAGAATGCTTCCAAATTTTTAAGGAGCAGATATTTCAATCGTCGAGAGAAATTCGTTAAACAAAAATGAGAAAAAACGAATCCAATTTGTCTCTGAGCTTTAGCCAATCACAATTTTCATTTATCTATGACAAACGATTCCCTCATATTTTTTGTAATTTCATTTTTTCCACGATAAAAAAATGAAATTCTTTTACATCCACTTTCTAAACGATGATGGTCATTGATTTATGAATTAAAAAAAGCAAAAAAAAACCGAATGATGATGATTTGTCGCCGTTGTTGCCGTTTTTGTTGCTGTAGATGTTGTCGCTCGACGACCCTTGCTTCGGCCATAAATCTAGACTTGTAATTTGCCATTTGTTTTAATTCTTTTGACTCGAAAAAAAAGTCGAGAAAAGACGACAAACAAAATGAAACGAATCACAAACAGTTTCCTCACACAGAAAGCAACAAAAAACAATTGTCATCGAGAATAATTTCAATGATTTGAGCAAACAACAAATAACAATTACATACACACAAACACTACAGTATTAATGGTCTCTTGAGGTCTTAGCACACACACACACACACACATTTATAATCGTTTTATATTTTTTTTTATTTATTTTATCGCATTTGCTTCCATCATTATTATTATCATCATAATCATTTTAAAACAAATAAATCACTGGACATTAAATGAAATTTTTCAATATTTTTTTTTTTTTTTTTTGATGTGAAGAAACAAAGAATTTTCGATGTTTTCAATGTTCACATTGGCTTGGAAAATGCTTCATTTTGGTTTCATTATCATTTCCATTTTCCATTTTTTAACAGATCTTTGAATCATCATTATCATCATTATCATTCATTCATTTATGTATGTTCAATAAGATAATGGATCATGATTTTCTGTTTGTTTTTTCGGTTTTTTGCTGGTTTTTTCCTTTGATTTTTTTCCCATTCTAGCTCCATATTCATTCATTCCATATGAAATTGAAAAACAATTAATTTCTGCGTATTTTTCAGGCTTTTTTAATGAATTTTTTCTTCAAATTTTGATTCATTCATTTAGTCGTGTTTGAGTTGAGTTGAGCATTTGACAAACATCAAATGGATAATTTCTTTTTTTTCTCTCGCTTTTTAATGATGGAAATGACAATTTTCAAATTTATTCATTTAGCTTCTGTTTTCCATTATCTTTGGTTGATATTTTTTGGCATTTGGTTCATCATGATTCAATGATAATGATAATTATAATGGACAAATAATTGGAAAAATTTTGTATTTTTGATTTCTAATTTTTCTATCATTGACTCAAATCAGAAATTCAAACAGAATCAAATGGAAAGAGAAAAAAAAATGAAATTGCGTGATGTAAAAATTATGATTATTTTTTTTCGTTCAATTTCTAATTATTATCATCATTATCACTTTTAATTGTTCGGATATTTTTTGATTTACTTTGGACACTCATTATCGAATGACAACATTTGACCATTTGGTGATGAAGTTTTATCACTAATTTATTCTCATTGATCATTGATTCACTGATCGCACTGATTTATTCCGTTGATTTCCGTTTGACAAATAGAAATATGAACGAATAATTTTTGAAGTAACCAAAGTTCATCGAATAGATAGACATACAACTCGCAAGTGTTTGCACAATAATCAAATGAAACTTTTTTTCATCATTTTCATTATTTTCAACTATCGAAAAGAGAAAAAATTCGGAATAAAATCAAAAAATACCAAAATATGGACAATGAATTTCAGCGATGAATTTTTATGTTTATTCGAAGGAAAAAATAATAAAAATATATGAATTGTATGTCACAATCAATTAATATGTTCATCAAATTGAATGGATAAAACGAAAATTATTCATTTCATTAAATTAAATAGTGAAAATTAATGCGAAACAATGGTCAATGAATTCATATTTGCGTATTCATAACTTTTTTTAATCATTTCCAAGTTTCCGATTCGGGAAAATAAAGCGAAAATTTTGCATTTTTCCGCCAAAATATGATGAAATTTCATCGAAATTAGTGATTCAAAGATTGCGAAATTGATTGTCGTGAATATTTGTTTGTTTTTCGCTAGTTCAAATTACATTTTTTCCTTTGCGCGCGAGAATGAATAAATGAATGCATCAATTATTTCGAATGATTAGTTTTTTAATTGTTGTCAACAACATTAATCAATTTTAATTAATTTTTTTTCTCTGCCATTTAAAAAAAATAATGCTGACAAAATTTGAAATTCTTGCTGCATAATCTATTGAATTGCATCGTTTTTAATTCAATTTTCGTTATCTTTGTCGTTCTTCTTCAATTAAAATATGCTTTCAATCATATTATGAATTGAAAGCATTAGATTTGTGCATTTTTTCGGTGCAATTTTTCCGAAAAATTTGTGCAAAAAATAAATAAAATAAAACAATAGAAAAACGACACCCGAAACATTAAAAAACAATCATTATTGATATTAATTACTATGTAAATTTTTAATTCAATTTAAATAATATTTGTTTGTTTTTTATTTTGCATTCGCATTTTGTTTTTTTATATAAATAATGATAATGATAATGCCTTGTTGAAATTGTTTGAAATTCTTTTCCATTTTTTTTTCTTCACACACACACACGCAGCAATCATAAACAATTTTCGTAGAAATTCTTATTCATTTTATTCAAAATAATAATGATTATCAAATGATTATATTCAATGCAAATTATACAAATAATTATTATTGTCGTTGTTATTATTATAATTTTGTGAATTTTCATCTTAAATGATTCAAGAAAATATTCTTAAGATGAAACAACAAACCTTAAAATCGAAATTAAGCTAAACACACTCACATAAAGTGAACAATACTGTATATTCATTCATTAAGAATAATGTTTAAGAAAGCTAAACAAAAAAAAAAATCAAAGTAAAATGTATTTTTGAATACATTCTCATATGAGCAGTATTTGAAAATTAATGGATTCAAATTAATGCAAACAAATGAATGAATGAATGAATGGATAAAAACAAAAAACAAAAATTAACAAACATCCAATACATAAGATTTCTACTGAACTTAGCTATCGGCTAAGATCAAAAAAACATCTTGTTATTATTGTTGTTGTTGTTTGTTATCATCATTAGCGAAGATTTACAAAAATTTCATAGCATTTCCTATTGGTTTCCATTGAATTTCGCAAATTTTTCAAGTTTGATTATCGTTTAGTCTTATTGTTTGTCACAATTGTTTTTTTTTCGGGTAAAAATACACAATCTTAAGACATTAAATGAATGTATATCGTTTTATTTGTGTTTGAAAATAATATTCGTTTATCATACAAGAATTTTCTAGCTAGAATAATACTAATAATAATGTTGATTATTGTGTGTTCATATATGATTCGTTCAATTATTTTGAATTATTTGCTTTTTACTTTAATTATGAATTGCTTTCACTTATTTGATTTGTTTTTTTTTCGTTGGTTGTTCAATTTCATGATTATAATAAATCTTCATATACATCATCTTCATATGAATTTATATATATAATTCAATGAAAATCTGCTTCTGCTGTTGTTCATTTACTCAAAGACCGATTACCCAAAACCCAACAAACATATTCCATGTTTTTGAATTTGATTTCTTCTTGACTTTTATACTGAAAAATATGTTATTTTTGCTGCTGCTGCTGCTGCTGCTGATGCTGCTTCATCTGTAATCATTATCAAGCATTTCTATATGTTTGAATATGGCAAAACCCATGCCATATTCAAATAAACAACAGCATCCACATGTCCCTAGAGATCAATGTATCAAATGTGTAATATGTGAAAAAAAACGAAGCTTATACATAAATGATAACGAAAAAAACATGGATATTTTTGTTTTGAAACAAAAAACCAAATTTCTTGGTCGTTTGACTTTGAAGAAACCAAATTTTATCCAATTTTTATCTATGGCTTAACATTGATTTATATGATTATTATATTTGTGTTTTTTTTTCGAAAATAAAATTAAATTCATACACCAAAACATAATGTTTTTTTGGTCAAACATTCATAGACAAAACATACATTTTCTTTCGTAAAAATTCATTCAAAATGTAGATAAAATTGAATTTATAAAACAAGAAAAAAACAAAAATTACATGAATGCTTCATGCAGTCCAAAGCTGAATGATATCATAAACTTTTATCATTATTTACAGCATTCATTCAAGAATTCATTCCAAAATTCATTCATTTGCTTTCATTTGCTTGCTGGCAGTAAATCAAATTATTTTTGATTTGAAATTGAAAAAAAATGAATGAATGAAAAGAAATGAAAAAAATTTCATTCAAATGTCAACAATAAATGAATGAAAATTACCAAGGCAAAATAAAATAAAATAAAAATTATGATAATTTCTTTGTTTTAATCAAAAAAACAAAGCAAAAACAGAAAAATTCAGATGAAAAATGCGTCATTTTTCCATTCATTCAGTAATTTCACATATTTTTTCTAACAAATTAATTTAAATTAAAAATTTCATTCAAAACATTAATAGAAAATGATGGCACAGGACATCCATTCAAGCAGTCCATCGTGTTGTAGGCATTTCATTCAGAATTTATTTGAAATTTCATTTCATTTTGTCCAATTTTTGCGATGAAATTCTATGATTCGGTGATTTCATTGGTGAATTTTTTCGTATTTTCTCTTTTTCTGCCATGAATAAATGTTTTACATATTTTATTTTCACTTTTTTCATTTTGAAAAATTTCAAAATTTGTTAAATCACAAAAAAAAGTTAACATTTTTTTTCTCTGTTTTTTGTTGTTTGTTCAAACCTTATTCATAAAACATAAATTTCAGCAAAAAAAAAAAAAAAAAATATTCCTGTAAAAATGAATCGTTTTTAAATTTATTTATTTATCTTTTATTTTTGTTCAGTTTCAAAACTTGTTTGCATTGTTTTTTGTATTATTAATTCAGATGAATGGGAAAAATAAAACAAAACAACCAAAAAAAATGAATGAATGAATCCAAAATAAACCAAAGTAAAATCCGAGTGAAACTTTTTTTCGTTCACTCGTTGCTAATGTTGTTGTTGTTGTTGTTTCAACAATTTGAATCCAAGACTAATTTTGAAAAATTTTGCCTTTGCTTCTGTTCATCACATGAAAAGCGATGAAAATTTATTATCACAAACCCCCCAGAATAAAAAAAAACTGCTGAATGACGACAACTTTGGGTAAAAATAATAATCCCAGAAAAAACTGTGCAAAAGCACTGAATTAGCTTTTGAATGAAAAAAATTTTGAAATTTTAAAAAAATGGAAAAAATGGTTTTTTTTTCTCCAAAATTTCCATGTGTGTGTTTGTGTTTATGAATGTTTCTTTGGGTAAAATGTGAATTTATTTCATGTTTTTCCATTTTATCCATGTTTTTTGCTTGAAAAGATGTTAATTTTTAATTTATTTTATATTTACTTTCTTTGAAAAGAGAAAAAAAATGAATTAAATTATCCAATGTTCACCAAGATAGCGAGAAAAATACGAAAAAAATTAATGGAAATGGCTGCAATGAATGAATGGATGAGTGTAAAACCCTAAAAAAAACAAAAGTAAAATGAAAAATTTAGCCAAAAGAAATTATATTACCCTCGAAACAATGGCAACATACAACAACACCAACAACAACGAAATGAAAAAAACTTGAAAAAAACTTTTTCAAAAGCAAATCCATTGAATGGATAATTAATTTATGATTTTTTTTTCATTTTTGCTTTACAATTTTACAACAAATTGCTTGTTGAAATATTTTTTTTAAAATCAAAATTTTAAATGTGAAATTCGGAGTTGACTTAATGAATGGAAAAAAGATTTTTCATTTTCATTTTTTCGAGAAAAAAAAATGAAATTTAAATGATGTTAAATGGTTCAGAATGAATGAATGAAATTTTTCTCGTTTGAACAATGTGAGCAATCAAGGTTAATCATACATGATCAGCAAGGGATGAAATGGAATGAATCAAATGAATTTCCAAGTAAAAAATCCACATTTGGGTCATCATGCTATCGTTTGAATTTGAAATTCATCATAATTTCTCCAAGTTTATTGACTGAAAATTATCATCATTTGATCTGATTTGATCTGATTCGATCATTATTTTTTTTTGATTGTTATCATTAACAATTATTATTGAATAATAATGATAATAATAATTATTACAATCATTATTTTTCAATGAAATTATTATCGTTTGAACATTATCTAAAATCAAATGACATGATCAGTAATTCGTTTCATTTTTTTCCAATTTTTCCAATAATTTTTTCTCCATATTAAAATACAGAATATAAATTGCAAATCGAAAATCGGAAAATGTCAATTTCCCGTTCAATGTCTATATATATTTTCAATATGATCAATATTGAAAATATTGAAAAATAATAATGATGATAATATTTATGAAACATTACCGTTCCATTATTATCATTCATTTCGATTATCATTATTTTTTTTTATATAAAAATGAAATATCATTTATTTTTTTTTCTGTACTTTTATTTGATTTTTATATTTATTTTTATACGGAGTCAGACATTTATTATTATTATTATTATTTCAATATTAATTCCATGATATATTTCGTTTTTACAAAATATTAATTGATCTTTATCATTTTCATTCTCATTTTCGCAATTTCTCTATCTATCCTGTCACTATTCTTCTTCTTGTTTGTCAATTCATTCATTTTGCAAAATCAAATGATAATAATCATCATTATTATTATTAATGTTATTCATCCATATAATATATATATCAGTGGTTGAACAAAGATTCATTATCGAAGTATACGATGAATTTGTAACCGTAGGCAATTCAGCTTTGTTACGTTGTCATATACCAACATTTATGCGTGATTTACTCGATATTGTTGGCTGGGTCGAAGGTTTATCCAATTATATTTTACCCGATAATATTGATGCCTTTGCTACATTATCATCATCATCATCTTCTTCTTCTTCATCATCATCATCTTCATCGATGTATCGTCATCATTCAGGTATTCTTATTTCTATTTATTTTTAAAAAAATATCCGCATTATAATCAGCGAATCCATTCATTTTTTTCCGATCGAATAGATAAATATCGTATATTGAAAAATGGTGAACTATTAATCAACAAAGTTGAACCGGCCGATGCAATGAAAAGTTTTCGTTGTCAAGTTAAACATCGTTTGACAAATGAAAAATTTTTAAGCTCCAATTCTGGACGTTTATTTGTTTCCGGTATGTTTCATAAAACATTTAATGATTGTTTTAATGATTTTTTTTTCTTCATGTTGCTATTATCATTCAATAAAATAATAATAATAATAATAATTGTTACTATGTTTCCGGCATTAAATCTATTCTATTATCATTATTATTTACTAATGGTTGATTGATTTTCATTTCAAATTTTCAATTCAAACAAAACGAAAAAAATTTCTCTTTTGTCTTTTGTCTCTCTTTTTCATTCTATTGTTAATATATTTAGAATTAATTTCAAGTCAACCACCCAGAATAATTGACACAAATCGTGTGATAATTGCGGAAGAAGGTTCATCAGCTGAAATTATTTGTTTAGCTCAAAGCTATCCAGAACCAACATACACGTGGTATAAAAATTCTGAATTAATATCCGATCATATTATAACGGCAGCAACAGCATCTGAATCAGCAGCAGCAGCAGCATCGTCTTCAACATTGAGTGGTTTAATGTCAAACAATTATCTTATACCACGAATACGTATTCTAGCAAATTCAATAATAATTGAAAAAATTAATCAAAACGATGCCGGCCTATATCGTTGTATTGTTAACAATAGTCTTGGTTCAGAATTATTCGAAACACAATTAATTGTTCGATGTAAGTTGATACATTTATTCATTTTTTGTCTTTTTCTATTTAATTGTCATAAACATATATGATTCATATACTATTTTGTTTTTGGTCGTTATCATTATTTTATCGCTAATATGTATCTGCAACAAAAACAGAAATGAACGCAATGAAATTCCATGAAAATCCAATGGAATATTTACATTTTCTCTCTGAGTGTGTGTGTGTATTTATTTATGGTTATATTTTAATAGACAAAATGATGATGATGATGATGAAATGAAACGGAATTAGAACAAAAAAAAAACAAATTCATTTCATTCATATAACACAATAACAATTATTATCATTGTTTAGTTTCAATAATAATAATAATCATAATGGTACACATACATATCTTTGATGTACGACATGATTTTGACATTATGACAAAAAAAATAGGAAAATGAGCGAAATTCTTGTTGTTTTTTTGATAAAAATAAATAAATATTAAAAAAATATATTCATACAAATGTATGTGTGGAAGAGAGAGAAAACGAAGAATAAAAGTTGAAAAGCAAGAATATTCCATATTATTATTATCATTATCTCATTGTGTATGTGCTTTGTGTATCAATAGAATTTCCTGTGTGTTTGTGTGTGTGTGTGTAAAATCCATCAGCGACGATGATAGCAATGATAATAATGACAAAAATAGGAAGAAAATATAATTTCCAATCATTTAAATATGATATATTAGGTTGTCCGAAAAGTTTTTGTCGGTTATATCGTAGAGAATAATTGTGAATGGGCAAAAACTTTTCGGACAACCTAATATAATACATATAAATGATATAGTTGAATTTGAATGAAAAGAGAACGAATGTGTAATATTGTATTTTTTTGTTTTCAAAATAAAAATGACCAGAAAATGACATATAAATGATTTCATTTTTCTCCGTTCTTTCTTTGGTCCTATTTGGTCATTTTAATACACATTTTTTGGACCAGAAAGAACAGAGGCCAACATCCTCATGAATAGCGATGAATAAATGCCAAATTATGTATTCATTTCATTCATTTTTGAGATAAATTTTAAATGTTTGCAGTCGAAAAAAGAGCAAAAAATTGATTTCTTATCATTTTTATATTTTTGAGGAGAATTTTTCCTTCGATTTTCTTCGAAAAGAATTTATCAAAGATTATCAGTATTTCAATCATTATCATTATCGTTATCATTGTTGAAGCCTACGATGATGATGATGATGATGATGGACTAAAAGATAGACCATAATGGTCAGTCTTTTGTTCCAGAATCCGTTTTTCAGAATTTCTAACAAAGAAAGATAACCTCAAGCTCAATCGAGCCATTGATGCTGCTCATTGGAATTTGACTTTTGTTTGTTTTGAATCAGTTTCAAGATTGAATGCAATTAAAATAAATGTGAAGAAAATACATTCAATCGGACAATGGTATGATTTTGAAAATGAATAATGAATGAATAATTGCGGGGCAGCCAACATTTCTTAATAATAATTGTGGAACAAATTATGACCATATGAAATGCTTGTTTTTTCAAAAAAAAATCATTTTAATGTCCATCTTTATATGATTATATTATCATTGTTGTTATACGATTTGGCTGACAATTCATCATCCTAATCATGATTATTATTATATTGGTATGACATTTTATTTAGATATGTTTCCATTCAAAAATAATAATAATAACAGTGTTTATTCCAGTTCGACATCAATCATTTGAAATTTTTTCATTTCATTTTGATTTCATCCCGTTCATTTTGGCTAAATCATGGCTTTTCTTCTTTGTGCTGCGATGAATTTCTATGATACCTATCGCGACGTTGGATACGATAAATTATGCGATGAAATGCGAAAGATATCAAGAAAGTAAACAAATTTATAAAAACGTTGAAGAAAGGGAAAAAATTTATTTTAAAATGAAGTTCTCCGTAACCTTTTCGAAAAACAACATATGTGTCTTTTTGGTCACAGAGAATGGTGTATTTATATGTTTGTGTTTTATGTGTGTACGTGAGTGTTGGTGTGTGTCAAATGTGTGTTCTGTGTTGTGTTATCGATATGTGTGTGTGTGATAAGAAGCAAAAATAAATGTTATCATATCTTATCAAAATCCATAAAAAAAATAAGAAAAGATTATCAAATTTTTTTATCAAAGTAATACAACGAAATTCTGGGGATATTCTTCTTTTACGTTTCATGTCAATTCTCCCCCCGCGATAGATTCACTAATCCGTTGACTGGCTTGATGTATTCTCGACCATCTATCTCTACCGTTACTACTCGGATAATATTGTCTTTACCTGGATGTACTTTGATGATTTTACCGATAGGCCATTCTTGTCGATGCTTCATTGGTGTTGGCAGCATTACCTCTTGACCAATTTTTAGTTCTGTCGCTTTTACGGGATTCGATTTTGATAAGTACCACAGATACTGCGATTTCCACAAACGTACAAACCTCTCTCTGGTCGATCTGAGTTGATTTCGTAATCTTCGGGGAGTCGATATTTCAAAGTCGTGAGATAATCGATTACGATGATCTAGCGTGCGTCCGAATACCAACTCGAACGGACTGATCCATCGATCTTCTTCTTTCAATAGGGGTCGGCTGTTTACGATCGACTCGGCTGTAGCGAATGCTATTTTTACTTCCGACATGCTCTTGAAGGACTTATTATACGCTAACAAGCATCTTTTAATGATATGAATAAGTCGTTCGATTGATCCATTAAACCACGGAGCCCCGGGTGGCGAGAATCTCCACAATATTTTGCTATAGTCTTTTTTGAACTTTTGATGAAGCTGCTTGTAATTTTCTTGTAGTGTTCTGTGAACTTTAACGAAATTAGTTCCATTGTCCGAATAAATTATGGCTGGTATTCCAGTGCTACAGAATAAATTATGTAATTCGATCATAGTAATCTCGGCTGACAACGAAGCGACCGGAACTAACTTAACCATACGGGATGATAAACAGGTGAGAGCGAGTCCCCAATAAGCTGTACCATTCATTAATTTGTATGGACCAAACATGTCGACGGCCACTGCTTCATACACGTTGAATACCGTGCGACAAGTGGGAAGATCACCATAGGGTTGTTTAATGGGTTTCTTTCTGGCTATTTGGCATTCTTCACATTGGCTGACAATACGCCTTGCCACTTTGGTTAAGCCGGGAATGTAATATTTTTCACGGACGGCTGCGATTAAGTCATAGACTCCACTATGTGCTCTCGCGATATGTTCTTCTTTTACGATGATGTAGGCTAGCGTAGATTTCTTGGGAATCCAAATCGGATGATAGTCTTTATTCCGCGTTACTAGATGATAGATATCGTTGATTAGTACTAAATTTGGATCGCTGTCGTTATAATACTCGTTTTGTACTACTTCATACAATTTTTTCCATAAATCATTGACTGTGGTTATTTCAGGATGTTTTGATTTCAAAAGATCAATCATTTCATAAGTAGAGGTACATTGATTCAATTCGTTGATATCGATATTTGACAACGGTTTATTGTTGATCGTTAATGATGCTACTTCAAATATTTCGTAATTGTAATTCTCATTTAATGTCGGTGGTACATTTATCACGATAGGAAGTTTTTTATCCAATTCTTTTAACGTTGTTAATCTAGAATACATGTCCGCAGGATTTTGTTTGCCTTCAATATGTTTTACCTCAGCTGAAATATTATTCAATATTCTCAATAACTTCAACATTTTGGTTGATACATTACGGTCGAATTTGTTCGGTGATGATCTTAAACGTTGTAGATTGATTTCGGAATCTGAGCATATCGTTACTGGGATGTTCGTATAGATTTTCACTAATTTTTCAATCATTTGTGCTAATTCTAATAGTGCCATCAACTCCAGTTGTACAATAGTTAGGTTGATGTTCGGCGCTAACTTTGATTTTCCTAAGAGATAATACATTTTATCATTTTGTTTGGTAAATACAATATATCCATAAGCTACTTGAGAAGCGTCTGAGAAACCTATGAGGGAAATATCAGTAGTTGGCAATGCACGAGACCACTTCCATTCTTTGATCAGAGATACGTCGCTTATTTGAGCATTTATTTCATCGATAATTTCAGTTGATAAAGGGTCTTCCCAATCGTTTTTCAATATTTTTCTAAATATGAATCGTAGGTTCAATTTCCAAGGATCTAATAAACCCAAGGGATCGTAGAATTGACCGATGAAGGATAATAATTGTTTCTTAGTGGTCGGCGTTGAGTAATTCGTAGGTATATTCAAGCTCATGA
Organism: Psoroptes ovis; assembly: GCA_002943765.1. Lineage (NCBI taxonomy): Eukaryota > Metazoa > Arthropoda > Arachnida > Sarcoptiformes > Psoroptidae > Psoroptes > Psoroptes ovis. Next base: position 744,143 of record PQWQ01000011.1, on the reverse strand, counting down.
TATCGTCTACTGGGTTCCACCACAATCCCAGGACTTTAGTAGATTTGATTGTAGCAGCGAAGTACTCATTAATTTTATCATTGTTGGACAAAATCTTGTGTAATTTAAAGCCTGCTTTTTCAAAGCTGGACTTCGTCGTTTTCATTATTGAAAGGAGTTTTTCCTTTGAATCATCCGCGATCAGTACATCGTCCATGTATATACTTTCATTAATGTTCAGTCCTTCTCTCGTGATGATGTCTCTAATTGTTTGTGTTAATATAGCTGGCGATGATACCAAACCAAACGGTAGGACTTTCATCTGGAATATGATTATCTTTTCATCACGGGTTCGCCATAGGAACTTGAGATATTTTCGATGTTCTTCATCAACATTAATTTGGAGAAATGCTTTGGAGATGTCTCCGATAACAGCATATTGACCATTTCTAAATTTGTTGATTCTTTCCATGACATCTAAGCCGGTGGCGACGCCTTTCCACAAATAATCATTAAGCGATTTGCAGCCAAATGATGCGTTGAATACCACTCGTAATGGTGTCGATGCGGAATCTCTTATGACACCGTTGTGTGGCATGAAAAATCCAGTAATCGATGTCGTTCTTTCTGCAAATCCTTCTTGTTCATACGCCATTATTTGATCTTCGTACTGGTCGAATATTTTTTCTCTCATTAGACGTTGTTGTAATTTGTCTAGAGCTCTAACTGCTGCAGAATAGTTGTCTCTAGGTCGTAGATTTGAGAGAAACGGTAATTTTGTGGAATATGTCCCATTTGCTAATCTTCTGACCGGCATTGCTACGTCGTTATCATCGTCGAATTGTTCGTTAGATGTTAAGGCACATAACAATTTCGTACTATCAACATTATTTTTCACGTGGAATCGCAGCTTTCCTAAAACGGTTTCGATGACAAATATTTCTGGCTGATCTTCTAATAGCTGTGATGCGTTGTCAGTGCCAATAATAATTTGATTTGTTGACATCGGTGTTATTTGGGCACCTTTGATGAAGACGTTTTCGTAACCACGTCTTTTGATGACTAAAGCCGTTTGTTTTTTACTTGATGATGAATCATTATGTAGCGGTGTAAAAATGTTAGTTTCCGATGGTATTACGGTGTTATTGGGCGAAACTAATTTCTCATTAATCAACGTAATGTTGGAGCCAGTGTCGAATAGTATTTCACATTTTTTGTTGTTACACATTCCTTTGAATATAGGTCTTTGATTGATAGCTTGAGAATCGTTCAATTGAACTACGACCGGATTTTCTATATCGTCCATTTCCGTTGATACTATACTGTCTTCACTAGTCATAGATGCTACTTGCTTCGGGGCAGTTTGTGACTTAGCTAGATACAACTTTTCTGCAATATTATGATAATCGGTAGGGTGACGACGTTCACATTTTTGACATACAGAATTTTTGGTCCTGCAGTCGTTGCTAAAATGACCAGTGTTCAAACATCGACTACATAATCTTTTTTCTTTTATTAATTTGAGCAACTCTTGACCTGATGTTTTTTCGGCGCATTCGATGGTCGGGTGGTTACTATCACACAATTTGCACTTTTTAATACTAATAGCTGCCGTGTACTTTGGTTGATGTTTATTCATTGGTTGCACGGGCGTGTTTTCATACTCGCTATTAATTACTCCTTCAATATACTGTTGAAATGTTGTGGATGTGATCGTTTGGTTATGAAATCCGAATCGTCGAACCGATGGAGATACTTTTCTTTTTAATTCAGTGATCAACAGGGATTCTTCACTTGGTGCATCGTGGATTAGCGATGTCACCTGTGCTATCCAATTCTGGTATTCTAATAGCACTTTGAATGGCGTTTCCATCTGTAATGTCGGTATTTTATGCAATGAATTCAATAAGTGATTTGAGATTGCTGTGGGTGAGCCACATGTCTTATCGAGGATTTCCAAAGCCTTATATAAATCGTTAGTACCCGTATTTAGATGCGACAGATGATGTCTAATGTTTGATGGTAAAGCATCTTTTAGTCTTCTCAATTTGTCAATGGGGTCTGGGATCATTCTATTATTAATTATCAGTCGATATGCATTAATTTTAAAGTCACGATAGTCCATAATGTTGCCGCTGAATGGTCTCAGTTCTTCCTTCTTCATTGGCACGTTGGTAATTGTTGTATTGTTAAATAAATTTGGATTTACTATGTTCGTTGTATCGTTAATATTGTTATTTAATTGTTGCACATTTGTCGGATTATTCATGTTATTATTGTGATTCACATTGCCATTTAAATGTCGATTGTTAATTAAATTCTCACTATCGTTTGTTGAATTTGTCGTTGGACACGTTATCATGATGTTTGGTTGTTGGTTAACACTGTTTAAATTGTTTGTCATAGGAACTGAATTTGAGGAATTATCACTTAAATTAATTAGATTCGGTATTGAATTTGGTGACACGTTGTATTCTTGATTTGCACTAGTTAAATTCGATATCACAAAATTATCACTATTATTGATGGTGTTATTGATACTATTCGCATTGTTAATTTCGTTGTTATTAGATATATTACTACTATTCGATGGCGTTGATGAATTAATATAATTTATATCTTCCAATAAACATTCTATTTCAATATGCAAATCTCTACATTTATTCTTCAAATTAAATTTATTTTGGCTAATTTCTTGCAATAGCTCGAACTTTAGCCGCAATTTCTTGATATTCATCTTTACTTCTTTGCCGTTATCTTCTTTTTTTAATTTATTCATAATTTGCTCTATGTCATTGTTTAACTGGAGATGTTGACTTACCAATTGAATGTTTTGGAACCATTTGTCTTCTTCATTAAATTCTTCGTTATCTCTCATTAATAAATCTTCATATTCGTTTTTTATGTTTAAAGCTTCATCAGTATCGCTGAAATTACCTTCTAACCATTTGTTGTATGTTTTCGTTATTTTTCTTCGCATTACTGTGATATTCGATGCCATTTTTCGGTATGATTAATTCTCGTTGGTGAATACTTATACGATGGACGTTGAAACTTTGATTTTTAATGCTTTAACGTTGAACTATATGAACTACACAATTTTAATTACTTTACGATGACAAAAAAATATACGTTGGATGTTACGAAAAACTAATATTTTAAAATAAAACTGAAAATTTGTGCTGCGATGAATTTCTATGATACCTATCGCGACGTTGGATACGATAAATTATGCGATGAAATGCGAAAGATATCAAGAAAGTAAACAAATTTATAAAAACGTTGAAGAAAGGGAAAAAATTTATTTTAAAATGAAGTTCTCCGTAACCTTTTCGAAAAACAACATATGTGTCTTTTTGGTCACAGAGAATGGTGTATTTATATGTTTGTGTTTTATGTGTGTACGTGAGTGTTGGTGTGTGTCAAATGTGTGTTCTGTGTTGTGTTATCGATATGTGTGTGTGTGATAAGAAGCAAAAATAAATGTTATCATATCTTATCAAAATCCATAAAAAAAATAAGAAAAGATTATCAAATTTTTTTATCAAAGTAATACAACGAAATTCTGGGGATATTCTTCTTTTACGTTTCATGTCACTTCTTGAATTTTTATTTTGAAGGAGTGAAAATTTCATTTTTGCCACATTTCAAAAGCAAATCTGCAAACAAAATTGAATGAAATTTGTTTCAAATTTTCTGCGATACAAAGTCTTTCAAATATTGAAATTTTTCCACTTTTTCCATTTTCCACTTGTCTATTTTCTCTCCTTTGATTGCTATCAAAGAAGTGAAAATTCAAAACATTAAAATACTTGATTGAAAATCCTTTCGAGAATATTTAAGTAAAAATTGTATTCATTTTCCCAAGCATAAACCACTTGTGATTAGTGTCGAATTCGCTGCCTTTAAAATAATTTTTTTTGCTTCTGAAATTCAATAATTTATCCATTATTCCTATCAATAATCACTGATAAAAAAAATCGGTCCACTAAAATTCATTATTATTTGATAAATGCTTGTAATATTGACATTTTTCTACAGCTACCACTATCAAATTGATTAAAATTCAATTAAAACAACACAAGATCGCCAAGAAAAAAAATGATTATTAAAAATTTGATGGTCAAAAAATAATGAATTTTCCTGATAATTCATATTCATGGCCCATAGTAGTTTTGGCTTAATTTTTCATTTTTCGGTACGGAAAAATAATAATAATGAAATTCTGTCATTATTCTCATATAAAATTCATTGTTACCATAAAGTTATTGATAATTTTTTTTCTTTTGTCATATAATATGTAAAAACATGAAAATATATTGATGAAAAATAAATTTGATGGATCACTTTTTTTCTTTTTTTCTATTTTTGGTTTTTATTATTATTAACATTACATGGTACACATATACTGTACATACATCGTAATCGATAATAATCGACAATCATTTTTTCATTTTTTTTTCACAATCTTTAAGGTCCATGTTCTCGGTAAAATTTCTCCGTTTTTGGTCAAAAATATTTGATGAAAATAAATTAACTTTCAATTTTCAATCGATGAAAAAATTCATAAACAAAATATTTTTTTTTATTAAGAAATGAAGGGTCATTTTTCTGTGTGTGGTCAAAAAATTCTTGACCACACAAATTCTCATTCAATACTACACTTGAACCTGATCATTTCGCATTATTCACCCATCTCTAAAAGATATTGAATAATGGAAAAATGAAAATTCTGGACCATTGTCATCGACCGTTATTTCTATTATTATTATCAGTATGTGGTGCACATATTGATGGTCATTTGGATGACATTCATTAATCTACTTGCGATTCAAAGGAGAAATATTGTTTTTTTTCATGTCCTTATATCAATTTAGATGATGTTTTCAGCATGGAAATCCTCCAGATTCCATATTTTACACTATTAAAAGATAGAATCATTCAATTTTCGATCCAGTATCTCGGGTTGATTGATTTTCTTGCCATAGATTATGCTTACTAATAATATTTTTTTCGCTTCACAATTTCAAGTGATAATGATTCTTATGACAATATTCTTGGTATTTTTTTGTGCTCTCATTGATCATTATCATTGATCTTATAAGTGTTGAATGACAATAATAAAAAAAATATGGATGTTTTTTCATTCATTCATTATTATTTGCCAATGCCATTAATTGTATTGGCGGCCTTTAAACAAGAAGGACAATTTCTTTTCTCGTCGATGACAAAACATGAACATTTATTTGCATTTATGTTTGCATTATTCATGTCGATATAACGAATCGGGATGTCTTTTTCTTGTTTAATCAAAGCATTTATTCAAAGAAATAAAATCTATTTGAATTTTAAAGGAAGAAAAAACAAATAATGCACAATTAATTGAACATGATCATTAATTATGTTTAATTATTGATGATGAATTTTGAACGTTGAGCCTCAGCAAAACTGATATTTTGGGAAAAATTTTACATTTTTCAGTTTTTCTTATGAGAAAAAATTTTCAAATTACCAAAATCCATAAGCGTTAATCCAATTAAACATCATCATCATCATCATCATCATCGATGAAAATGAAATAGCTCTGAGAATAAACATCAAACAAGCATTGAAAATTATCATTAATTAAATATTTTTTCTTCTTTGAAAAATTTTCAATGACTTTTGGCCTAAAACAAAGGCTCGAAAAGACAAAAGCTTAATTGGAGCAAAAGCAGAGTCGAAAGCAGTAATTTAATCAAGCCGATTTGCTATTTTGTTTTGAAAAATCATTTGCAAATTCAGCAATTCTTTTCAATTAAAAAAATTTTCAACAATCGTGTGTATCGTGTATACAAGCGATCGGCTGAAAAAACAAGGTTCAAAATTAGTGAAAATAAAAAACAAATAAGCAAACAACAAGCCAAAATTCAATTGAATAAAATTAATTATATTTTACTAATTAATTAAAGTTGATATTTAGAGCTCTTTGGGAAAGGATATATCATTCAGAATTTGTTTGTTTATTCTGTTTTGTTTACCGAAGGGCATTAATTTGTGTTTGGTTTAGATTTTTAGATTTGTTTAATTTTCAATGAGATAAAGTTTTTCCAAAATGAAAACATGGAAACATGATTTCATTTTATTGATTTTCGTATTTATTCTGATCCATGCAAAAGAGCGGAGAAAAAATGCCAATATTTTCCGCTCGCAAAAACTAAAGAATTTGTCAATTTGTGAAAATTTTTTTTCTTCTTCCAATCGTTTATTAATTAATCGATTTTTATCGTGTGTCCACATCTTCAACAACAACAACATCATATCTTCACTAATCTATTGCAGCAATTTTTGACTAAAAGAATAAATAAATAAAAACTATTATCATTATTATTATTATTATTTCAATAAAAATAAAATAATCACATAAATGATTTTTTTTCTACTTTTTTCGGTCTGTCATTATACACACACACACACACACACACACACACACAATAGCACCATTAAATGTCCAGATTGGTCTTCCAATAATTCGCATAGAATTGGGACATAGTTTAACATTAAATTGTACAGTTAATGGTGGTCCAATTAAATCTATCGAATGGTTACATAATGGTCGTCCAATATCAAATATGTTGGCCACTGGTAATGTTATCGGTGCTGTATCATCATCATCATCCTCATCATCAACGAATAATGGTATCGGAGCAATAGCATCATCATCATCATCAAACAGTAATGGAAATGGTTTTCGTGTACGATTAATTTCTCGTGAAGTTTTACACATTTCAAAAGTGACTAGAAATGATCGTGGAATGTATCAATGTATTGCATTCAATGATTTTGATTCAGCACAAGCACAAATTCAATTAGAACTTGGTGGTAAGTTATATCGTTTCAATCATTATTATTATTATTATTGTCATTATTATGGTATTGATTGATGTATAAATAATTTCATTTTATTTGTTCATTTTTTTTCACAATATTAATCTTCCACAAAACAATTCAGATAATGCACCACAATTATTATCAGTATTTTCCGAACAAACATTACAACCAGGTCAATCATTATCATTGAAAGTAAGTGAATGAATGCGAAAAATTTTATTTTATTTTTTTCAATTTTTATTTTGCGATTTTCAATCAAAAAGCTAAAATAAATAATAATAATAATATTAGAAAAACAATAAGGCCATATGATGATGATGACAATTGATATCCATATATAAATGAAAATATAAACTAAATAATAAAATTCAAAGACACGAACATCCCAAGAGAAAAATCGTGAAAATGTTCATTTATTTATTTATTTATTTCTAATGAATTTATAGAATTGAATCGAAGAAAAAAAAGAAAATATTATCAAAATGACGATATTTTGTTATTTCATTCATTTTACACAAAAATAATGATAAATCCATATCAAATCAATAATATTTATATTAATAGTAATAATAATAATAATCAAAATGATAATAAGAATGTTTTTGTTAAATTGAAATTAGATTGATTGGTTTTTTTTCTTTCTTTCTTTGCCATTTTGCTTACTTTTTCATTATTTTTTTTTTTTGCTTTTCCATATTGAAATCAATATTCTTCAGCACTATTCTCAGTGTAAATCAGTATCATTGGTATACTGGTTCTGCTGCTGCTGCTGCTACTGTCATTAATAGTGAAAAAGGATGAAATGAAATGAAACGAAAGAAAAAACGAAGCTGAAATTGATCGATGATTTTCTGTGTGTGATGTTCGATGACTTACCCCACAACATCCATATGTCCTATGAAATGATTTCGATGAAAATGCAATATACGCCAAAATGATGAGAGAAATGGAAAATAAAATTAATGAAAACATTATGTTTTTTCGTCATCATTTGCTTGGTTTTGAAATAATTTATTATTCGTTCATTTATTAATTTTATATTTATCAAATATTCGATGAAATGAAACGAATAATAATGAAAATATTTATCAAATATTCACCGAAAAAAATAAACAAAAATTGAATCCATATGAAATTAATTAAAAATTAGCCGAAAATGGAATTTACCGATAAATAAAACCCAAGCCAAACCGAAAAAAATTGTAATCAAAAATTTGACATTAAAAATAAATAAACACACAACAACAATGAAATGAATGAGAAAAAAACATGAATAAATGATCATATTAATAATCAAATATTGCTTCGGGGCAATCAGAATGAATGAATGAATAAATAAATAAATAAATAAATAGATGAATATAAATGAATAAATAGATCAATGAATGAATGAATAAATAAAACCAAGCTAAACCAAAAACCAAAACTAATTTCAAATGCCATTAGCTATGGGAAAAAATATCAATTTTGTTGATTTTTCCATGAAATAAAATATGGTTTATTTAACATATAAACACATGAAAAAGAAAATCAATTTTCAAAGTTGTTTTCAATAGATTCAATTCTACGCAAGAGAGATGTACTAAAGTAAATTGAAAATTTATCGATTTAATCATTTGTTGCTTGGAAGTGAAAATTTTTTTAAAATTTAATTTTGATTTAAATTTTTGATTCTTCCGAAAAAAAAATGTCACAAAGTTTCCGAATCGATTTGAACTCATTTTTTGGCCTTAAAATCTTCACCAGCAAAAAATGCTGATTGATTTTTGATGAATTGAAAATTTTTGAAAAAAATGAGCTGCGACCTTGTTCATTTATTTATTCAAATCAATCGATTCTAATGCAAATTCGATCATTATTATCATATTTATTCGTTGTGTTTATGGCTCTGATAGTCACTGATTTGTTTGTTTCAGGATGTGTGACTATGAATCAAACAAAATTCGCGAAAAAAAATTCACAAAATATGCGGAAGAATTTCACCCCTTATTCCCTTTAAGAAAACAAAAAAATCTCCAGGCTTTGTTCAAATTACTACGACAAAAATAAAGCGAAAATTTTCGTTTGAAAACACAAAATAATAATAATCATAATATTCAATATCATTATCCATGTATTTTTCGAAAAAATTGATGATAATAATAATAATAAATCACAACTTTACAAATTCAATGCTTTGAGTGTTGAACAAATTTATCGAAAACAAATAAATGAATGAATCGAAAAAAATCGAGAAATACAAGAAAATATTAGGTTGTCTGAAAAGTTTTTGCCGATTATATCGTAGGGAATCATGAGAAAATTGGCAAGAACTTATCGGACAACCTAATTATAAATTTTCGATCTTTAATGATTGATTTTGCTATTTTTTGTTTCTTCATTCATTCTCATCTTTCTTTTTTTTTTGATAATATAATATCATTATTATTTTATGATTATTATTCCGAGAATAAATTGAACATCTATCATCATGTATGTTTCAATGTAAATCATAATAATCATTAATTTTGCTTTTTTTTTCGCTTTTCTCTATCGCAAAATAATCAGTCAAAATACATTGTTACATATCACAAATTTTGCTTTATTTCAGCTTTTTTGTTTTAAGTTTCATTCTCGGATTTACAAGAATTTATTTTGATATTTGTCAAATAAATGTGTGTGTGTGTATTGCAGTGAAAATTCAAGAATTCAAGATTCAAGATATCCATTTTCATCGATATTTATTTTTTTTCTCTCGAAATGGATAATAATTTTCTTCTTCATATTCATTTTGCTTCGAGAAAATATAATGAGCTACATTGTTATATGTGTGTGTCCCATCATTATTATCATCGTTATTATCATTATAATTTTATGAAAATAATAATTTTGAAAATTATATTTCATGTTTCATGTTTTTTCGTTTCATTTTAATTTTTCATTGTCTTTGTTTTTTTTTTGTTTTTTTTTCTCACACATATAGTGTATTGCATCAGGAAATCCGATACCACAAGTTTTATGGCACGTTTATGACAAGTTACCAATACCCGATCATTTAAATAGATATAGAATTGGTGATTATGTAACAAGAGATTCATTATTGGTCAGCTATGTAAACATATCATCAATATTACCCGAAGGTTTGTATTATATTGAAATTTAATATTTTTATTTTTTTTCTTTTTTATATAAAAATTCAATCTGAATACTGATGGAATAAAATTGATTCAAAACATTTCAATAAAAATTTTTTTTTTAGACGGTGGTCTCTATACATGTCAAGCAATGAATGATGTATCAACTGTACAACATTCAGCTCGTATCAATGTATATGGTAGACCAACAATAAGACGGATGCCAAATATGACAGCCGTTGCTGGTGAAAGTATTTCAATTACATGTCCTGTCGGTGGTTATCCAATCGATTCTATTGTTTGGGAACGAGGTAATTCCTTTCATGGTTTTTTTATTTAAATTTTTAATGTATTCAAATTCAATCTCTTTTTTTATTTAAATTTCTCTCAAATCGATATTTTTTTCACCTAATAATAACGCTCAGATTCTGTACGTCTTCCATATAATCATCGACAAAAAGTATATACAAACGGTACCCTTACTGTAAGCGAGCTTGAACGTGTAACCGATGAAGGAATCTATACTTGTATTGCACGTAACAAAGATGATGTTCGTTCAAGTGCCAAAACTTCATTTTCATTAAAAGTATTCGGTAGGTGCTATTTTCTATTAACCATTCAAAGAGCTTTATTTCGGATTGAAATCAAAATCTAGTTGATTTCAATATTTATTTCAATTTAAATTATGTCATTTAATTTTTCACCAATAATCCATTCAAATCATTAATGAATCGAAAACTTTCGAAAATATCAACCAAAAGTGATGATAAACATTTTTTGTTTTCATTGATTGTTCATTGAATTTCAGAGAAAATGGATGAAAATATTGAAAAATATCAAAAATTTTTGAAAAAAATTTTTGAAAATTAAAATAAACAAACATAAACGTGCTCGGAATCATTGAATTCCCCTCGATTGATTCAAAGTTTTTTTTTATCGCCTATATATTATCCATTCTTCATTGGATATAATAAACTTCGAAAAAAAAAAAAAAAAAAGCTTTGAAAAATATATTTGAAATTGAATTTTTCATTTTTCTAAATTCTTCAAAAAACGATAAAATAATAATGAAAACAATTTACTTTCAAATTGTTGCCATTTAAATTTGTTACTGAAACACAGACAGGCACACACTCACAAAGATGTTTGAGTAAAGTTTGAATTGAATAAAGTCGAATATATTAATGAATACTTGAAAAAATAATGATTATCATTATCATTTATGGTTATTTGATGCAAATTTATGAATTTTTTTTCTGAAAACTTTTTTCCAATCATTTTTTCAATATTTTTTCCTCGACTATTTTCAATTGGTGTGAAAGGATTTGAAAATTTTTAGGCTGAAAAAAAGTATTCAAATTTCATTATGGAAAAATGAGAAATTGATAAAACTTCAATTTCAACTTATTTCAATCAATCCGAGATGAGAGAATTTCAATTTCATTTTATTCAAAAACCTTAATCATCATCAATATGTGATCATCGTCATTTGTCATTTAGCAATTGGTTGAAATTGGTTACACGGTTTGTTTGTGGTTTAGTAATGATTTAAGTCCCATGTGATGAGTTTTTTTTAATCTGAAAAATTTAAAATTTTTGTATTAAAAAAAATTTTCAAAATGAATTTTGGAAATTTTGCTTTATTTGCTGCAACCAAACGATTAAAAGTTTGTCAACTGTTTTTTTCAGTGTTTTTTTTTCAATATGTATTGTCTCTTCAGAGGACTTTATCAGCGACAGAGCTCTTGAAAATTTATCGAAATTCTGACCATAAAAAATATTGAATAAAAAATCAAATTGATTTTGAAAAAAAATGATAAAAATTTCAAGTTTATACAAATGATTTCTTATCAAAATTTGTTTTGAAAATATGAAATTCAATTATGGAAATCAGAAAATGAAGAACACATTATCATCAATATGAGAGCTACTGTAAATAATTTAAACTTGCGGAGCTGTTAGAAAGAAACAAACAAAATTATTAATGCGCAGAAGCTGTGGGTATGCTTGCTGTAAACTGCGTTAACCACGCTGCTTAACATTACTTTTATTTATACAATTTATAATTTGAAATTATTACAGTTTTTAACAAATTTTTAAGAAATTAATTAGCATACAATTAATTAATATAATGCGGGGAATATTATATCAAATTAAAGACAAAACAGAATACAAAATAATTCTATATAAATTCTAACATTCCCCCCATTTCTTAAAAATTTTGGCTATAATTTTCGCTGTAGGATTTGGTGTTAACGATTTCGTGAAAACGTCCGCAATTTGATCTTCGCTGGCAATCCACATTATATCGATTTTGTCCTTGATTGATCGCACATGATGATAACGAATGTCCACATGTCGTAACTTGTTGGTAATTCCAGCAGTACTATTAATTGTGTTCACTGCAGCTTGATTATCACAAAATAATTTACCATTCACATCGATTTGAAATTCTTTCAGCATATTCATAGTTCCAACAAGAACTTTTGATGTTTCACTCGCAGCGATGTACTCTGCTTCCAATGTACTTGTTACAATACAATTTTGACGTTTACTATTCCAATCTAATGGGCCGTTTAACCAAATTAAATATCCCATTGTAGATTTTCGTGATGGTAAATTTCCGCCCCAATCTGCATCTGAGTAACCGGTAATTTCATCAATTTTACCACTGTAATAAATACACAAGTCTTTTGTCCATTTCAAATAACGAAACAAGTGCTTAACAGCATTAACATGGACATCTAAAGGATTTTCCAGAAATGCAGATAATTTCGATACGGCATAGGCAATATCGGGCCTAGTTTTGACGGATAAATACAGCAATGAACCAATTGCTTCTCGATACGGATACGTTGATTTTTCTCCAGTTTCATTGTCATTCAATTTGATCGAATAATTCATTGGTGTCTTCACGATCTTAGCATCAGCCATATTAAACTGTTCTAATTTACGTTGTATGTATGACGATTGACACAACTTGACAATACCATTTTCTCTGTCATACTCATATTGAAAACCAACATATACGTTTGATGTCACAGTTTTGACTTCAAATGATTTACACAAAACTGAATACAAATCATTCAAATCTTTTTCGTTTGTTGACATTATAATTCCATCATCGACGTAAATGCACAAAAACGTTGAAGATCGTTCAGTAATCGAATAATAAATACATGGATCAAATATCGACTGTTTGAAATTTAATTTTAGTATCACTTCGCTAAATCGGTTGTTCCAAGCACGTGGTGATTGCTTCAACCCATACAGTCCTTTAACTAATTTGAATACACACCCTGAATCATCTTCAAATCCAGGTGGTTGATCCACATATACGTCTTCTTCAAGTATGCCATTCAAAAATGCTGTGCATACGTCGAACTGTTTTATGAACATTTTCTGTGAAGCAGCAATTGCAAACATCAATCTGATTGAATCATTTCTAGCTACAGGTGCGTATGTTTCACTGAAGCTATCATATCGTTGTTTGTTACCTAGAGCCACAAGCCTGGCTCGGTATCTTCCGTCATCTTTAATTCGATAAACCCACTTCAATCCGATGACGTGTTGGTTATTTCGCTGAACTGGTATCCAAGTATTATTTTTGTTGATATTTTCTATTTCTTCATTCATGGCTTCAAGCCATTTATCACTATCAACACAGTTCACTGCTTCACTATATGTTGAAGGTTCAGACATGGCACTTAAACATATCACATTTGATGATCTCAACGAGTTGATTCTTTCAATATTACGTTCATACTGTTTGTTTTTGGTGCCTAACGGTCTACCCTTTGATTTCGGGCTTTTCACAATCAATGTTGATTCATCATCAGTTGCATCACAAAAGATATCATCATCAATTTCACTAAAAATCATTTTGTTTTGGTCACTTTTGTCACTTTTCATTATCACATGATCATCATTACACATTGTTGTTTTCATCAGTGAACATTTAACTTCTTCAATAAATTTAACAGATGATACTCGTTGGATGCATCGTTGACGAGGATTGTACACACGATAAATTGATGTTGATTCTTCATATCCAACAAGGTACACATCACATGTTTTTGATTCGAATTTACGATGATGACTTTTCACTAGTGCTTTGCCACAGGACCCGATGATTCTCAAATGACCTATTGAAGGTTTCCGACCGTGCCACTTCTCATATGGGGTAACACCATCGCTACTACAAATGCGATTAAACAAATATGCGGTCGTATTGACCATTTCATCCCATAAATAATACGGTAATCTGGCAGACAGTCGTATGGTCCGGGCGTGATCATTCAAATTTCTTATTTCACGTTCAGCAAAGCCGTTCTGTTGAGGTGTGTACGGAACACTTGTCTCATGTTTGATGCCTTTCATTCTCATAAAGTCGGCCATTTGTTCATTTACAAATTCTGTTCCGTTGTCTGAACGTAGCACTAGAATATCGTGACCAGTTTCAATCTTTGTTTCACTGTAACACAATTTAAATTTGTCAATCACTTCACTTTTGTTTTTCATGAAATACACTTTTCTATAAGAGCTGAATTCGTCTTTAAAAATCACATAATAACGATTGCGATGAATTGATTCGTCGATTGGTCCACACACATCGGCATGCAAAATTTGGCCGGATTCACATACACGTTTCACAGATTTAGAAGGATGAGTTGTTTCAGTCAGTTTGCCTTCGATGCACGATGAACACATTGTATAACCATCTTCTAAATTAGTCGGTATGTCGAGAACACTTTGTTTTGTTGACATTTCACGAATGCGATCACAATTAATATGTCCTAACCTCTCATGCAACAAACTTAACGATGGTTTTGTCACAAAATTAACACATGATTTATCAACTTTCACACAACACTTGTACAAATTACGAAGTTCATGACCCTTCTCGCCATATATGATTGGTCGGTCATCTTTATATATCACTAGATGTTTCTTCATACCACCAAAGCTAATGCCGTCTTTATCGGTGATCTTCCCAAGTGAAATTAGATTATAAAGACTACTCGGCATAAATAAAACGTTCGTAAGTGTTACACCAGTCCATGATGAATCATTAAAGAATTTGCACTGAATAGTGCCGATACCACGAGGACTGTCGGATGATGAAACTTCGTTGTATCCACTTACGGCAAAAGCACGAGCGTCATCTTCACTTGTAAACAATTGTAAATCACAAAATAAATCTTTGTTGTTGCAAATGCTTTCAGATGCACCGGTGTCGATCCAAAACACTGTATCGTCAGGTGATGATTGTGGTAGAACACAGGCGAGAGCAACGTTGGTGTTGTGTTGATGGTTAGCTCTGTTGATCGCATCGTTGTTTCGTGGACCATTCTTCAGCAATCGACAATATTTCTTTATATGTCCAGCTCTTCCGCAATTGTAGCATTTTACGATCGGGCGTTGTTTGTCAAATCTTTTCTTGGATTTACCTGGCATAGCCAGAACAGCATTATTTAAATCCAAGTCCGCCGATCCCCTTGGTTCATCCATTGCGGCCGTCGATTCGTTGCGACGATTTAAACGAGTTTGTTTTCGTAGAACCAAGTCTTCAACTTCAGCAAGCGTAACAGTGATTTTATCTTTGGACATGACTTCGATACCATCAGCAACGCCATCATACTCCGGTGGGAGTATAGAAAGTACTTTACGTACTACTGCCTCTTCAGGCAAATCGGCTTTGGCGCTACGTAGTTCGGTCACTATGTTTCTAAGCTCAACAAAAGAGTTAGAAAGTGATGCACCGAATTTAAAGCTGTAGTATCGGTCCCACAGGCTATTGACGTTGCGTTTTTCTGCTCCACGATAGTAACCGACAATTGCGTCATAGTAGGCCTTCGCAGTTGTCAAGGACTCGATGCGTACGTGGTTTGCGTCATCAAGGCTCTGCGATATGATTCGCTTAGCGCGTGCTTCCAAAGCACGGTATTGATCATCAGCGTCAGCCGGGGGTTCAGCCAAGACGTGATTTAGCACTTGATGCTCTGCCAGGAGGATGTCGATGAACGTCTTCCAGCGATTGAAATTGCGGCCATTTAACACCACGATACCGTCCTTCACGTGTGAGCCCATAACCTGTAAATAATTTAAACTTGCGGAGCTGTTAGAAAGAAACAAACAAAATTATTAATGCGCAGAAGCTGTGGGTATGCTTGCTGTAAACTGCGTTAACCACGCTGCTTAACATTACTTTTATTTATACAATTTATAATTTGAAATTATTACAGTTTTTAACAAATTTTTAAGAAATTAATTAGCATACAATTAATTAATATAATGCGGGGAATATTATATCAAATTAAAGACAAAACAGAATACAAAATAATTCTATATAAATTCTAACAGCTACGAAATGAAATATTTTGTTTTGATGAAAATATCTTGGAAAAATTCTTGACCAGAAAAATATGAGGAAAAATTCTTAAATTGAAAAAGTTTATACACATTATCATCGATGGCCAAAATGTCATTGGTTCCATTTTGAAAAACTCTAAGCAATTTCAGTGGCTCCATTTTTGGCTACAGACTACAGACTTTGTCTTGTGAAATTATTAATGCTTTTTTCTCAGATTTTCATTTCATTTTATTACATTTTTTCCTCGAAGAGAAAATGTTCACGATAAGCAAATTCATTCAATTTCATTGAATTCATTTCAAAATGAATTCTTATGGTTTTTCGATTTTTTTCCTCTTCTTCATCTTCCATTCGATTACAATGTCCAAAACTGTAAAATAGCAATGTAATATTTGCGTATATTTAAATGGAAAGGAAGAAGCCAAAAGAAGCTCAAATTGGGTTCTATTTTCTTCCAAGTTTTCCACTGTTTATTATTATCATCATTATCATCGATCGATATTCTCAATGATGATGATGATGGTTTTTGTTGTTGTTATTGTCGTCGTCGTCGTTGAAAATATATCAAATTTTCTATTTTTTTGCTTTGTTTTGTTTCGTCTTGTATCTTGTATTATCTCTCTCTTCAATTGAATAGAATTAAAAATCTTTAAGATAAAAAGTCGTTGTTGTTGTTGTTGTTGTTGAGTGTGAACAAAAGCCAACGAAAACGAAAAAAAAATCATTTCCATGTTTTTTGAATTTTTATCTATTTTTCGCCTATTTTTGTCTCCGATTCTCTTTGATTTTCTAAATGATAAAACCACAAAAATTTTGGGCTCATTTTTTTATTTTTGGGTACAAAATTTTTAATTGACATTTTCATTTTCCAACGAATTTCGTTGTTGTTGATGATACTACTGACTATTGGATCGAAATAAGTGATGAAAAATATCGAATATTCAATTCAAAGAGAACGAGAGAATATTGAAAATGGTGAAAATGTTTTCGCATATAGCATCAATAATCAATAAACCATTAGTATTTGTCTTCGTTATTATTATTATTATTATTATTACGATTTGCAATAATTTCAATTTTGGCAATGATGAAAAATAATTTCGATGATAATAAGAATAATCAGAAGAAAGAAATAAATAAAATTGATGGTTTATATGTACCATTTTCTTATTTCATTTGTACACACATTTGTGCTTATTATTGATATATTTTTATTCGACAATCATTTTCGATTGATTTGTTTGATTGAATATCGACAACAGCTAACAACCAAATGACGATGGGCTATATTTTTTCAATTCATTCATTCATCAATCCATCTATCCATCGATTCATTCAAACAATTTCTGCCTTATCTTTGCTTACATTTAAGCAAAAAAAAAATGAGAATAAATCGAATAAGAAATAAATAAATAAATGAAGCAACTGTACATAAGATTTCAATGCAAAGAAATGCAAGTAAAATGTGAAAAGAGGAAAAAAATGGCATTTTGAAAGCGTTTTTCCATGTTTAATTCTAGCCAAAAGTAATACTAAATAATATTACAAATAATGATAATAAAGTAAAGAAGAAATAAAAATTATATCGAGTGAATAAATGAAGAATGAAATGCCATCAAAATGTAAATAAATAAATAAAATATCAGAGGAAAGGAATAAACAAATATTAGGTTGTCCGATAAGTTCTTGCCTATTTTCTTATAATTCCCTACGACATAATCGGCAAAAACTTTTAGGACAACCTAATAAATAAAAACTAATCAATTGTGTGTGATTATGGATTTGAGATTTGATTGAAGCAAATTGTGTGTGTTTATGCTTGTTTGTGTTTATGAATGTATGTGACATACATTATCCGTTGTTTGTTATTTCTGCCGAAAAAACGAAACATTTTCAAAAATATGCTGGTTTTGATTCTTGTTTATCGCTTGTTTCTTCGAAAAAATTGATCCAAATTCAAATATCGCTACAAATTTCTGCCAAAAGTAGCCATCAGAATTGAACCAGTCAAGAAATATATGAAAATTTCTTATCTTTGGATGAAATTTCAATGATAATTTTTCATTTTCCAATAATCAAAATTATTTGAATATATCCTGATATTTTGATTATTACGAAGATATCCAAGAAATTAATTCCGAGTGTTTATTATTTTATTACTCGAAAAAAAAAGAAAAAAATTAATGATTAAATTCTACTATTTATGATTTCATGGAATGTTATGGCATATTTTGATCTAAAAATGGTCGGAAAAATTCATTATTAAACTCTTTCACTTCAACTGTAATTGATCGCTGCTGATAAATAGTATGAAAATATTATAAATTAATAATAAATATGGACAGTTTTGTTTATGGCATCTGGCAGTAATTTCTCATCGGTTTGCAATTTTAATTTTTTTTCTCCTTTTTCTTCTTATTCTTAGATTTATGATGTTAAGGGTTTTAATTTCATTATATACTTACTTACTCAAGTTATAAAAAAAAACTTATCTTTTCGAAAGAAAGAATATTTCATGTATGAAAATGAAATTGGTAAATGATAAGAAGAAAAAAAAAATGAATAATGGAACAACACAAACATACAACTCTTACGTAATACGAGTTATTGATCTTTGATTAAAATTGATAATGATAATAATAATAATAATAATTATGGTTGATAAAACATATTGAAGAAAAATGAATTAATAAATGCAAAAAACAAAAATTCCATCGACCAAATACCATCGAGCATCATGCATCAAGCATCCATTGAAACATTCATTATGATGATTTTTTTGCTTGGAATTTCTCGAATATATGAGAATTCTCGTGTATTCGCTTGTTTTGTTTGGGAGAAAAACTTCACATCATAATCATTGACCATCATCATTATTATTATTAATAGTCATTATAATTATTATGATTCAGTTTTTATCATTATTATTATTATCGAGCATATTTTTTTTGTCCATATTTCATTGCCCATTATCTTATATGGGACATAAGTTCTCCAAGCTCTTCTTATTTCTTATTTCTTTGATTTATACATTTTGTTTGAATTTTTTCATTTGTTTTTCGTTTATGAAGAATTAAAACCATGATGACAAATACCAACCGAACGAATGAAAAAAAAAAACGAGAAAAATCATTATTATTAATGTTTGAAAATGTTTTGAAATAACCACACATTGTGTTCTTCAACGATAAATGTTGAATAAATATAAATGAATGAATCTTCAATTCAATATGAAGAAATTGTTAAGATTTTCTTTTCTTATTCTTGATATTTTCTTTGGTCTTCTATTTTTGCTTTGGAATTTCGATGATACCAAAGAGAAGAGACGAAAAAAATTAAATATATTGTCGATTATTAATTCTTTTTTGGATTCAATAATAATAATATTAATAATAATAATAATAATAATAATAATATTAATAATAATAATAATGGTTGAAATAATAGAAATATTCAACTAAAATTATCATTATCACTGCTGTATACGAAAAATGTTTATTTGCTGCTGTACTTGTATTTCCAACTTTTTTGGTTGGTTTTTCTCCATCTCTTTCTCTTTCTTCATTGCAAAATATGTAATCGATGAAATACTTATTTCATATATGAGATTTTGGGCCTTTTTTTCATCTTTGTATAATTTCAATTGCAACAATAATAATAATGATGATGGCGAATGATCAAAACTCCTGCTGTTTCAATGTATTTAATCATATGATAATGGCTAATGTGGAAAAAATGAAACCATCAGAATGACTTGCTTAAGATTCTAAGATTCTTGATTCTTATTTTAATTATTATTTTGATCATTTTGTATCGAGTTGAAGGGCAAAAATATTCGCGGAAAAAAAATGTTCATGTTGAATTATTAAGAAATATTGAATTCATAATGAATGATTGTTGTGATGAATCATTTTTTCCTCTCTGTATTCTCTCTTTCCAAATATTTCGTAGATTTTTCAATGGGTTCATAGAGCCCAATCGGGAAGAAATACTACGAGAATTTTCATTGAAAAATTTCTGATAATACACGAAACAAATTCTGAAAAAAATTTGACTGGAAAAAATCTGTAGAAAATAATCAAATTTTGACAAAAATAAGAAAAAATTTCAAAGATTAATCTTAATTAGAATAAATCATTATTATCATTATATGAGAAAAAATGAACAATTTTTTCATCCATTCCTCTCTTGGCATTTCTTTAACCATGATTAATACATGATTACATAATGATAACATGAATTTTTTTATTTCAGAGTAGAAAAAAGATCGATATCGATTGAATTTATTCAAGAGTTTAATTTATTAATTTCAAAAAAAATGAAATAATTGAATAAAAAATTGATGTAAGAAATTCAATTTCAATTTTCTTGGTGAAGCACTTCTCAAGTTGATTCACGAGGATGTAGACAGAGAAAAAAAGACAAAATTTTCAATTCATTCCATCATTGATTCATCCATTGAATCATTCACTGATGATGATGATGCTTAAACCATAATCAATGATCGAAATTATCATTATTTTGATCATATCATAACATTCACATAAACAATATAATGTTTTCTTCTCCTTCTTATTATCATTCTCCTTTCATATTTTTGTCAAACATTTTTCAATGTTTTTCAATCGAACAAAAAGTCAATTGATAGTTGATAATAATAATATTATTATTATTTAAGTGCATTATTTGGATCCGAAATTTTCGTTATTCTACTCATTATTATTTTCTGATATTTCATATTATCTCATAGACTCGAATAGATGGGAAAAAATTGAGGAGAAAAAAATGGAAAATAAAAATAAAATTCCATTGAAAAATGAATGAATGAAAGAATATCATCTCATTGAAATTATTATTATTATCATTTCTATGATGTCGATGTTGATGCTAATGTTGATGTTGATAAACCATCAACCATCAGCTAGACTATGGTTGTTGTCGATATTATTATTATTATCATCATTTTTTATTTATATTTTTCAATATTATTCTTCTATTTTCTCCCTTGGTTCTATGTGGGATGCTTATTTTTTTCAATGATAATAAAAAATTTTATTTTGATAATAATAATAATGACTTTTGATTATTATTATTATTTTCATTCAATGCTATTCTTCTTAGCCATCTTAGCTGCATATCGTTCAATCGTTCTTTCTATTGAACGATTGAATATGATGATAATAATAATTTCTATTCCATGTTAAAATTTATTTTGAATTTCATAAATTTTTCATTCTTAGACTTTTCCATTCATCTTATGCTTTTTAAAAGATTCTAACGCATGTAAAGCATTCGAAAAAATTCTGAAAAATATTGAAATTATCTTTCGAAAGCAAAGGAAAAATATTTTGATCTTTCATTGAATAAAAAATTTATCATTTTTTTCCCGTTTTTTCTTCCTTTATTTGATCATTGAACATTTTGAACATTTTCAAAACTTGTGGAAAAACAAGAAGTTGAATTTTTTCTTTATTCTTCATGAATCGATCGATTCTATTATTATTATTATTATTATTATCATATTATTATTAATATTATGATCATTTATTGATTGTGATGATAATTCAAAAGAATTTTTTTTGAATTTCCCATAATTTTTTTATTGAGAAGGAAAAAAATTCTATTCAAAATCCAAAAAATTATCGCTCGTTATTACGATGATGATGATCATCATCATCATTATTATCAAATGATTTATATATGCGAAAACGAAGAGAAAATTCATTTTTTTTTTTTTGATAAGCGGAAAAAATTTGAATGAAATGAAATGAGAAGAAATGATTTTCAATTTTTTTTCGATTTTTGATTTTTCGACGTTGTTGTCGTCGTTGTCGTACATTGAATATAATCAAATTTTTTTCGTATTATTTTCTAATGGAAAAAATAAAATGAAAATCTATTAATTCACAATGGCACCCGTTTTTGTTCGGAATTTGAGAATGGAATTGAAAAAAATTTTGGAAATGAAAATAAAAAACTAATTATCAAGAGATAAATAATCACCCGAATTTTCAATTTTGAATCCATTTTGTTATTTGTTATGAATTAGCTTGAAAGCGAATATATGTAATAATTAATTTTTTTTCTCCCATTTTGCCGTTGCTTTGCTTTGTTGCTGAATTGTTTTTTATTTTCGTCATTTTCTACTGATAATTTGTAATTTATAATTTATTTGTCATGATTCACCAATGATTCATTCATATGCCCATTACATTTCATTCATACATTTGATATTTGCCCGAAAAAAAATTGTCATTTAGGCTAATCGTTTGATTGAAATGGGAAAAATGGGAAAACGGAAAAAATCCCATTATCATACAGTCAAAAATTTACCCGGTTATATTAATATTTTCTGATGAATTATGACAGCTTATCATAACGACAATTATTATTTAGAATGAATGAACGATTATTATTATTGTTATTATTAATATTTATACCATTTAATTCATCATCGGAATCCGTCTTTGAATACAATAAATATCGAAGAATAGAGGAAAAACACCCACCATCTTTGCGTTTATCTTTGATATTTGATTCCAATTTTTCTTTGTTTTGTTTATTGGTTTTGGCTCAATGATTTTTCATTGTTATTGCTGGTTTAGGAACCAAAAAGAAAATTGTTTGTTTTCCATTTCATTTAATAATTATTGTCATATTTATATGTATTTTCAGTAAAATGAAATTTAAAAAAAAAAATACACCATACACTCTGCGCTGCTTTTCCAATATCTTTCGGTATTTATTTATTATTAAAATAATTGCAAAACAATGAGAAGAAGAAAAAATTATCAAATTAAGACTAAAATACTGGAAGAATTTTAGTTTATTTATTTATTATTATTATTATCGGTTATATTAACGGTTATAATGTTGTTGTAAATGTGAATTTATTCTTGTAATTTTCATTTTTTGTTGTTGTTTAATTTTCATTCATTCATATTTGCTTGTTGGTTGACTTCCTTTTTTCGTTGGGCTTATTGTTTCTTTTCGGTATATT
Organism: Psoroptes ovis; assembly: GCA_002943765.1. Taxonomy (NCBI): domain Eukaryota; kingdom Metazoa; phylum Arthropoda; class Arachnida; order Sarcoptiformes; family Psoroptidae; genus Psoroptes; species Psoroptes ovis. The sequence goes on along the minus strand of PQWQ01000011.1, from coordinate 720,808 downwards.
TAATAATTTACATTCAAATAGGAGCTGAATTTTTTCATTTTTTCTATTTCAATTTTCAATTTTTAATCATCATCATTATAATCATAAACATTAATGTTTATGAGAATCAAATTACCGATTATGATTTTTCCGTTTGAATCGGTTTTCTGTGTAATGTTTTCCCTTTATTTTTTTATTGTAAAATAATTTCTGTCGTTGTTGTTATTGTTGTTATCATTTCATATTTGATATGCGATATGAATTGTATCATACGTTCATTCAAGGGAAAGACTGTGTTTGTAACTAAATCCATGTTCGATTCTGTTTTGAAGAATGAAAGAATTGAAAAATAAAAATTAAAACCAACCACCAAGACAAACAAAATTAATTTCGGTTCAACATATTATGAATGAAAGCATATTTTCGTACGTATAATTCAGTATACAAATTACTTATTGCAACCCATTCATATCAGTGATTATTCATTAACAATTATAATAATTATTTTTCATTGTTATAATTATCATCATAATTTACATTATTATGCAAAAATAATGATAATTATCATTGCGATTATAGTGTCGATTGAATATTACTTCAACCGTCTTCAATTTACTGATGATTTTAGCATTCTCTCATTGAAACACAATGCTTTTACATTGGAATGTACGCTCATTTCATACTGGTAGGTATGAAACAAAGAAAATTATAACTTGAATAATTTCAAATTGGCTAAAAAATTTTCTAAGAAAGAATATCAACATTCAATGATAATAATTAAGCAAAATGACAATAAAAAATGCATAGATCTTTCGGTAATCGTAACCGATCATTCAAGGAGAGAATAATAACATTATTACATATTATTACATTATCGATAAATTTTTCACATTTTTCGTTTCAATTCCGAATTCAATTTACTGAAAAACGAAAGAAAAAAATATCACATATTGATTTAACTCATTATCATAATTTAATTTTGAACATTGTACCATAGTACATTCTACAATCATACTTGGTTTGAAGCATTGATCAATTTATTATTTCTGCTAAGAAAAGGGAAAAATTAAAATGGATTCATTTTATCATGTAATTTGATGATAAATACAGAGAAGTTGAAAGAAAAAATGTTTGAAAAATGAACGAAAAATAATTGATGAATTGAAAAAAAAAGCAAAAAGAAAAAATTTTCAACGAATAAATTAAATGTAAAATGTAAATGAATGAATGAATTCATTTCTTAAAGCAATAGCACCAGCAACATTAACAAATTCAATGAACAAATTGAAAAATTTTCTTGTTACAAGCAATATTGTATTGTTCTTCTTCCTCTTATTCTTACTATTATTATTTCAATTTCAATTTGCATAATAACATTAAATTATACGAATATGAAACTACGAAAACTAAAAAAAAAAAAAAAAATATGTTAACTGGAAAGAATTAGAGTAAATTTTACCCTTTCATTTCCCGAGAATATCTTTGTATTCTTTCAATTATTATCATTATTATCATTATTTCAATAGAACTTGAAGCAATTTTTTTCTATTTCATTTGAATTTGTTCATGTTTTATGAATTTAAAGATGTATATAATTTTTTTTTTTTTTATTATATTTTAAATATTTTTCATTCTTCGAGGTTGTACGGAAAGTTCTGGCCGATTTTCATGAGCAACTCTATTGATTAAGCGGAATGAACTTTTCGGACAACCTAATATCTTTTACTGTTTCGTGTGTTTCCAACGCAAAAAAAAATACACATAAAATTAATTAAGTGAAAAAAACTTGTGTTTTAAGTGATTGCTTTGTTTTCATTATTCGTATTATCATTATTATTGTTTAACTCTTTATTTTCGTGTTGTTTTTCATTTATATTTTTCGCTGTTGATGTTGATTATAATCATCATCATCATCATCATTATCATTATTTAATTCTCATTTAAAGTTTTTTTTTTCATTCGCCTCACTTGTTTCATTTTATTATTTCAAATTTTATTTGAATTTATATTGAAATGAAAATTTATATCTAAAAGATATTTATTTATATTTTTCTACTCATTTGTTATTGTAATGAACAAATAAATGTTTTTTGTTTTCCCCTGAATTCATTTCACTTTTAAACTGATTCTTTTTTTTTTTTGAGATTAAACGGAGAACATGTTTTGATAATTCTTTTTTCCTTTGTTTTTGTTTTTGATTTAATTTTTTTTTATTCAAAATAGTTCGTCCTGTGATCGAACCATTCAAATTTCCACAGTCATTACATCAATCGCAACGTTATAATCTTTTGTGTACAGTCGTTAAAGGTGATCCACCGATTAAAGTATGTTTGTTATTCAACCCTTTTTTTTCGGCAATTAAATTTAATTAATTTATTCTATGCATATTATCTTTATGAAAAAAAAAACATAGATTGAATGGTATAAAGATGGTAAAAAGCTATCCATCGGTTCATTAACACATACAAACATTATACATGTAACTGATTATTCAGTAACATTAGCATTTGAATCCGTTCAGCCAGATCATAGAGGTTGGTACCGATTTGAAATAATAAATTGAAATCAAAAATTAATCAAAGAAATTATTTTTTTCTTTTCTCCACATTTTTAATTAAAGGAAATTATACTTGTATCGCCTCGAATGGTGCTGGAAGCAGTAGTCATAGTGCAACGATGATCATACATGGTAAGTTGAATTGATTTGAAAAATTTTAATTACAATTTCTGTTCATCTCTTTTGTTGAAATGAATCAAATGAATTTCGAGTTCAAAATGCAAACAAATCTGATAGATGAAGTGGATCAAAAATAATATGAAAGAATTTTTCTTCCCTTTTTCTCTGTTCATTGATTTTCAATTGAACACAAAAAAAATCCAACAATTTCTTGTCAACGGATTTTCTCTCTCATATTCAATCCATTCCTTATGTTCATTTGTAATTCATTCATTTTTTTTTTGTTCATCTTTCAAATGTTCCCAAGTGTTACGATTGCAAATTCCATGAATTCCAAATTGTAATTTTGCCTTTTTTTTGCCTAAATCAGCAATATCTTCAAATCGAAGAAGGAGAAGAAGAAGAGTTTATAAAAATGAAAAATTCTTCAAGAGTTTTCACAATTTCAAATTCTTTCAATAATTCTTCTATTTGCTCTAGTCAAGTGGAAACAAAAACAAGAGCAATCAATGAGTGAGAGCAAGAGAGAGAGCAATCAAATGTGATATTATCACATTTTATTTTTATTATCATTATCAACTTATGAATTTTTACATTTTCTTCATTATTTTCAATTGTTTTCTCAATTTGCCCCTTATTGCTTCTTTTCGAATTCAAATGCAATTCGTATTTATTTAATTTGTATCAATTGCAAATGATGATAATATCGTAATAATAATAATAAAGATAAAGATAACGAATATAATTGCTCGATTGGCCTATGGAAATGTCGATTTTTTATTTCCATTCGCATATCATCGCAGTTGCTTTGATGAGAATCGTATCAAATTCTTTAGCCTTAATTTAATTGATTAATTCACTGTTGCTGCTGTTGCTACGGCTGTTTCGATTATTTCAATTGTTTCAGCCATTCAATGCTATTCAATGCGTCATATATTTTATCAATATTACAAATTTGAAATTCGTACAAAATTAATAATAATAAAAAAAATATTTGTCTCCAGAGACCAGATTTTCTCTGTTTTTTTTTGCCAACACAGATTCTCATTGTGCAGCAGTAAATCATTTATCTATGAACCTTATGATTGCCATAATGTTGTTGTTGTTGTTTTTTATTTCATTTTTTTTAGTGTAATCCCAATTGGTAGAATTTCTCGTAAGACCTTTTGTAAATGATAACATTCAGTCAAAAATGAATGAATGAATTTCGTTTTTGTTTGAGTTTGAATTCAATTTTTCATATTGAAATAAGCAAAAATGACTGCTGCTGCTGCTGCTTCTTTTTTTTCCAAATATATTTTGTCTTCACTTATTCTGATATTTCCTAAACAATTGATGAATGCAAATGAACCGAAACAAACGATGAAGAATATTTAGCTCAGACGAAAAAAAAACGAATCTAAAAAATGAACGAAAGAATTGAAAAGACCAATTGTAAACGAATCAAAGAGAAAAAATGAAATAATAATAAATGATAATTCAACCAAAATGAATTTTTTTTTTTTTTTTGGAAAAAATGAAAGCGAAAAGATAGCAGGAAACATACATACAGTAAAATGCTCAATTCAAAACTAAAAAATGTTTCAACCATGAAAAAATTTGGTAGAAAAAGTGTAAAGAAAAAAATCAAACAATGTGTAAAAAATAAATAAATAAAAAAATTGAAAAAACTATTCATCATCAAAAATGGCCTACATTGGTATATTTGCTTTTAGCCTTGATATTCTAGTGCTGAAGCTATTGTATTGTGTTACAATGTTAGATGTTTCAAAGTATTGAAAATGGCGAAAAATAAAAAAATTTCTGGCATAAAAATGATAACAAGAAATGAAATATTTCCATTGTTTTTTTTACTCCATTATTTATTTTCTATTTCACGGTAAAATAATTTTTCTTTTATTCTTATTTTTCATTTATTGTTTCACACCAAGTACCACCACGTTGGCGTATTGAACCAATGGATGTAACGGTTGTAAAAGGAAAAAATGCCATCATTGATTGTGATACGGATGCATATCCTGAACCGATTATTACATGGTCACGTGCTGAAGGTATTCTATTGTTTCGTATTATAATTGATTGATTAATTGATTATTATTCAAATGATTTTTAATTGATTGACTTGTTTGTTTAAATCAAAGGTTTAGATATCAATAATGAAATGCCATCCAATTTTAAACCAATCAATTCGAATGGACATTATCGTACATATGAAAATGGTTCATTAGTAATACATAATTCACATAAATCCGATACCGGTTATTATATGTGTGCAGCATCCAACGGTATTGGGCCTGGTATTAGTAAAGTATTAAAGATTACTGTCAATGGTAAATATTTTGATTCGACAAAAATATTTTATTTTATTTTTCCAACATTGTAAATATTTGAAGAATGATAATTATTGGAAAAGATAATGAAACAAAGATAATTAGAAACAGATCAATTCCAATCAAAAACAATTTAATAATCATTTATTTGACATATAAATTAATACCAAATTCAATAAGGCATAATAGATTCTGTTTGAATCATCAAAAATTTTTTTGATCATCATTTCTATTTTCTATTTTGAATGTTTATTTTATTAATTTCACTAATATCATTATTATTATGATTATCAATTGTTACTATTATTATCATTATATCTTACATTCAATTAGTTGCTGCAACATTCGATACTAAATTTCGTACCGAAACTGTTCATAGAGGATTAGAAGCACGAATCAAATGCAGTGCAAATGGTGATAAGTAAGTATTTGTTAATCGTTTTAGCGTTTTTTTTTTTTTTTTGTTTGCTTTTGCTTTTTATATTTTTTTTTGTCTATTCATTATTATTATTATTATTATTATTATTGAAAAGAAGCTTAAATGATAATAATAATGATGTTATTATCTTTTTCTTTTCTTGCTTTATTTTGATTTAATTATCAATTTATATAATAAAAATGTTTACGAAAAATAAAATAAAATAAAATCTAGACCTGTAACAATATCATGGTTCAAAGATAAAGCACCATTAATGGCTACAGAAGATGGTCGATATGATTTAATTGAAACAATTATGAATGAAGGTATTAAATCAGAATTATTAATACGTAATGCTGATCGTCGTGATGGTGGCCTTTATACTTGTTTGGCATCCAATCAATTTGGTCATGATGATACAAATATTCAATTGATTGTACAAGAACCACCTGATCCGCCAAATGATATCAAGATAATTGAACGAGATGGCCGCTCAATACGTTTACAATGGTCATCACCATATAGTGGTAATAGTCCGATAACACATTTTATTGTACAACATCGGCCAGAAAATGGTATGTATTTAGCAAGCAATTAACAATTTTGAAAAAAAAAATTGATTTCGATGTTTTTCGTTTTCAATTCTCTTGAATGAATTCAATTCAATTGTGAATTCCTTTAGGTATAATTATTTGAAATTACATTTTGAGAATTTTCAATTCTCAATATATTCAATAGATCCAAACATTCAAATACATTTACATCTGTTCTTTTGTATCAGAAAGGATTTTGTTCCATTTATTACATTAGAAAAATATAAAAGAAAAATGAATATTTTTCAAATGAAAATCAAAGCATTTATCATAAGGAAAAGAATTGATTTGAGTTCTGCTCTGTTTCTACGATTTTCGTTGGAAAAATTACATGATTTCAATGAGATTTCGAAAAATCAAATTAATATCAGCAAAAATCCGAGAAAAAAACAATTTTAAAATGTGTTTTGTTTGTGCGAAAATTGTACACAAAATAAATTGATTTTGATGAAAATAAAGAAAAAAACAAAAATCACACAAATAAATGTTTGAAAATCTCGAACATCAGACATCATAAGCCTTATGATAAACACTCACACACACATACACACTTAAACAATGTTTAAAATTGAGTTTTTGAAAAATATTTTAAAGTTCATATTTTTCAAATTTTGATGAAAAAATAATGTTAAAAATAGATTTGACGCCTCACTGATAGACATTTCAAATGTTTGAAAAACTTTTTTTTCTAAAAATACTTAAAACAAAATGAAGAATCACTCTGTCTTAAAATGTGTACAAACAGTAAATGTGTGGTCATCATCTAATTTGATCAATCAATTTAATTTGATTTCATTTCAATTTTCTCGAAAATCAATCGCCAGTTTTCATTTGAAAAGTAATAAGAAAAAGAAACTCATAGAAATCAATTAAATATGATCGGATGAGACTTTTTTTCCATTTGGTCATTTGATCATCATTCAATCACGCCTTTTCTCCAAAAAAACTTTCGAAAAAAAGGTCAAATTTATTTTCGGAAGAAAAACGAAAAAAAAATTTGTCCAAGTAATTATCACTTGAAATTCAGTGAAGGGAGAAAAATTATTCTTTCAATCATTTATTATTACTTTTATAGAAAAACAATGTTTCTATAATATATGATTTGATGAAATTCAATTCGAATCTTGAAAAACAACATTTGTCAGTGCTGGAAAACAGGGATGAAAGGCCAAGAAAAAATGGAAAAATATTTCATAGATTTTATAGAAAAGAAATTTTTTTTTTTGACAGGAAATAAATTGTAAAGACATTTTGTTATTTTCTCAACAAGAAAACAAAGAATACGACAAAGTAGTTACAAATTGTCATCGATTATGTTCATTTTTCATACGATGAAAAAGTAAACACTGGTGCAAACAAACAAACAAACGAAAATAAAGAATGAAATAAGGACCAAGAAAAGCAACATTTCATATTTATAAAAAGGTCGGACCAAATAATGATGATCGAAAAATGGATTGGCAATTTTTCATTTTCAATTGACATTCATTGATGATAGATAGAAGAATAACAATGGCTCCAGTTGTGTATATCTCGCAAATTTGCGTTGTTTGTTTATTATCATTATTATTTTTCATCATATAATACACATTCAATAAATCATTCAAAATGGAAAATTGAATTATAGCCTATTTATAAGATGAGATAAGAGTGTAAGAATAAAATATATTGGTGTTTGTGATAAATTTTCAGTGTGTCTTATAATAACAAACAAACAAATCTCACAAGAGAATATATCGTTATTAATATTATTATAATAATGATTGTTTATTGTTTGTTTTGCTTCTCTTTGTTTCAATTTTAGTTTCAATTTCGAAACAATATATTAATTTCATTTCATTCATTATTTATTTATTTCTAGATAAATTATCATCATCATCAACATTTCAACATTTTCATAATTTAACATTGATTGCATCTGAAAATATTGTTACAATTAATGGTTTACAACCAATAACAACATATCAAATTCGTATTATTGCTATTAATGATTTAGGACAAAGTGAACCAAGTGATATTATGTTTATACAAACAGATGAAGAAACTCCTGGTGGTCCACCATTACATTTAAAAGCGATAGCATTAACATCAACATCAATTAAAGTTACATGGAAAACACCGCGTAAAGAGCTTCAATTTGGTATTATTCGTGGCTACTATGTTGGTTATCGAATAATTCAATCATCATTATCATCATTAGCAGATGAATCATCATCATCATTATCACTAGGATCAAATCCAAATATTCAAAAAACACAACAACAACAAAAACAGCAACAACAAATGCAACAACAACAAAATGATTATATTTACAAAACCCTTGAAGTAAAAGGAAAAGATAATTTAGAAGAATGTATTATAACTGAACTTAAACGAGCTTCAAAATATGAGATTATTGTACAAGCATTCAATTCTAAAGGTGCTGGTCCATCATCTGAACCAGTATTTGTTAGAACATTAGAATTCGGTAATTTTCTTGTAGAAAAAATTAGAAAATTCAATTATTGAAATTATTAACTATCACCACATTTGAATAGATCCACCGATTGCCGCAACATTACAAGTTACTGAAGTGACATTTAATTTTATACGATTATCATGGTCAATGTTGTCCGATCAAATTATATCTGGTAAATTTTTTTGAAAATTTTCTTATGTCAATTTTCTTATATTCAATTCACAATTTTCTTCCATTCTTAAAAGGCTATATTTTACATTATAAACGTGAATCAAGTGATTGGCGTGAACTAAAATTATCAAACATCAATACATTTACGCATGAAAATTTACGTTGCGGTACACGATATCAGTATTATTTGGTCGGTTTTAATTCAGCCGGTAAAGGTGATCCTAGTCAAGTTGTTTCGGCCAGGACCGATGGTACTTGTAAGTGAAATTTAAGTTTTATTTCATTTTTTTCATCTCCAAAAGCCATAAATATTCTTCGATCAGACCAAATCAAAATCGAAGATGAGAATCTAATCCAACCGAAAATGGTGTTCAAATTTCAATATTCACTTCAAAGAATCACAAAAAAAACGATTTGTTGATATTACATGTGTTGTATTGGTGAAATTTTGAACAATAAAATTCTAATATATACACAAAATGAAATGATGATACATTTTACAATAAACAAAAGTGAAATTTCGTTAGTTTTCTATTCATAGAAATTTGATATAAACAAATGTGAATTTGTTTATGCAAAAAAAACTTGAAACAAAATGTTTTTACAAAACAAGAAAACGTGATTTGCAAAAATAAATGGCAAAATTCATGCAAATCCAATGAATGAATGAATGTGATTCATGTATAAACTAATATGTTTAGCTTTGAACAATCAATGAACAACAACAATAAATAATGTGATTTGATTTGATTTTTCGCTCTTCTTTTTTTGAAATTGAATAATTCAAATACAATAACGATGATTATAATCGTTGAATCTTGATGATTTATCTTCATAATTTAAATGTAATTGTGTGATTTCTATGATTATTTCTATTATATTTTTGTTTATTGAAATTATGGGGAAAAAAATTTTTTTTTTTCAAATCAAAGAAATTAATCGATTTGAATTTTCCTATTTGACTTTTTGATTATCAAAGAAAAATTTTGTGAAAAAAAGCAATTTCCAATTTTGAAATATTTTTCAAGAATTCTTTCAGAAAAATTCTTGTCATAAAATATTCAAAAAATATATTTTTCCCCACACAAACATCTATTATTAAGGGGATTTAAATGAAATTGATCATCATTTTTCTGTGGTCGATGCTATTGTCAATGTTGTTATTATTATTATTGTTATAACAATCATCTAACATTCGGAAAGCATCATCATCATCATTATCATTCATTAATGTGAAATGCGTGTGGTTTGAAATTGAGAGAAAAAAATAATGGAATAAAACATTTAAAATACTCAAAAATACAAATAATAATAATATTAGAAAATAATGATCGAAATTCTTGAATTCTTTAATATTTTTAATATTAAAAATTTTGAATGAAAAAATGAAAATATTTTCTTCAATTTATTTTCTCATATTTTCAAATTATTTTTTTTTCAAATGAATTTCAATAAAATATATGGAAAAATATATTAAATTAAATATCATTTGCCATCATCCTTCGAGAGAACAAATGAAAAAATTCTCCATTCAAACAACGATTTAGTCAGAGTCAGAATAATAATGAATTTTTTAAGAATTTCTTGGATGAAAAATATGAATGAAAGAAAAATATGTAATTTCAAATTATTTTGTATGTGTGTGTGTGTGTGTGTGTGTGTGTGTGTGTGTGTGTGTGTGTGTGTATGGTTATAAGAGAAATAATGAGATTTTCTCTCCCTTTCTCTGTGTAGGCTTTCACATTCATTTTTCGTTGTTTCCTTAAGATTCCTTCCTTACAACAATGATGATGATGATGATGGTACACAGGAAATGTCAAAAAATATTTGAATATCTATTTGACATCAGCAGCAGCGATGACAAAGCTGTTCAAAACCATAGAAAGTCAAAAAAAAAAAAAAAAAAAAAATTATCATTCAAAGACATTTGTTTGTTGTTCAAAATTGGAGAAACGAAAAACGAAGAATTTTGGAATTTGATTTTCAATTTTCATAAAAATATATTTTCCCCTTCACATTCTTCATATGATAATTTACACAAACACACACACATAAACACACCAAGAATATTATCATTATCATTATTATTAATATGTCTATAATAATGGATGTTTTCATGTGTGTGTATGTGTGTGTGTTTAATAATAATATTCTTCAACACAAGATGATGTATATTATATTATGAAATGGTTTGAAAAATTGATTATTATTGAAATTTTCAATAATAATAATAATAATAACTGTGATAATGATAATAATAATAAAAATAAAATTATCATTATCATAATAATAATAATAATAATGGTATTTCGATTAGAATTAAGAAAGGAAGGGAGAGAGAAAAAATTATTCAATTTTTTTCTAATTTTATTGATATCAATAATCGATTTGTTTTGGTTGTTTGATGTTGTTGTTGAAAGGTCATTGAATTTCACTTGTTGTCGATTATGTTTTTTTGATTGTTATTCGATTATTATTATTGATATCAGTATTTTGCTATCATTAAAAATTCTATTGTCATCAACAATCATTATGCCACCAAATATGCCACCGAAAAAAAAATTGTGGTTGGTGGTAAAAATAGATCAAGTACATTTGAAAGCGATAGCGAAAATTTCCGACCAACGAAAAAAGCCATTAAAATTTGTTCAAGTAGAAATATAATTTGATGAAAAATTTTTTTCCAACGAATGATTTTGAACAAATAATAATGAATCAAATGATGAATAGAATATGATAATTGATGTTTTATTTATTTATGTTTTTCCCCACTTGCAAATGATTTTTCCCTCGTTTTTTCTGCTGTTGATAATCGAGCACAATGTACATGCATCAAGTCTTATCCGACTCAAATACAAATTGAATGATTATCCATTGTTCATTGTTCAAAATTTGAAAAAATGAGAACAAAAAATGAGATTAAAAATCAAAAAATGAAATTGATAAGTGAAAATAATTGAAATCAATGGCAAATCGCATAGAAAATATCATCGATTTCATGATTTTCTTTTAAAATTTCTCAAATATCATCATGTTTATTGCTAATATTATTATTATTATTGGTATTATCACTGCTATTTACAATATTTTTAAAAAATTTTGAAATTAAATTGTCGAAAATAAAATAAATCAAGAATAATTTATGCTTGCAGGAATATTTTTTCTTTTTTATTATCATTTCATTTCATTTCATTTTATTTTCTTATTCAATTTCATTTCATTCCATTTCGTTTTTCAACTAAAAACTTTCTTGTTCAAAAGATTTCTTATAAATGTGTGTGTGTGTGCGTGTGTTTGTGCCCAATGCACACACATCACCAAAACGAAATTAAATAAATAAATCTGTACCAATATCTGTACAAATATGACTTTTTAATGGTTTTTTTTTCTTTTGGATGTGTTTACAATTTATTATTAAATAAATTTATTTTCATTTCATTTTTTTGAGATTTTTTTTTGTTGAATTTTTTTTCAAATAAAATCAAAATAAACATTCAATTTTTTTAAACATAAATACACCACCGACACACACACACAAACATCAAATAGAAATCCATTCGTAGATATTTTATTTTATTTCTTTTGTCGATGATTTGATTTGATAATGATAATAAAATTCAAATATAAATGAATTTTAGTCTAAAATATTATTTGATATTTGACCAAAATTTAATTTTGAATAAACATTTTTTTCAAAATAAAATGGACTAAAATCAAATAAGAATACATATTATTGAGTTTCCATAAAAATTTCAAAATTGAAAATTTCCAAATAATTCATTTTGCTGTTTTCTTGTCTGTCATTTCGTAATATTTTCATTTTGTTTGACCAACAAATAATAACCAATTCATGACCTGCAAACACTCGAAATTGATTTCAAAGAAATTCTTCTCGAAATTCTTCAAAGATTTTGATTGGCTTGAAATTGTAGAAAATTGATTTGACATTTTTAAAAAATCTAAAAAAACCCAAAAAAAAATTTGATTATATTTCGATTGAAAATTATTTGAAAATTTCACTGAGAAATTTTGATAATCGATGAATTTCTTGAAAATCTTTTTTGGCTGCAAAGAATTGGCCAGAAAAAAAATTGTCATAAATCTTGCAAATTCATGCATATAATTGTTTTGAAAACAAGGTTTTTCTCCGATTTTCATTCGGAATTTTTATTGTTTGTATAATTGAATTCTAGAATCGTGTTTGTGTAACACCTGGATTTTATTCTTGAATCTTGAAAGTTGTTATTTTGAAAGAATAATTTATTTCTTACATGTATTCATGTTTTACATTGAAACATTGATTATTATTATCATCATTCTTAAAAACAAGTCAATTTTACGCGAAAAAATTAAAGAAATAAAAGACGATATTTTGTCTAATAAGAAATGTAATAACAAGACAACTTTCTTGTGTCCATTTCTTGGATTCTGATAATAAATATTAGTTCACTATTTTTTTATTCTGAGAAAACAAGAAATTTTCGCTTCTTACGATTGATGGATTCTTTAGAAAGAATAATGGAAATGTCCTCTTACATTTATCAATGGTGTATTTGTGTGTTCATTTATTTATTATGACCATTTGACACATTTACAAAAATTATTATTATTTTTTGGATGAGATAAATAAGAAAATGTTTCAGTAGTTTTTTTTTAGTATGGATAATGTCAATGGCAATGAATTTTCTTCTGGGAAGATATCATGGAAATTTATTCGTTTATTTATTTCTATTTAAAAATTTTAAACAAAGAATTGATAAATAAAACATTCATTGTATTTTGTATTGTCATTTCAATGCATACATCCAACGAAAGCATAGCCCTTTTTTCTTCAAAAAAAAAAAAAAAAAAAAAAATAGATAAATCTTTTATTTTTATATCGTTTTTGGTGTTTTTTCCATATAGTTATTGCTTCAATATATAATTAATTTCATTCATTTTTTTTCTTTTATTATTCTTAGCTCCAGTTGCTCCAGATAAGAATTCATTACTTTCGGTCAATTACACAATGGTAACCATTTATCTTGATTCATTTCATGACGGTAAGTTTTTCTTTTAATATTTATGTTTCATTTTTTCAATACTCAAAATTTGTATTTCGATTATTTTGTTTCATAAAAATTTTATTTTTTTCCCGATTAATAAATACGAATAATTCATGGATGAAATCATTAATTCAATGACAAATCATTTGAAAAAAAAATTGAAAATAGGCGGATGTAAAATAAACAATTTTGAGGTCATGTATAAAACTGATCGATTACATAATTGGACACCATTGACAATGTCTGATCAACGAACCATTGTTTTGAATGATTTAATACCTGGACATAAATATCAAATTCGTGTGACGGCTTTCAATGAAGCTGGTAGTACGGAAGCTGAATATCATTTTATGACGCCGGCAGCTTCGCTACAAAGTATGAAATTCCTGATTTGATGATTATATAAATTTTATTGATTTCCTCCAAACTTTTTGTCTGGTTCCCAAATCCCATTCACCTCTTTAAAAGATGACCAAGCAATTATTTTGATGGGTTCACGATCAACATCATCGATACCATTTTATGCGGATGTGCTTGTCGTTGTTCCGTCAGTTATTTCATTTGTTGTTATCGTTGTGTTATTATCACTTGTTTATATCATATTTACTCGTAAGCCTCGACATACGAATAACATTTATGGTAAGCTTTTAAAATGACTTTATGCCGACAATCAATTGAAATTAATTCGTGTCACATTTAAGGTAATTTCAATGATCAAAATAAATTCACAGCCGAATCAACAAATGAATCAGTGATTATGGGTGAATTAGAAGCCAAATATATGAACAATTTAAATGGCAGCATGATCAATACAAATACCAATAATTCTATGAATAGTAGTAAAAATAGTAATAATACTGATCTTAAAAGTTATCCAAACACAAATAATGGTGGTGGTGGTGGATGTTTGTCTGCAATGAATCCAAATTTAATCCATTTTCAAAGTCCATATGCAATGACAAACATACAGGAAAAAGCAATGAATGAAGAGAGATATCCATTGAATCATTTGAATATGTCACCGATGAAAGGAGCAAATGTAAATTTCGTTGATCAAATTATTATCACCGTGATTTTTTACAAATATTTATTTGGTTTTATTTTTTTATTTTTGAAACAGTATACATTAGAGCATGATGGTGGAATATATGCAACTGTCAAACGAACACCAAGAGCACCAAGATCTGATGTTCACATCTATCAATTTCCTCGTATGACTCATGTTAAACCACCTTATCGATTATGATTTAGATATTGAAGCACATGGCCCTTTACAGCCAACCTTTAGAGATACCTGTAGATAACCATGATATGCCTGAAATAGACCACCATCTTGTAGTCTACTTATTTTATTTTATTTTATTCTGTACATAGTTTATACCTTTTGTATGTAGTTTTCATTTTTTCTTCATTATTTGATTTCTCAAAAATGACTTATTTTTTTCAAATTTTTTTCTATCCAAGGTGGTTCTGCAATGGCAACAACAACTGTTGCCACAACAAATGATATAATCGATACAGGATCATTTGATTCATTAACACCAAGCAGTAATGGATGTTTAAAATCGAACAATAATGACAATGATAATAATTTAGGCGGATCATCATCAACATCATCAAGTACGACCAATAATTTTGCTAATAATCAAAATACCAATACTACTACTGCCAATTGGCGTACAAGATTCGATGCAAATGATCATCATCAACAACATCAAGGAACAAAAACAATGGCTCATGTGAAAAAATTGAATGAAATACAATATGGTTTCAAATCATTGTTTCATGAATGATCGATTAATTTTATTACATGAAAATATTTATTAATTGAAAAATATATTTTACAATTTTTAAAAAATTTAAAAAATAAATAAAATTGTTTGTGTTGATAATTTATCTGATACATGAGTTTAATAAGTATGAAAAGGCTTTGACATTTATTGGACCTCTCATTTTAATCTCAAATTTATTGCCAAAATTATGAAAGTGATTTGAACTGCATTTGCACTGTTGATAATCAAGTTCATTATCGATATTAATTGTTAAAATTTGAATGAACCCATTTTCTTATAATTAGTACATTATACTTCTATTGTATTATTATATTTGTACATCTCAATTATACTTGAGAAACATGAGTGAGTGTCAACCTTGAACGTGATGGTTAATGAAATCTTAAATTACTCACATATGATTAATTTTAAGACCTAATCGTTCATCCGGATACATAGAACGAAATTATTTTTTTGATGGTGCCGATGGTGATGGTAAAATGTTTTAAAATTTAAAAGCCTTTAGTCATATTTGATAATCGTTTTTTTAAAAATTTTGTATGAATAACTTTTTAATAATGAAATTACTCTTATTTTCAATATTTATTATGATAAATTTGGCATCACAAAATGCCAAAGGTTAGTACTGAATCATCATTGCATTTTCATGGCTAAGACTTTAATTTTTTTCAGAAGTTTATGACAAAAATATTGCTGAATTGTTGCTTTCACGTGGACATTCATTAATTGACAAAGCTGTCAATATAATCGATAAATATAAAGTTAAACATGAATATTTATTGACAAACATAAAAAATATAAAATATCAAATCGAAGAATTAATAGATGAATTTAAAATCGAATACATAAAAACTGATTTGACAAAAAATGAATTACATGCAATGAGTGAAAATCTATTACATTTAGAAAATCGTCTAACTGAAGAATTTATAATTTTTAAAAGAATAATTGACAATGAATATGATGATGATGATGATAAATTGATTGAACGTGCAAAAAGATTGGTAAATATAGCTCGCGATTATCTTCGTCGATATAATATAAATCCATTATTAAGAGCAACAATGCATTTACAAATTACAGCAATTAATGAAATAATTTTTGCCATCCATTATGGTCTTAAGCAAAACCGACCAATCAATATAATACGTCTACGTTCTCAAGTTAAATCTTTGGAAAATATTTTGAAAAGAATAAAAAAATGATCACATAAATTCATTTTTCATCGTATCTAGAACAAAATTTTTAAAAATTATTGATTAACCAAATGTCTAGCTAGAAATGGTTTAATTTCTCTTATCAAAAATGTTACAAATAAATCTACACGATTGTCGATGTCAATCGATGATTTAATCATTTCCAATAATAAATTTGATATTTCTTGATTATTTTTGAATACATTATTCATCATCGGTTCTAATTGAAAATCGAATTCATGATCATTGACCAATGCTTGAAACTCTTCTAAAATGTCAGATTCATATATGAATGATGAAAATAATGGATAAATAAATGTTGGCTTTGATGATTGTTGCGGTTGTTGAGCAAAATTGATCGCTTTACTTCGTAGGATCATCATAACTTTATTGACTGATTGGCTAAAATATGGCCATCGATATTGTGACAATACAAATATATGACCAATTGTATAATCTGTTATCAATGTTGATAATAAAATTATACAAGCATCAATCAATATTGCAATAACATTCTCAAATGTTGGACAAAGAAATATTATTTGTCTTGAATTAAAATATTTAGTCGCTAAATGAATATCACAATAATTGATTTCAATTTTTTTATTATCATTCTGCTTATTCAATACTTTTCCAGTCAATTGATAACCGAACGTTAGATTTGGATCATCCGAAACCGGTGAACATAGAAGATCGATGATTTTTATAACAAATACAGCAGCATCTTTTGTTTGATTAAGTTTTACACTTAACATCAAATACTTTATATAGTAATTAAGCCAATATAATAGATTGGCAAATTCATTATTGACAATGTCTCTGCATTCAAATTTTTTTAAAATTTGCATAGCATTATGATAATCAGTTTCATATAATGCAGAACAAATTTTATAATTTAGATAATTATAATTTTCATCTAAACCTATTTTCATGATATATGAATCGAATTCTTGTTTAATAAAATCTATCGATACATTAAATTTGAGTAATAATTGAATGTTTTCAATCAATTGTTTATCAGATGAGATTAAACATGTTTGATAATTCATTAATTTTCTTTTCTTTAAATTCATATGTTCGATAGACGTTTTACCATCAGAATATCCAGATAATTTTTCAAATATAACACGATCATTAACTTTTGACATTGAACGACAAAACAATATTGAGAACAATATGATTGTATAAAAACAAATTTTTCGATCATTTTTCGATTCTAATTTTGCGCTCAAATCTAGTACATCATTTTCACGTGCAAAACATTGGTGAATGTATGTTGATAATATTTTCAATGTTGTTTCAATTTTTGATAAAACCAATGGATTATCTTCGTTGAAAATATCCCATTTTAATTTTTGACCAATTAATTCGATAATTCTTATTGTTTTTTTCTCCAATATGAATCGTCTTCTCATTAGTTTGAGGTGAAAATATTCTTCAATAAAATATTTAATTCCAATTAAAAAATGTTTTTCAATTAATTCTTCATTAAATTTCTTATAATAAATTTTTGACCTAAACAACACAGGTAAAACGAAGAATAAAAATCTTCGATGCAAACATCTCAGTGCTGATGGTTCAAAATCATCACCACTATCTATTTTATCAGTCATATTAATTAATTCAATAGCTGGGCCTGTTATTAATATCTTTGTCTTTTTTGCTAATCTTCTTAATAAAAACAAGTTCAAATCAATGAATAATGATGTTTGAGATGAATGAAATGAAGAAAATTTTATTACAAAAATTATTTGCTGTTTGATCGTCAATTGTTTCCAAATTCCACGATAAAAATTTCTATAATCATAATTTTTTTTCTTATTTTCAATTTGTTTCTCAAAAATTTTTTTAAAATCTTTACGCTTTAAAAAATGTCTCCATTGATCATTTATTGAGTAAACAATATGCTTCATTTCTTTCAAAAATAATTGTTTCAATTTTTTGATCATAATACTATTTTTATTATCTTTCATTTGTTCATACAAGTGATCATTGTAAAAAAATAATTTAACAAAATTGTGTGAAGCATCCATAGAATTTCTTTCTATTTGAGCAAGTCTATAAAATTCAATCTAGAACAGTACGTTTATAATGAAAAAAATTAATTTAAATAGCTCGAACATAAACATATTTTACCTTCACTTCAAAATTATCATCATTAATTGATTGAGCTGATCTTAGATTACTTTTAGCTGATGAATATTTCTTTTCATTGATCATTTTCCTGGCTTTTTCGATGAAAAAATCAAAACCGTTTCCCATGTCGCTGTTATTACAATCATCATTATCTGATGATGATTTCATCAATTCTTTTTTAGGCAATTTCACCATTTTTATATATTTTGTAAAATCAATCAAATTAAAAACGATATTGTAAAAATTTTTTCATTTGAATTGCTCAGCTGATTTTTCATTTGAATACCTTTCGTTGTCCATAGGTGGCAATGATTTTCATTTTGTGTGATAATTTAAAAAATTAAATTTTTCAAAAATGATAATTTTAGCAGTTCAATTGGCTGTAAAAAGTCCTTGATGTCGATCAAGTATCATTCTTATCCAATAATCATCATTAAAAGATCCGTTATAGAAAATTGTCATACTTTCTTAGTCCATCAAATACTAGAGATTTAAACAACATTTGATCGATTTTGTATAAAACAATAAAAATTTTGGAGAATAATAAAATGAAATTCATAATTGTATTTTGTTTGGCAAGCGCCGTATTAGCCAAAGGTAAATATTTTTGACATTGAAATTCAATTGAATTTTATCTATTTTTCAAATAGAAAATTTTCAAAATGAAATAGAATTTGCCAGAAAATTAATGGATGATTGTAAGCATATTGATGAACGAACATTATTATTAATCGATAATTATAGAAAACATGGTAAACAACATTTATTGGAAACCGTAATTCATTTATCTAAAATGATTAAAATGGCCATGAATGATCTGGATAAAAATGATAGGAAAGTTGATACATTGAATCAATTGACAAATTTACATCATATTGAAGAACGATTATTATTTTTGGAGAATCGTATCGATGAGGAAATGGATGTTGTTGAAGAAGTGATTCATTATTATCAAGATAAGCAAAGAACTGTCAAAGAAATAATTGAATTTACCATAATTTTATATCGAATGGCAAATGATGCATTAGAAAAAAATCGAGTTACTTTTCGCAATCAAGAAGCTGTAAAATTTGAATTACAATCATTGAATAAAATGTTGAAACGATTAGAATTAAAGCATGCCGATGCATATGCCAATATTGATGAAGAACGTTTTGAACGTATTCGTCTTAGTTTGCGTCAATTAATAAAACATTTGCCACCCATCAATTATACCACAACAACGCCAAAATACACTGAAGAGCCTACACCGATATCAACGTCAACAGAATTTACATGGTCAACACGTGGAGATGATAACACACATACAGCCAAATCAACTACATCTATTCATGACGATGATAATTTACATACAACTGAAAATTATTAACAAAAGAGTTGCATCACAATCATTAATTTACGATAAAATGATAATTTTCAAATGTTTTCCATTGAAACATTAAAGAGCATGCTCGATCTTTTTTGATTTTCATTTGTTTACATTTATTTTAAGACGAATCAGTTTAGATGTTTCGCAATAGCAACAAGCCGTTCTTGAAATAATTTTGAGAAAACAATTTCATCATTTTCTTTGAATTTGAAAATTCAATCACTAAATCTTGAACAATGATATTCAGGGTGATTTTAAATTTCTTAAGCCGTTTTGCTAACAATGAAATGATGGTACAAAAATTATCCGAATCATATCCAATACGAAGATCGGCACAATTGATGGCATATTTTATACTTCGTACTAAAGGTGCAATAAATAATGCAAATCAATCGATCAATTATCATAATGATAATCGTTTAATAAGATTCAAGAATCGTTTCTTAGAAGAATTCAAACAAGAAATGAAAAAAATTAATGAGAGAAAATGAAAATGAAATTTTAGAAAATTTTTAAAACAATAATGTTAACAAAGTGTATTCAATTGAATATGTCAATGTAAAATTGTAATTAAATGATCAAATATTTTATATTATTTATTTAGATTTGCATTAAATAAATTAATTATATTTTAATTTGAATTTTAAATTATCAACAATTTTGGTAAATAATTGGTCAATTTTTTCAATTTTGGGAATTTTTCCACAACAAAATCGATTGTATCGATTTAAAAGTTATGAGTTGTCAATCAAAAAAAACTGAAGATATCAATTTTCAATGATCAAAATTGATTAAAACTAAATTTAAAAAAATAATGTCCAAGCCAACGGATAACATCGAATACACGATACTATTGCCAACATATAATGAAAAAGAAAATTTACCAATTATCGTTTGGTTAATTGATAAACATTTACGGTAAGCCGATACATTGTTTCGTGGTTTTTTCATTTTCAAATATTCATTTCATTTCATAGAGATTATCATTATGAAATTATCATCATCGACGATAATTCACCTGATGGTACGCTGGAAACAGCTAAACAATTGCAAAATATTTATGGAAGTGATAAAATTGTTCTGAAACCTCGTGAGGCCAAGTTAGGACTTGGTACTGCATATCTTCATGGTTTAAAATTTGCTCGTGGAAATTTCATTATCATAATGGATGCTGATTTATCACATCATGTAATTATTGTTTTTCTGTCTTTAATTGTGAATCTTTCATGATTTTCATCCTATTTTAATTTAGCCGAAATTCATTCCAAAATTTATTGAAAAACAAAAAGAAACTAAAAGTGAAATTGTCACTGGTACTCGTTATGCTGGTGATGGTGGTGTTTATGGCTGGGATTTCAAGCGTAAATTAATATCGCGTGGTGCCAATTATTTGACACAAGTTTTATTACGTCCAGGTTGCTCAGATTTAACCGGCAGTTTTCGTCTGTATCGTAAAGATATATTAGAGAAATTGGTTGAAAATTGTGTTTCAAAAGGTTATGTATTTCAAATGGAAATGCTGGTTCGTGCCCGAAAACTTGGTTATAAAATTTCTGAAGTGCCAATACAATTTGTTGATCGTGTTTACGGGCAATCCAAAATGGGAAGCAATGAGATAATACAATTTGCCAAAGGTTTATTGTATTTATTTGCAACTTTATGAATCGGATTTTTGATTTTTTAAATTTCAAAATTAAAAACCTTCCTTTATGAAAGGTCCATTTAAATGCATTGTACACATGTTTTTTTTTCTGATTCACGTGTAAAATTCTCAAGTTTATTTTCAAATCATATTCAGTTGATCATTGGCAAAATGAAGACCAAATCCCCGAAATCGACTACTGAAGCTGAAGAACCACATCAAGAGATTGATGGAAAAACTTATGTGAATGAGAAAAAATTAATTGAAGCAATTGATGTATTGAAGAAAATTATCAATAAAAATGAAAGTAAAATCGATGATGGTAAACAACAATTATTCGGAGAAGATATTAATTTTGTATTCTTACAATTCTCATTGAAGAAAATGACGTCCAATAATTCAACATATATTCATTATATTCCATTAAAATATCATTGGCGACATGAAATTAATTATGAAACATGTTTGATTGTCAAAGATAAAAATAAAGAACAAACAACTGATCGTGAAACTGATTTGGATTTGACCAGAGATTATTATCGAAACATCCTCGAAGAACATGATGCAAGTGAGCTAATAAGCGATATATTGCCAATGAGACAATTGATAACAGAATTTAAGCAACCAGCATTACGAAAGAAACTTTCCAATGAATATAATGCATTTTTATGCGATAGACAATTGTTGAAAAACAAACATTCATTTTTGAGCCGTTTTCTTGGTAAAGCATTCTGGATTGATAGCAAAAAAGTACCGATTTTAGTAAATTTAAAAAACGAAAATCTTAAACAAGAATTGGAAACCAAATTAAATCAAACATCATTATATGTGTCTGGTAAAGGTTCAACACTAACAATATGTATTGGTTCATTGCAACAAGATACCGAAAAGCTTTGTGGAAATTTATTGAGTTGTTTAGAAAAAATTAAACAGCTTTATGGTGAAAATGTACGAGAATTATCGATCAAAACAGAAAAATCAATGGCCATATATTTTTATATGGATTTAGGATCAGCCAATGAAATCGAGCTAGAAAAACGTGATAAAAATGAAATGGATGAATTTGTTGAAGAAGAATTTGATTTCATACCAAACCATAATATTCGTGTTTATAAAGATGGACGTGTTAGAATTGTTAAACAGAACAAAGAAAATAATGATGATGAGAAGAACGACCAAGATGATTCAAATGAACCGATCAACACTGATTTTATTAAAAAAATCAACAATGAACCTGATGATGAAGAATGGACACGGCGATTAGTGCATAATCGACCACAAGATTTGCGTAAAAGAAAAATTGTTCATCGATCAATGTTGAAAAAAATTAAAAAAACTAAAAAATGAAATTTTTTTATTTTTTGAAAAATTAAAAAAAAATTGCGAGACGTCCTTTATGAATTTTTCCCATATGTTTTGAAAAAAAAGCGCAACAAAATTTTTGTTTTTCTTGTCGCGCTTGTTTTCATTTTAAAATTGCGCGCATTTTGATCGTTGAATTTTTAAATTTTTAAAATGAATTATTTTGGCTGAATTTGTGATGATTTTTTGATGATTAAACTAGAAAAATTGAATCAAATATGATGGATAACATTGTATCATTATTACAAAAACGTCAATATCATTTTTCGGCGAATAGAAGAAATTTGAATTCATGTCCAATTTTGCGACCGAATTATCTGCCACCATCATATTTTGATTCATTAACAATTGAACAATGTTATAATTTTATTGATTCACATGAATTTAATGATTCACCAATCACAGTTATAACACATCGTGAAAATAATTCAAAAGAATTGCTACTTGCAAATGATGTTGGTGATATTGTTATTCTTGATAAATGTTCGCTGAAAGAATTGAAAAAATTTCATGCACATAATTGTGCAATATTCGATGTCAAATACCGTCCACAACATGCAAACCATATTTTGACAGCTGCCGGTGATCGCAGCATTATTCTTTGGGATATCAATCATACTGACCAATCATTAGCCAGCTTTTTTCCTGCTCATCAAGGTTCTGTAAAAAGTCTTTCATTTTATTGTCCAAATACATTCATCAGTGGTGGACGGGATGGTGCCATAAAAATTTGGGATCTTCGTACGTCTTGTGTTCTTAAACATGGGCCAGTATTATCTATTCCTGATCCTCACATTCATATTTTACCATCGATTAAATCACCTAATTCTCGTATCGTTAAATCACGTCGACAAAATCCGATTGCTTGGTCATCACAAAATATTAATTATCATCCATCGAATGTAGTTACATGTGTCGATTGTCATCCCACCAATAACAATTATTTTTATAGTTCTGGTATTGCCGATAATTCGATTAAAGTTTGGGACATTAGGCAATGTCGACGACAATATCAATGTACACTTGTTCCGACGCCTATTAAAATTCATTCTACAAAAAATATTTCATCAGCATCCAGTAATCATGGGTATTCATCATTTATCATTAAACACCATCCGCTCAATGGCTCACTATTATATGGTTCATCTACGAATGGAAGTATTTATGTGTTCAATGATAATTCACAATTTCCTGTAATGGCTTTATCTGGAAGATTTTCTAATTCTCAAACCAAAATTTCAGCCTTTGGTGATGATTATCTGCTTAGTGGTTCGACAGACAGTAAATTCTATTTGTGGAATTGCAATCTTTCCGAATCTTGTGATTCAAACAATGAAAATTTAATTTCAATTGAAAATCGTTTGCCATTATTTGAAATGACTTTTGATCAACAACAAGAATTGCCATTGATATTTGGAGATTTTAATGAAAAAAATATTTACTGTGCATCGGAACCACAAATTTTATGGAAATGGTCATTTGGTA
Organism: Psoroptes ovis; assembly: GCA_002943765.1. NCBI lineage: Eukaryota > Metazoa > Arthropoda > Arachnida > Sarcoptiformes > Psoroptidae > Psoroptes > Psoroptes ovis. The sequence goes on along the minus strand of PQWQ01000011.1, from coordinate 696,154 downwards.
AAAATTTATGTGAAAAATCTGAACAATTTGAAGATATAAATTCATCAATTCGACCAATATTCCAGCGATTTAAACCGCCTGAAAATTATGACAAAACAATCAATATAAATTTGAAACGTGCTTCATCATTCGAAGCAATAACACATCGACGATCATCAAGTTTAACACGGCCTTTATCAGTGATAACTAATTGGATACAATCAGAGCCGAAACGATTCAAATCAAGTAGCAATAATAATATCAAATCAAATGACAAAAATAATAATTCTTTGAATGACAATGATGATGATTATGATCAAGAAAATATACGAAAAAAATCAAAATCTACTACACAAAAATCAGCGAAGAAAAAATCATTACATAGCAAACAAGACAATCATAATTCTTTACGTAAAAAATATCTTAAAAGAAATCTTTTCAATGATAATCGAAAAATAAGTGAATTTTTTACTAAATCAAATCATGAATAAAATTATTGTATTAACCACAGTATTAAGAACAATTTATTTTTCCTGATAATAAATTAATTGATGAAAAACAAAAATGTTTGATACTATTTTAAATACAAAATCACTTCATGTTTATTTTTGAGATGTGTATGTTCATGTGTGTCTGTGTATGCATCGCAAGGTAAATAAATATTGAAGATCTATTTTTGGGATGATGAAAATTTTCATTGAAAAAAAATGTATGGAATTTCTTTCAAATTATTTAAATTCAATTTAAAGAAAAAAAAATCAAAAATGATGACCAGGATTCATGTTGTTCAAGATGAGCAATTATTAATTGATTAAAATTAATTTAAATGATTTCCCAAAATGATAATTGAAAAATTGATTACAGATATAATAATTTATTATTCATACATATTAACTGGACATGTTTGTTTCCAATCAAATGTTTGTATTGAAATTTCCCCATTATTTTCATCATCTTTTGATTGTCCAACATTGATATAATTGACCGTTGATGATTCTATTGAATTAATTTTCGAATCATATGTTGATAATGAAGCATCCGACATACGTAAACCATCCAAACTATGCATTGATGATAAAATAATAGCGATTATTTGATTGAATTAATCAAATTTTTAAAAATAAATTTACCCATTATTGACAAACGATCCCCATATGTTCATTGTATATTTTTCTAAACCTTTTAGCCAATGATTTGTTTTTGTACCGAAAGCAATACTTATTTCTTCAGGCAAATTGACTAAAACTTTTGGATCAACACGATATATTGATACTCTTGAGGTAACCATATCTGCACCGTTTTTCTCTTGTTGTATATGATACATTTTGACTAGTCTACATAATTTCATCATTTCATCTTTATCTAATTTTGATGATTCTAATGTTTGCCGATGATAACGTTTTCGTTGTTTTTGTACATTTCGACGTCTTCTTTTTCGACGACCATTTTCATCATCATCTTCATCTTCTCCTTCTTCCAATTCTTCTTTTTCACCACTTTCTTTTGAATCTGATGCTGTAGTCGAAGATGATGTTGATTTATCGTTGTCAATTTCTTTGTTCTCATTGCTAAAATTCATTTTTTATATGGAAAATTAAATTAAAAAGAAATCAAACAATGAAATAAATGATAATATTATAATATTATTATTATTATCATCATCATCATTATTTCGATTTTTATTTGCCATTTTTTGTTCAATATTATATGTATTGTGCATATGTGTCCCAATTTCTTTGAAACGACAACAAAAACTAACAACAAATTGTAAGGTGCTATTATCATTGATAATAATAATAATAATAATAAATGACGATCGCGTGTCGTTCCAAGCAAATTATATCGAAAAATGATGATAATAATGATCACTACTGACCTTGTATCATTGTTTGTTTCATCATTTTCTTTCTCATTTTCACCATTCTCATCTTTAACATTTTCATCTTTTTTACTTTCATCATCTTTGTTGTTTTTCTCTGTATCTGTATCGGTCGATTTTTCCTTTTCTTCATCATTACTGCTTTCTTCATTACTGTTGTTGGTATCTTCGTAATCATCATATTCTTCTTCACTTTCTCCGAATTTGATATATGTTGTAATTTTATTATATTTTTCAAATTGATAATCATCATCTGAATTCAAACCGAGCAAAATTCTAATTGGAATAAAGCAGAACAAATTAATTGGATGATTAAATAATCATCATCTTAAAATTGCAAACATACTCATGATTTGGTGCATAAATATTCCATTCTTTAAACATTGTTTCCAATAATGAATCATTGAAACGTGATTCAGCAACCATATTCTTTGCTTGATCCCATATTTGTTTTGTTAATGGATTATAATCGGGTACGAATGGTATGGCGAATTTATCGATTAAATATTGTTGTCCTTCCATGAATACCACTGATTGTATACGACTTTTAGCCATACATTCACTTATATCACGTTTTTCGACAGTATCTTCATCACAATTTGAATCTTCCATTAAAAATGGTACACTTTTGGTATTCATACCATAAATGCCAATATTCCATATTCCTTGAACACCTTGTAATATTGCTTTTTGAAAATATTTATTTGTGTCTTTATGCATCAAATGAAAGCCAAGTGATAATGCACCTATTACAATAACAATAATAATAATAAAATTAGAATTTCGATTTTTTACCAAATTCATATTATTTACCAGCTCCATGGCCAACGACGGTAATTTGATTCGGATCACCACCAAATGCTTTGATATTTTTTTGCACCCATTCCAATGCTAATGCTTGATCTTGTAATCCAAGACTGCGGAAATTTTCATCATTTTCTTCAGCAACAGTCGAGCCAAAACCAAATACTCCTAATCGATATTGCAATGTTATTGCTATGATATCTTTTTCAGCAACCAGTAATGATGGATCTAATTCTGGTGATCCGATACCGCCGAATTGGAATATGCCACCATGAATGAATACCATGACAGGTCTACCGTCTGTTTTATTATTTTGGCCATCTTCAGTGAATGGTGTCCAAATATTCAAAAATAGACAATCCTCTTTAGTTTCATCACCTAAACCTTTGACTTCAGTTATACTCAATACAAATGTACTCTAATTTAAGCAAAAAAAAAAAAAAAAAAAAAAATATGTTGTCACAAGGAATATTTTAAATTAAAAAATGTACCTGATAACATTTGATTGGCTGATAGAATGCATCTAATGTGACATTTTTATTCTTGGCATATTGCTTCAATTGAGGTGATTTAAATCGACGTTGATCAACAGGTGGTTCTGCATATGGAACCGATAAATAACTTGCAACTAATTTGCCATTCGTTACAGTACGAACTTGTCCTTTGATTTGTATGCCCGGCAAATAAATCAAAGGTTCATATTCAATCATTTCATCACTATAATATTGACGACGTTTACCACCCTTCGATTGATCACGTTGACTATTTAATGATAATATTGATAATGAATTTGATGAATTTTTATTTGACACATTATTACGATCACGTCGAGATAAAATGAATAACGTGACTAGAATAATTATAACAATTACGGCACCGATAATACGATACCATCTTTTTCTTGATTGATTTTTCGTTGTAAATGTTGTCATTTTCATTGATGAAAAAAAAATTATTTATTTATATTTGTAAATTCAAAAATATTTCAAGCAAAAATTCTATATTCATTTGAAAAGAATTTGCGTATGTATTCTATACTTTTCTCTTTGCTTTTTTTTCTCGATCAATATTAATTCAGAAATAATATTTACAATAATTATTTGATTGATTAATTAATAATTCAATTCGAAATAATCATTTATTTTAGTATGATAAATGGAAATAATAATAATAATAATAACAAAATGGATTTAAACATGAAACAAAGAGATATGAATGCAACAAGTGGTTTTTTTATTATTGATTATAATTTTATTTCTATTTATCTTTGTTTATAATATTTTTTTTCAATATATTCATGAATAAAATCACCATCAAACACTAACACACACACACAAACGCACAACAGACATTCATATTTTTGATGTATTATTCATCATCATCATTATAAATCATCAATTGTTGAACATGTAATTTGACATTGAATTCATGTATGAATACAGAAAAAACTGAAATAAAATTGGAACTATTTGTAGTGAACAAGAGGAAATATCATCAATCGAAATAAAAATCCAAGGCAATGATCATTGATTACAGATGTTTCAAATGCATTACAATTAAATTCAGTTCAGTTTTGTTGTTTTAAAACATAATTGTTTGGAAAATTATCATTGATTCGTATTGATCGGATGAATCATTACAAAATTAAAGGTTTCAAAATCGATTCGATGTTGAAAGATTCATTCGATTTATTTGAATTAAAATTACATTGATTTATGTACAAATCAAGAATATTGAACTACGAAGATATTGTTTAAAAAAAAAAGTTAAATTGTCAAAATAAAAATACCACACAAACATAGCAATATATCATCATTGTGTACAGATACAGGCACATACGATTCACATTTTATTTATTTATTCGAAAAAAAATTATCATTTTAAATAAAATGTAAACAATTTGTTGGTTTTGATAAATTTTGAAAAAATGAAATTTTGGAAAAAAAATATTAACGAAATCAACAAAAATTATCACAATCCACAAACAAAAAAAAAAGCGACAAATTAACAAATCTTCATGAATATTATCATGTATTCATTTTTATATAATAATATTCACAGACACAGACGAAAAGCTGGAAAAAAAAATTATCGCCAAAAATTTTGATCAAAATATTTTGATCAAAAATATTTCCATATGAAATCAAATATAGTATTTGTTGGTTGGATTGAAATTTTTGACAAATTTATTTTTAATCAATTCAATTTTTGAATAATAATTGAAAAATTATTATTCAATTTCGATTGATTAATTTTAAACAATTAATTAATTTTGAATAAAAACACTTCTGATTGAACAAAACAGAAATTATTATCGTTCATTTGTATTCACATTTGTCGTTTTATTTTTAGTTTTTTTTTCTTTCAAATTTTCCGGAAAATGACGAAATTTTTTGAATAATAAAAATAATGGAAAAAAATGAAAGATTATCGATGAAATAAATAATGAGTGAATGAATGAATGAATGCATATAACAAAATGAAATATATGCTGACAATAAAACGCATTGAAAACACAAGGAAAAAAAATTTGTTCGATTGTTTGCTTGCTTTGATTGATCAGTTCGGTTGCTGTCAATGATTATCGTTTGTCAAATGAACACGAAAACAATACAATATAAAATACAATATGATGATAATAATAATGATGAAAAGACGAACAAAAAAAAACAATGAAAAACAAATCACAAATCACAATTCATGTATATTTTCTTTTACATAAATCGGATGTAAAAAAGACAAATAATAATGATGAAAAAGAAAAATAAATTACAAGTTTAATTGTTCTTTATTTTTTATTTTTTTGTTCAAATAAAAATGAAACTGATGAAATGAAAAAAATTTAAATTTTTCTTCTACTGCATTTCATTATGTTTCAATTCATTTTAATTTTTGATTTTAATCAATCAATCAATCAATCAATGAATTAATTTTGAATCAATCAATTTCCAATAAACGTCTATATTCTTCTATTGTAGTAGAAAGCAACATTCAGCGCTATTGATTTGTTTGATGATGATGCCACTTGTCACTTGTTTATTATTTGTGTTGTTTGTTGGTCGGTTTTTCAATCATTTCTTCAATTATTTCTTTTTTTTTGATTTGCTAGTAGCCGAATGAATTGAATGAACGATTGATTTCTCTCATTATTTTTTCCATTCAATCATTAATATTTTCAGCAAAAAAAAAAAAAAATTGTTGGATCGATGGCAGATTTTTCAAAAATATATAATTTCACATCCGCATGTTTAATATTAATGAAATGAAATGGGAAAAATAAAATAAAATAAAAACGAATGGCTACTTTCGATCGTTGAACGTTGTTGAACGTGGTCGATTGGTTCTTGTTCTCACCAACATCGAATTGATTTCTCTTGATTTATTTTCAATTAAAATAGGAAAAATCATAAAAAATACAATCATTTGATGATCTTGTTTTCACCATGTATTCAATTTTTATTTTCGATTCAATTTCAATTCTCTGTTTTTTTTCCAAATATATTGGTTATAATTATTTTGATGATTATTTTCTGTTTATTATCTCATTCAATTACAAGCAAACATCACACACACAGACGCACACGTTTATTTGAAAATGAAAGTTGCAATATTTTTGCTTGTTTTTTTTCGTTAATTTTATTTTTAAATTCAACTAAAAAATAAATAATAATAATAATCAAATATCGCATATATTTGAAATTCGAATGAAATGAATGAAAAGAGAGAAATTTTTGAAAATCTTAAGATAAATTTAAATAAATTTTCGTGATATCCTTCACATTATATCAATGTTTGGTTTCATATTTTTGTATTTGCCCAATGTCTCGTGGTCGTCATTGCTGCTGTTGCTGATGTGCTGTTTGTGGTCATACAAAAAAACGAAACTGGATATTTGTTGTGTGATTTAAAAGTCTTTTGAAAGAGAAATCTTTCAATCATCGAAAAACGAGAAGCATTCGATTGATGATAATTTTCCTTGCTATTTCATTAGATAAACTAAGGTGGTAGTAAATGATGATATGAGCTTAAGTGCATGCATGCATCATCATCTACGATATTCGGTGAAATTGTTTATGATTATTATTATACAACAACAACAACAACAATTTCTTAGTTCTTTGGTCAAGTTCACGAAGAAAAAAGTAAAAGTATTTTTTGTAAATGGACAGCGAGAGTGAAAGAGAAAAAGAAAGCGAAAGTAATAATCATCTAATATGATGGATGACTGATGGTGAAAATATCATGAAGAGAATTTCGATGAAATATTTTTAAATAAATGAAGGAGATTGGTTGAAGAAGAGAGAATTTCTATCAAAAAGCATCGAAAAATTTCTCTTGTTTATTTTTCCCAGAAAAAGAGATGAAAATTTTAAAAGAAAAAAAAATGATGTTTAATTTCATAGAATATCAATGAAATATAATTGAATAATTGAAATGAATGAATGAATGCTTTGTTTTAAAGTAAAAAATTTTTGAGTACAAACATTCAAATGAACAAATGTACAAATGGACAAATGTTCCAACAAGATTCATGTACAATTTTTAATGTTAAAATTAAATTTCAATCTTATTTCAATGATTTAATGATTAAAGAAACAGAAAAAACAAATCCATTTCCATCCATCCATCAATCTGTAATGAAAATTATTATGTTTTCAAATGAAAATAATCACATATAATTATAATAATAATAACAATTTTAAATGTAATGACGTCACGATTCAAAATTTACAAATTTTATTAAATGAATGAATATTATAACATTTATATTAGTTTCTCTCATTTAAATTGATTTACTCATTTGGAAATGATTCAATTATTCAAGAGAATATGAATACAATATATGAATGTAATGAATAAAATTTGTCCTAATTGTATTGTATTCAAAAAAAAAAAAATTATTGTAACAATCATTGGTTTATTATTTTCAAAAAAATCAAAAATCAATGACCATTTATTTGTTTTTTTCGTATTTCAACATTCATATTATTGTCATTGGTTAAAATTGTTAGCTATATCATTATTATTATGTTATTTATTCGATGTTTAAATGTCAAAAAACCTTACCAATTATCGAGACTTTAAGTCATTGTAAAATCATAGATGATGCAAGTTTAGTTTTTGTATTTTTTTTTTCGAAAGAAAATTACTGATCATTTGTCATTACATCGATATATGTTTTGTCCCCAATATACATTTTGATTATTGAGGATTTCCCGTTTCCGTTATGATGGTTACTAAGTGGTTGAGGGGAGAAAAAAAAATCAAATTTGAAGGATGGAAAAATCATTGATTGATTTTCATATTTCATTTAGTTTCATTGGTTTTTTTTTCAAATTTCTCTGCTCACTCTGAAAAATTATAATCAGGGTCGAATGTCCTTTTAAATGATATTAAAAATTATCAAATTAATAATTTTTAAATTTTTAAAAATTTTTAATCAATTGGATTGTTGATTAAATGAAAATTTTTACAAAAAAAAAATCTTTGCCAATCATGAATGCATTGTTGGAAAATATTTTTAAATGAAAATTTACATTTAAATTATATAAAAATGATCATCAACAAATGATTGTAATGATAAACGTTTGTAAGTAATATAACAACATAAACATCATCCTTCACCTTCAAACATGTAAATAATGAATTAATGAATTTTCTTACTTTTTCTTTCATCTATTTATATGAAAACACATTCAAAACAAACATTGATAATGATTATCAGAGAAGAATAATCATTGAAAAATTCAATTCAATAATAAGAAAATTTAATATTCATTTTTTAAGGCCAAGGATTATGATGTTTTTATTAATATTTTGTGTTTGAAAAACACGCAAATATCATCTTTATGTTTATTTCTTTTTTATTTGATTTAAACAGCAATCAAAATTGAAAATAAATAAATTATCGACATATTTATCTTGTTGAAAAAAATTGAAATTTTTCCTTAATAAATAATTCAAACCTTCCAAGGGTTTCACTTTTGATAATTGATTCATGACACATAAATTGGATTGATTTCTAAGAAAAATTTGAAGGAAATTCATATGATTTCAAGTGATTTAAAAAATGAAACAATTTATCATTATTTATTGGAGAGAATTTCTAATATTTTGTTAGAATGATCAAGATATTTCTATTCTGAAAGAATCTGTTCTTTTCCATTAAGTTTTCAATGTTCATTGAAAATATTCAAAATTCAATGAATTTAAAAGCAATTAAAACTGGTTTTGCTATGTGTTTATTATTATTATTTTCTCATTTATCATACGTTTAAATGTATTTTTGATTTTGTTTTTTTCAGCAATAATTAAGCTTACGTAAACCGCAACAACAACAAACATTATTTATAAAAATGTACCAAAACAACATGTATTTAATTTAAGTTTGCTGTTTTTTATTATTATAATTATCATTTTTCACTTGTTTGTTTCTTTTTTTGCGCCAATTATTATTATCACGAGAATAATAATGATAATCACCACAATAATAATGATGATAAACAAGAGTCAATCAAGGATTTCAATTTGACAATGATCAAGGACAAATATTGATAGATTGAAATATAGTAAATAGAGAATTTTGCTGCTGTGAATGAATGAAATATTAATTTTTTTCTGTTAGTCGCCATCTTAGCTAATGATGAATATTCTCATTGGTTTATTTTAAAATAAAAATATTTCATCCATCTCTTGCGAATAAACAATTGAATATAAATCAAATATATGTAAAAGCTAAGAATATTCAACAAACCATTTGATTTATGAAATAAGGATATAAATCAGACATAAAAATCATCAATTATTTAATCAAACAATTCATTCAACTTGAAAAATTTTCCTTTTCAAAAAAATCTTATGATCAATCAGATCTCCGACGATTTTTCTTTCATTTGCACGCAAACCAAATGATTATTTAATGGAATCCAATTATCATTGATTGTGGATAAGAAAAATTTTCAAAAACCCAAAGATAGAATTGCGTAAATTGTTCTTTTTGTAAAATACCAAATTTGGATTCTTGTTTTCGTTTGATGATGATCGAATAAGAAAAAAAATTGCCAAATTATTTTACAGATGATTGAAAATTTGAAATAGAAAATAAATAATTCATTATTTGAAATGAAAATGAACGAAATGCAAAAATTTATTTTTTTAAAAATTTCTGTGAAAATCCTTGAATATTCGATTCGAAAAAATATGATGACAATCAAACAGACTTTGACAGGTAAAAAAAAAATTTGTTTTATTTTCTTCTGTGAATTAATAATAGATAACGAGAAGGAAAAAACATTGGCAATTTTTTTGAAATTGACATTCAAACAGGCAAATAAATAAATAAACAAACAAATCATTGATTCGTTTTTTGTTGGGAACTGATCAAAAGTGTCAAAATTAAATATTCAAAAAAATTTGAAAAAATTCAAACAAGTGTAATTTTTATTCAAATTAGCAATAAATGTTTTTGTACGGATGGATCAAGGTAAAGATAATTTTGAATTGAAATTTTAAATTTTAAATTCAAAGCAAAAAAAAAAAAAAAAGATAAAGAATATGATCATATGAAAATACATATTCTGCAAATGTTGTCATATCAACAACAATTTAAAATTGAAAACGTTTATTAACACATTGACCTTCATAACAGAACTATGGGAAAAAAATGAGACAAAAAAAATTTTAGTTAATGACTCATTTATTTGTTGAAGAAAAAAAATGTTCATAAAAATTTCACCTTTTGTGAGCCACAATTTTCATAATTTGGTGAATTTTTTTCGCCTAATACAGTGGTCAATGCTGGATTTGATGGCGATCGAATACGACATGGTGTTTTGCATGGAGAGCCATGAGGATCCTATGATTTTTTTTAAAGAAAAAAAGATTAAAATTATTCATAGATAATTTAGCGCCATATGTTGACATTGAAATGAAATTGAATGATTTGAATTTTTTCAATCAAATTTTTTTTTCATATTTTTTCTCCATATTCAATGCCATAGCAAATTGAAATATGATTAATGGTGAAAATAAACATTAAATATTCAACACATTATAACACTGTTGTTATTGCTGTTGTTGTTACAAAGTTCATCATCATCATCATCATCACAAAACTTACATAATATGATTCAACAACTGCATATGGATCGGCTGTTTGCATCATTTCTTCCCATTCATTATAATATTGCATTTTACAATGAAGATGATCACGTTGATTCGGTTGTCGTGATGATGATTGAACTGATGTTATTGTGAATATGATTAAAATCAATGTAAAAAATGAAGAAATTATTAATTTCATTTTTTTTCAAAAATTTTTCAATTCAATTATTTTTGCCAATCAATGATTTTCGATCAATATCGTGAAATGAAGAGCTGATACTTTGAAAATTAAATAATTTCGAGGTTTTTTATAACTGAGGAAAAAAATTTATTCAAAAATTCAAAAATATGAAATACCCTACATTTTTTTGACGATTGACCTGAGCAACGGAAACAATTTAACAAATTGATAATCCAGGAAAATAAATTCATAGTAAAACATAGCCTAATGTGATTGTTTTGTTTGGAAAAACAGAAATCGAAAAATTTTCCATAATCAATTTGAAATGTCATTTTCTTTTCCAGAAAAAAAAAATTTTCAAAATTATTTTGTACCATCATTTATTTCTGTTTAAATAATAATTTTAATAATAATAATAATATCAATAATAATTAAAATAATAACAAAATTTGAATTGAATCGATACAATTATTGGAAAAGAAAAAATTTCATAATCAATTAATTAATCAAAAGTGAAAAAAATTGTATTTAAAAAAATAATTATTAAAAAATTAATCAATAAGATCAATAATAATCATAATAATAATTGTAATTATGATCAATAATAATAATTCGATTAATAATCATAATAATAATGATTATAAGATGCAAAATTATAAGAATAATAATAGAAAAAATAATACCTGAAAAATGTATGTGAAAAATTCAAATTTAATAATTCATAATTAAAATTACATAACAAAAAAAAAAAATGAATTCAATGGTTGTAAGCAAATTGTTGTTATATCATATGTGGTGTATTGTCATTAGTATCATTTGTTTATGTGTGAAATGAAAATGTATGATAAAATTACAAAATTGAAATTAAAAATTAATTATATTAAAAAAAATAAGAATAATTAAAATAATAAGGAGTATCAATTTTTAATTGATAATAATTTTAAAATAATGATATAGCAATAATATAGCAATGATCGATCATATCATTGAAATTGATTAATTAAAATATCAATAATAATAATAATGTTAATCAATAATAATAATAACAAAAGAAATCAATTTTAAAATTCATAATTAATCACAATAATTAGATACATATTTGATAATAATTAAAGAGTATAAATAATGATAATTTGTTATTGATAATTATGTTAATTTTTTTGATTTTTTTTCTTTGTTTTGGTTCAAAATAATGACAATAATAATTGTAATATAAAAAAATGGAAGATAATAAGGATGATAGTAATGAGAATAATTCGTAATTAATTCAAAATAATCGGTGATCATTTGTATTCAATGTATTATTATAAATGATGATGCGATGATGATGATGATCGTTGATGGTTCGTGTTCAAATTCATATTATTTATATGGCAATTATTTTTATTATGGATTATTGATGATTGTAGCGCTGTTGTTGTTGCTGTCGTTGATGATGCTGTCGTAGATGATGGTGCCGTTGTTGTAGTTGTTGCTGTCGTATTCGTCATAGTCAATGGTGTTTTCAATGATGAAGATGATGATGATGATGGAATACGACCATTTGAATTGTTATTATTGTTAACATTGATGAATTGTTTATTGTTATTCGAATTGTTAGCATTATTCGATGATTGAATATAATCTTTAAGACGATAAAAATAAACTTGTAAATCTTTACTCGTGACAACAATTGATTGATCACCAAATAATGCAACATCTAGACATTGTTGATGCTTTGCTGATGATTCATAGGCACCGATTAATTGACCATCCGTGCGGAATAATGTTACATTCAGATTGTTATAATTATCAATCACTAATAATTGATCTAATGTTTCATTTAAACAAACACCGATCGGATAATTAGTGATACCTTGTCCACCGATTTGCCGTAAAAAATCTCCATTGAAATTAAATACTTTAACACAATGGTTACGATTATCTGAAATGAATATTTCATCTGTACGTGATACAGCAACAGCATTTGGGAACTGAATACGTTCAGAACAATCAAAAGAATGTAGTAATACACCTTGAAGACTGAATACAAATACACGTATTACTTTACATTCAACAACGACAATTCGATTCTGATGATCAATGGCTAAACCTCGTGGATGGCGAAGATGTTTGGCACCGAATTTACATTGAAAAATCCCATTTTTGTTATAAACTTGTATTTGATGCACAGGTGGTCGCTCTGACACAACGATTTCGCCGGTCAAATGCGACAACGCCACTCTATTAGGAAATTTGAGTTTTCCTTCGCCAAAATTGAATTTAAATTTACCCCATTTATCGAAAACTTGTACACGATGATTGTTGGCATCAGCAATATAAATATCATCATTAATTGGATTTACAGCAACGCCAGATGGCTCAGCAAATTGTCCCTGTTGTATGCCTTGCTCACCAAATTTTAAATAATAATTAATACGTTCACGACGTAGTTTTGGTTGAAGGGATTTCGTAATAGCTTGTTTTTGATTTAAAATATTTAAATCATTAATTGATGGATTTGTTAATGATGGATGTATCAGTGATCCATTGTTGAATGCTTGAAACTGACTTTGTAGTTGAAAATTATGTTGATCATTGATAAATGATGAAACTATCGGAAAATCATCATTAATATTGTTATTGTTCGAAAAAAATTGATTTTTCGTATCATTAAATGATGATGGATTAGTATTGATGTCCGTGTGTTGTTGTTGCGGTTGCTGTGTAGAAAAATGATCAAAAGATAATTGATGAATCAAATTTTGTTGCTGTTGATATTGATTTTGAAGCGGATTTGATGATAATGTTGGTGCCATTGTTGATGAAGTAATTTTTGTCAAATTGTTTTGTTGTTTCATAGTTTTTAATGGTTGTTGTTGTGCTAATTGTTGCATTGATGATGATGCTTGCGACCATTGTTGTGGTGTTATAATGTTATTAGATTGTTCTTGATGTTGTTGATGATCAGAAAATGATTTATTAAATGATGATGTTGATGATAATCGTAAATTATCAAAATTAAATTGATCTTCGAACATTGAGGCTTGCTGCTGCTGATGCTGATGTCTTAATGGAAATATTAATGAACGTATGAAATTATCAATCATCTGTTGATCAACGTTTGCAATTGGTGGCACTGTCATCATTGTCATTGTCATTTTATCCATCATATTTATATCGATTGTCAATGTTTCTAATGAATTTTTCAAATTATCAATATCATTCTCATGATAATCATTATTGTGTTCATCTAATTTTTCTATCAATTCCTCAATTTTCGATTTTCGTTCATTTAATTCAATCAATTTTTGTTTATAATAATCATTCAATTCATCATCAATATTTTGCATGATCACGTCTAATTGTTGTCGTAATTGTAATATGAATAAATGATAATTTGCAATCGAATCATCATAATTATTTTGTATTTCTTGTTGTAAACGTTTAATAGTTATTAATTTCAATTGTAATGATTGTTTTATATGATTCAATGATGAATTATTATTATGATTATTATTATCATTTTCAAATGAATGATATTGATTTTTATTAGCCGATGAACGATGATGATTTTGTTGCTGTTGTTGATTATCATTTAAATTACAAGTATCACTATCATTAATGTTATTATCATTATTATTATTATTGTTGAATGAAATTTGTGAAAAATTCTCATTCATCGATGATAATGCATTGAATAAATCGGTTTGATTTTGATTAATATCAAATAATTGATTATTATTATTACTATTATTATTCATACAATTATCATAATCATTTGAACAATGATTCATCATGTTGTTGTTGATGTTGTTGGATCCAACAACAACAACATCAGCAGCGGCACCACCACCACCACCACCATTAATCATATTCATTGTAGTCGGGGTCAATCGTTGTTGATTTGATTGTTGGGTATAATGATTGCTGAAATGATTGCCATCAAATTTCATCATCATTGTATTTGTATCAAAATTATTTGCATAATTAATTTTTAAATCATAAAACGATGCTGCCATCTTATATTGGTGAATTGAAAATCTGTACAAAAAAATTAAATTTTTTAATTAGATTGGAATTATTTCAAAAATTTTAAATTATTTTTCTTTTTGAATACTCAAAAATAGATGGACAATAACAGAATCATTGACATCAAAATCAAATTGATTTGATGAATAGTAAAATTTTCGATTCGTAAAATTTTAAATGATACATGTCAAGGAATGCAAATCCAATGGAAAAATGAAAAGAAATCTAAGGCATTAAATTTTTCATTTTATTCTGACAAACAGAAAGATTTTTTTTTTTTTTTTGGTATTATTCATTAAATATTTGTTTTAATTTTAAAATCAAAAGAAAAATTTTGCAATCAATGATAATTTGTTGTTATCATTTCATTTCATTTTTTTTTGTTGTATTTTTTTTTTCTTTTAATCATAATAAATAATCATAAATAATAATCAAAATCATAATAATAATTCACCCACCCACACTTTTAAAAAGGTTTTTTTTTTGCTGTTTTTTGCTGTTGTTTGTTTGACGATAAAAACACATACTATGTTGTTGTTGCTGTTGTTGTTGCCATTATTTGTTGATGATTATGATTATGATCATGGAATGAAATCATGATGTTGTTGTTGCCATTATTAATGATATTAAGTGTTTGCATCATAATTCAACGATATAGTAACGAAATAACGTTGACAATAACGAACATTCACTGATGAAACAATATGAAAAAAAATAAATAAATAAATAAAGCGAAAATTTTTTTCTTGTATATTTCATAAAACAAACGATGATGATGATGATATATTCATATCGATTCAATATCGTCACTGCTGTTGTTGTTATTGTTGTTGTTGTCAATGGTAAAGGTGGTGGTGGTAATGGTTAAGATGATAATGACGACGATGATGATGATGATGATGATGAAGATGAATAGACGTAATTTTTAACAAAAACAGTAAAATACCATTTTCAAAGATAAATAAATTAAATTACTCAACAAAAAAACAAACGAAAATGATTCAAGGGGAAAAAGATATCATTCCATTTTGATCGAAAATTGTTTCATTGTTTCATTCATTCATCTATTTAATTTACATTGTTGTAAAAAAAAAATTATAAATAAAAAAATGAACTAAAACCATAGTTTGATGATCAACAAGTTGAATGATTTTTAATTTTTACTATGTAACATATCGTAACTAAATGAATACATGATTTTTAATTTTGATTAATATATCAATTGTTTGAATGATGATGATGATGATATATCATTTGTATTGTTCACACACATACACACACACATATATAGATGAAACAAGTGGGGGCAAGCAAGCAAACAATGAAATACAATTGAAAATCCTTGTAAATAATTTAATAATAAATTACGTTGTTATTTGTTGTATTTCGTTGTAACATATAATTTTTTACTGCTGATACGTTTATTTGATGGTTGATTATGACATTTGTCTTAAAAAATATTTTAGACAAAAGAAATTAAACGAAAAAAAAACATCAAATACGTCGTATTGATTGATTAATTTCGACTTATTATTTCCAGCGACAATCACCACACACATAAAACATCACCATTATTTTGATTGATAGTTGATTTGATTTTTGAATGAAAAAAAAACCTGTAAAATAATGAAAATAAAATGAAAAACGAAATTTTGAAATTAAATTTTGATTTAAAAAAAATAAGAAAATGAATAATGATTTTGTTGAAAGATTGTTATTGAATAATTTTGAATCATTTTTTAAATACATTTGTTACAATCAAATCAAATTAATCAACATTAAAAATTATAAAATGTTATATTGACATTTTGATTCATATATGAAACATATTTCAAATAATGAAAATGAAAATGAAAAAAAATCATAAAATAAATTTGATGAATGGCAAATATTGAATGAAATGGTGCAATTTTTTTTTTGTTTGATCATAATTCAAACAATAATAATAATAATAATCAATGATTGCTAATAGCGATACAATATTTTGGATGTTGTTTACTGTTAAACATCATCATCATCATCATCATCATCGAAAAACAAATTGACAACTATGATTATATCAATATACAAAAATATAACTGTTTTTATTTGAAAAATATAAAAATCAAAAAATAAAAATAAAAATGAATAAATGAATGAAAACTATCAGAAAAAAAATATAAGGAAAAAATATCAAAACAAATAAAGATCCGTTTTCATTTCAATTTACAATATTTATTGTATGCCATATTCATTTTTTCTATGGCTGATTCAATGAAACAAAAATAAAATGAAAACAAAATTCGATATAATCACTACTTGAATGATGTTGGTAAATGATTTTTTTTTTTGTTGATAATTTTTCTTCAAAATAATAATTCATTTCTTCTGCAATTCATTTCATCGCAGATATTTGTGATTTACATTCATAACAAAAACAGAAGAAAAATGGAATAAAATAAAGCAAAAATGACTAAAAAGGAAAAAACATCAAAAATTCAAAATTAAATTTCATGATTCAATTTGATGATGATGATTGTGGATGTTGTGAGAGAAAATTGAGAAAAAAATCAAAACAAAATAATAAAAACACATGAAATAATTAATAAAACAAATGATTCTAACTAAAAATTCACATTTAAAAACATGTCAAACATTGTGGTGGATTTAGCTATGTCAATTAATGATATTGTCAGTATTATTTAATGATGTGAAAAGGATATATTCATTCATTCATTATTCGATCAGCGAAATTGAAAAATCATTAAGAAGTTCTTTGGCTTTAGTGCATCACACATGTGTATACAGACACACATTTGTTTTTTCAATAATAAATTGACAAACAAACAAAATTAAACTCAATTTCGATTTGTTACCATTGTAACCGAATGAAACAAGCATCAGATCAGAAACATCGACGATGATCATTTTCAAACAAAAAACAAACCAAAACAAACAATCGAAAGCAATCAAATATAGAAATAATTAATCAAAAATTTTTAAATCATTATTCAATTTTTCTTGCCTACGACGTATTATTATTAATGATAATTATAATGATATATTTTTTGCAAGTGTTGGCTTTTGTGTGTGTGTGGATTAATATCACATTTGATTTTTCAATCAATTCAAATAACCATTAAAACAAAATAACAAAATGATAATTATTAAAATAATAAATTGAAAATGAAACAAAAAGTCATCATACTGTCAATATAATAATGGTATTAACGACAATAATAATGAATAATTTCAACCAATGAAATGAAATGAAATGTCAATGTGAAATGAAAAAAAAGATTTATTTCATTTCAATCGATATTATTATTTAATTAATTAACAAGTTTATACTTGTTTCAATTTTTATTATTATTTTAGCTTAGTTCAGTCGATTCAATTGTCGAATTGTAATAAATGAATAATGAATTGATTGAATAATAATGATAATTCAAAAGAGAAACAAAATGAAACATTTTCATTCATTCATTCATTTTCATTTCATCAATTATATTTTGATGATTTTGCAATTTATAGAAATCAAAACGCATGGATAGAAATGATAATAATCATAATTGTAATTTACCCATAGACATTTACTGAAAAAATATTGATATTCATGGATGATCATGCATCAATTTGATGATTTTTTCATTTGTTTTGTTCAAGTTTTTATCAAAAGTGAAAAATACCAATGAAATATTTGAAAATTAAGGAGAATTTTGTCACCATTTTCACATTAAAAATTTAAAAATTAAATGAAAAAAATTATCAATTAAACAATACTAAACACAAAACAAAAGACCAATTAAAAAAACCTCGAGGATAAATTGTGCGAGTTCATTCACAACAACACCATCGAACAACAACAATAAACAATGAAAACAACAGCAGCAACTAGTTGATTCAAGAGAATACCATTTTTGTGTTATTTTAAGCAACAAATCTATTCTAAACTTGACATAGACCTAGCAGTAAAGGTCGTAGGTCTTTTAGGGTCTTTTCGTTTCGAAGCTAAATTAGATGGGAAAATGAATTTCAATGAGAGAAAAATTTAAAAGGCCTGAGTCTCAAATAGAAAACACCAGAAAAAACCAGCATGGAATGAATCTATGTATGCTGCAACATCTATTTATTTCATACAAAAATTTTTACTGAAAAATAAATTCAGACAATCAACAAATGAATGAATGGATGGAAAATATCAACATGTGAATGTGTTTTGGATGAATGTTTTGACCTAAACAAAACGAAACAAATATTAGAGCCTTAAATATTAAGAAACAAAGATGAAGAACCAGAACTTTTCAACAACATATGAAATGAACAAGATTAAATTGCTCTATGGTTATAAATAATGATAATAATCGTCAGAATAATAATGATAATCATAATTGAATATGATCTACAATAACAACAACAACCGAGGAAAAAAGTAGCCTTCAAAACTGCTACCACTGAATTTGTTTCAAGTTTTTCATTTTAGATTAGTTCAGCTTATTTTCTCGTATTTTTTCATATTTTCCAAATTCAAGTTAGTCGTCGTTGGTTGGTTGGTTGATTGTTGGACGAATATTGTTGTTGTCGTCTCAAATTAGAGATGAATGAATAAATTAATGAATGTTTGTTGAGTGGATAGAGAACCACAAGGCCATCAAATTGAAATTAAATCACCAGATTTTCTTTTTTTTCATTGATTTTTAATGGAATTTCAGTGCAATTTCATTTATTGTGTCTACAGACGAAATGAAAATTTATTGATTCAGGAAAAAAGTGTATTCAATTCAAACTCAGAATGCACTCGAAATACATTTTTTGAAAATTGTCCTGAAAAATTAAAAAAAGCATTTGAAAAAAAGTAAAAGAAATTACCCGAAAATTGAAATTATTTGATAAAATTTCGATTTAATCGATCCAAATTGATCAAATATTGAATAATAAATAAATTGAATAATCGATCACTTTTGATTGAAATTGAAAAAATGAATCACAAAACAAATATGTAAAATCACAGATTTCTCACATGTAAATACACAATTACGCATCACAGATCACAGATTCAGAATCACACAGAAAATATACAGGAGAAATTTTGTTTTTCATCAAAATTAAAATCAAACAAACAAACAAACAATTATAATCGATCAACAATGAAAAAAACAAGGATGATGATGATGATTATATGCTTCGATATTGTACTATACAAAGGTTTTTATTTCAAAGGTTTTCATTTCAATTTAATTTTCTATTCAAAGAAAAAGATGAAAATTTTGAAAAATTTCATTGATATCAAATTATTCATTCATATCCAAAATTTTCAAGAAAAAATTTGAAGACAAACAATCTCTTGAAATGTTTTGTCAATTTTGAGAAAAAACTGCTGTTACTGTCGTTGTTGCTATTCATTCATTCATTCATTCAAATCATTTCACTTTGTTTGATTCATTTCATTTCATTCTATTCATTTCATTTCAATTTTGATTCCAACTAAAATTCAAAATTGAAAATACACGATGTTCAGTTGGTTATTGCTGAGGCTGCGGCTGCTGCTGTAGCTGTCATCAATCTACGACAAAAAATTTGCTGGAAAATAATAAAAAAAAATTAGGGACCACGCCATAATAATTATAAATTGAATATTTTTTTTTTTTTTGAATTTCATTTATGAAAACATGAATTTTTTTCGTTTTCTTTCAAATCATAATAATAACGACGAACGACAACAGCAACTAACTACGACGATTTTAATAATAATAATAATAGAAATAGCAAGAAATGATGGTAAACATTTTCAAAAAAAACATTGAATATTATTTATTTTATCATTTATTATTATTATTACTTCATACAAATGAATGTGAATTTTAACGAATATTTATGTATTAGGTTGTCCGAAAAGTTTTGGCCGATTTTCATGTGCAACTCCGATTGATTAAGCGGAAATAACTTTTCGGACAACCTAATATACAGACACAACACAAACACAAGCACAGACAAACTAGCGAAATGAATAAATGAATGATGTTTAATGTTTCTGTTGTTTCTACTGCTGTTGTTGTTTATTTCATTTCATTTATTTTATTCAATTCATTTGATTGTATTCAAAACTGTATGCTTATTTGTTTATTCAATAATATTTGTATGGAATGAATGAATGAATGAATGTTTTGAATTCAAAGTTTTTCATTTCAATTGAAAATAATTATCATTATTATTATTTAAAGGCAGCAAACAAACACATACAAACAAACATTGAAATAAAAAGTTGAGATGTGAAAAAGTAAATAAATAAATAAATGAATGAATGATTAAATAAATAAATGAATTTCTATTCTCTCTCTCTTTCTTTGCAAAATGATGATGGTAATATCTTCTGTTGTTTGATTACTATTATTATGTAATCTTGTTTGAAATTAAATTTTTGGAGAGAAAGTGTTCATTTTCAAAGGTGAAACAATATTCAATTTGTTTCATGTGTTTTTGTGTGTGTGTGTGTGTGTGTGTGTTCTGTTCAATTGATTTTCGTCTGATTTTTATTTGATGTTTGTCATTGATCAGTTGATGATAATAAATAATGATGATGTTGATTGATGTTGGTTTCGTAAATATTGTTGATATAATTTGGATTTAATTGAAATTATTCAATATTTTATTATTATCAGTGTTATTATCACCTCATATTAAACAATGATGCTGATAATCAAGATAATAATATGTTGATTCATGAATTTTTTTTTCTGTTTGTTTGTTTGAACAGAAATTGAATTGAAAAAATGATTGATTTTGTTTTATTTTGACTTTTTTTAAATTTCAATTTTAATTATTCATTTGATTTTCATCGAAATTGAAATTGAAACAAATCGAAAAAAAGGAGAAAACTGAATGAAATTCAAATGAAATCATTATCAAAATGAAATTATCATCATCAAAATGGAAATATGATTATGAATTGTTAACATCAGCAGCAGCAGCAGCAGCAGCAATAACAACAACAGATGATGATGATATCATATTAAAATTATTTAAATTTTAATATTAAAAATTCAGATAATGTCCTTTGTCATTGATGTTGCCATCGATGATGATGAACAAAAGATGATAATAATAATTGAAGATAATGGACATTGTCAAAATAAATAAATAAATAAACGAAAAACGAATCAGAGAGAAATGATGAATTTTGCACGATTGAAAATACAATTTGACATTTGACATTTTATCATTTTTTGAGTTTAACACAACACAAATAAACTTTGATCATATGCCGTTGGAGCAGATAGAAAAAAAATGAATGAAAATCATCGATTTGATTGCAGAAAATTGTTGAAATCGGTCTGAGATCTGGCAGATATAGATAGATCTATTTGTTTCATACAAAAAAAAAAAATTCAAAATTCAATAATTATTCATGGAAAATAAATATTTGATTGTTCTGATTTCATTTTTTCGTTTGTTTGCTGTCTGTTTGTTGGATATTTGAGTTTGATTATCACAAAATATATTTCATCTAAAATTCATTTCATTTCATTTTATGTTTTTGCATTTAGATCAAATTCATACGCTCTTACATTCGTTGAAAATAATAATATCAAGAGCTACTTCTTTTAATGTTTAGTGTCGTTATCATTTATTTATAATCGTTAATTTTCATACATTTTTTTTTGTTTTTTGTTTGTTTGTTTCATATCAGAATCTTTATCTCTTGAAAACAATATGTGTGTGTGTGTGTGTGTGTTTGTTTCTATACGATACACTATTTTTTTCAAGAGATAAAATTGTTTTATTAGACATTATTTTCTCCTTTTTGTTTTGCTTAAATGGCATACATTTATGCCATTATTTTTCATTTCATTTCATTTCATTTTGTTGTTTATTGCTCATCACGTTGTAAACAATAACAAACAGCAACAACAACAACAACAATTTATTTAATCATCAATGATAATGATTGTGATGATGATGATGATGATGATATCATCATCATCATCGACGATATCATATGACGCAATCGACTAAATAATTAAAGAAAAAGTGCATTTTCACTTGTGTTTGTGTGAATGAATGAATGAAGATAATGTCTGCGAAAACATAGTGAAACATGCACTCAAACACACATAGACAAATACAAACACTTGGAAACACATATGTAATTGTAAAAAACACACATAAAAAGAAGATAATACAACACAACAACAATCGACAACAAGCACACATATATATATTAAATTATTATTATTTTTATTATAATCATAATGATTACATTGAATTCAAAATAAAATGAAACAAGAACTAAAAAACAGTACATGTTTTGTGCTTAAAAGTAAATTAATTGAAGTAAATGTGGAATACGAAATAATAAAATACGAAATGAAAAATTTGCGCCTGTCATGTTCTGGTCGCCATCGTAGCCGTCGTAGTCGTTCAATTTCGAAAAATACGGCGCCAAACATGAATTATGGATTATTATTATTGTTTTGATTATTTTTTGATCGCTTTTTGATTGATTTGATTTGTTACCATTTTTGATGGATGAAAAAATTAATTTTTTTTTTCGTTGCCATTTTTCTAGATGTGTGTCATATCATAGCGGGGTATTCATGTAGATATTCATCATCATCAGACGTTATTAAACGTTGAATATATGTGAATCAATAGGGAATATATTGGATTGAAATAATGGTCTCAAAAATTGAAAAATAATGGAATCACAAATAATTTTGAAACAATCGGATTTTATTATTTATGAATCATATGAAACAAACATTAAATTCATTATTTTTTTATTTAATTTTATCGTTATGTTAATGTGATTATATGTAGGTTGATGTATGATGATGATGATGATGCCATATGTTTCATCAGGTTTTCCATGGTTTTTTTCTTCGAAAAATGAATGAAATAATAAAAATAATAATTCATTTATTCAATCACCAATCAACACTGTTGTTGTGTCCAACGTTTTTCTATGAACAATTTTCAATTTTTCAAAAAATGGATTTATACAATGATCCATATTGATGATGAAGTTTATATTGAAATTTCCAAAAAATTCAATGTATGAATAATAATGATGAAAACAGAAATTATTTGAAAAATAAATTAAAATCAAATCAAAACAAATGAATGAATGAATGAATTAAAATTTCATGAATAAACTCATTCATTTATTTATTTATTTATTCATTCATTTTTATTATTATAAATTCTTTCAATTAAACAATAAACTCATCCATCTTTCTTAGTTTGAAAATGTTTTATTTTATTTATTTATTTTTGA
The DNA here is from genome assembly GCA_002943765.1 of Psoroptes ovis. Taxonomy (NCBI): domain Eukaryota; kingdom Metazoa; phylum Arthropoda; class Arachnida; order Sarcoptiformes; family Psoroptidae; genus Psoroptes; species Psoroptes ovis. Next base: position 671,944 of record PQWQ01000011.1, on the reverse strand, counting down.
ACGAAAATTTCCCATGCATTTATGCATTATAAGATCACCTTTTCTCTTCTCTTTTTGAAATTGAGTTTTACATTTCAATTTTTTGAATTTCATATTAATTAATTCATTCTAATCAAACATTGATGATCAAAAATGATTGTTTTTTGATGAAATTTGACCATACATCTGCATGGAATAAGACGCGTAATGTTTTCATTTTAGAAAAAATTGAAGTTTCAAAATTTCAAATCAATAAACATTATGATTGTTTTATTTTTCTTCGGAGAAAAATAAAATCTTGTGCATATCTTGATCTGCCATATGATTGAGTGGAATGAAAAAAGAAAAAAAAATGAATTTTTTTCCGAATATTTCATCTGTCAAAATAAATCAATCATTTCATTATTTTTGATATTTTTTTTCATTGTATTCATTCAAAATGTATTGCTTTGAATTGCTTTGCTTTGAGTTGTGTATATGATAAACCAATAATGATCGATTTTTTCATTTATTTATTATAATGCTATTTCATAATTCAAACAAGAATAAATGGAAAATAAATATCAATAAAAATGAATTTTTTTTTGATAAACATCAATGGAAACAACAGAAGAAATATGAACACACCCAAAATTTGAAATTATTCGACTCTTTATTAATTGATCTTTAATATATCGGATATTTTTATTCAATATTTCATTTCTGGCTGATTTGTTGGCCATTTTGTTGACCATTCATTTGTTGGCTTACACAGCAATCATTCAATTGTGTACGGCAAATAATAATAATGGGCAAAAAATAGAATGACCTAAACATCATTATAATCTTTGAATTGGCATCAACAAATTTAAATCATTTTTTATTGAATTATCATTTAATAAAATAAATGGAAAAAATTATAAAAGATTTAAAAATTTGAAATTCAAGCTAAGAAATGATACGATTCGCCATTTCGATTCAACGAAAAAAAAAAAAACAAATTAATTATGGGTTTCAACCTTTATCATTTTTGACGAAATAATAACTTCTGAATCCGAGGTCGATTGATTATCGAATGAAATGGAAAAATACTGCATAATCTCTTGATTTTTTTTTTGATGAAATTATTATTGTATATAATTAATCAAAATCAAAGTTTGATTGATTGATTCAAATGATTTTTTAATTCAAAAAATCCATTATTTTGTTGATAAATCAAATTTTTCAGGATATACATTATTCATTAGGAAGTACCGTTACATTCGATGATGATGATGATGATGATAATGATTTTAATTTTGCTATTTGATTTAAATTACTTTTAAATAGATTAGAATTACATGTTGTACAATATGGTAAAAATTGACAAAATATCGATAAACAAACTGAACAGACATAACCAATATCCAATACTTTACGATGACAAAAACAAGCTGCTGGTGGTGCTATTTCATGTTTTGGTGGTAAAACATATTTTGATCGTTCGCTGGAGCCTGGTGTTAAACACCAAAATAAATGTTCTAATATCGTCGAAACTTTATGTATACGAATATAACGTCCACCAGTTAGATCACAACCTTGTTGCAATACAGATGCAGCAAATTGATCTTCGAGACTTGCCGAGACAGGCACCGTTTCTTCGGCTTCACGATTCATATTCACTGTACATGCATCAATTAATATGTTTAATTTTTGTGCAGCAAAAAAACAATTTATTAATTTCATATATTGTGATGAATATGTATCCGTATGATCGGCACCTAAACTAAATATAATTATTCTGGAACTTTTCATTTCATTTTTAGATGCATGTATTATACATAATGCTTGAGCTAATGAACCTGATATTAATGATGATAATGTTTGCTGTATTTCGACCGATTGTTGTTGCTGTTGTTGTGATGCTAATGTTTGTTGCAATTTATTTCGACATTCATGTATCCATTTTAAAAAATTTAATCGAAACGTTTGCGTTACAATACCAAATTGTTCATTTTGTTGATCTTCAATGATGACTGATTCTTGTTGATTATCTTGATCATTGTTGTTATTATCATTATTTTCATCGAAATATAGTACAGAATTTTTTACCGATGAAGAACCTAATATCGTTAGACGATTAAATCCAGACTGCATTAAAAATGAATTACCAAATGCTAAAATTGAATCTAAACATTGTATCAATATTGTTTGATCAAATCTTGGTTTTAATAATAAATCAATAACGAATACAATATGAACACCATCATTATGATCATTATTCGTTTGATTTGATTGATCTTTATTCATTGTTGACGCTTTATTATTTAAAAAATAAATAAATAAATTGACAAATCAAATTGTTTTGACAATTCAAAATTTAAAATACAAATAAAAATAAAAACATGTGACTTTTGAAAAAATTTTCAATTTAATCATGTTCTACGGCAATGGATGGCATCGTGAGCGCGATAACTTTTTTAAACTTTTGAATTGGAGAATTTAATTAAATTTTTTAGATATCAATGATGATTAAATTACGATAATAATCATGATATTAAATCATGTCAATCTAATTATTGAGATTTTAATTACATTTGTCCATGTTCAATTGCTTTTCGACCATAAAATTAGCTCAAGTTATGCTTATTATAACTTCATTTACTCGAAAACTCAGAAATAATTGGAAGTTTAATTTAAAAATTTACCGGTTCTTATCATTTCGATTAAATTCTGCTTACTTCAAATTATAATTTCAAATATTTTCTATAATTTTCAATGCCTTCAAACGAAAAATAATTTATATTTATCAAAAACGATCATCTTTGAACATATTTTCATTGCTATTTTTACATGCGAATAGGCGTACATATGGATCATTTGATGATCATTGTGTGATCATAAGATTAGTTTTCTCCATTATTTCTCAGATGATAATCATCACACAGGAACAAAGCAAAGAACATTAATGCATTAAACACCATTTTAACCATTAAATCAGATAAAGCAAAATACAAAGATGTTAAAAAAATTGTATTCCATTGTTTTTTAGTTTGATGCATGTCGAAAAATACCTGCAATTTTTCTATTTGCTCGCCTTGTTGCTGGCAACTAATATCTCCAAAGGTCAACGCATACATTAAATGTAAATGGCGTTAATAATATTTTAACAATTGTTTTGAAAAATAATAATAATAATAATATTCATATTTCGTTTGTTTTCAAACCTTTGAACTTTTACAAAACCTTTACAAAATTCAAATGTTTATGCTAACGATAATAATAAACAACACTTTTTTGTTCAATGAATAATTTGAATATCAAAGAGATAAAGAGAGATAAAAAATTGAATGAATGAAAGGTGAATTTTTGAATTTTGTGTGAATGAAATGAAAAATGGGTTTAATTCCAATTCAATTCTATGCAATGTCTATTCTTTGAACTGAAAAATGGAAAAAACAATGACATTTTACCATTTCACCACCTTTGATATCAGTTGGTTGGTTGTTTTCTTTTTTTTTTAGATAAACAAGTCATCCTTCATTCAAAAAATAAAAATCGTGCTTTGAAAATGAATCCATATGTCATTAATGTTGTTACTGCTTTGTTAAGGTTGTTGCAATTATTATAATGATTATCATCATTATCAAACCATTATGATAATCATAACCAAATTACATATCCAAAAATTAATGTTAAATCATGGATAATCATCGATTTTTGAAAATTTGACGTAGAAATGAGTGAATGTATTCGAGAAAAAGACATTTGTTCATTTGGTTTAATAATTGTATTGATTGAAATAATAGAAGAAAATGGAGAATTTCAGGTCAAAATGTATGCTTTTTCAAGTAAAATGCATGTAACTATATTTTCGACTGAAAAACTATCATTATTCAATTATAATCATTGAAATTCGATTGAATTGAAAATATTGAACAACAATTCATCCAATTCAATAAATGAAAAATCATGGCATTAAAAAATCATCCAATATTTTGATTCTGAATGGTTATGTTACCAATGTTTGTTTGGCAGTGTGGTAACATCAGCAATCAAGCTGAACATTTCATTTGATGGAAATTTCAAGCGAAAAAAAAATGAAATGTCGGAGAGCGTAGAGAAAACATTGACATTCAAATAAATAAATAAATGTTAATGTTTTTTTTTGCTTCATTTTTGATTTTCATTAAATCATTCGTGAAATAAAAAAGTTACACACACACACACATACAGCTTAATGATAACTATTTTTTTCCACATTTCATCAGAATTCATCAACAACAATAATTATTATTATGGTTTCGAATAGAAAAAAATTGTCGGTTGAATAATTATTTGAACGCTTCGGTTTTTCTCTATGTGTTTTTCATATTCATATTCATTCATTTTGATGTGTTTTGTGCCTTGCCTCAATGATTATCATTCATTCATTCATTCATTCATTTATTAATTCATTGAAAACATCTTTTTTTTCATTTATATTTATGTTTTCTCGGTTGATCATACATATTTTTTTTTCTTTCCATTTCTATTTTCCATTAAATTATCATTAAAGTGGAAACGAAATAAAATTCTAAGAATAAAATGTACAATTACAAGCAATAATCGTCAGGAAATTATGTTTTCAAAACAGAAAATAAACTTTTATCCAAAAAAAAACTTTTGGAGCAAATGGTAGCGAAATAATATGAGATACTGTCATGATATGTTTAATTCATTCATTCATTCAATCAATTTGATTTGATTACGTTGAAAGAATTCCGAATGACCATCACAAACATCATTATTGAAAATATATATTTGAATAATGAATCATCAAAGATTTTTCAAATTTTTATTTATGTAACTGTACAACAACATTGAAGCAATGCAATCTTTTTGATTTTCATTATCACATAAATGTTAATCACAAAAAAATCAATCATTCAATCGGAATGTTTTTTCAATGGAATTTCTTTTTCAATGATTGATTGCTATCATCACTATTCATTGAATAATATTGCATAATTTTGAATAAAAATCAATGATTGAAAATTTGAATTACGTTTTCCGGAAATGATTCATATTACTGATTGTTATCAATCGAATTATTCATCCAAAAATTTGTTTTTCCATCATTTGATGGCATTTTAACACGTTTTAACAAATAAAAGAGTACAAATTTGACAATGTATTAGCATCATTTAAATGTCATTTGATCATCATTATCGTTGTATTATTAACAAGACATGCACAATGATTAAATATCAAGGCTAATGCATAAATACCATGCATGTATTTAAATCTATTCAATTAACATCATTGTTTAATTCAAATTCAAAACAATGCAAATAATAATGATTATGGACAAGAAAAATCTCACCAAAAATCTCTCATCACATCTCGGCATGTCTTAGGCATTCAAACATATTTATTGCTTCTGATATATGCTTCATTGATGTTCATGAAAATTTATATCCGCATTGAATTCAACGCAAAAAAACTGTATATTATCAGCATTATTAATATTAATTCAATGTTTGATCATTATAACATTGAATTAAAAATGAATAAATTGAATAATGATTGGGCTCAGTTTTCCCGAGTATTTTTACATTTTTTCATTCAATTCACATTCAGGGTTTGTCATAATTTTCCCCGGTCTCCCAAACTTCAACTTCAAACTTTTTTCCATGTCTTCTAAGAAGCAGACATTTTTCAGCTTAAAAACAAAATTATTTGTTCCAAATTTTCTGCAACTATTCTTCGAGTTTATTCACATATTTTTCCGTTTAATCTTCTTCCTAGAATCTTCTTGCCTGAATCATGACCACTATTTTCGGGTTACAGAATTCCTTGACATACATTATATAGACATACATAAATCCATCAAGACAAAACGTCAAATCGATTCATCATTGTTAGAACCATTAGAAAATCCGATCAAAACAATCAGCAAAAGAAAGTGTTACCAGAATTCAATATATATTTGTTCATCAACAACCAGCTAACACTTTTATTCATCATTGAAAATCGCGCATTGCGCCAAAATATTATTTTCATTATTCATCATTCAGTATAAACACATATATAATATCAATAAAAATAAGAATAATAAATCTACCATTTTACCCAAAAAGAAAACAGTACATCCATTTACAAAACATTTCAATGAAATTAAAAAAATTTTTCGATTCCTCTGGTTTTTTTTTCATTCATACTATTCATACATTTACTATTATCATCATCAAATATTTGTTCTGTCTCTTCAATAGAAACACCAGCAACAACAACAACAATAATAATAATCATGCATCAAAACATACCATTTTGAAAAATATTTTGGTAACCTCTCTCTTTCTGACTCTATCATTTCTCACTACATCTCGAATTCATTTCTCTTTTGATTTTGGTTAAAAAAAAAATTTTTGTTCTGAATGCTTCTGTGAAGAGACTTTTTACCATCATGATCATGATGATGATGATGATGATGATATATTCATCCAAATTCAGTGTTCAATGTTTGTCATAAAAGTTGTTGTTGTTGTTGTTGCTGTTGTTGTTATTGTATTCATTATTATGAATGAACATTATTTACAAATTTTGACCAAAAATTTTTCTCCGAAATATTTTCGCACACACACATTCTCCCTGAATTCGTCTACTGAATGTTCGTATGGTGTTTCAATGCATTTTCACTTGTTTTTTTTTCTTTTTTTTTTACTCTTTGCTATACGATTTATTCACAGCTGCCTAGTTCTGGTTTATGATTATTTTATCGTTAAGTTTTCATATATTTTTGACCAGTACTTTTTGCTACCCTTAAACCATGATTTTTTGAATTATTATTCATTTATTTATCAGTGTTTACATGATTTTTCTCTCGTTTGGTAAATTATAAATTCATATCATTATTTTAATCCACATTGCATGACGAATTCAATGAATTTTTTTTAATTCACCGTTCCTCAGTATATATTTTTTGCGATGAATAATTAACATAAAAAAAATATTTTTCAAATTATCACGTGTAATTTTCAGAAATATGATATGTTTTGTGTTGAATGGATAAATGAATTTGAATTTGAATAATTATAATTTTGAAAAATAATTATTTTGACTTTGAAATTTTCAAAATTTTCTAGAATTACCTGTGGAATCATGATAATTATGAATTATTGAATTATTTTCATTGAAATTTTAATGAAATTTTCGGTATGTTAAGAACTTATTTCAATCTATTTTCCCACCGATTTTGAATTTAATTAGAAATTTGATATCTTCGATTTTTTCTTTTTTTGCTTGAATTACATGTTATCAATTAATTTTTTTCGATCATTTTCAAATTAATAGATGAATCCAAAAGATGTTAAAAATTTTTACCATTAAAATCTCTTATCTGGGAATTCGATCAAATTGAATTCAATTGATTTATTTATTTTTGGACATGAATCACTGATAGTTTTGAATTTCTCTCTGAATACATTTGTCCATTAATTCTACATTATTTTTGTCAGAATTTTGCTGATAAAATGTTTCAAGTTTTTAGTTCTCTTTACCAAACGAAACCAAGCATTTATATCTATTTTTCTAAGATAAAAATCGATTTAAATAGTTGACATTTTTTCTTCTCCTTCTTTTTGAATTCTACCATATATCAGGAAATGTATCATCAATTTTCGCCCAAAAAGTTTTGTCATTTTGACCATATTTCATTTTTGAAAATTTTTCACTTATTTCAATAAGAATAGAAACAATATGAACTGAGCGAAATGGAGCGAATTTGATCAATAAAATCAATGTTTGCACAGTGAATCAATTGAATGCGCATTTCAATAATCAATATTCAATTGATTCTTCTCCTTTTGTTCATACATTTCTTCTTCTTTGAATAATGTTTGAATTGTTGAACAATAAATTGTCCATTTGTTCATATTCAAAGTTATATTGATCAATCATTCATTCATCACTGATGAACTATATGGTCAAATTGAATGAATGTATGAATGTATTTATTTTTGTCATCATTCGGCAAAAAATAAATAAATAAATTGAAAGATGAATTTACATTCAAAATACATGTTTATTTATTCTCATTGATTTATTCATTCATTCTATTCAATTATATATCAAATGACATCAATTTTTATTATTGACATTCAAATAAATAAAAAAAATAAATAAAAATTATTTGTTTGCTCCAATTTCAAATGAATAAAATAAAATAAAAAAACTTTTCATTGAAATTGCTTTTCTTCAATTCTTTCGATTGCGTTGCATAACATGAACATGAAAAACTATTAATTTTCTTGAATTCAAATCTATCTAAAATTAAAAACAAACTCATCCACAAATCACTATTGAAAATTGAAAAATAAAATATCTTTTCATTTGTATCAAAATGAAGAATCCTTATTAATATTATGCTTCAAATGTTATTATGATCAAGATTTATTATTATTGTCAATAATAATATTCGATTCGGATTTATTTTCACTAAACCAACTGAAAAAATAAACATTTATTCAACAAACATCGAATGACATGACAAAATTTTATTAATTTTGTTTCAATATTCATTTTGAATATAATTCTTAAAATTCAAGTCAATTTAAAATATTTGATTTTTATTGTCAAATGAGTTTTTTTTTGGGGTGAAAAACAAAACTTTTGCAAAAAATTCTTAGAAAAATAAACAAAAATCTACATTCAAAAGAATTAAATAATCACAAATAATCTTTGTGAAAATTAGGCGAAGTCTTCAATACAATTTTCAATGTTTATTTTGGTTGATTTTCTACCAACAAGACTAAATTCTTCATCATCCTTGACATTTTGACACGAAAAAAATTTACAATTTGACAATTCTATAAAAGTCTCTTCGTGTCATTTTTCACCAATTTTACCAGAAAAAAAATTCATTTTAAAATCATGACAATTTTGATGATCAAATATTCATTTGATTTTGATCAAATTCAATTAGGAAAAAACAGTAATATTTATCCTTGATCAATAATTATATCCAGATTATAATTATTGATCAACAAAATTTGATTTTCATTCGAAAAAAGCATTCGATTGTGTGTTGATTTTATTTTTATTTTAATTTTTTTTTCAATTCAATTCATAATTACGATTGTTCATTGAATGAACGTTTGAATTGCTAGAAAAAAGATATAGACAAAGATTATAACCATAGGGATAATTGTTGCCAATGTGATTGTTGTTGTTGTTGTTGATGATGATTATAATTAGAATGTGAATACATTTATTTCATTTTTTTTTTCCATATTTAATAATTAAAAATTGCAATATTAACATCGAATGAATCAACAAGAGACAAACAAACAAACAAAATGTGTATAAATGAATAAAGGCACGCAAAGTATTATTTTCTTCAATGAAAATATAGAAATTATTTTATTTTATTTTATTTTTTTTTTTTTTGAATGAATCAAACACTCTAAAAATATCATTGAAATCAATCACAAATCAATAATTTTTTGATCAACGGCAACAATCGAAAACTGATGAAATATTATTTTATAACATTTACCTGTTTGTTTGATATATACACTCAAAAGCTTATTAAACAAATCAAATTGAATTGAAAAAACATCTGTGATTATTTGTTTAATTATTATATTTTATTTTTCTACTCGATTATTTTTTGAAAAATTCAATAGATTTTAATGTGTAAAAGAGGCGATTGTTAGTACAAATGATTTTCATGATTCATTTGAATGTGAAAACTTGTGTGTTTGACAATTTTTTCAAGTGATATATTGGTTTTGTGCATGTGCAAAAAAATGATATCTTTATGATTAAATTGATTACTTTCTACAGTAATTGTATTTCGCCTCCATAAAAATCAAAAATCAATAAATTCAATCCACATTTGGACCGATATTTGTAAAGACGATTTTGATCATTATACTTCATTGATAATTCATATACAATTATAATCGATTAATTGAATCTGATTAACCTGTTTTTAAAAATTAATTTTTTCCCAATTATCCAATGACTTAATTACTAAGTTATTTTTTTCCAAAATTTGTCTATTACAGATAACTTATCTTCATCAACAATGGATGCTTAATTGTTTTCATCAATTTCAAATGATTTCAAATGATATCGACGATTTGGATTTTGAAACAATTCTTCACAATATACTTGAAAGAAATTTGATTTAAAGATCACATTGTGTTATAAAATTAATCGTATTTTAATTGGAATTTTTTTTTTATATTTTCAATTAGCGAAAATAAATCTTCAACATCATTTGTCATCATTGTTCATCATAATAATTCGGGCATTGGCCTGTTTTCGTTGTGTTTCATAGTGGTTTTATTGTGTGTGTGTATGTGTGTAAGTGTGCTTGTTTCCATGTCTGTCAACTTTCTTTCAATTTTAGTGCCAAGAAAAAAATAATTTTTCATTTGTTCAACAAATAACAACAATTTTTATATAACAACCGGCAAACACAAGAAAAAAAACAAATTGTACAAAATGATATCAAATCTAAATAATAATCAAAACAATTCAATTTCATGCGCCAATAGAACCATCATTCGCAATAACAGTGATGATAATTGTAAAGCTAATCATGATACAATTAGAATGATTAAAAATAATTCATCAAAAGCAGCGACAATGATGGCAAATTTTGATAAAATAAAAATTCATTCAACAATATTATTATATTATTCATTATTATTAATCATTATAATCAATAGTATTACATTAATTAATGCTAATAATGAAATAAATAATATTTGTGGTGCGACAGATAATTTTCTATTCTGTAATTGTGATAATCATGAAAGTGCATCGGAAGCCGGTTGTTTTACAATCGGCAGAGAAATATCGTCAAACGATTCCAAATGGCTTTGGTTTGATAAACATAAAACATTGAAACGTTTGAAATTAAGTGGCTATAATGGTGTATCGTTGCAAGAATTTCCAAAACAATTATTTGAATCAAAAACATTACGTAATTCATTACATGATATTGTATTAAGTGATTTGAATATAAAAACATTGCCTAAATATGCTTTCAAAGATATGAATGAATTAAGAATAATTGATATATCACTTTGTTCACAAATGATTATTGAACCATTATCATTTGATAATTTAATGAAATTAGAAAAAATTGTTATGACTAAAAATAATATTGCAAAATTACCCAAAATGTTTCGTTCATTGCCTTCATTACGTGAATTATATTTGGAAGATAATAATATTGCAACATTTGATGATGATGTATTTGTGCCATTAATAAATCTGAATTATTTAACATTAGATAATAATAAAATTGAAAAATTATTTTCTAAATATTTTAATGGTTTATCTGAATTGAATTCATTGGATTTACGTTATAATCAAATCAAACATTTACCAAGACGTGTGTTTAAAAATTTAATCAAATTAGAAATATTAGATTTAAGTCATAATCAAATTGTTGACATTGATGAAGAAGCATTCGCCGGTCTAAAACAATTGAAAGAATTACAATTGGAATATAATAAATTGAAACATATTGGAACACAATTGCGTGTAATGACAAATTTAATTGAAATAGATTTGGATGGTAATGAAATTGAAGCATTATCTAAATATTCATTTCATCGTCCTGATCAAAAACGATTTGTTAGCATGAAACTGCGAAGTAAGTAATCATTTTATCAATGTTTGATTCAATTTTTCTTTTGTTAGTTTTGTGTATTTTTATCAATACAATCAATCACTGCTGACATTTATTTAATTTAATCATCAATTTGATTCCATTACTTTATAATTCACTGAAATCGGTCACAATTAGGCACGCAAATTTTGACTTTTTTATTTTTATTTTAATTCAAATTCTTTATTATACCAGAGAGAATCATTTTTTTTGCCCTCATTTAATTAAACAATTTCCTCTTGAATGCGCTCTGTTTATGGTCAATAAACATTATTTAATAAAATATGACCAATAAAAATTCAAAGTAAAGGATTTTTTCCTTGTCTTATCAATTACCGATCATAAATCACAATAAATACACCCATAAAATGGCCATCTTTTTTCATTCAATTAATGAATGAGTATCATTATATTGTCCTACTTATCATAGAACATGATTTTTTCATTCATATCTGAATTCATTTTCATTTTTCAAATTATTCCCGAAAAAAAATGAAATTTTTTTGTTTATTTATTTCATATTCATTGAATGAAATGAAAATGAAAATAATATAAAGTAAACAAACATGTAAAAATAAATAAATTAATAAATTTATCATTTCAAATCTTTTGTGTACTCCAAAATATTTTATTTAACGTCTATTTGAATACGATACGATCAACATTTTACAATTTGTTTCCATAGTTACGAGGCATTTAGTACAAGTTTCATTTCATTTCATTTTTTTCAAGTAGAAATTTTTCAAATATGTCGAATAGTATGAAACCATAGTGATTTTGATTTGAATTGAGGCAAAATGAAACCATTTAACACCGCAGCGATGCTTTATTTTGCAGTCATTTTACAACATTTCAATGTGTTATTGTCATTGTTCTCATCGATTCTTTGATTATCGATGTGTTGTTTCTTGGGGTACACATCTATTGAAATTTTTTTTTATCAATTTCCAATATTTTTAGATTACTTGTTTTAGGATTTTCTCAATTGTAAATATTTGATATTCTATTATCAAAAATAATTTTCGCATAATTATTTGCTCGTTCTTAGTTGATTTTACTCGATTATAATTGTTTGATAACACAAACAAGCGATTTTCTCATAAATCAATGATGATAATTGGATTCTTGTCATCAAGTAGCACAAATTTATTTAATTTTTTAAATGATTTTTACTGCCTGGTAACTATGAATGTTTGTTTAAACAAAATTTCATCTTTGTATTCAAACAATACAATGACCTTTTATTGTTTGCAGCAAATTTTTTCATTTTCATTTATCGGGTAATTTTCTCAAATTTCCTCGATTCGACCTCTGAACTTTTGTCAGAAAGTTATAATGTTCCGTATTACTTGTCGCTATTGTTATTGTTGCTGTTGTTGTTTGTCGAGTTAAATTAACTTAGGTTAGGTCATGAATATTATCTTTGGGTTGTTAAACATTGTTTGATTGTTAAATGATCAATTTTTGACACTTGTAAAATTTTGTATTTTTTAATGTTATTGTTAGACAATATAATTACTGATCGAAATAATCAATATTTGTTTTGAAGATCTTGATTGTATTTTGTTATTTATGTAAAAAATTTCATTTTTCCATTGGTTTCTATAATCAAAATATTTATTTTTTGCTTTTTGTTTGCCAGAGCAAAACCAATGACCTGCATGATCATGGATTATTTGTTAAAATAAAATTTTTTTACTAATTTTCAATTTTTTTTTCGTTCAAACAATTAGATAATCAATTATTTTGTAATTGTCAATTATTTTGGTTAAAAGAAGCATTCGATTTGAATCGAGAAAATTTCAATTATAATTCACAACAACGTTGCTATCTTGGACAAGGACAATATTCAAATACACAAACAATTGTACAATATTTGATGGATAATAATACAATCGAATTATGTACATATCGGTTACCATCAACAATGTCATCCATTGATGATTTGGATAATGAAACCGAACCAATCGAAACTATTGATTCAATTGATGATTCAATTATGAACAATAATGAGAATGAAAATGAAAAAATTCAAAAAATTGATAAAAATAATCTTTATGAATTACCAACAACAGATGGCGAGAAAAATTCGGATGATGATGAACCAAAAATTATTGAAAAAATTGATGGAAATGATTTAAAAGATAATATCAAGGATAATATTGTTAAAAATGAAAAAATACCAGAATTACCGGAAAAAAGACCAAAAATCAATAAAGCTGGATTTGATCAAAGTAAAATGAATGAAAATGGCCAAAAAGATAATGGCTGTTATCGTTTGTATTCATTCGATTCAATATTATTAACATCAACGCTATCATCATTATTGATGATGAAAATTATTATGATCTTATAAATTATAAATGCACAAAAATTGGATAAAATCACTGCCTATAAATTAAGAGTTAATAATAGTTATAATTATACAATGAAAACCCTTTTGAATATTATCTGATGGATATATGATAAATATTGATAATTATATTGATTATACAATGCCAACTAAACAACCACAGCAGTCAACATACATACATTCAAACATTTCCTTTTGTTTTTATTTTAATAATAATAATTTATGTTTTACTTTTTGTTTTTTGTCTTTTTTTTTGAATTCTAAGATCTTTTTCTTTACTTTTTCTCTCATTCATTTCTCAATTTTAATTAATTTTTTGTTTTTTTTTCATCATCAAGCAATTTTCATTGATTTACCACAGGTTCAATGATATTTGTACACCATTTCACACACACAGACACTAATATACACAGACCAATACACATAATGACTAAGTCAAATTATGTATTAAATTATCAACTTTTTTCTGTCTTTGTTTATCTACAAAATCATCTCTCTTTAACCTTTCGTATTTTAATGGGGTGTCTCTTGTCAATTTCTCAAAAAAAAACAAACAATTATTGATGACAATAAGTCAATGAATTTTCATTTAAATTCCTATTCAATTTCATCCTTAAACAAAATTTTTGAAACACTTTTTCAATCCATTTGTTTGTTCCTCTAAAATTTGTTGATTTAAAATCAATTAAAATTAAAATAAAATAAATTTGATCAAAAAACAAAAATTTATTGAAAATTGGCGATCGTATCACGAAAACCTTCGATTAAAAAAATTATTAATCATTTTTTTCCAATCATTATTCGTCAAAGCAACCATGGTACATTGAAAAACAAAATTTCTTATCAAAATCAACCATATCAAGGACCCAATATTGACTTTTGTTCAAGCAATCGATCAATCAATCATTTGATCATTTGATTGTCTGATCAATCGATTGATAATGATCAATATATTCAATTTCGATTATTTGGAAAAAATAATTGACGTTTGCAAAAGACAAACAAAACAAATAACGATAAACAATGAGGACCAACCATAGATACCTCATGATATTTACAAAATTTTATTTCATTCTGGGCCTCTTAAAAAGTTTTTTATTTCATCCGAATTCTCGAAATCTAATTCTGTCGATTCTCTGTTCGGGCCAAATATTTCACAATTCGTGAAAATTATGGGCGCTGGTCTTCTTCGGATGAATTTTAAAAATATTCTCTATTACTGGGATTGTAATATTTCTCAATTTTGCGTGTGGGTCTGTGTTCGTCTATGTATTCAGAGGTCTTTGTTTCTATTATTATTATTATTATTTGTCATGACATTGACATTCAAAATCTTGATATGAGAAAAAATATTAATAATAATAATAATAATAATCACAATCAAATTGAATATTATTTTATTCATTTGTCTTTATTCATTCATTTATTCAATGAAATAAAATGATTATTATTATTCTGACAATAATTGAATAATAATTGAATCACTCCTATCTTTTTCATTTCATTTCATTTTATTTTTTGACTAACGAAATTGGAAATCAAATGAAATTGGAATAAATGAAGCAATTCAATGATCATTTCTTAGGCGCATGGTCCCAAAAAATGCAGAAAATAATGACATGGAATAAATAAAATACCTGTAGAAGTCTGTGTGCGTGTGTTTTGGTGCATTTGTCTACAATTTTCTATCCTTGGGATCCCTTGGTTCCATTGCATTCGTTGTTATCGTTATTATGGTTGCCTTGTAATTATTGGTTTGTTTTTGTTTTTTTTTCTCTTGAATATTAATGTTTACTATTTGTATTTGTAAATTTTTTTATTGTCATTGTCAATGATTATGATGATAATGATGATGACCGTGAATTGATAATTTCACTTGATCAAGTACTTGATCAATGTGGTGCGCCTGATCCATTTCTGAGGTAAATTATCATTATTTTTATTTTTTCTTTGATAATATTCTTCATAAGGTAATTTTATTCTGTTTTCAAGCCACGAAATTCTAAGTCATTTAGTATTTTGTTTGATTTTAGTGCTAATATAAATAGAATGAATATTAGCCTCATCATTTGACTGATTGTTTCATTTAATGAATTTCAAAAAAAAAAATGTGATGGACATATTCAATTATTGAATAATATGCAATATATTTGTTTCATCTATGAAGTATCTATTATCAATGAAATAATCCAGTTTCTATCTAATCATTTACTGTCCATTTTAATCTGTGGATCGTGTCAATGCAGTGAAAAAAAATTCATTTTCAAGAATTTTCTTGACGAAAATTTCCGCTAATTAACTGATTCATTTCAAATATTGTGGGATTTGAATGAGATTCTGCAAAAATATTGAAGATATACATCTTTCAATGTCAAATTTATTGAATAATTGGATGATTTTCAAGTTTTTTCTAAAATTTTTGTCAATTAAATCTAATAATTCAAATACGAGTACTAATAATGATAATTATCGACCGAAATTTCATTTACACTTATCGAATGCATC
Source organism: Psoroptes ovis (assembly GCA_002943765.1). Lineage (NCBI taxonomy): Eukaryota > Metazoa > Arthropoda > Arachnida > Sarcoptiformes > Psoroptidae > Psoroptes > Psoroptes ovis. The sequence goes on along the minus strand of PQWQ01000011.1, from coordinate 655,478 downwards.
GCCATTATCATCGATCAAAAATCAAAATTCAAATACCGGAGAATGTACGGTTGATGATAACAATGTCAATGATTCAAGCTTATGTTCATTAATATGTCGATTATTATTGATGATTCCATTAACTTTATTTATATTTGCGCAATTTCTTTGGTTCACTTGGTGTTTATGGTTTCAAATGAACTCTATCGATCCATTATTCAGAATGATACTATTTACCATAATGACCTTTATCGATTCTTATCTATTCTATCATATTTTATTGTATTCAATGAAAACAATAAAATTATTAAAAAACAAAAAGAAGACACACCAAAATAAAATTTTTAAACTAAAGAAAAAAACTCAACCTGAGCTTCGAATCACTAACAACAACAACAACAACAACGATAACACTGTAACAACACCAATGAGTACATTGACATTACAAAGTTTATCATTGGTTTCTAACTATTTCGATGTAACACCTACACCGACACCGACACCAACAATGATTATACCGACAATCAATGTACAATATTCAACCAAAGAACAAAATAATAATAATAATGATGATGACAATCATAATGATAAAGACGAATATGGAAATACCTTAAATTATGAATCAATGAAATTCATTGATGATTCTAAATCGATAACAACCGAATCAATAATTAATATCATTGAAAGGGATGATCAACGAAAATTATCATCATCAACATCATTATCATCGGTGGATATGTTGTCAAATTATTTGAATCAACTCGAGAAAAATTGTTCATCAAGAAAAAATAGTAAAAATTCATCCAATGACAGTATTGCAACTGAATGTTCAAAATTTTATTATGATTTTATTATGTGAAAATTATATTTTATTTTTATTACTTTGATCACTTGAAAAAAACTTTATACTGATATTGAAAATTTGAAAATTTTAATTTGAAATTTTTAATTATATTTTTTTTCGTTCAAACTTTTAATTAAAAATCTATATTTATATGCAAATAAATCTTTGGAAAAGTTTTCCAATTTTATCTGATTTTATTTTTTATTTGAAAAAATTTTCAAATAAAAAAAAATCGAAACCACAGCCATCTTTTATGTGGTCATGATCAAACTCGAAAAAATTTCAAAATTTGCATTCTTAGATGGCAGTTCTGCTCTCTTGGATTTGAATTTCGCTTTGCGGCAAATGAAGTACGAAATTATCATGAAATAAAGCTTTATTGATTTACAATGTAAATTTTACAAGATAATTCTTTATTTTTAAACTTTTTTTTCAATTTTTTTACATAGAAAACTTTAATAATTATTTTATTTTACAATCATTTCAAAATGATTCGGTCATGGGTGAATTTTGTCCATAATAATCAAATTCATGCATTTCATCTGTACAATCATCATCTTCATCATCATCGATATCGTCGTCATCATCATCATCATCATCATCGTCTTCGTCTGCATCTTCATCATCTACGTCATCTTCATCATCATCATCGTCGATTTCGATAATAATTAATTCTTCATCTTCATCATCTTCGCTCATACAATGATTCATATTCGATGATGATGATGATATTAAATTTGAATGACTATTATTATTATCATTATTTGTATTACGTTCATCATCATTATCATCGATTGATGGTAATGAAAAATCAATTTTTGTTAATTGATTTCTTGATTTATTATTTTTTGCCATCATTGTCTCGAAATTATTCAAATTTGATCTTTGATTATGGTAAATTCCATAAGATTTGAAAAATGTTTCGAAAATTTCATCATCATTTTTCAAACTACCACAATTTTTATCATTATCAACATTAATGATTTTATTTTTTCCATCATTTTCATTCGAAGCAATAATGTTATCATTATTGTTATTGTTGTTGTTTGCAATGATTTCAAAACCATTTTCTATTGTTGATAATATTTGTTTTGGTTGCCGTCGTTGTTCTATGGTTGAATCTAAATCAATCGATCCAAAAATTTTGTTAGATATATTATTATTATCAGTATTTTTGAAATTCAAAAAATCTTTAATGTTTATTTCATTGAAATTTTCTGGTTGATAATGTTGTTGTTGTTGTTGTTGTTGATGATGATGATGATGATAATAAACAGAGGATGAATTTGATGATGGAATAGATGTAGTTGGCAGTTTTACTGGTGATATTGTTGTTGATGATGTAAATGGTTGTGATGACGAAGAATATAAACACGATGACAGATGATGATGTGGATAGTATTCACCATTATTTATTGCTTGTTTTTGTTGATGTAATAATAATGGTAAACTAGATTCTGTATTTTCTAAATTATCATCAACATTATTAATGGATTGTTGACATTGGTGACAATAATAACAATAACAACACGAATGAGAAGAATGTAACTGTGATGTTATCTTTGTTGGCATCGCATTAGTTGTTTGTTCAATAATTTTATTCGGGTTGATTATAGTCGTTTCCAATAAATTAATTGTCGGCGATACGCTTCTTACTGTCTCGATTAAACAATTCGAATCGTTATTTTGTTTTTGTGGCTCATGTTGTTCATGTTCAATAAAAGAATAAGGCTGATGATCTGAAGAAATTGTTGGAAAACTTAACGATCGATTTAATGCCGTTAATGATTGCGAAGAAAAATCATCCACTGTTGCTGTTTCGATCATTGAATGAATGATGTTTTCAGATGATAGTGAATCATTATTATCATCACTATTACAGTATGAATTTGCCTTTATTCTAGAATTTTGGCAATTTTGAGTTGAAATTTGATGATTGTTTTCGATTTCTCTGACATTTTTATCACAATTCGATAGTATTCGATCATTATCACCCGTAGTATCATCATCATCAACATTGACATCATTGATATTATTAGCATAATTCAATCGATCTGAAGACATTAACATCATTGATGAATCTTTTTGTAATAAAAGTTCGGAAACATCAGAATCTAAATGATTTGGATTTTTTCCTGAATGACGATAAGGATGAGGATGATGATGATGATGATTATATCTAGAATATGAATGATGATGATGATGATGATGATAATGATGATAATGTTGATGCTGTTGTTGTTGTAAATGATTATTCTTGACATCTATATCATAATCATTACAATCATCATTTGTATATTCACTATGATTATATTGATGTTGATGATGATTATGATGATAAAGATGATCAGGATAATGGTCGTCTAAATTATCATCAATACTAGGAAACCATTTATGAATATATTTTGTAATAAATTTAGATATTATTCCTTGATTATTGCTACCACCGAATTCACCACCATTATTGTTATTATTATTACTATTACTATTACTATTATCATACATAAAATCCATAAATATTAATCGTAATGTACCATATTGTTGAAAATAATATTTAAGCTAAAAGAAAAAATAATAGAAAAGAAAAGAAAACAAGAAAAATAAATTTTATTCCATTTTTATTCTCATTTTTTATTCTTTTTATTCAATGACTTAAATTCAAGTATTTCCCCGAACAAAAAAATATTCAAATTTCAACGAAAAATTGCGATATTTTTCATCCATTTTTATTCTCTCTCTCACTCCCTTTCCTATTTCTTAAATATGAAAATTTAAAAGTTTTTATCTGTTCAAGAAAATGCAACAAAAAAAAAAGAAAAAAAAACAAAAATCAACATTCATAGGGAGAGAGAGAGAGATGGGAGAAATGGATGGGAAAAAAATATGGATAAATGGAAAAAAACGGAATATAAATTGATTTATGATACTAGCCAGTGTAAGTTTTTTTTTTTTTTTTGTTGTAAGAATCTTATCAGAATTTTGCCAAGAATTTTTAAATTTTGAATTCATTTTTGCAGCCGTTTATTGTTTGTTTGTTTGTTCGTAGTCAAATAAATGCAAATGCAAAATTATACATGGAAAAACATTGGACTAAAAATCGAAAATTTTCATATTTTGAATTTTGAGAAAAAAAACTTTGATTCTCTCTCATAGCATTATGGTGGGATAAGAACAAGAAATCTTCGAATAAAAAATGAAACCATCACCACCACCAACATTATCATCATCATTTGTATTTGTCGTCGGTGTATTGTGTTGTCAAAAAGCTACAAAAATCTTTGGAAAATTCCAAAACAAAATTGAATAAATGAATGATTGAATGACGAAAAATGACTGAATCAATTGAATAAACTATGGCTTAATGCGTGTGTATTTTGGTATAAGTCTTGCAAAGTTTCTATTAGAAACTTTAGAATCAAACTCAGATACACGAAATTATATTGTCAAAAATGATAAACAGAGGAGTCAAATGAAAAAAATAGAATTCAACCTCAAGGCATAAACAAAAATTTATATTAAAAAATATATCATGAACTTGGAGCATCAAAATATCATTGTAAATTACAAACAAACAACAAAATGATGGCAAGAAAATGAGCAAAAGTCGCATCAAGCTAAATGAAAAATAACCGAATATGAATGAATTCATAATTACAATTTAATATACAAATGTATATAAACACATTAATTCTGAAACTCTGATGATGTTAATGTTTATGTGTTTCGGTTGTTTGTTTGCTGATGATGATTGTTTGTCATTTTTTATTATTATTATTATGATTATCATTATTACTATTAAATAAATAAATGGTGTTAATATTGAAAATGATGAAACATTTTCACATTTATTATTATTATTATAAGACGTTATAGAAAAAGGAAATATGGAATTTCGGATTTCGGGATCTTTAAAGTTTTTTTTTTTTTTTTTGGATATTTTCTTCAATTTTCCCCAGTTTTTTCTTATTATTTTTCTCATATTGCACACATCATAATTGATTTACTGTTATTACCCCGCACACAAACGTACACACATATGATATTGAATTTTCTCCGTTCAAACAGCAGCATTGAAAAAAAGAAAAACCAGTAAAATATATTAATTTTTCTTCAGATAAAATAAGAATAAAATACAATAATAATAATAATGATATTAAAAATAGTAATAATAATAATAATTATTATTGACAAAATCATTTATGTGGAAATTATTATTATTATTATTATTATATATGATTATAAACGATAAATAATTTAATATTGCATTAATTTTTCTCTACTTTTTTTTTCATCTTCTCATACTGATATTTAATTTAATATTATTTGTTTTTTCTATTTTGATAATCGTCATTCATTTATTATTTGAATTATTTGAATCATATTATAGCGCATGCAAGTAAGAGAGAGTAATAATATAATTTAATATATTTGTATTTATTTGATTTGATTTAAAAAAAATAAATAAAGAATGAGAAAATTATTATTATTATTATGATTACGATTGATTACTTACATTATAACGTTGATAACAATGAAAATAGAATGCTAAAAATGAATAAAGACCATTTGTTAATGCAAATATCAGTTCGAATGGTGTTGTACGTAATGTTTCTAATGATAATACGCCTAAAAACCAATTTAGACAAAAAAATGGTAGCAATATTATACATGATCGTATTGATGGACGTATTTGTTGAATTTGTAAACGATTTGATAATGATTTTCGTTCAAAATATCGTTTCAATACCAGCAATATTAGACATGTATTTAACTTTTTATTCATTTATGATATTATTATATTTTGATCACATCATTTTTTGTTTTCGATATTCGATTGATTTAATTTGTTGAACAATAATAATATTATTAATTCAAAAAAATGAAACGTGAAATAATAAATAAATGTAGTGAAATGAATGGATGAATAATAATTGAAAATAAGAAAAACAATAAGAAATGGTTGGAATAACAAATTGAAAATTCACCGCATCAAACGATTTATGATAATAATCATAATAAATATTTTTTGTATGTATTTCAATTCATTTTGAATCGAAAATATAAATATGAAAAATGATCGTAAGAAAAAAGAAAATAAGAAAAGAAACAATGTTATTATTATTTCAATAAGAATTTATTACTAATAAAAATTTTATTCATGATTCTAAACATTTATCTAATATTTATACTGGATAAAATTCAATAATACATACCGATAATAGTAGCAATACTGGAATTATGAATGAATATTGAATACCACCTTCGATGGACATCCAACAACTTTTGAATAAAGAACAATATGGAATAATAAATGATAAGAAGATAAAAGACAAAACAAAACAAAATGTATGATTAATCAAATTTGTATATGGACAAGATAATAGATATTCAAAAACAAAACAAAATACAAAATATTGAAAATATAAAAATCTAGAATTTCAATAATAATATTCTTTAATAGGACAATAGGCTAAGAAAAAAATCCACCGTACTACTTACTATCGTTTTGTTTCATATCCTTTGGAATTAAGTAAATATGATAATAATACAAATATGAATGGAAAACCTAATGAAAAACATAAATAATGTATACAATTCCATGTGATAAAAATTGAATGATGATAATGAAATAATGATAATAATGATAAATTCTCTAGACATATAATAATAATATTATTATCATTATGTTTTGATTGTTGTTGAGAATTATGATCATGATGATGATGATGATGATAATGATTATTATCATTATTATCATCGACATTATTATTTTTTTGTTGCATTCGTTGTTGTACTGAATGTTCATTATTATCATTATTATTGTATTGTTTATTTTTTGATTTACTAGCCGATGATGATGATGTTGACAATGACAATGAACATTTTTGCCGTAACGGTGAATTGGTTTTGATTTTTTGATTCATTGACAATGATAATTTTTTATCCACCGATAACGATGGTTCTCTGTTATTACTGTTATTGTAACTGTTATTATGATTATCATCAATGGACATTTCAGTTGTACAATGTTGATGTTGTTGATGATGATGATGATATTTTGAACAAAATGGTACATTAATTTTTGATAAACTATAATCATAATCGTTATTATTATTACTATTACTGTGATTATTGATGCTATTATTATTATTTTCCAATGAACATCGTATAAATATGGTATTATTATTATTATTATTCTTTCGATTTTTATTATTATTATTAAATTTTATTTTTGATATTAAATTTTTTGGATGAAATTTATAAATATTTTGTTTGATCATTTTAAATATTGAACATTTTTCATTATTATTATTATAGCTTTTGGTTTTTTGTAATCGTGTCATATCGTTGCTGCTATTCGTTTCTTTATTAAAATTTGTCATCATAAATTGATGTTTATTTAATGTTTTCAATTTTTTTAGAAATTTTCTTCGATATTCATGGCTAAAAACACTCAATTCATTCAATGTCATTCTATTATCATTATTTTTTGATATTGAAGATGAATTTTTTATTGAATTTCGTCGTCTTTTGGTATGTAATTTATTGTTATTGTCATTATTTATATTGCTATCCGAAAAATTTTGAGAATTTATTGATTTGTTTGTTTCTAATTCATTTGATGTTGTTGTCGTTGATGATGATGATGATGATGATCCTTTATGACGACGCCACATTCTTTGATATAATAGTATTGTATATGATAACATCCAAAACATTGATGCTAAATGAATGAAATGTAAAAATATTGGAACTGAAAGGCATAGGATATGTTTAATTTGATTCGATAAAGCTGTTTGCTCAAAACCGGTTGATAATTGTTCAACTCTGATCCAAAATAAATCCATATGTATCGTTGTACCCAATAAAAATGTTAATTGAATCAATAATAATGAGATGATTAAATTTCTAATTATAAAAAATGTTTCCCTTGTTTCATAATGTCTTAATCGATATTGTATAATCAATGTTAATGAAAAGAATATTACACTCATTATGAAGCTAGTATACAAAACAATATCATAAAATAAATGATGACTTGATGGTGCCATTGTTCCTGTCGACATATGAAAACCACTAGAACGTATAATACGAGCCGAAACGTTATTATGATGATTATTATAATAATTATAATAATTTTCAGCCGTTGAAATAGTTGTGGTTGATGATAATGATGATGATGATGATGATAATATTGTCGATGAATCAATGTTCGAAGAATCAATGAACAAATTATTATTTTCATAATTTACATTATCGGCATCATAAAATTCTTTATTGTTATTATTATTATTATTTTCGGAATTTTCATTTATATCATTATTATCATAATCAATTAAAACAGTATGACGGCTAACAGCACCGATCAAACCGGATTCATTACACAAACATCGCAGATGTGTTCCATTATAGTCGACAGTACGGCAACCATTATTGATCGTCCATAAAGGTCTAATAGAATTGAAAATTGAAAACAAAACAAAAATTAATGAATTAAAAAAAATGAGCCGAAAAAAATGAAAATGAAAATTTATATTGAAAAAAAATAAATAATTATGACAAAAACAGAAAAACAACAAATTTGGCAATCAAAATGAAAAACAAAAATGTCGAAAAAATTAGAAAAATAAAAAAAAATGAAAATAATATCCTCAAACATATGGACATGGCGTCATAAACAATGATCGGTGTTTTGGTCGGCATTTGATGGCCATAAAATCAATCAATCAATTTTGATCGAAATATCCATTATTATTATCATTATTTTTTTTTCATATTTTTTTTTTGGCAGCCAAAACACAAAAAACAATGCTTTGATAAAGCGAAAAAATAATAATTTTCAAAATAAAATATATTCCCAACATTATCCCAAAAATTGGAGCGAAAAAAAAACAATGTGCACATGATGTATTGTGCTGGAATGTGTTTTGGACAAAAATTTAAATTTCAAATCAATCGACCAAACAAACAACAGCCGAACAGCCAAAACGAAAATATTTAGAAGATAAAAAGTGGAAGAAAAACTTGAATTAAATCACATAAGAAAATAAGCAGAAATTGGAAAAATCTCAAGATGTTTGGGATAATAGCTTGGAATATATCAAATCATGAATTATTAAAGTTCTTAGAGATAAGCAAATGTGGCCAATATCAGAGAAAATGAATGGAAAACAAACTCAGAAATGGAATAAATTTTCAATAATTTTCCTTATATTGACAAACAGTGATAAGAAATTGAATGAAGAGAAAGTAGAAAAAACAATTTACAAATTATTTGATCAAAATTTTTCGACCAAAAATATAAATTCAATCAATGATAATGATGAATCGATAATCGATAATTGATTCTAAGAAATTGAAGAATTCGTACACAAACAAACACACCTAAAATACACTAGCGAGTACTTGGAGAGAAAAACCTAAGAAATACAGCAAAATAATCAATGTAAAAATACATTTGAATTCGTTTGTGTTACATCCAAAATTAAATTTTCAACGGTCTATTTGTTAGAGAAGAGAAAAGATTTTCGTTTTGTTTGTTTTTAGTTTTGTTTGTTTGAAGATTTGTATTTCAAAAATTTTCCGCAAAAAAACAGAAAAATCTTAGAAGAAAAAAACCATTTACTAATGTGATTTCAAATGTGTGCCTGTGTGTGTATGTGTTCATTCAAGTGAATTAAAAGAAGCGCATTTGAAGAAGACAAGAGACAAAATGGAATAAGAAAGCTTAATCTTTGCTTGATGTTTTTTTTTTTTTTTTTTTTTTTTTTTTGTTGAGAATAATCAAACCGGAATTTTTTTTTTCGTTTTCATTCATTTTGATACACTTTTACAATGGAAAAATCCAAGTAAATCTTCATACAAATGTATCTTTTGCTTTCTTGGATTTTTTTTTTTTTTGCTTGAAAAAATAGGATTTGCGTGTGTGTGTGAATACACATCAGACACATTAACATTTCATTTAATTTCGTTTTTCTTTTTTTTTTTTTTTTTTTTGCTTTGTGAAAAATTACAATAAAGAATTATTCTTGACGAAAAGAAGGGATAAGAGGTAATTTTTTTTCTTTGTATTACTCTGTGCATTATTCGGCAAACAATCCATTTATAGAGCAAATCTTCAATCATTCCCTTTATTCTTTGAGCTTAAATTTTTGTATTTTTTTCGACCATCGAATAATAATTAATATTGATTTAATCCTTTTAAAGAGAAGGGAGAAATTCAAAGAAACTCACAAGGGAACATTGCAAACTGCCGGATCGGGATCGAGATAATTCTTGTATCATTTATTAGGGTATGCCTTGGCATAACTATTTCGAGGGGTCTTAGCTGCCACCTCTTTATCAGTGAGCGTGAGGGGGCGAAAAGAAGTGCATGAGGCAAAGAGGCTTTTTACAGTAACCGCATTGAATAAAAGCCGAAACATTGCAGTCGATCGAACATTTTTCGTCCAAAACATCAAAGAGAACCTTATCGATCGGGTCAAACATCGGGCAGTCGACAGGAAAGCCAGATTTTTTCCATGCAAACAAGATCATAGTGTTGAATACCGGGGCTCTGAACTGATTCCAAATTAGAGAGTGAGCGACGATAACTGTTTTTCGATCATGTAGAACAACTGGAAGATCGTCGAGGATGATTCGCTCAGTGAACCTTTTCATAAAGTCTTTCCACTGATGGAAAAAATATACGTCTAATGGCTGAAGGAAAGATGTCGAGCCTTCTGGCAGCATCCTTATTGTGATTTCTTTGCCTTCGATTTCGAATAGATCTGCGGCCTTGTGAGAAGAAAAGGAATCAATAACGAGACACGCTTTTTCTTCAACGACGGCATTAAGACATTGGTCTGCCCACTCTTTCAAGATCGATTTCTCGACTTTGCCTGATTTGCTACAAGTGATAAATACTCCTGGTATTCTTGGCAATGATGCAGCTACTCTTGGTCCGAATTTGCCGCTTGGTTCTTGCAAGACGATCATTAACCGTGGAAGAAGTTTTCCTGCCATCGATATCATTGGCTGAATAGTGTAAGAATGTGTCAAAGAAGAAGATGAACGAGCGGCATCTAAAGTATCTCTTTCTCCTTCGAACGATAACGTCCTGTTACCATGCATCTCGTATTGATAGCCAGACTGATCAGTATTGATAATCTGCTCCGGCGAAAAGTTCGGAACTATTTCCTCATTGAAATCGTGGAGAAACTCGACGCCTTTGTTTTCTATTTCCTCTTTGTCCCTTTGCTGTTTCATTGTGACGAATTTGGTAATTTTACGAGAAACGATTTTGTTTCTCTTTTTAAATTCATAAATCCATGAACTCGAAGCCCTGAAGTCAACCAATTGAAGTCGTCTAGCCTCTTCGAGCGCCCATCTACGGAGATCCCGGTCATGAATAGTTGAGTTATTAGCCCTTGCCGAGGTGAACATTGTCCAGCAGTGAGATGATATCTTCGCATACTTTTCACGATTTGTGCCCATTTTCTCCAAATATCGTCGGAAATTCGTCAAGTACTTGTCATGTTTTACCCTCCTGAACATATGTTGCACGGATGAAAATGAATGTCCTTCGTCTTTATACTTCAATACTCTTTCAATGTACTCGTATGTAAAGAATTCCGTCGGCGCTTGCAGTGGTTCGAAGGTGGTGACGTACTCAATTTCATCTTCAGACGGATCAGGTAAAAGCTCCTCGTCTTCGATCATTTCGTAGTTCGAAGCCTCTTCGATTTTTCTTATCAAACCTAAAATGCTCCTCGAAAGCTCTTTTTCGGCTTCGTTTGCCTCACGAGATGGTCTTGGGATATTTATCTTTCGAAGTTCCTCTAATAATGATCCACAATTAATGTTCATTGTGTAAGTCACTTTGCCGAAGTTCAAACACTAAAGTGTCGTGCGAAATTCAAAACAATGGACGACTTTTATTTGAACCAAAATTGTACTTTTATTTCTGATTAAAGTTTACAAATGAATATTATAAATTTAAATCAAATACAAAATGATGACTTACAATTCTTTGTGATAAAGGGAATTTGGATTAATTTTGAAACAGATGAAAAATTTTAAATCAATTATACACAACACAGAGGAAAATTCAAATGGATGATATAGCAATTGACAGTACAATGGTTTTTATATGAAATCAAAATTAACAGAAATTTCTGGAAATGTTCAGAAACCAATGGAATAGAAATTTATAGCAATCAAGGAAACACGTGGAATTTTTCGATGATTTTCAGGAAGATTTTTTACAAACAATTTTTCCATAAATTTTCTGCACCATTTCTGAAATTTCACGACACTAAAGGGTGTTTCACTGTGGACTGTTCAAAGGAAGATAAGTGAATGATGAACATTGACTGTTGATAAATTGTAATCATATAAGATTCTCATAAGCATCATAAGGTGAGAGATGGATCTTCAATCGAAAAATGGTCAGTGATCAAGAGATGGCGATCAGACTTACCTCTGCCGCTTGTGAGAATCTTATATGACTTCAATTTATCAACAGCCAATGTTCATCATTCACTTACTTGTCTTGCAGGTAGCTTGATTGAAACACTCTTTATTAAATGATCAGCACGAACGACAATATGAAAATGAGTCGATTCAACTATAAACTAGGGCCCAGATAAGAACAATTTTTCACTTAAAAACTCATGCACTTCTTTTCGCCCCCTCACGCTCACTGATAAAGAGGTGGCAGCTAAGACCCCTCGAAATAGTTATGCCAAGGCATACCCTAATAAATGATACAAGAATTATCTCGATCCCGATCCGGCAGTTGGCAATGTTCCCTTGTCAGTAAAACTCAATGAACCAATGATGATGATGATTATTTCATCAAATGAAAATAGGCGAAACATTAAATCTGGGAAAAATCTAAGAGAATAGATTAATAAGAAAAAACCTAAACAACGATGACATGTATGATTATCATTATTATTATTTTTATTATTGAATGAATGAATTAATGAAAGAAAAATGGAAGAATTGAAGCCTGAATCCAGAATTTTATTTTTTTTAATGGAATTTTCTATTTTTCTATCGAAATCAACGCACAAATCCTATTGGTTTGGTTGATGGAAGAAGATTTTCGTTTTTAAATGATCTATTTGACCTTATCATTATCATTATTTTGATTATAATTATTTTTGATGAAAGAAAATTTTCATCGATTCTTTGGTTCGATATTGATGATGGCGATGATAATGTTGTTAGTATTATTCTGGGTAATTTGGATGTTCTCTTATTTTTTTGAACTGAAAAACTCGCAAAATAGTGATCTTATTATGTTGATAATGATAGAAATTTTGACTTTAAAAGCTCGTTGATTAATTTAATTAATCTCCATTTTCGAGTAAATGAACGAAGAGAAGAAAACTTGGAAGAAAATTGATCCAAGATATCGAAATGTAATTAGTATCATCATCATCGATGATCATCAATGATGATGATGATGGAGAGATGATGGGCAAATAAATTTTTATTTAATTTTCATCGTTAATTACATATCCATTGACTGTAAAAATTGATAATGTAATGAATGATGAAATGAAAATGAAAATGTGCAAACAATTCAAACAAAAGTGCTGTTGACCAAGTTATAATCGAGAGAAAAAAACTTGATAAACTTTTTCTTGGTTGAAATCAATTTATCGTCATTTATTCTTGGTTGATTGGTGGCCAAGTATTTTAGTTCTTCCCACTGATCATTGTCATCATCAATTGGGGGTGGTAATCATAGTTTTAATTTTCTAATATTTACTTAAATTAAATGTGGTAAAGAAATATAATTATCGATGACAACAACCCAAACAACAACAATGGTTTCAATAATGAAAATTCACTTTGAATGATTCTGAATTTCAAATTTTGAATAGAAAATGAAATGAATGGGAAAAAAACAAACAAATAAAGAGTGAATGGGAAAACTCTTGAATCATTTTCTCTTGAAACCAATCATTGATGAATAAAAGATTCTTAGCCTTCTTCAACAGAATAATATTTATCAATAAATATAAAAGTTTTGTGTAAACAAAAAAAAATTATTATTTCCTTCAAATATTATTATTATTTTCAGTATAGAATTATGATAAGAATTTTGTTTTTTCAATAAAACAAGAAAACAAAAAAGGAAAGAAAAGGAAAAACTTACTGTTTACGATGTGAAATTATCAATTGAGCGCATTGAATCGTATCGAATTGTATTTTATTGATTGATAATGATTTATTTGTATTGGTGATGATAGATTCATCATCAACATAATCATCATCACTATTTTTGATTATATTTGTATCGAAATTTGTTGTTTTATTTATTTTATTATTATTTTTGTCATAAGTATCATCGTTATTGCTATTATTATTTGTAGTATTTAGCTTTTCGATAATTGTTTCATCGTTTTTCAGGCTATTTTCAGTACTATTTTCTCTCATATATTTTCCATTATGATGATGATGAAAATTTTCACTATCATTTTGGTCATGATGAAAATGAAAAACCACTTCAAAACAAGGAACAACTTCAAAATTAACTTGAATCGATACAGCTGGTACTAATGATATTGAAATAATATGATTACTTTTATTAATTATTGTTGTTTTTGTTAATGATTTCAATTTCGATCTATTTTTTCGTTGATTTTCATCATTATCGTTATTATTGAAATTATCGAAATCATCAAAATCATCATAATTATTAGAATCATCTTCAATCATAGATGGTTGAATTATTTTATCGAAAATATTTTTAAACCAAATTTCAGTTACACCAACATCTAATTCATTCATACCTATTTGAAATGTGTCAGAGGAAAAAAAAGTGGTTCAAAAATAGTACTTGATCACAAAATTCATTTGATTATTTCAATAATCAAAACAAACCATTCACAATGATAGTCGATGGTAATATGTTTAATGATGATTCTTGCATATATGGGTCGATCGATGTTGAAGATGGCAACGATTTGGAGGATGTGGATGATGAGAATGACATTGAAGGCGATGATAATTTATTGCACATAACATCAAAATCGATAGTTTCATTTGTTTTAATCAATGTTATCAATAGTTTTGGTTCATTTTGTTTTTGATAACGTAAATTGATTCCTGTGTATAATGAAAAATAATGGAAATTTTTTTTCAAAAAAAGAAAAACGATATGTTTGGGTATATCGAAGTGAAAATAAAAATAATGAATGTCAAAATTCAAACAAAAAAAAAAAAAAAAAAAAAAATTACCTAAATTTTTTGTTGCTGGAAAAAATGGTCGATACATTGCAAATATCATATTCAAATGTTGTATTGAACCATCTTGACAGGCTAATATAAAGGCACGTAATACATTATCCATTAATAGTCGCATTGATTGTATTAATAGTAACAATTCGGTTGTTATTGATTTCTTGATATTTTCATTTTCATTATTATTTTTTTATTTTCAATTTCAATTTCAATTTCATAATAAATATATTATCGCACCAATAGGATAGATACACAATGGAATAAGATGGAATAAAACAAACAAATAGAAATAAATAAATAAATTTAATGTATTTTACATTGAATTCAAGGAAAATATTAGTTGGAAAAATCTTACAAATAACAAATAAACAAACAAACAAACAAATTGAATCAATAAATAAATACAAATAATAATAATAATAATAATATCGAAATGTATCGATTTTGTGAGAATTGAAAGAAAATGAATGAAAGTGCAATGAAAATGGTGAAATCATTAGAAAGGAACACAAACAAGAAAGATTACCAAGAAAACTATCGAGAAAAAAAAAACACTGAAAATCATCGAAAATTAAAAATAATAACAAAACACCAACAAACAAAAAAATAAATTTGTAAAACTAATAATAATATTAATATCAATAATAATAAGTAATAATCGACAAACAAACAACGATATAAAAATAAGCGATATATTAATAATAATATTGGTAATAATAATAATAATAATAATTGAACAAATTTGTACAAATTGATCGTATTTGATGATGATGATGATGGCGACGATTATTATTACCGTTTTTGTTATTATTGGCAATATTATTTGTACCGAATCATATTGAAACAAGAAAAAAACACAAATCTTATAACAACTAATCGAATCTTAAGTATTATTAGTCGTTTGTTCGTTCGGTAATTAATCTAGCTTTGATCTTATTTTGTGCCAATATTTTTTTCTTGGTTTAATTGGAAATAAACGTGTAATCATTTGTAATTTGTGTTCCATATGAAACACTAGCGAGAAAAAACATGAACATTTATCACCGACCAGCTCAATAATAATCGACCAAAAAAAAAACAAAAGGAAAAAGAAGGAAAAATTTCAAGTATTTTCACTTGTTTTCTTGAATAGAAGTAAAATGGGAGAAAATTCAACTTGAATCAAGTGAAAACATGTAATAATAATAAAAGAAAGAAATAAGAAAAATGTCAATTGAAAATCTGATTGTCAATTTTTGCTTTGTTGGCCAATTTTTTCCTATTCTTTTTGATTTTCATTATCAATATTGTTGCCTATTTATTTCGAAGACAATCAACGATCTTTACGAAAATTTTCCAAATTTAATTGGTATGTTGTCGTTGTCGATGTTGTTGTAGTTGTTGGACATTTAACACAAAGCATACATTTAAAAAATAAAAAAATAAAGAAAACTACTGTGGCAAATAATAATAAATGGCCACAGTTACTAAGACCTAATTTTTTTCTTTCTTTCATTTGCTATGGTTATGTTATATGTGTTATCGCTTGTGTTGTGTAATAATGTCAAGAATAATGAGAAGAAATAATAAGAAATAATCACACACACACACAATGACAATAACAGCAGTAAAACATGAAAAATAAATTCAAAAAAAAAAAGAAAAGAAAATTCAACCAAATTCGACCTCATTGACAATGATCGATCGGAATAAATCTCAGGGCCTTACCAAAGACCCCTTGATATCATATTATTATTTCTATTATTATTATGATTATGGTGAAATGGGAATCATTGGTTCTCTCATTCAAATTAAGTTTTATGCATTTTATTTTTACAATGTTTTTCTCTCTTTTTTTGTTTGGTTCGGTTCGGCCATTAACCATGGATCACTAATGATGATGATGATGATAGTTGATAGTTGATGATCCTTTTTATAATGAAAATATAGAATGAAATAAAATAAAAGAAAACAGAAATTCTTGATTTCTTTTTGATTTTCAAACATTCAACATTCATTGTTTGATGGATGCACACAATGAATCGGCTTTATGTTAACATTTTTTTTTAAAGAATGAATAATAGTTTGAATCACAAGCAAATAACATTGTGTTGAACATCATCATCATCATCATCATGACATATCAAGTGAAACAAAAGAAAACTAACACAACTAAAAAAACATTCAAAAAAAATTGGATCATTGAATGTGTCTCGAGAAACAAAACAATGATGAAACGAGGAAAAAATCGAAATGTTTTATTTGATTTTTTTTTTTTTTTACTGTACATTCAATTCAATTCAAACATGAAATAAAAATAGAAAATAAAATCAAATAAAATGAAAATTTTCCATTTCAAAAATAAATGATGGAATAAAAAAAAATAGAATAGAATAAAAGATAATGAGAATTGGAAAAAATAAAAAAAAAACGAATAAAAGCCATTTCATCCATTATTATTTTGGTGAAATCAAATGAAAATAAAATAAAAATCAAATGAAATTAAATGGTACATCATCATCATCCATTTATTCATTCATTGTTAAATCTATTACAATGTATATTGGATTGGCGAAGAGTGAAAAAAAAAGAAAAATAAAATAAAACGAAATATTTTTTCAATGTAAATTCAATGCAGTGAAAACAACATTTGTTTTCTTTTTTTTAGTATTTGAACGAAATGAAAGAAAAATATGTACATCAAATGTAATTTACTTTATTATTATTATTGATTATAATGTTATTATATTATTATTATTTTCTGGCTATGGATTTTCTCTTATTAAGAATATAATAACAAGTCTACATCCAAATTGTTTTACTTTTTTTTCATTTGTAGAAACCCCTGAAGTAATTATTAATATAATTATTATTCTTTATTATCATTTATTTATATATTTCAATTATAATTTCATAGCTGTACTTTCGTTTATTAATTCATTCATTTATTTATTCATCCATTTTGTTTGTTTGTTACATATTGTAATAATTTAAACAAAGTAATGGTGATTATTACTTACATTATTATGATCAATATTATTAATATTTTTGATGTTATGATTTTGATGATTGATTGGTTGTATGATCGTATCGAATAAACGATCCGTTATTATGATGGTAGACTATAAAAGTTTCATCGTCGTTTGAATAAATGAATGAATGAAATAAAAAAAAATGAGAAATGTTACAATATGTTTCAATTAAAAAGTTTCTGATTTTTTTTTCGCCCAAAAATTTGTTAATTTGAAACTTTGTGTTGACACTATGAAAACTTACCTGAATAAAATTGATCATCATACGTTTTTGTTCATAATCATAGCGATCAAAACGTATTTTATGTTCATTCATTTGTTTCAAAATTAGATTGAAAATTTTTAGCGTATTATAATAATCTTGTTGATTGTGCATTTGATTTTTAATTAATAAATTTTTCAATTCAATAATGAACAGAAATAAACTATCAATCAGATGTTTTCGTGAATGTTGATTTAACTGTATTCAAAATTGGAAAAAAAGAAAGTTAGATGGAAATAAAAAGTTTTGATATCAATGAAAAATGAGTGATATATTTTGGCTGAGGGTATGGTTTCAACAAATTGGATTTGTATCATCAATTTGTATAATGAATAAAGGAAATTTATTCCAATAGAATTAATATTCACATCAATCAATGTGATATATATCGATGAAACGATAATAATAACGATATCCAATCTAAATCATCTAAATAATCTGACTTTAACACGCAAAATTTACATCATTATTCATGAAATTTGTATAAATTTACGATAAAAATGCAAAAAACAAAAATATATTTTGGATTTATTTTCATTTTTATTTCTATTTTTTTGTGTCTCGAAATTATTATCATCATCATTTCAATATTCTTGACGATGATAATAATAGTAATGACAATGGTGTCGAAACCAATTTCCTGTAAATATTTGTACATGTGTGTGTGTCTGTGTGCTTCACAAAATTCAGCAAAAAACAACGAGAAAAAAAATGGGAATATTTGCGTGATTTGATGAAAGCAAAGAAAAAAATTGATGAAAAAATTGAATAGAATTGATCGGAAGCTAAGAATTTAGCATCCACGAATCCCTCGAAAAAAAATTCACCAAAATAAAATTGAAATTATTAATATAATAAAAAACCTGTGGTGAATTAGTTCTTGTGCAGTGCAAGCCCTTTTCGTGTTGAAAAAAAAGATAGATTTTCTTTTTTTACTTCAATCAATCTATTCACATTTATCTATCTATCAACAGAAACAATAGAAATAAGGATTTTTCTTTTCTGAAGAAATGAAATAAATTTCCCGTTGAAATAAAACACAATCATCGAAACAAATGCACGCATATTTTTCAATAGTGCATTCATTCTCATTGGAGTTATACAAATGGTGTAGAATCGCTGTTGTTGTTCTTTCTCAAATTTTCTAAGCACTGAACTTTTCTCTGTAACTAAACAAAAGAATAACATTGAAAATTCTAAACATGATAAGAAATGAAATGAAATGAAAAGGAAAAAAATTCCTCTTTTTTTCCTTATTTGATCTCATTGTTATATTATTATTATTATTATTATTATTATATTCCAATGCTATTATACGTGGTTTTTATGATTATGTTGTTCAGTTTATATTATTTTTTCAATTTAAATTCAAATTTCAATTTCAATTTTCATTTTTTTTCTTTGTCTCTCTCTCGCTCTCTTCAATTCTTTAATTTTATTCTGTTCTTTTCCCATTATTCATTCAATTTATTTCGCATTTTCATTCGTGAAATTGTAGAAATTGAATACAATTGAATCAAATTGATATGACATGAACCAAAATGTATTTGGAAACGTTTCAAATGTTTTAAGCAAAACAAAATCGGGAAATTTTGGCCCAATTTCGTTTTCTGAAAACATGATTTCAATTATAATTTTTTAATGAACTAAGTTGAAAGGGAGAAATATGACGATGCGATATGATACGGACAAAGATCTTCAAGAAATCTGAAAATAATAATGAAGAAAGTTTCAATCAAATATAAAATTGTTTCATCATCAATTTTCAATTATGAGCAAATAATTTTTAGTTCATCAATTATCATTTCTTTCAGTGTTTTTTTCTCATTTATGAACTAAGAATAGCAAAAAATATTGATAATGATACAACTGAACAGAAAATATGATGAAAATACCTCAAGGCTATATGTTGGGTAAAATTATGAAATAAGAAATTTTTCCATTTTTATATTTGAAAAAAATTAATATTAAAAAATTGTCATTTCTTTCATTTTCCCATTATTTTTAATTGAATTGAATTGATTTTTTTTCCGATTTTCAATGATATTGATTGATTAATTTTTAATTTCCTTTGCAAAATAATTCATTATGAAAAAACAGAGAAATTATCCGCTTACCAAATAATTCAATTGTCGTAGTTTAATTAAACGACATTCATTCATATCTGGTTTTGACCATTTGGCTGTCGTTTGCTGCTGTTGATCACTTGAAATATTTGAATGGCCACAAAATCGAAACATTGTACCATAATATTCATTTGATGGACATGGTTGTACGGACATTATGCCCAAATCAGTCGATGGCCATATTATATTATTTTTTGAATCATGTACAATTGGACAGAATGTTGATGATGATGACGATGGTTTTCTATTCAATTGATTTGATTTTTCATTATAAATTTTCGCTGTAACATTTGAAAATGTTACATTTGATATCGACGAAGAATGAATATTTGATTTTGCACTTTTATTATAATTTTCATTTGTCATTCCAGATGAAATTGAATACGATTCGACCTTTGTTGAATTTTTTTCATTTTTCTCATTATTATTCAAATTCAAATCAGTACGGTTACATTGAACATTTGAATCAATTCGATCTGTAGTTGACAAGCATCGATTCATATTTATTGTCATGTTTTCATTTGCTGTCATTAATTTATTTGATGATAAATTTTCCGACAATATTTGCTGCTGTCGTGGTTGTTGTTGTTGTTGATGTAATTGATTTTGATTATTCAAAACATGCCGTGAATTTATTGATTTCTTTTCATGATCATTATTATTAATGTTGCCAATTTTTTCATCATCATTGATTCTGTTATTGACATTTGAAATGGTAATATTGTTTGTATTTGATTTGAATAATGATAAATTCAAATGTTTATTTGCGATATATTCAATAATTTCCAATGATTTTTGTTCCGCTTGTTTGCTCTTGCTCTGTTTCACAATATTCATAGGTGTTAATGTTGTTTTAATGCTTACATTATTTTTATTATTAATATCAAATTTTTCCTGTTGTTTTTCAGTAATAAAAGGATATTTATGTTTCAACAATAATAATGATGAGAAATTTTTCAGTGTTGAAAATGCTTCGGGCATCGATTCATTTGTCAACATTATCGATGATGTTGGAAGAAATTTTTCAATTGACAAATGATTAAAATTATTTTGATTTTCATTATCATTATTATTATTGAAATATGTCAAATTTTGATTCATCGAAGTGTTTTTATCATGGCTGCTGCTACTGTTTACATTTTCAACGAAATTAATTTCGTTCAAATCTAAAAAAAAATATCAAGAAATAGAAGAAATTAAAGAAAAAAAAAATATAAATAAATATCAAACATGGCAACATCAAAATCATTTCAAGCGAAATCATTTGATCGAAAATGTTTCGAAATGGTGAACAAACATCGAGCAAATTTGTTCAATATTTGTCCAAATAAAATTTCTTTGCTCCCCAAAAAATAAGAAAATTTGTTTTTCCCTTGAATTTTATAAATTCATGATTGAAGAAGCAATGAATAAATAAATAAATAAGAAAATAAAAAACAATCAATCACCAGCGAAACGAATCGATTTTGATTCAAAGAAAAAGAAAAACTCAGATCTAAGAAAAACTCAGATCTCAGTTTTGATTCAATTCAAATCAATTATAGATTTGATTGAATTAAAATGTTCAAGCAGAAATGGGGAGAAAAATACAAGATACGAAACGACAACAAACAAATCATTGAAACAGATTTGAATTTGAAACATATCGTTTTTTAATAAGACAAAAAACTGAAAATTTTGGCAAATAATTGATCAGCCTTTCGTAATCGATTTCAATTACAAATTGTCAAACGAATCAAAGCTAATAGATTTTTTTTCATATCAATGCTGTATTATATAAATAACAGCATCAGAATATCAATGACAATTGGCCATTTGTTTGTTTGTTTGTTTATTGGCCAACAATGATTTTTTCCACGATTTTAAACTAAATTTCAATCAAATTTCCATTCATCTTATTATCATTATTTCAAGATTTCTTCTCTTTTTACCATTATTTTAACCATTTTTTTTTCTCCATTTGACAAAACCAAAATTGAATATAATCTAAATTTTAGATTCCCTGAAAGAATGCGAAATCAATTGAATCTCATTTCTTTTTTACAACATTCGGTTTTGAGTTTATATTTCATTGAAAAATGAAATTGGAATCTTTCCATTTTATGATTCCAAACGAAGAACAGATGGTATTCGGTTTTATTTCAATTTTCATTTTTTTCCATTTTTTTTTCGTGGAATATATTTCAATACATTTTTCCAGATTTCTTCCAAAATTTCTCTCGGCATTTATATAAAATTATGTCAAACAAAAACAACCAAACACACACACACACACACAGAAACACCGATAGACGGAAATTGGCTTCCGATTTCATTTTGGCTGCTGTGATTGCTGCAGTTGGTGTTGGTGCCATTATTTTTATCCATTTTTTTTTTCAATGGTCAATTGAATTCAATTATCATTTTCGTTTGTTTGTATATTTATTTTTCCAGATAGTTTTTTCAATTGAAAATTATTTTTGAATGCCGAAATTTAGTTGAAATTTTTCGGTAAAAATAAAAATATTTTTTCAAACAATACCGGAAGCCGGTATTTCTTTCAATTTTATTTTTCTTCGGATATTCGCTTGCATTCACAATAAGGATTTACAAGTCTTTTATTCTTCATTTTTTTCACACTCGCAAATCGTTTGATTTTTGTTTTTTTTTTTCGAAGGAATTTTCGCTTAAATTTTCTCGCCATGTTTCGGTATAATAATATCGATGATCATAAATCATTTACTGGTGGTGGTGGTTGTATTCAATATTTTTTCATACATTTTTTCTTTATTCTTTTCTCATTTTTTTTTTGTTCCATAATTTATCCTTGCAAAAAAAAAAAAAAAAATTCTTGCTTGTTTGTTCTTGTATTTACACATTGTGTTTTTCAAAACATTATTTTCATTTTTATTTTTTTTCAGTTTAAGTTTTGGTTGTTTATGATGGAAATTCTGTTTCTTCGTTTCTTTGTGAAAATAAATATTTTGTTCCCAATTTTTTTTTTTTTTTTTTTTTTTTGGTCTCAACAAATTTCAAATGAAAAATTTTTCATTTCTCCTCTGCTTTCCAACTATGGTGGACAATTTTCAGTTTTTTCATTTTTTTTTTGGCTGAAAAATACTAACAACAGCGGAATAATAACCAACGATGAAAGCCGATCGACGCTGAAAATTCTTCGCCATTTAATTCCTTCACTATTTCTTTTTTTGACAAGAAACAATAAATAAATATATGGTGCCCAGAATGGAACCAAAGGAAGTGAAAAAATGAAAATGAAAAAAATGATTAAGTGTTGATGTAAATGTTCATAATGTACCCAAAAAAAAAAGACCGAATAATATGGTAGAAAAAATATGGTGGAAAAATTTTCATCGAAAAAAATAAAAATTATAAAATTGACAAATATTTTTTCCAAATGATAATAATAATGATATATGGAATCGAGAAATTCTTGGGAATTATTAGAAATTTATTTATTTTTTCTTTGAAAATTATCATCATAATAGCTCCTACCATAGTATTCAATGATTGATAATATTAATATCAATAATTAATAATCGTATTGAACAATTTTTGGTAAAAAAAAATAAAAAAATAAAAATAAATTAAACGAAATTAAAGAGAGAAAAAAATAATAATATGGAAAAGCATAAATCAATAGATCAAATATCATTTGGAAAACTGATATCGATCGTCTTTATTTTTTTTTCATTGCTGCTGCAACTAACACTGAAAAGACAATGACAATAATATTTTAAAGAGCATAAATAATTTCTTTTTTCAAAAGAATAATAAAAAGACCTAAAAAAATATATCATCAATTTTAAAAGCAATGAAACGAGAACAAATGAAAAAAAATGAAGAAAATTCGTAGAAAATCAAAAAATCAATCAATTTACTATTAACTGAATGAATGAATGAACGGAATGAAATGCAATGAAAAATAAATGGAATAATTATTGGGTTTTCGCTTTTTTGTTGCTGCTGCATGTTTGTTTGCTGGTTGATCGAAAAGGAAGAAAATGATCACAGAAATTGATTTATATTCAAGCCATAAATAAAGAAAGAAAGAGAGAACCAACCATATATTTAAAGAAAATGAAGAAATTAAAAGCAGGAAAAAATCAAGATTATTATTATTATCATTATTATCATTGATGTTTTTTCTTCTTATTATTGCTCATTTCATTTCTAATCAATTTATTCCATTCAATTTCATTATAAGTCGAATATATTGAATTGAAACGATTATGATCATGATCATGATCATCATCATCATCATTGGTTACTTGAAATCAATGAACATATAAGTGAAATATAAAATAAATAATAAATAAAATTAAATGGAAAAAAATAGAAAAAAATAAATAAATAAAATCAAATGGGAGAAAGTCAAATACATTCAATATATAAAGATTTCTATGCTGCTAGAAAGAAAGCTATCATTGATATTATTATTATTATTATTATTAAGAGATTCTTGAAATTACATTCAATTTGGTCGGTTGAAATATGATCGTAGAATTCAACAACAATAACAATGACTAAACAGACCAGAAGAAAATTGAAAAAAAAATTAACAAAACAACCGAATTGTGTTTATCCATATATTTATTTATTTATTTATTTAGTCAAGCGAAATCATTGTTGGATGGATGTCGGTTCATTTTTAAATTGAATTGAATGAAAGTAATCGAAAGGAGAAAAAGTAGAATCAAATTAATGAAAAAAATTCTGTGATTGCAATTTCTCACGAATTTTTTCAATTTCAAATATATATTCTCTCATTTATGTTTGTTATTTTAACAATCATCGATAAAGGAGACTCCTCTCGAATTTCACCATTTCGATTCTTAAATTGTCAAATGATTAATTGAATTACTGTTTTAAAAAAAAAATTGTTTTTGTCTCACATGTACATCATACAACATGATACAGAATAACGGCAAAGAAAAAACAAATGAAATGGAAAATTTCTAATTGAAAATTGCAGAGAAAAAATTGAAATAAAATCAATTAAAGAATCGTTTGAATTTGTTGTCTTGTTCATGTGAGAGGATAAATACTAAATATTTATCACAATTGAATCGTCTTAAATTGAATTAAAATCTTGGTAAGGAGACAAATGAATACGAATTCAAATTATTTAAATCTTGAAAATTCAAATTAAATTCAATTTTCTCATTGCATTCGTTGAGAAATTGAATTAGATAGACAAATGTCTTTGGAAAACTATCATTCTTGTACGAGAATTCGATCAGAATTACACAAAATTACATTTCTAACCATTTTCAGCACAATCGAGATAACGAAATGAATTTAAATAACGAATTTGAATGCGATTCATTACAAGCATGATATCTAACGTATTTTTATTTCTTATTCATAAATCTATTTTACTTGGACACATATTTGAATATTGTAGCCATAAATATTTAGATTTGAATGGTTATCATCAATAAACTTCTCCACTTTTTTCTTATTTAACTTAATGAATTGATTGCATTTTCTGATTTTGCACTTAATCGTATGCAATTATTCTCATTATATTTCTCTTTTTAGATTGTTCATTCATTTATTAATTTGTCAGAATATGGTATAATGGTAAATGATATTGGTAAACATTGGAAACATGTAAGAATTACTCGAAAAAAAGAAGAAAAAAGCAAATGAAAACCATAATATCATTGAACAAAACCATCAATGAATAAAAACGATGTCTTAATGTTGTTTTTATTTGTCCATATTTTAGCAAAATGAAAAGAAGAGAAAAGGGACGAAAAATATTGTAATTTGTATTAATTTGTAAATTGTTTGTATTATTTGTTTTATTTATTTATTTATAAATAAATAAATGTAAATAATATTTAAAATACAATTCCAGTATTCAATGTCCAAACTCTAGCAATGATAATAATGTGACAATATACCACAATCTACTACTACACACACGGCAATAATAATAATGGCCAGATTTACAAATAATGGTTAGTAGTATTACCATTATTTTTGCGTTTCTTCTTCAAACATAAATAAATTTATCCAAGAGAGAGAGATGAAATAGGAATAAAATTCTTATTTCACATGGAATTTTGAACATCTGTAATTTGTTTCATCGATAAATATAAAAAGAGAAAAACACATTAACACATACTTAGGCCCACACACACACACACACACACACAATAGTAAACGATTAATGAATAGTCAATGATCAATATTTTATGAATGAAATGTAATTTTTTATTTCATATTTTCTTTTTTCTCTTTTTCGCACTAAATTTTTCATGTTTTTTATGTTTAATACTCTTTTACTCACTCCCTCATTCTATTTGACATGAAACAAATTTACAAACGATGAAATTTTTTCTTAGGAGGAAAAATGTATGCGAACAACAGCAGCAGCAAAAACAAAAATTTGTCTGAAGTCTGAAGAAAATTTGTTCAAGAAATTACTACAAACAAATATTATACGAAAAATACCAACGAAAAACGTCATTAATTTTAATTTATATTTGAATTCATAAAGAGAGAGAGTGGCAAAATATATGGGAAAAAATTTGGTATCCGTATGAAATGATGATGATTATAATTGTAAATTGAATGATGAAGAGCGAATATTACTTTGTATACTTGAACTACTTTGTAGATTATATTCAAATGATGAAAAGAAAGTGTTAAGGTAAAATAATGTGAAGAAAAATAAATGAATGAATAAAATTTTGTTTATTCACAATTTTTCATTTTAATTATTTTGAATGATGAATGATGAAACAAAACGCTTAAACAATTAACCTTAACCATAATAATAATAATAATTAAATATTTATTAATTCATTTTAATGTTTGTTTATCATTAAAATAAATTATTTTGGTAAATTTTTTTTTTGTTGTTTCAATCAATCGTTTAGTTTTGGATGTACTACAGTAATGAATAATATTGCTAATATATCGATCAATATTCTAAGATAATTCATTTGGGAAGAAGCATAATTTGCTTCCTTTCGCTATAGCTATGATTATGTAATAAATTTGGAAAAATTAAACCCAGACAAAATCAAACATAATTAAAAGTTTTTCGATTAGCCTAAAGCAATTAATAACTCGGTTAAAAGGAGAAAAAAATCGATTATTTGATCACTTGACACAAGTATCATTGAATCATTGAATTTTTGGGTTTCAATTAATTTTATTTCCAACAACAATTATCGTATTATTATTATCGTAATAATTATTATCAAGAATTTTGATCAAGAATCAAATGATCATTTTGATTATCGTATTGAAATTAATGATTCAGTGCAAAATTCCATTGATCAAACAAAAATTGACAAAAAGTCAATGGCAAAAAAAAAAAAAAAAATTCAAAGAATCAAATGAAATGATTTATCGAAGAAGAAGTAATAAAATTCATTTCGAAATGTAAAGTAGATGTACGAATCATATAAAATATCATTATTCATGCATAAATTTGCAAAAATGCAATGCTATGCATCACCAACAACATCGACAGCAGCAGCAGCAGCAGATGTTATTGATTTAATCAAATTCAATGAATTATATTATATCATTGATATTCATATGCATTTTTTTTCTCCATCGACATTTTGCTCAAGAATATTTCTCTATCTCTCTCTCTGTGAAATATATTCATGTCATCAAATGTGTTTTTTTCATCATGAAATAAATGATAGAAATGAAAAAAAATATCTTCATTAATATCAATAAAATAACGATATATTGGCATATTGTAATATTATTATCATTATTATTATTCATTGTCCAATGATTGCTGTTATTTATTTTCATTGCATTTCTATTTCTATTTCTCTATATTTCTATATTTCTATTTCATTCAAATTATTTCCTTTTGTAAAATATATATCATTCATTCATTCATTCATTCATTCGATATTTGCCATTATCATTATCATTTATTGTTTTCAACAACAAATAGATAAAAATACAGAGCGAATGTATTATATTCGATTGAATCTAGAAATGAATCTAATAGTTCCCGAAAAAATTGTTTTTTATTTTAAAGCAATATATCTGAAAAAATACGAATAAAATCGCAACTATTATCATCATTTGCAGTGTTTCAGTGCTTTTTGCAGCTGAATACAAATATCAAACGATAATAAATTAGATTAGAAAAAAAAACTGGAGAAATAAGAAGATGCCAACAACAAAAAATGGCATAAAGAATTTTGAAAATACTGAAGAAAATAATAATAATATTAACATTAGATACAATTTTCAAGATAAGAAAATCGAGAAAAAAAATCTAGCCATTATTTGCAAGGAGCCAGAAGAATCGAAAAAAAAAATGAAAATAAAGAAAATAACCTCGAAACATCTCATCTGTATTTGCAACAAGAATACATAGATGTATATGTGGATGCAAATTGCTCACTTATGATTCTTTATTCTTTGCTTTGTTATTATTAATAATAATATTCGCATAATTTTCATTGCATTCATATTCAATTTTTGGGTATACATGATAAACATTGATGAAATCGAAAATGAAAATAGAAAAACATTGAATCTTTAGTTTCTTCTTCTTCTTCTTCAGATTCTTCGAAACAAATTCATATGTGATCATATCATCCACACCACCAACAAACAAAAACAAACACTTAACTCATATACTCATAACTACAACAACAACAATTCGATATGATGATGATGGCACCATAATATGTAGATATTCATTCATTCATTCAAAAACATATATCATGAATACAGAAAAGAATGAATAAGAACAGCGAGATCAAATTGAAGAAATGAAATAGACCTTGTGTGCCCTAAATTGAATTGAATTGTTTCGTATCATCTTTGTACCAGCAAATACCATCATCATCATCATCATCATCATCAACAAACAACAACCAAGATGCAGAATAAAAACATTCTTATCTCGATTTCATTTTCATTGAATTTCATAGACTTTTTCTTCCTCGTCCTCCTTCTTCTTCTTCTTCTTATTCTCGGGTCTTATTGTTATTAATATTATTATTATTAGTATCATTATTATTATTGAATCGGAAGTTGATTTATTCGACACTGGAGAATATTATTCCGTATTTTTTTTCTTTTCTTCTTCTGTTGTTGTTGTTGCTATTATTAATATGCAATGAATCTTATGCATGCAATTGTATATGAGAATAGAAAAGAAAATTACATTGAATATAATAATAATAATATTGATATTAATAATAATATTATTATTATTTCGTATTTTGGTGTATTGTTGTTGGCATCGATGAGGATGATGATGATGATGATGATGATCATTTATGATGATAACTAATAATATTAATAAGTTTTTATATTTTTTCTTTTTTTTTTTTTTGAATTGCTGAATTGTGTTTGTGTATTTGTGTGTATGCGTGTGTGTGTGTGTGTGTGTGTGTGTGTTTAATGATAACGAAATATCGAACCAAACAAAATACCAAACACATTCACACACAATCAAACACCAGCAAATAACAATTACAAAAATGATATCTAATGATAATGATGATGATGATTGTAGCATTAACTTTGAGAGGTGATATAATAATGATAACAATAATAATAAAATTCAAAATCAAATAATTGAAAAATGAAATCGAAACTTAATGAACAAAAAATCAAAGCAAAACCAAATACAAACAATATTTTTTTCTCAGAATTTGAAAAAAAATGAATAAATAAAACACAAATTCCAACTAAATATGTCTGAACAAAAATGAAAATTGTGTATATAAAGAAAATTTTGGAAAAAATTTTTGAAAAAATGGAAATTTGTATCTGTTTTTTTCCCCACTCATTTTTTTTAACAATCAAAGATTCAAAGATTGTTAACAATTGAGCAATATTGACATTCACAATTGTATATTAATGTATAGTAATGGATGTTTAATGTTTTCTTGCCTATTTTTCTCTTTCTTTCTTCGATTATTTCTTATATTCATCATCATCATACACTCCATGTTTAATAATTCATGTACAAATGTTCGTGTTTTTGGATGAAAATGTGGGAAAATTTCGAAAAAAAATTAATGAAATTTTCAAATATTCTCAGTACTTGTTGAATTTCAGACGATTTAAATTTGACCGATATTTTTTTAGATTCAAATAAATCTCTCGGAATTATTTTGAAAAATGAAAAATATTTTCCATTAAATTGAATTCAATCAAAATTTTTTTTTTTGATAAAAATAATTCAAACGAATGATTTTGATGCGGAGTATCAATGGAGAAAAATTTTTCTCAAAACCATTACGAAATGGTCACGCAAATTCGTGAAAAAATGTATTTTCTCCCAAATACAAATATGAAAAAAAAATATGTTTTTCAAATTTAAAATTCAATTCAATAGAATTCAATCAAATAAAAATTAAATTGAAAAAATTTAAATTTTAAAAAATTCTGATATTCAAACATACCATTAATGTTAACAGCCAAAGAATGATTCTTCATATTGGCATTATTTGTTTGGTAATTCATATTCGTTCCATTTTCGTTTAATTTCATCAAATTATCGTTTTGATGATCGGTTTGATGATTTGATGACCATTTGTTAGTTTTATTGTTGTAATCATTTATATTCATATTTATTTTTGGTTTCAGCAGCAACAGCAGCAGCAGTTGTTGTTGTTGTTCTTGATTATTGTTATTATTCAATAATAAATTTGCTGATGTTGGCATATTTTTTTCTATTAAATTATTATTATTATTATTATCAATATGATAATACAGTTTTCCATCATTACTACTATTATTATTACTATTGTTGGTATTATTATTATTATTTAAATTTGATTTGATATTATATTTCATCATAAATTTATTGCTATTATTTAATTTTGTTAGCAAAATATTATCTTCTACGCTATTATTATTATTATTATTATTATTTGAAATATTTTTCTGTCTAAATAAATTTATATTATTTTGCTTATAATCTAACAAAGATATGAGAAACACAAATGAACGATAATTAAATTTACTGACAAAATATAAAAATGAAATAAAGTGAAAAGAAAAAAATTCCTCCTACCTGTTTCATTAATGAAATGAATGAAATTCATGTCTACATGTTCATTAAGATTATGATTTTGTTTTTGTTGTTGTTGATGTTGTTGTTGTTGTCTCAATTTATTTAGATTATTATCATCATCATCATTATTATTATTATTATTATTTATTATATGTTCAAACGTGATCAATTGATTTTGTATATGATCATTAGTATTACTATTTTTATTTTTATTAATAAATTTTTGTACAAAATCTATTTGATTATTATTATCATCAATATTTTGTTGTTGATTTACAATATTATTTTCATCATTCATCATCATTTTTTGATTTATCATTCTTTTTACTACTGTTGTTGTTGTTGCTGTTTTTGTCGATATTGATGAAGATATTTCATGTTTAGCCATCATTTCCGTTGATATAATCGAATTATTTTCGATCAATTCATTGTTCTTTATCATCATTTTTGTTTTTGCATTATTATTATTATTTATATTTTTGTTCTTATTTACATTATTATTGTTAGTTTTATGTTCATCAACATTGAAATGTTGATCTTTTATGCTTTTTGTTATGTTCATAGTAGCATTTCCCGAGATCAATTCATTCATTTTATTATTATTATTATTATTTGTTTCGATTTTATTCATCGGATGATTTTGATATTGTTTGCTCATTATTTGTCTATGTTGTTTCTGTAGTTGTGTCTGCTGCTGCTGCTGCTGCTGATGTTTTAAATGTCGGCATATGTTGGCAACAACATTATTATTTTTGTTATTATTATTAAAATTATCGTTAATTTCTCCATTTTCATTCAATAATAATACTAATGATGATAATAATAATGAATAATTCGATGACAAAAGCTGCTGCTGCTGTTCAATATATTTCATCGATGAAAATGTAGGCCATTTTTTCTTCATTACATTTG
The DNA here is from genome assembly GCA_002943765.1 of Psoroptes ovis. Classification (NCBI taxonomy): domain Eukaryota; kingdom Metazoa; phylum Arthropoda; class Arachnida; order Sarcoptiformes; family Psoroptidae; genus Psoroptes; species Psoroptes ovis. The sequence continues at coordinate 623,074 of PQWQ01000011.1, read as the reverse complement.
ATAATATCATATGGCCCGATTCATTTATTTCGGTACCCTTTTTCCCTTTTATCATTATTATTATTTTTCCATTTTCATTCTCATTCTCTATTGTTGTTTGATTATTTAAATTAGTTTTGTTCGTTTGAATTTTGCCATATTCAAACTGATTTTTTTTGTCATGTTCTTGTTGATGTTGATGTTGATGTTGATGTCGTAATGATTGCATACAAATTTTCTTCAACATTATTTTTACCATTTTTATTAGTTTTTCATTTGATTGCTGCCGCTGCTGTTGCTGCTGCTTTTCGATTGCTGTACCAGTCATCATCATCAACATAATTCGTTCAACATTATCATTAATCAGATTTTCATTATTTGATTTTGTTCCGTTCTGATTTTGATTTTTATCATCGCTACCATCATCATCATCAACATCAACATCATTGTCAGTGACAATATTCATAACATTACCATCATCAAATAATATGCTAACAATATTGTCGATGAATAATTTTTGAAATTCATTATTATTGATTCTATTATTGGCATTATCATTATTAGTATTATTGTAATAATAATCATCATTGCTTTCACTGTTATTTGTATTCTTATCATTAAAATTTGCATTATTATTATTATTATTTTTAATGATGGATGAAAAAGGAAAAGATGATGAAGTCGTAGAAGGAAAAGGAAAATTTAAATTATCGGCATAATTAGTTTGATCAAGATCATATTTTGTCGATGACAATGTTGATGATGATGATGATGTTGATGATGAAATTGAATTTTCAATCCAATGATCATCATCATTATTGTTCGAATTTGAATGTGAATTATTTCCATTATTGTCATCATCATTATTAATGATAATAGAATTTACATTTGATTCAGTGATGGAATGATGATGATTTTGATTTTGATTCGCTTTCACTACTGTCATTGCTTTTGTTGTTGTTATTGTTGATGATGTTTGATTGAATGTTGGTAATGATGATGATGATAATAATAATAATAATGGTAATGATGAAGAATGTTGTAAGCTTTGTGTTCGTTTTCTTCTTTTACTTTTTTTTCTTTTTTGTTTTGATATTCTTAAATTTTTATTTTGTACATGAATTTTCGCTATTTTCTCTTTGAACAATTTATTTTGATCAAATAATGATGATGATAATTTAAAATATGTCAATTCTTTTCTCGTTTGTTTCATTAATGATTCATCATGATTATTATTTTGATCATTATTATTTTCATCATTATATTCATTAATATTAGCTGTCATCAATTTTTTTGACATTTGTTTATTATTTTTTTCATCATTATCATTATTATTATTATCATTAGTATTCTTTTGTTGTTGTTGTAGTTGTTGCTGTAATTGTAGTTGATGTTGGTACTGCTGCTGCTGCTGTTGTTGTTGTTGTTTTTGTTTTTCATAATGGTCAATTTTATTATCATCAAAATGATTTTTGTTTATCTTTTTTAATGATAAAAAATTAGATTCATTATTCGTATTATCATATTTATCATTGGCAGCATTATTATATACAATTTCATTAGACAAAATAATCATTTTTTCATTATCATTATTTGTATTTTCATTATGATAATAAGATGATTTATTTTTAGGGCGGACTAAAATATTTTGAATATTTTGTTTCAATTTAATCAGTGCATTTGACTCTGATTCTGATTCTGATGTTGATTTATTTGTCAAATATTTTCCATAATGAAAATATTGAAAATTCTTTGAATCATTATTTCCATAATTTACATTATCATTATTATTGGCACTATTGGTGATTGGTGGCTGTGCAGCAACAACAACAACAGTTTCATTGCTGTTCACTGTTACATTGTTTAGTATTATCAGCGTTGTTGACGTTGTTGACGTATTCGCTGTTATCGTTGTTGAATTTGTATCAATTGACAATATCGTTGATAATAGATTCGAAAAAATCAATATTGAATATAGAGATTTACAAAAAATTAATAATATTGATGATAATAATAAATTATTGAATATTTGTGTCATTGTGGAATTTTTTTTTATTTTATCTTATTTATTAGCATTGAAAATTGAAGCAAATTTTCGTCGTTTTCTTTTCAAATAATCATTTTTTATTTCTTTGAGAAATGACAAAACAAAATTGACATGTAAAATCGATACTGAATTTCAGATAATCAAAACCAATGACATAAGAAGACTTTTTTCTTATTCTATTCATTTCCTTGATTCAAAATTGCTATCATCAATTGTCAGCATCTTATTATAATCATTATTGAAGCAAAATATGACAAGTTTTCAACAATTTTTAGATAAATTTATAGAACAAAAAACAACATTACAAAATGATTATATAATAATGATATTGTTTCAATTTTTTTTCCAGCCTTCCATGACATTGTTTGCTGTCCATCATAGACTTATCTTTTGAATTATTATTATAATGTAAACATTAGCTTGAAATGACAGTAGAACAAAGCAGAAATTTTTTTTTCGCTTAAAATCTAGACGATATCGCTGAATTCATTGTCTTAAATGTTGTTCAATGTATTATTCAATTCAAGTAGTAACGATGTAATAAATGTTGTCACATCAACATTAAAATTGAACACACACACAGAGAGAGACAAGAAAATGAAGAAATAACTCGAAGAAATAATTCTTTTCTGCTGCTTTTGTTGCTTAAAAATATTTAAAATTATAAAATGTCAATTTTTTAATACTTTTAAAAAGCTATTTGTTCGTCGTTTAACGCAAATAACCAAGCAAAACAAAACACTTAAATGGTTACACAAATTGATATTGTCGTCGTTGTAAGTTGTTTTTTGATGTTTTCAATAATGATAATCATGACGATGATGATGATGATCGCACTATTGAAGATTTTCCATACAAAATACTGCTTCAAAATGAAGAAAAATACGGCAAAATCGATACACAGAGAATTTAAGAATTAATGTAATGTATGTGTTCAAACAAATAAAAAATGGATTAAAAAACAAGTAAAAATTGTCGCAAACACAGCATACACAGTACAGTAAAGCACATATTATCATCAATATTGAAAGTAATGAAAAACAATAAACAATATTTTTGAAACTTTAAATAAAAATTGATGTCATTTCATTATTTTCATTATTATTATTATTATTATTATTATTATTATTATTATTGATCTTTTTTGGCCAATATTTTAGCCATTATCATCATCATCATTGTCACTGAACTATTAGTTTTTTGGAAAGTTGATCATGCTTTTGACTATGCTCAAGTTGTTGTTGCTGTTGTTGTTTGACCAATTTACTTCTATTTTCAACTGTTATATTTTCACTTATTGGAATGTCATTCAATTTATTTTATGATGATCGTTGTTGTTGTTGATGCTGTTTGGAAAATATTGTCATCAAATTGTTGTTCAATTTTTGTTCAACTTTTTTTTTTGTTGAAATAATTTTGGTTGAAATATATTTTCACGTTTTGACAATTTTTTTCTTTGAATTCATTTATTATTCCATTACACATGTTCAATGTTCTTCTTCGTTATTATCATTATTATTACTTATATATCAAAGTTATTGTTCTTGATGTTTTTAAAGAAAATAACTGAAATTCTATTGTCTTGTTTCATCATTATCATCATCGATATTATTATTGTTTGATAAATCATTAAAATTTTGTCCATTTTTTCTCAGTCAGAATAAATTTTTTGATTCATTTTTTTTTTGCTTTCCAAGTTATTTCAAACAAAAATGAACACAAATTCAATCATTATTATTTTGATCAAATGTGATTTTGATTATTTTTTTATATGTATACTGACACAATGAGTGTATTTCAATGTTATTTTCCAATTTTTTTATTTCTGAGTTCGAAAAAGTTTTTTCCTGGAAATAAAAAAAAATAAATTGAGATAAATCAGATTAAATTATTATTTTTGGAAAAAAAATAATTCTCTAGTCTTATCTGTATCACATATCTGGTGTATATCAATGTTCGTTTTGTGAAATCATACATCACCGATGAACGATAGAATTATGCAAAAATAATGAAATCACTCTCTTGCTATCCCTGTCGCTCTGCTTTAAAATTTTGATCTTTCTTTTGAATAATCAAAAATTAAACTATTCATTGAATTGAATCAAAAAAATTTTCAGCCATTGAATCTAGCAATGAATGTCTGGCATTTTTTGTGTGAATTCTATCAATTTTTGGTACAAAATTAAATTTTTTTTTCAATTATTCAAATGAACCATGAGAACGGATTGAATTTGTGTTTGATATTGTGTTTGTTTATTCATCTATTCATTCATTTCTTCAAAAATAATTTTATTTTCATTGAAAATTTCAGCTTTTTTCATATCAAAATCTCAATATTAAAAACAATGAATCTGTTTGATTTTCTAAAATGTCAACTTATGTGCATATAAATGAAAAATTTTATTTTGAAATCAATTTTAAAAATTCTTATTCGATTGTGCTTGAATTGTGATGTGAAATTTTTTTTCTATTTTTTTGCCAATATTTTTTTATTTGAATCTCATTAATCATCATTTTTTTCGATTTCTTTTTTTATTTTTAGCAATCGACATTTCAAAGTAGAAATAACTTTTCAATCCTTTCAAACCCATCAAAACGGAAATATTATTGCGTTGAAATTCAAGTTCTTTCATTCTTTGTCTTGAAATGAATATTTATTGATTTGCAAATTTGTAAATCACAATTTCTCGTAGAGAAAAAGGTATCTTCGATTATTGAATGTTTGCGTTTGAAAAAAAATTGATTTCAATTGATAAAATCAAATAATTCAATGACATTTACTTTCGAATTTTCAAAATCAAATTTTAAATTGAAAAATAATAATTTTTTTTCAAATTAAAATTTAAATCAAATTAAACTATTCTTGATCAAAAATAAATTATTATTTGATTTGATTTAATTTCACCAAAAAAAAGAAAGAAATGAATTAAATTTTGAATAAAAAAATTTCAAGTTTGCTGCTGTTGTAATTTTCATTTTTCACTTTCCATTCATTCATTCATTTTCTAAAGGAAAAACTTCAATTCTCGATTGAATTCAATTTCAAATTGATCGTTTTATTCTTCCATTTTCATTTTTATAAATTTCCCACATTGAATTGAATTTAGTTTTTGATAAATTTTTGCTTCATCTTCTGCCCCTTTTAGCTGCAAAAGCACCAAAATCAGTCGAATTATCAATGATGATGATGATGAAATAATGGAAATTTTGGGCAAAAAAAAGTTTCAAAAATTCATAATCGAATTCTCATTTTGTTGCTCACTTTCTATTTGCAATTATTAAAAATCAAAATTTTTAAAAGTTTTTTTTGGGAGCAGAATTTTAAAATTTTAGAAACTGAACAGAATTTGACACAATTTTCCTCTGTTGTTAATCGAATTATTGAAGCTTGAAAATTTTTTCTGAAATTTTGTAATTTTTTGTTATCATTTGAATGATTTTTGCAAAATGAATTTCTATGCGAATTTAATTGAAAATTTATTGATAATTTTTGATTCATTCTATGCTTTTCAGCAGCATTTGATCATTGTTCGAAGAAAAACATTTCGTTTATGTCAATGTTGTTGGCTGTTGTTGCCCTATACGCCAGATCAAGTTCATTTTTTTTCATATTAATTCAAATTATTAACTCGAGTCAGCCAAAAAATTGAATTTTTAGAGGTGAAATTTTGATTAAAAATTTGGTTTTTCAAATTAAAATTGAAAAATTATGAATCAATTTCGATGAATTTTTTTAATGAATTTGAATTTTTTGAAAATTTTTTTTGGCCCTGAATAAAAAAAATCACATATGAATTGATGAATTTAGGATGAATTTAATGAGAAATTAATATTTGAAAAATGAATTTTTATAATCCCAGAAGCTTTGAATGAAAAAAATAATTGAAAAAATGAATTTCATGAATTTTTATGAATTCATCATCGAAAAAAGCAGCAGCAAACAATGTTGCCCAATGTAGCCAAAGGCATGCTTGAAATTCAAATATTATCAGAATTTGAGATCTGGGAAAAAAATGTATTCATACTGGAATCAATAATTAATCCAAGATGTGAATGAAAAATGATTAAAATGAATAAATTCATCAAATGGATGAAAAATAATTAGTTTTTTTGCGGGCTTAGTTTAATCATAAATGACTTTATTCAATCATAACGTAGAAATTTTTCTCTTATTTCAGAGAAAAAACAGCGTTGCGATGAGTTGAAAATCAACATACATTAGTTAAAACGTCAGTTTAATAAGCTTGTCAAAGCTTATTATCAAGTTATGATGCACATCTTTAATCCAAAGATTATCGCGGAAAATTTCATATAACAAACATCTTCATCAACGCATCAAAGCAAACATCACTGAAGACGATGATTTTTGGAAAAAAAATTGAAATAAAAAATGAGGCTGAGAATTTCACCATTGTTTTTCAACTATTTTGCAATTTAAATCATATTTTTCTCGAGTTTTTTGCCGTATCAATGAGAATATGGAAATATTTTCCATAAATAAATGATTAATATTCTTGAAACTAGTGAAAACGAATAGAAACTAAGCTGCTCATTTCTTATTTGTTTCAAATTTCTGTCATTTGCAGAATTTTCTAATTCTTTTTTCGATTTCGGCTTTTTTAAAATTCAGAGTCAAGAGTGTCTTGGAGTTTTTTCAGTACTGAAGTTGTTTGAATGATTTAATCATATTGATAATTGGAATAATGACTGAAATAATAATAATTGGATGATGATTGAAAGATTTTTATTTTCGATTTTGATTTTTTTTTCGATGAAAATTTTCAACTTTTTCATTGCTTCCGTACTTTTTCGTTGTTTTTATTTTCATTGAAATATTTAAAATTACTTTCAAAATTACAAAATCAAGATGAAAACTTTAATACTATTTATTTATTTATTTATTTACAAGAACAAAGTTAAGTTCTTTTATGTCTTTTAGCTCTTGAATTCACAAGATTATTCAGAACTTTTTTTTCCCACTGATTTTGTTGTCAAAATTCTTTCTTAAGAATTTGAATACAAAGAAGAGGAAAAGTAATATTCAAGAATTGTATTTTTCAAGTTTTTTTTCAAGTTATTTCGAGGATTTTATTTTTTCTTATTTTATTTTTGTTAAAATTCTTAGAATTTTGTATTTATTTATTTATTTATCAATGCATACTTACTTATTTTGCATGCAAAAAGATATTTGATCTTGTTTATTTGATATTGACTTATTTTTTTTTTCTCGAATGAAACAAATTTATTTCAAACAAATAATTGCAAACAAACAAACAAATTTCATTTTAAATTTAAATTTTAATACAAAATTTGAATGTAAAAAAATAAATGAAAAAAAAATAAATGAAATGAAATAAATAAATAATGCATTACAGTGAAAACAACATTCATTTATTCATTCACTCTTCTCGAAAACATGATCGTTATCATTATTATTTGATATAATAATAATTGTAATTATTTTTACATTCATTTTACGACTCGTAAAACATGTAAAATGAAAAAAAAATTTAATTTATTTAAACATAACGAAAATTCTCATTTCGATCAAAACAACAACAACAACAACAACAACAGAAATAACAAAAACACAAATAATCTACCCTAGAAAAATGATTCAATAGACCCTACATGCGATTCAATGCAATTGTAATTGCAATTTCCATTGAATGCTAACATTAATCAACAAACAAAAACAGAAATTTGGTAAACAATGGAAATTCGGTGCAAACATGGGACGAATAAAATAAAAGATGAAAAAATTTTAAAAGTAAACTTATTTCTTACATGTTATATATGCTAGTGTTGTTGTTGTTGTTGTTGATACATGAATTGTATTGTATTGGTATTTACAAACAAAATATTTGGAAAATTTTCAAAATTATAAATAAAATTTTTTTTTCTTTTCTCTCGAATATTATCATAAATCCTTTTTTTCGCATGAATTCTTTTTCAAGATTTGAAAAAAAATGTATTGAAATCAAATGAAGAATGAAAAAGTTTGATTTCAGTTCAAGTAAACACACACTGAATCGTGAAACATTGAATCATTGAAAAAAATTGAATTCAATTTTTTCTTCCATTTTTTGTTTGTTTGTTCCAGTTTCAGTTTTAAATTCTTCTTTTTTTTTAAAGAATTTTTCAAAACTTGAATTCAACAACAAAGACTTGAATCCGAGACGAGCAATGTATTTCTCGGATTTTTTTTCTCTGGTGTTTGTGTATGAATAGCTTAAGATGGATGAATGAATGAATGAATGAAGAAAAAATTCCAAGCCAAAAAACCCAGAAAATCAAATTGAATTCAATTTCCATTTATTTTCGCTTTTCTTTCTTTGAAAGTTGAACTATTTTTCCATCTTCATGCATTTTCACTTAGATTCAACAACAGAAAAATGTTTCCAGTTCAAAAAAAAAAAAATGAAAAAATAAAAAAAATCTCAAAGAAACAGATGTGTACAAGGCTGCTACGTGTATGAGACTATTGAAAAGAAAAGAAAAAATATTTTGAAATTCGAAACATTTTTTTCTGCCTTGGAATGAATTATTATATGAGAAATATGTATTCATAAGTTTTATTTCTTTTTTTTTAGATGGAAATTCTAGGAAAAAAATATACATTTTCAATCATGCGATCGAGTTGTTTTTGCTGTTGTTTATCTGTTTGTTCATAGCATAATAATTTTAATTAAATGAATCGAAAAAAAAAAAATTGAAAAAATTTGAATTTAGGGAAAATATTTCTCTGTGATTTTTTGCTATTGAAATTTTCATTTATAAACATCGTGTATAAACATTCACATTCACATTCATTCAACCAAAATCGATTCACTGATTATTGAAATTGATAAACTTTTTATTTTTGATTTTTTGGTTCATTTCAAAGTGTTTTTTGTTTGTTTCGTTTGTATCGTATATAATTGCTAATATCATGTCAAACAATGTTTGTTTATTTTGCTCTTTAAATTTTTTTTCCTACTTTTACTTTTTGATTCAATTATTTAATTCAAACCAAATAAAAAAAAAACTAATAGAAATTTCTCTATTGAATTCCAGTCACAAAATTCTGTTTAATACTTTTTATTCTGGTTGAATAATTTGGTCAAACAACAACAGCAACAACAACATTATATACAATATAAATAAATCTATACAATAATACTGATGAAAAAACACTCTCATTTTTAAAAGGATGAAATTTTTTTTTTCATTTTTTCAGCTGCTCTGATTGCGATAATAAATCAATGATATTTCATCGATATGTTTAATGTTTTTCTGCTGTTGTAGTTATGTTTTTCAAATAACAGAAAAAATAGAGATTAATAGTCATTGAATTGTATATGATAGAGCAAATATCATAGAATAAATCATGAGAAATAATTTGATAATAATATTTTCATTTATTTCGAACATGTATTCAATGGATTTGATTTTGAAATTCAGTGTTAATCAAAGTATTTTCAAGAGATACAAAAAAATTAATGAAAAATGGAGAGAAATTAATCCCTGAAAAAAAAGAAAGAATTGAAATGAATCAAAGAATTCGAAAAATGTCATCATATTTTTGTTCTCTCATTTTTTGCTCTGAAATTTTTCAAAGAAAAATGTTTCAAACTCAAATGAAAATATGAAAATGTCTAGGTATTTCCGGACAAAGAAAGGCACTGAGAAAAAAACTATTCCAACTGACAATTTTCGATGCTAAAAATATCCACACCTACATAAACACAACAAAAATCATAGAAAATATTTCATTTTCAAAGTTTCATTGTTGATACAATTTTTTTCCCGATCATTTTGTTATTTTTTTTTCAAAGTCAAAATTTGTTGTTGTTTGAACATTTAGTTTCATAAAAATGCAACGGAATTTGACTGTATGATATTCAATAAATGACAGTCGATAATAATAGAATGAAAAAAAAAATATGAAAAAGTTGTCTGAATTTTCAATTTTTTCCCATCAACTTTAAATATGAAAATATGAGAATCAATTTCCCTTGCCATCATCGCATCTATTTATACGAAAAAAAGAAAATTTGAACATCTTTGCACATCACAAGATAATGATGATGATGATCATAATCACACTAACACAACACACACACACACACACCGAATGATGTGCACGTATTGTGCATTATATGTATGCGTCTATGATGATAATGATATCGATTTGAAATGATAAAATTTCTTTCAACTTATTTTCTGTGAATTTTCCTCTTTGAACATATACAATGCGGTTTTCCCATAAGCTCACCGAGCCAAAAACACATGGAAAATTCCTATAATATACAATTCTAAACATTGAAAACATTTGATAATGATGATGATGATAATGGAATATATGAAAATCTTTGTATTTTTTCTTTCATCTAAGGAATAATGATTCGGCAGATGTTTATTATTATTATGATCATTTTTCATATATTATAAATTTGGAACAAAACAAAGATATTTCTCTGTTTCTCGAATGTTTGAATTCAAGAATAACTTTCGGCCTAACTTTTCATTTTTTTATATTTTTCATCATATTGCATTCATTTGAATGAAGAAAGAGAAAATAAAGCAAAATCAAAAAAAAAAAAAAAAAAATGCAAATTCATTTCAAAAAAGCGAAAAGAATGAGTGAGAAAAAAAATTAATTATTCTTAAGACACACACAACTTTTTCTTTTTCATTTTTCCATTTTAAATGACAAAGATCAACATTTCAAGAATTGTAATTGGAAAAATAAATGAATTGAATTGGATGAATTGAAATGAATAAATGAATGAATAGATGAAAGAATGAATGAATTGAAAAGCACACATACCAAAACAGCAAAAGCGAAATAATCTAATTTTGTTGTTGTTGTTGGCGTTGAACATCATCATCTTGAAAACAAAAAAAAAAATTATTTGCTTATTATTCTGCTTGAATCTTTTCACGAATAGTCATTGAAATTTTTGATAATAATAATAAAATCATGAAGAAATCTCCATTGAAATTTTCGAATTTGAAATTTTAAAATTTTATTTTTAAAATTTTTTCATTTATTTGTTTGTTTTTTTCAAAGAAAAATAAAAAACAAATCACAAATAAATGCAAAATAGTCATAATTATTGTTATTTTTATGAAACGTTACTATAAAGTGTAGAGAATTTTAAATGTAAAAATAAAGAAAAAATATTCAAATTCTTGATTCTCATTTGATGATAATGATGAAAATCATTTGAAATGAATAAATGGGAAAAAATAAAAAATAAAAAACAAATAAGAAATTTGTACTTGGAAATTTTCGAAATTTGAATTCGTAGAAAATAAAAAACAAACAAATGGAAATTTGAATTTTTGAAATTTTCTAAATTTGATTCGAGCTCATTTTCTTAGAAAATAAACAATTAAAATGGGAGAAGTACATACACAAAGAATACGAAAATTCTAGGAATCAGTTCATTGAAAAACGAATAAACAAAATATCATTTGAAGTAAGCATTACATTGTTTTCAAGCTTTGAAACTGATTTTAGCAGCTCTCGTTAATGATTTTTTCACTCTCTTTTGACACCCCATCTTCGAGCATATTGATTGTACGAAAGGTATTGATTGGCATCATACGTTTCAAGCATCATATAATTCGTATGATGATAATCGATGAAACAAAGGAGAAAAAAATCAATCAAATTGAAGCAAAAAAAAGTGAATAATTCATTAGAATACATTAGGTTGTCCGGAAAGTTCTGGCCGATTTTCATGAGCAACTCAATTGATTAAGCAGAATGAACTTTTCGGACAACCTAATATAATGAAAGACAAATCACTAACAAATTAGTAGAAAAGAATAAAATAATTTGCATAACAAAATTGAGATGAAAAAACTTGTATAAAAATCAAATTATTCTTTGTTTTTTTTTCTTTTGCTTGCAAATGGATGCAAATGAATGAAATGCAGCATCAAATGTGTTCAACGCTTCTGGTTCAAATTATGCTTACTTTTGCTAAAAATATGAATTTATTCGGGCATTTTTCTATGAAATAAGAAATTGCTGTCTGCAAAAGTAGTGAAAAGCAGAAAGAAATAATTACTACTGTTGATAATAATAATAATCATAAGCTTAATTAATTATCATTGATTATAATCATTTTTCATTTCATTTTTCTTCATATGCTTTTTGCTGGGCCAAAAAAAATAGAAAATTGAAGAAAAAAGACTAAATTATATATTAGGTTGTCCCATATAAGTTCTTGCCGTTTTTTAAATTTTTTTTCATTCTAAAAAACAGCGAGAACTTATGGGACAACCCAATATTATTGAAACAGTATGAAATAGAAATTATTAATAATGATAATTGACAAATTATTTAATTTAATTCATTTAAATAATTTGAAATTTTCGTAAAAATATTCCTGGGCACCATTTTTTTTTTTCTTTTGATGTGCAAATATTAATATGAATTGAGCAATGAATTTTTTTTATTTAGTTTCAAGGAAAAACAATTTGAGTTTTTTTAAAATATTATTTAAAATTATTTTTATCAAAGGAATTTTGTAGAATTTTTACATCAATTCTTATTCGAAAGAAAATTAAATTTAAAAAAGATTATTAATCTTGTCGATTCTCTCAAATTTTACTTTACTTTTTTCTCTATTTTTTCTTCGTCGTTCAGAGTTTGCCACATAATGATAGAGAATGATGAAGAAAAAAACAAGAAAAAAAAAACCCGAAGGCTAACACTGATGAAATAAGCAAAGATAATAATAATAAAAGAAAATTCCTTGGTTCGTTCGTTCGTTGGTTAGTTTTTCTTTTGGAAGAAATTTCATCTTTTTTTTCTTTGTTCTTTACTTTGATCTTTTCAAGTTTCCGTTTCGTAGTTGTTGGTGAATCGTCGATTCGTATCTTTGAATTTTTATTCTTATTTTATTTTTTGCATTTGAATTCGGTAGAAATTTTTTTTTTTCGGAAGAAAACAATCGGAGAAAAAAACATTGGAATTTTGAAGAATAAAAAAAGATAATTGTACACAGAGAGAGAGAGAGGTAAAAGTGTCGAGAGAAATGAAATGAATGAAATTCAAAATTACATTTCTACGAAATAAAAGTTTCTATCCGAAACAAAATCAAAATGAAGAATTGCTACGACGAATTCAACGAATTTTGTTCATTCAATTTGAATGTGTGTTAGTGTGTGTGTGTGTGTGTGTGTGTGTGTTTGGAAAAAAAGGAGCTAAAAATCATTTGAATTTTGGAGAAAAAATTCCAAGAATTTCAAAATGGAAAAATTTCATTTTGATGTAAACACATGAAAATTGTAAATTTCAAAAAAAAAAAAAAAAATTAATCGGAATTTTTTCGTTCATTAAATCACATTCGAAATTAATCTTCAAAGTATTATGTTCATCAATGATAGTTGTGCTATTATATTACATCATCAACAAAGTCCAAATGTTATTAATTAAATTTTTTCGAAAAATTATCCACCACCACCACCACTCAATTCTATGTTTGGACATTGACAATTGAATGGAAAAAAGAGAGCCCAAAGATTCAATTCGGATTCATGGAATTCATTCGGAAAATTCCGATCGTTTCGCTCGAACTGACCATTGATAATGATAATGATAATAATAATAATTTCAAATTCAATCAGATTGATTAAAGCACAGATTTAATCTTTCGATTATGTTAAATACATAGACATAAAATCATGTCGTTTAATAGAATAAAATCGGCGAAAAAATATAAAAAAATTTTATAAAAATTGCATTGAAAATTATCGATATTTATTTATTATTATCATTATCATTATTATTATTATTAGTAATATCGTAAATGATAATAATGATACTCTAGAGAATTCAAGATTGAGCAAAAGAGATAAGACAAGACACCGAGAAAATGATGTAGAAAAATGAAAAGAAATTGTGTAGAAAAATATTTTCACTGTCATAGACTTTTTTTCCGTTTATTGCGTGTAGCAATGTTAATAAATGCACCAGAGGTGGTCTCAAATCATTATTATTATTATTATTATTATCAATATTATTCCTATGGCTGGAATGAAATTGCAAAAAAATTTATCGATTTTTTATCTTTAAATCTTTGATTTTTTATTATTATTATTATTATTAAAATATTATTTCAAAAACTGATGTATTTGAATTTGTACATGAATTGAGTTAAATTTCATTTTATTTTTATGATGAAAAATGAAATTTTTCAAAAGAGAAATGAGAAAATTCATTGGATAAATAATATCGTCGATGAATCCACCATTCAAAAAATTTATATCATCAACGATCATAAAATCCCTGTTTTTTTTTTCGTTTGAAAATAAATCAAAATGAAATATATCAAATCAAATATCTGTGATGGTATCAAATTACACTGATAATTTTCGTTTTCAAAATCTCTTGAATAAACATTTGAATTCAATTTTTTATTTCTGTTTCATTTCGCCCAAAAAACAAAGCAAAGGTATCAGTGTTTTGTTTCAAAAAAAAAAAAAAAAAAAAAAAAAAAAAAATTATGAGTTATTTTTGGGCGCAACAAAAAAATAATTCAAAATAAAATTGAAAAAAAATTATTTTGACAAAAAAGCTTTGCAGTGAAAACAACATTTTGAAATTGAGAATTGTTTTAAAAATTGAAAAAAAAAATGGAAAAACATTTATTCTAAATGAAATATCGATAATAAAATGGAATCAGAAACAATACTGATAAATTGTGTCAATTGATTAGATTAGTGCTATGTGAAAAATGTTCAATATTTTACTGGCATTTCTCAAATCTAAATTGATCAATTGATGATAATGATTTGACATGGATTCTACTCAATTTCTAAAATTTTAAACATTATTTCACTTCAAAACTATTTAATCATGTTTTTTTTCAATGGAAATACACATTTTGTACATGAACAATGAATGAAATTGATAAATAAAAATCAATTCTATTTTTAAAAAACAATTTCAATGTCTTTAGACCATGATTTCACTTTATTTTTCAATAATCATTATCTTGAATGGGAATTTTCCTTGGAAAAAACAAGATCTATTGAAGTGTATGTAATGTAATTTATATTTTTCAAATATTTTTTACTATGAAAGTGAATTAGTTTTTATCAAAAATAAATCAAATAAATAAACACATTTTTCTCGATTATTATTGCTTGAAATTTGAGATAAATCAATTTTATTCAATCAAAAATAAGAAAAATTGAATTGATTTTTGAATGGCCAAAAAATCATAAAATCTAATGGAATTTCCAATTTTTTCACAATTGTACTTACATTCATATCATCATCATCATCATCATTGAAATCATGGTGATCATAAAAATATTCAAAGATGGGCGAAATCGTTGAAAATGTAGTCCAGATTGCTGATAGAGCTTTCGATGGAAATCAAATAAACAGAGAATAAAATTGTGATTTTAAGTTGAAAATTCAACTTGATAAAGTTCAGATTTTGTGGAGAAAAACTTAAAGATTTCATAAACATTGATAATTTCATGGAAATTTTTAATTTGTTTTCAAGTTTATTTTTTCATTTGTTTATTTATTTCAATCAAAAATGAATCATCGAATGAAGCTGAATGAGCGATGAGCATCAGTATTGAAATGAATAAGCACCGAAAAGCAAATTTTTTTAAGAAAAATTCAAAAACAAATGATGATTTGGTATTTATTTATTCATTTTTTTCTGAACATTTTCGCAGATATTCATTCAACGTCATTGACTACGACGACGACGGTTCTATTCAATATTTTGTCCACATTTTCATTCTAAAACCAAGTGTAATCGTTTTGAATTTTGGCTGCAGCAAAAGATGCCATGCACACATTGAACATTTTCAAAAGAAAAAATTTCACTGCTTTTCTGTTTGGTTTGAAACAAAATTCAATTCCAAATTCTCCAATATATTAGGTTGGCCGAAAAGTTCATTCCATTTAATCAATAGAAATGCTCATGAAAATCGGCCAGAACTTTCCGGACAACCTAATATCTCATGCGTCGTCGTTTTAAATAATAAAAAAAAACAAGATTATATTCAACGATGTTGCCGATGCTGTTGCCATTGATGATGATGATGATGAAAATGTGTCCGTCTGCGTGCTTATGTGTGTGTGTGTCTGATTGTATGAAACATGTACAAGTATGCATTTTATTTCAAATTCTTTTCAACGAAAAAAAAATACAGACATTTGTATTTGTATTCATACATTCATTCAATGATGTATATTTCAGTCAGTGGTGTACATGCCGCTGTTTTAAGTTGATTCATTCATTCGTTCATTCGTTGGTTGGCTGGTTGTATAGTCGAAGAAACATCATCCAAAATAACGAATAAGCAAAGAAAAAAATTTGGTCCATTACACAAACGCATCAACTTTACATTCAATTCAATTCAATTCATTCATTTTAATATGAATACGAATAATACAAAAATTGAATGAAATAAAAAAATAAAAAATAAAATGTGAATAGAAATAGAAATACCAAATACGAAATACCAAAAATACAAAAAACATCTTTGGAATTTTTCATTCTTTTTCGGCCGTATTTCCCTCTTCAACTTTTCATATTTAATTCTTATATCTATCTATCAATGCTTGTGTGTGTGGTGTGTTTAAGTGTGCTGGCGTTTGTATAAGTATGGATACATGTTTAAACAGCTTTGTTTTCTCCGAAAAAATTGAAGAATATGAATGTGTATTGTTGTGTGAATCGTATGTGTGTTTGTATATGTGATTACTCACACATATTATCTTCTTTATTTTTTACTTATTTTTTTCAAAATTTTATATCTAACCATAAATGAAACTTAAGCCTGAAAATATTAGACTTTAAAGTATGCCGAAAAATATGCCGAAAACCGATGAATAAAAAAAAACACATGGCATATTCTTGAATGGCATAAGAATAATGACTGCTGTATGAAGAATATTTTAATAAATGATATCATTCTTATATTTTTTGATATTCTTAAGTTGTTTTTTTCCTTCTTTTTCGGCTGCCGTCGTCGTCATTGTTGTTGTTGTTGTTGCTGATGTTGCGGCTGCTGTTTCAATTATTTTGTTTCACTTTGAAACACTTGAAACAAAACCAAAAAAACAATCCGAATCCGTATTTCGTAAATATGTGATAATATTAATAATAATAATAATAATAATAATATCTCTATGTGAGCTATGCTTCTAGTAGCAAGAGTATAGAGAGTTTACTTACTTGAATTTAGCATATCTATTCTTGTTATTTATCTCAAAGCTTCTGAGAATTATTCTTTGTTATTTTTTTTTTCAAAGATCCAAATCTCTTCGGTTGTGGGTATCATTGTATCATTATTTTGAGATGAACAACAAAAAAATGAATGAATGAATGAATAAATGAAATTAAAGTAAATACTTTTTTTGGTTTGGTTTTTGTTTTGTTTCAAGAAAACTGAAACAATAGAATATGTTATTATTATCATCATTTATTATTATAATTATTTTTTTTTGTTTTACGAAAAAGAAAATAAAAGAGTTATAAAATGTAAAAAATAATAATATAAAAAATAAAATGTAAATATTTTTCATTCGAAAAAAAATAAATACATTTTATATTATTTTGATGATGATGATGACGGTGAAGATTTTCAAAAAAAAAATGTTTTTAATTAGATTGAATTAATAATAATATAAGAATAGGAAAATAAATAAAGATCTTTGTTTTCTTCGTTGAATAAATAAGAATAGATACAAAAATAAATAAATAAATGAATAGAATCAAGAAAATATAATTAAGATGCAATGAAAAAAAGAAGAAAAGAGGATGATAAAATAATACAAAATCATTCAATGAATGAATGCATTCAATGTGTATAATATTTGTAATTAAGTATTTTTTAATTATAAAAAAATGGGTTCATTTTTGTTTCATTATTTTTCTATGGCATGTGTTTTATGAAGGAAAAAATGTAAATTTATTCAACAAAAATTTTCATTTGTTATTTCATTGATTAAACAATGAAAATGGAATAATTTATGAGAGATAGAGAAAAAATGGAAAATTATTACATGTAATACTCGAATGTTATTACATATTGATTGAATAATTAATTCTTTTTTTCTCATAAATTTTTTAAAATTTGGAAATTTAAATTTCAAAAATTTGAATTTTAAAATTCCATAAATTTTTAAATGAAATTCCAATTGTATTTCCAATTTGAAGTCAAAATTCAAATTTACAAATGAAAAATTATCATGTATAATTTTTGATAATGATAATGTTGCCAAGTAAATGTTCAATAATAATAAACTAATGTATGATAAATGTTCATTTGAAACCAATTTGAAACTCCCAAACTCCTTAGTTCTTCCATATTTTGTCTTGAATTCTTTACAAATTTTTTCTTTGAAATGAAATTTATAATTTTCAATTGAATAGAAAGACAATGAAAAATGGTTTATTATATGAAAATTAATTCTTCTCAATTCATGAATGATCATTCCATGAATGAATAATCAAAAAGGAGAAGAAAAAATCGATTTCAATACGATTCCACACACACACACTCAAGAAATTCAATGAAAGATGATAAATTTCAATACGAATGATGATGATCATGATCGTTGGGCTTCTTGGCCTTCTAAGAATGAATTGAATCGTTCGCATAATTCTTATTTCAACCATCTTTGATGGCAAAGAATGATTCAATACAAGCATTTAATACAATTGAATTGAACGAATTCAGAAAAAAAAGAATAAGATGAACCCTGTCATGAAGTTATATTGTTTTTTTTCTGAACACAAAGTGTTTCTATTTGCCATCATTTTGCGAAAAATTTTTGCTGAAGAAAATGCAAGAAATATTTCATAAACGAATTTTTCATATGAAATAAAATGAAGCAAAGAAAAGAAAATATTTTTCAATCATTCAAAAAAAAAAGAATGATAAATGGAATTGAATTCAAACAAAATAAAAAAAATATTCTGTACATAATAATAATAATAAAACATTTTCCTATCATCATCATCATCATCATCGTAGTATTTGTTATTGTTTTCGGAGGTTCCGTCATTCGTTTTTCTTTACATTTTATTTTATTTTCATTTTATTTTCCTTGATTTACATTCACATTTTTTTTTGATTTATTCATTTTATATTTTTTTATATTCCAGTTTTTTTCATTATTTTTCATCCATTCATTCATTCATATTTCAAGATTTCATTCAATGTTTCAATGTTTTCATGTTGATCAAAGCATTTGTGCTGCAAAAAGCAAAAATTCAAGAAAAAAGAGTAAATCAAATTCATTCATTCATTGGTGAATTGGTACACACAAAACACAGTGTGAAGAGGATGATTAGAGATGGTAGAAAAAAAATTTCAAATTTTTCAAAGAAATTTGTTCAAAAATGATTGAAAATATTGTGAGAAATTTGTATGAAATGATTTCATGAAATTTTCATTCAAATTTCATTCAATGGTTTCTGAAGAATATGAAAAAAACTGAAATGAAAAGTTACAGAGATGAATAGAAGAAAAGTGAAGAGAAAAAATGTAATTTCAAAATTTGTTTGTGTTTGTGTTTGGCGTTGTGATTCATCACCAAAATGTTATTCATTTTCTTTTGAATTTTTTTCATTTTTATTTTTTTCATATTCAAAAATTCATCTATAAACACTCATTCAAATGAATGTGAATCGTTTTTCTCTTCATCATCTTTTTTCATCATTTTGCACTTCAAACACGATTCAAAGGATACAAAATGTTTCAGAGTATTCACAGAATATTCGAAATGGAGAAAAAAGCCACTGAAAAATGGTTTTTTTTTCAAGGTGGAAATGAATGAATGGAGAAAAATGTTGAAACATTTTTGAAAATTTTTAAACATTTTGGAATTTTTCCGTTTCATTTTTTCCATTTTTTTTGCCAATTCATTTTCTCAATTTTCATCGCTATTCATTCAATATTTATTTGTTTATTTTCAAATTTTTGAATAAACAAAATCTCAAATTTTAAAATTACAAATTGTTTGAGAAATGAATCATGTTTGTTTTTTGAAGTTGACGAAAAATAAATAAATTAATGCTTTAAAATATTTTTTAACATGAAAATATTACGGTGATTTTCTTGCTTATTTGGTTTATTTTATGATTTTCAAAAAGAGGAAAAAAATTCAAGAAATTTGTAAAAAAAAAAAAATCAGAAATTCAAGTGATGAAAGTTTCCCCGAGAATTCCGCATGCAATAATTCATATTATATTACGTCAAACCATGAACAATAATATGAAGAAAATATCGAAAAAAATTCAAAGGTTAAAAAGATTCATACAATGGTTCAAGATCGTTGTGTTTTGGAACAATCATCATTGAAATATGATTGAAATTTAATCATATTCGATCATTATTCAATTGTGGCTTTCAAAAAAAAATTTTTTTCGAATGCAAAATTTTATTCAAAACAAGTTTTATTTTGAATTAATTTCAAATTTCAAACATGTTTCGATTGAAAATATGGAAAATTGGTCTGAATAAAAGCACAAAAACAGCTGAATTGCATATGCATTGACGAATATTTATGTTTTAAGAGAGTGAATAAGTGAAATAAACAAAATAGTTTGTCTATTTGAGAAAAAGGACACCATCGAAAAAGTAATGGAAAAAAGTTTGAAATGCTTCAAAATAGAAAAAAAATAGCCTGAACCCAAATAATAACAATAATAATGAACAATCATTCACATATTTTTCAAATATTTTTTTCTGATATTCATCATCATCATTGATGCAAATGCAATGGCATCAATGGTAAAAAGTAGAGAAAATTTTGTTCGAAATAAAAATATCTTGGGAATTTCAAGTTTTTCTCTATTTTTTTGATTCTTACAAAACAAATTTTGTTGAAATGATATATTCATAGAAATGCAAAATGAAATTGATATTATTACTTGAAAATATGGAAAATGCATCGTGAAAAATACCATAAAATATATTAGGTTGTCCGAAAAGTTCTTGCCGATTTTCTAATAATTCTCTACGATATAATCGGCAAAAACTTTTCGGTCAACCTAATACATATGGAAACATGTGAAATGGGAAGAATGTATTTAAGAAGAAAAAATATTCAAAGAAAATAAGCTTATTTTTCTTGAAAATTCAACATTTTCCATATTTGATTTTGGTTTTATTTTTTGTTATATGGAAAAATGATTCAAATTTTTGAATTTTCAAATTTTACCATCTTTTTTTCATCAAATAAGAATTATGAGAATAAGATTTATACATGCATGCAAACATTTCTTGATGCTTATCATTATCATTATTTCAATGGGAATTATTATTTTTTTCATGAAAAAAAAAATAAAATAAAACGAAAATTTTGATTGAATGAAATGAATATTTAAAAGAAAAAGAAAAAATAAAGAAAAGAATCTTAAGCATCTTTTAAATAAATGAAAATTTTTTTTTTCGACAATTGAAATGATATTATATCATAATTTTGAATAGAAATAATAATACAAAAAAAAAATTATATTCAAGATTCTTAAATTCTTAATTTTTTTTTTTAATAAAATTTTCATTCAAATTTCATTTTTATAAAATGAAACGTTTATGCCATTTTTTTTCGTTGCTTGTCTTTGGACAACTATTAAAATTTATATAATATGATATTATTATTATTATTATTGAAGAATGAAATGCAATAATTATCATTGCCATAGTGCTCATCATATAATTTTATGAATAATAATAAAAATAATGAAAGAAAATTCTTTCAAAATTTTCAACCATAAAAAAAAGAGAAAATCTCTTTAAAAAAATTTAATTTTATTCAAATTTTAATTGAAAATTTTGAAATTCAAAATTTTGAAATTGATTCGACAGAATAAAGAAGAACAAGAAAAGAGAAGAAGAAAATTCAAATTAAAATTTGGAAATTTCAAAATTTCCAATTTTTTTTTGAATCATTGTTCTTTGAAATTATTTTATAATAATAATAATAATAATTTGAAATGCATCAATGAATTTATTTGTTTTTCAATGCGAAAAAGAAAATATTAAAAAAAATTTAATTTCAATTTTTTAGATTTTTTTTTGAAAACATATAAATGATAAAAAAACCATATGATATTATTATAATCAATTCATGTATTGACATTCATTAATTCAATGATTTTAAATGAAAAAGGCTTAGAAATTATAAATTTTTTTAGTTTTCTTTGGTAAACAATAACAACACCAGCAAAAACAGCAGTAAATATTGAAAGATGTAATGAATTCTGTTTGAAAATTATTATTATCTTCTCGTCGATACATTTTATTAATCCTGTCGTTGTTGTTGATGTCATTGCTGTCATTTCATTTGAATGGCAATCGAACCATTGAAAAATGTAGGAATGGAATGCTTTTTTCAAATGTTATTTTCACTGCAGTGCTTTTCTCTTAAGCTTTTCACCGATTTTCAATGCTTCAATCAAAAGAGATTTTTGTTATTTTTACCAAGAAAATACCATACGAGGATCAAATGTTTATTCAAGTTGAAAATGTTTTGGTGTTTTGTATTCAGGGTTATTTTAATGAAAAATTATGTTCTTTAAGTCTTAAGAACAGGAAGAAATTCATTTTCTTGAGATTTTCTGAGACATTCAATCAATTCAATCGAATAATTTACAAATGATACAAATCAAAAGATCAAAACCTCGCGATTCTTTCATCTTAGTGGCAAATGAAGCAAATTCTTTTTGCATTCAGAATTTAGAATACGCATCAATGCAACAACAAACTTCGATACACGCTCACACCGATTTGAACAGCGATATTTTGTTACATCTCCGGAAGACCTAATTTAAAAATTTGTACCACGCTTCAAATACCTTGAACAAGCCTTTTTAAGATATGATGATGATGATAATCATTGTTATTACTGTGTCATTTGTTATCATTGATATTATTGATAGATATTCAATTATTTCTTTCATTTTTTGTTTTTCTCGCAAAATTTCTTCCATTATTCAAAAGTCAAATGTATTCATAATACCCATTGGGTATTGTTTGTTTTTTTCCATTTGTTTTTTCCGTTCATATTTCATATGTTTCCATTTCTGTTTCACTTCATTTGATCATGTATTTTTATTGAGAAATGATTGGCAACTATAAAAAAAAAATGGAATCGAATGGAACAAGAATAAAAATTCATATTTTTTGCATAAAAACAAAAAAATTTATTCAATTTAATGTGTTATTTTTGGGGATGAATATTCAGGAAAAAACATTCAAAAGCATTGAAAAACATGGAAAAACAAAAAACATCATAAACAACATCAATAAATGAATAATACATGATTGAATAATGGAAATATTTTTGAAATAATTTCATATTTTTTGTTTCGAAACGATGATAAAACAAAACATCAAATAAACAAATGGCAGCATCAGCAGCAGTTGAATTGAAATTTTTTCAATTTCATTGATGTTTTCTGCTTGTTTGTTATTTCATTTTGAATATTTTGCCATTTCTCTTTGGATTTCTCTCCCCATATTCAAAATGATGGCGATAACGATTTCATATTTTTCTAGTTGGCTGAAATGAAATGGATAAATGCCTTCGTTCTTTTTGGTCTTTACGCATCGAATTCATGCATTTAATTCAATCAATTTGAAAACTCAAAACTGTTTTCATCATCATTCATAGCTGTAAATATGAAATATGTGTTCATATATGTGAGATATTGTTTGTATTTTCATTTCAAAATACCCTGATACAAATAAAATGATCATTCATTTTGAATTTCTATGGTCAGTCATTTTGTAGATATTACAGAATTCAAATGTAAAAATCAGTTGAAATAATAAAGGCAAAACAATGTACATATCAAACGCTATCAACAATGTGTGTGTCTGCATTCATCAATTAAATTCATATTACTTGTATCATTTTTGAATGAATGAATGAACGAATCAATGGATGAATGATGTTGATTATTGATTATGTATCGACAAAAAAATGAAATGAAATGTAATGAAATTACATTAAAAATGTATTTGCCATTTAGTATATTTACCAAGAAGAAATATCAAAGAAAAATTGTTTCTTGTTGTTTTTCATATTTTTTCTCGATTCAAAAAAGCCAAAGCATAAAAATACACTAATCATGATTGACGTTTGGTTTTTTTTGCTTGTTTCTGGCCATCAAATCGATGTTATTTTTCGTTTTTTCAAGTCCTTGTCTTTAAACAATGAGAATAATTGAATGAATTTGGCCAACTTTTACCAACACATTGGATTCAATTAAATGAACGAATCAAACCAAACAACAAATGAAATCTCCGAAATCAAATCGAAGAAATTCAAAAGAAAAAAAATGACATCGAAAATATGAAATTTATTACCATTCGTTCGTAGTCATTGTTTATCATCGACAACGACATTGAAATATGAAATTAAATCACAAATGAAAATCGAAATAATGAAATAAAACAAAGAACAAAACAGAAAATGGAATAAAATCATATGAATGAGAAAATACAATGAACAATGAAAACACAAAGCAAATGTGAATGCAGATTTGAAATAAACAAAATCAAAATGGATTGAATGAATGAATGTATGTGAACCAAAACCCTAATCAAACAAAAGAAAATCACAAGAAATGAATGTATGAATGAATGGAAGAAAGAGAAAATATACATAAAATTGTAATTTCATGCTCCAATTAATATTGAACATTGCATAATAACAACGACAATAGTAATAATATTAGTAATGATGATAATAAGAAAAAAAACGACGAATAATGATAATAATAAAATCAAAATTAAAATCAAATAAAATAATGGAATTTGTATGATTATTATTTCAATTGAACAAAGAAAAATTCATTCAATTTCAATTCAATTGTATTGTATTTGGAATACAATACGGGTTTTTATTTTTTCAATTTGTCTTCAGCGAAAAATTTTTCTTTGTTCATGAAGAAAAATAAATGAAACCAAGGAATTTTGCGAATTTGGTATTCGTAGTTCTACGAATTCAATTATCAAATTATTATGGACCCAAAATTCCAAAACTTTAGAGATTCTTGAAAGATTATGTATCCAAAGAAAATTATTATTGATAATCATGAAATGAATTCATGAATTATGATGTGATTATGAAATTTTCATTTTCATTTCTTCTTAAATTTTCGCAAGAAAATTTAAGAAGAAAAAGTTTCAATTATTTCTAATAATTTTCAAACCGATTATTTTGCTCAGAATCGTCTTACAAATTTTTTTTTCCTGAAATCTATGATAATTTATTCCGAAGTATTGTTTCATATTTCACCAATTTTAATCATGATAATGATAGTTATTAGAATAATAATAATAGTAATAACAATAACAAATATTGAAGATTATAGATTCCATCAAAATAAATAAATTATGATCGAAATGTTTGGTGGTGTCATGTTTGTGTGTTGAATCAACATATCATAACATGGTTACGTCTTTGTTTGTGTATGAATATGGAATAATTCCTCTCTCTCTCTCTCTCGCTATCTCTTTCCATCTCTTCAGTACAATAATCTTGTATTTCAAATTTGAAATTGCGAAAAAAAAAATCTCCCACAAAAATTCCATAAAAAAATGATCAACATCATAATTCCAAATAATAATAATTTAAATTTTAAAATCATTTATATAATCATATATTCATCTTCAACACACACATATAAACACATAAATATTCTCTTGAATATGATTCCACAATGAAACGATGCACCACCATCATAATAAAATATTTAAAAATGTTTGTGAAAAATTTTCAAATTTTTTTTTCAGAAATTTTCACCCTCATGTGTGGTTATGTATTTTGATCATTATTATATTTTCATATGATATTATCATAAGTATGATTTGAATTTTTTTCCACCAAAAAAAAAAAAAAAAATTCTGAAAAATTTCAAAATTTAAGAGATGCAAAAAATAATAATTTTCAAAATTGAAATTTTGAAAATTTTGAAAACTGTGAATCATAAATATTATATCATGTAATAATAATAATAATAATAATGAAATAATCATAAAATTTACAATCTCTCATGATGATCATCATGGTTGAAATCATTTTAATGTATGGTGTGCTGTTTTGCTGCTCACATATTGATATTATTTGCTTGCATGCATATTCACATATTAAAATGTGCATAAAAATGATTATTTTTATGGGCGTAAAAAGGGTTGAAAAATGAATTTTTTTTGGTCTTTTTTTGCCTTTACAAAATCAAACATGATAATCATAATGATTATGATCATTGCTCTATCATTATTATTATTATTATAATTTCAATTATTTAAATTATTTCACATTTTATTTCATTTTTTTTTTTGGTGAATTTATTTATGAATGTATGTAAATGTTTGCATATATTTTTCAAAATAAATTTTCAACAAAAAATTTTCAATTTTTTTCATATAATTTTGCATCGTTTTTAATTCCATTTATTCTATTTTATTTTCCTATTTTTTTCCCAATTACATTCAAACAAAACGGAAATATTTAAAATAAAGATATTAAGTCAATGAATTCAAATAGAGTACAAGAAAAAGGGGTGAAAATGAGCCATATGAGAGACCAAAAGAGCCATTCTCTCATTTTGGAAATTCTTGTGTACGAATTGAACGAAATTTTGGAGATTTTTTCAAGAATTTCAAGAAAAAAAATCCAAGACTAATACCCGATTGATTAATACCCGTTCAAAGGTCTAATCTTTATTTTGAAAAAACAAAATTAATTAATTTTATTCATTCGTTTTCCTGGTCAAAATAATTCTTGAACAAAATGAACAGAGAAATCGGTGGAAAAAACTATAACGTCCACTTTGAAAAATTTTGAAATTCTGACATTTTTTCATCTCTTCTGGTTGATCAGCAAGTAATTTGTCATACACAAACATGGCATTGGACATTGGACAACAATTGAATGGAATGAAACAAAAATAATCATTTATTGGCAACTTTCTTGGTAATTTCTTGTTTTGGTACCATCCATCTATTCATTATCCATTATCTATCGATAATAAATGTCTCTTGAAGGTTGGAATTATTCTTTTTTTTCAGAAAAATTCTTGACAATTATTATTATTATCATTATTTTTCATGTGTCTGTTCAATTTTTTGATGAACATTAATTTGATTTGTTTGATTTTATTTCATTTTTTAAAGAAATGAATTGAATAAAAAAAAATGAAAAATAAAAATTTTTCCTTGAAAAAATAACATTCAAAACGAATTAAAACAATGGCAACGACAACCAAAATGGCAAACGTTTCTTTCGCAAACGAAATCAATCGATCGGAAACGATTGATATTACAGAGAACGCAGCAGAAGAAGGAGAATAATGGAAAATAATGGCCAAAATCGTTTCGAAAAAAAACAACAACGAAATTCCCAAAATCGAAAATCAATAATTTCATTTGACTTTTTTTTCAAAAAAGACATTTTTCAAATTTTTTTCAACTTAATTCAATTTCTTTGATCTTCAAACATTCGTTCAATTTCAAATACACAATTTCAAGTGGATTCGAGTACTAAGATTCGTTTAAAAAAAATAGTAAAAGTAAAAACATTTTTTGATTAATTAAACATTTCAAACATTTTTAGGGACAATTTTGGATGTCCAAAATTCATTGGTCGTTGAACAACGCATCGTCGTCGTTCGAAGAAATTGAAAGCAAATCAGAATCAAAGTGAAAAAAAATGAACAAAATCGAAATAAAAAAATTTAATTAAATGAAACTTTGTCTTTTTTTTTATTGGACTTTTGGCTGTTCGGACACACAATACACATGCACACGCAAAATACACAAAACTCACAGGAGAAAAATGAAAATTTGAAGAATTTTTGATTGAAAATTTTGCCCATTTTCTGGACATAAAAAGCCATCAAAAACAACATGGATTGTGGAATTGTTGTTTGGAGCCAATTCCACAACTGGGACAATGTGAAATAGACTGGGATTGAGAGGAATAGACTGGCAAAGAGCTAAGCAAAGTTACTAACAAGTGAATGTAAAATTTTGCCTTGAAAAATACAAAAAAATGAAATGAAATGAAAAGTTAAATTAAAAAGTTGTCATTTCAACTAGGTTCAACCTTAGAAAATGAAATAAGGAATCTCAAAGCAAAAAAAAAAAAAAAAAAATCCGAAAACTTTGTACGAAATTCTTTTTTGACTTGGCTTTGGACCTTTTACTACTTATTGGAAAGCTTCTTGTTCTTTTTTTTCCGTACTGATTTTGACTTGAGTACAAGAAGAATCAAGTAATAAAGGGACAAAAAATAAAGGAAAAATGAGGAAAATCGAGGCAAATTAATTCAGATCAGTGGAAATGATGAAGTAATGTGAGGCTGTGGATCATAAGTGGGTTAAAAGTATGAAGTATAAAGTTAAACTTGAAAGTAAAATAAGAAGAAAAAAACCAAATATCCAAGTACAGTGGATTTCAAAGTTTCAATTATTATTCGTATTTGTATTGAAAGTGAATAGGAAAAATAAAATAAAATTTTATTATGAAGAGAATAAAAAAGTTTTATTCCTTTCGTCTCATCATACACTCAAAGCTTTTGTCAATATATAAGATTCAAGTATGAAACCATAATCATAAATCTGGGGCTACTAACGAATTATTGAATAATAATAATCTTAATAAAAGCACCTCAAATAAAATTGGGACAATTTTTTTTCGGGCAAAAAGTCAGGAACTGGACTTTTTTGGAGGAATTCAGGGAATTTTCAAGCTCAAGAACTTTGCGTTTGTTTATTGGTTTGTTCACTTATTTGTTCAAAGATGGAAATCAGCCATCTTGAGCCAAAAAATCTCGAACAAATTTCAATCATTTTTAGGAAGAAATTTCCACAAGAATTTTACCAAATATCAGTCGATTTGATGAATAATGAATGATTTGAATGCGTATATGTCATGATGTCAATGATTATGATTGATAATTGTGCTTTTTTCGAGAATGTAGTTTTCAATATTTTAATAGTAATAATGGAAATGGCTGATGCCATGAATCAAATACAAAACAAAAAACAAAAGGAAAGAAATGATCTTGATTTGGGTCCTGTAGAAATTTTCATATTTTAGTTTGGAATAAAACAAAAACCAAACAAAACAGAATGAAAACAATGCGAATGGCAACAAACAAATTCTTGAATTTGAAATGTTTTCGCAAAAAAAAGATGAAGAAACGAAATAAATATGAAATACAGCATCTTCAGAATCAAATACATCAAAAAAATGGTCAAATGTGATAATGTGTGTGGCATTATTCAATTCGTTGTTGTTTGTAAATGCAATTTTCAGCTGTCATTTTTTTTCTTTTATTTTTTTCATTTCATCTCTAAATACAATCTAAAATCAAAAGAAAAGATTGTTACACACAAACACAATTTGTACACAGTTTTTGATTGTGTTTTGTTTCATTTCAAAACATTCTTGATTCAGATTTGTTTCAAAAAAACATTTTTAGATTCGTTTTTGTTTCATTTCATTTCAATTTGTTTTTGTATTGTTTGTTTTGTTTATGACAAAAATAAATAAACAAAAACGAACAACTTTGAATTCTTCAATGTTTGAGTGTTAAATCGTGTAAAATTTATCATATTTTTTTTCTTCAAATTTCCAATTTGAAATCAAAAATGAAATTTTTCGCCTTTTCTCTTTTAAAATTCAAGAAAAATGAATCAAATCGGATTGGGAGTTTGTGTTTGAGTTGAGTGCAGTTGATGAATGATATTTTATTTTTACTCTCCCAAATGTTTTCGATTTGAGTAGATTTATTTTTCGTTTTCATTTTTTTTTGGCAAAATTTGATTCTTGGAAATTGAAATAAGAATTTTCATTTTTTTCTCGATTTGAATCTTCTTGGAATATATTTTAAATTACATTTTTGAATGAAGAATATGAGGAAGAAAAATCCTTATCAATTTGAGAGAGAGATAAGGCAAAGGGAGCAAATAAAAAACATTCAAAATGATTTGAATTTCATTTTTTTTTTTTTCTATCAGAAAAACGTTTTTTACATTTGATTGATTGGATTGATTGAATTGGATTGAATTCAAATCCTGAAAAAATTGAAAATGTTTTTTCGATTGAAAAAAAATGTTTGAAATAAAATTTCAAACATTTCGTAACAGATTAGATAATCAAATTTAAAAGTTTAAAGCAGCGAAAATGAGGCATCATTTTTTGCCCCAAAATTCAAAATTTATGCAAAAAAGCAAAACATCTGTGATGATGATGATGATGGTGATGAAAAATGAATCATTATCTCATTTGAATCATCATTTCGATCAAATCATTTGAATCTTGGTAAAAACTTCAAATTGAATTATGGAAATCAAATGAAAAAATATTTTACCTTTTTTTTACGACGTAAATTACGCAATATTTTACATTTTGATGATCATTTTTTGTTACAATTTTCTAAAATAATTAATTTTTCATGAATTTTTCGGTTTGAATTGGAAATTTCAAAAAAAAAAAAAAAAAATTTAATTGCGTCCTATCGTCGATGAACAGGCTCATATATATATGAAAAAATAACATATGAAAAAGCGCGCGCGCGGTTAAAATTCATGCTTCGAGTAAACAACAAAAAGTGAAAAAAAATTGTTTTCATTCATTTGGCGCTTTTTTCTCTCCAATCATTTCAAATTTTAAGCCTTTTCATTTTCATTTTCTATTTCATCATCGATATCGATTTATTTGTTTAAAAAAATGTTTGTGATAAAACGTGATGGACATCGTGAATCAGTGATGTTTGATAAAATTACATCACGTGTACGAAAACTTTGTTATGGTTTAAATATGCAATTTGTTGATCCAACAATTATCACTATGAAAGTAATAATTATTCATCTTTT
Organism: Psoroptes ovis; assembly: GCA_002943765.1. Classification (NCBI taxonomy): domain Eukaryota; kingdom Metazoa; phylum Arthropoda; class Arachnida; order Sarcoptiformes; family Psoroptidae; genus Psoroptes; species Psoroptes ovis. The sequence continues at coordinate 592,171 of PQWQ01000011.1, read as the reverse complement.
GATTGCATAATTTATTTTTTTTTTATTTTCATTGATTTAGGTAATGTCAGGTCTTTATTCGGGTGTTACCACAAAAGAATTGGATGAATTGGCTGCTGAAATTGCAGCAACATTAACTACCGAACATATTGATTATTCAATTCTAGCTGCAAGAATTGCCATATCAAATTTACATAAAGAAACAAAGAAAAATTTCACTGATGTTATACATGATTTATATACAATGATCAATGAGCATAATGGTAAACCGACGCCAATCATATCTAAAGAAATTTATCAAATCATAATGGCAAATTCTGAGCGTATCAATTCAGCAATCATTTATGATCGAGATTTTAATTATAATTATTTTGGATTCAAGACATTATATCGTAGTTATCTACTCAAAATTAACGGGAAAGTTGTGGAACGACCACAACATATGTTGATGCGTTGTGCGATCGGTATCCATCATAACGATATTGATGCAGCTATTGAAACATATAATTTGATCTCAGAAAATTGGTTTACACATGCATCACCGACATTATTCAATGCTGGCACAACTCGGCCGCAATTGTCATCATGTTTTTTACTCACCATGAGTGATGATAGTATCGAAGGAATTTTCGATACATTAAAACAATGTGCCATTATTTCTAAATCAGCTGGTGGCATTGGTCTTAATGTTCATTGTATTAGAGGTTCTAAAAGTTACATCGCTGGTACTAATGGATTCTCTAATGGTCTAGTGCCTATGTTACGCGTTTATAATAATGCAGCTCGATATGTTGATCAAGGCGGTAACAAACGTCCGGGAGCATTTGCCATTTATTTAGAACCATGGCATGCTGATATATTTGATTTTTTGAATCTACGAAAAAATACTGGTTCAGAAGAAATGAGAGCCCGCGATTTATTTTATGCGTTATGGATTCCAGATTTATTCATGAAACGTGTTGATAAAAATGAAATGTGGTCATTAATGTGTCCAAATGAATGTCCTGCATTATTCGATTGTTGGGGTGAAGAATTCGAAAAATTATATGAAAAATATGAACAAGAAAAACGTTATCGGTCACAAGTTAAAGCACGTGAACTGTGGTATGCTGTTCTGGAGTCACAAATTGAAACTGGAACACCTTATATGGTATATAAAGATCATTGTAACCGTAAATCTAATCATCAGAATCTCGGCACAATTAAATGCTCCAATCTCTGTACAGAAATCGTTGAATATTCATCGAAAGATGAAGTCGCCGTTTGTAATTTAGCATCGATAGCATTGAACAAATTTGTGGATGTAAAAAATCGTAGATTTGATTTTGAAAAATTGAAATCAATCGTTAAAGTTGTTACACGTAATTTGAATAAAGTCATCGATATATCATATTATCCTGTGATTGAAGCTAAACGCTCTAATCTTCGTCACAGACCAATGGGTATCGGTGTACAAGGTTTGGCCGATGCATTCATATTGTTACGCTATCCATATGATAGTGAAGAAGCCCGTCTACTGAATATTCAAATTTTTGAAACAATTTATTATGGAGCATTAGAGGCTAGTTGTGAATTGGCTGAAAAAGAAGGACCATATGAAACATATGCGGGATCTCCAGTATCCAAAGGAATTCTACAATATGACATGTGGAATCGAAAGCCGACATCACTTTGGAATTGGGATGAATTGAAAGAAAAAATTGCCAAACATGGTGTCAGAAATAGTTTACTTGTAGCACCAATGCCAACAGCATCGACAGCTCAAATTCTTGGTAACAACGAATCATTTGAACCATATACAAGTAATATTTATACCAGACGTGTCTTATCTGGCGAGTTTCAGGTTTGTCTGTTTAATTTTTTCAATAATCATTTGTTAATTTTTATTTTCATTCTACAGATTGTTAATCCACATCTCATTCGAGATTTAACCGATTTAGGATTATGGAATAATATACTTAAAATGAAAATAATATCATCAAAAGGTTCAATACAAAATATCGATTCGATACCGAAAGATATTAGAGATCTTTATAAAACCGTATGGGAAATACCACAAAAAACAATTGTACAAATGGCTGCCGATCGTGGTGCATTTATTGATCAAAGTCAATCATTAAATATACATTTTGCCGAACCAAACATAACAAAATTAACATCAATGCATTTTTATGGCTGGCGGCAAGGTTTAAAAACTGGAATGTATTATTTACGTACAAAACCGGCAGCTCAAGCCATACAATTTACTGTGGATAAAACTAAAATGAAAAAATCATCAAACCATATCAATGATATTGATAATAATGATGATGATTCTATTGAATCAAAACAATTCGATAAATTTGATATGATCAAAACACGAGATGAAGAAGAATTGGATCGAATTGAATGTTCATTATTGAATAAAGATGCTTGTATGATGTGCAGTTCATAGAATGGAAGATTTTCTACCTAAAATTTTACAAACATCATTTTTACCAATAGTTAAATCTTATATGATTTAACAAATCGATTATTTTGATATCAATTTTTTTTTTGGCCTTCAAATTCTTAATCGATGAATAAATTAAAATTGAACCACAATTATTTTTGTGTTTGCTTACGAAATGATCATGACAATGAAATTAAAAAAAAAAAAAAAATAGCGCATGCCCTAATTAAAATAAATAAAATGCTGTGTATTCACTAACACACGTTATTTTATTGAATGAGTTAAAAACACATTTTTGTTTTTATCCCTTTTGGCAATAAATAAATTTTAATTATTACCACATCATACTGGAAAATTGTTTATTGAAGATCACAAAGAAAGCCATCAACTTTACAAGGTTAAAGAAGCCCGAATCATATTCGGGTCACGCGAAATCGTTGTCAAAAATAAAACGTAAGAACATTTCGTCCATTTTGTTTATCGTTTTAATTCCGAGATTATTGTGGAATTTTCCATTGGATTTTATTGCAACAAAAATTTTACAGAAAAAAACTCCCTCATAAAAGGATTACGTGTACTCAAATTATTGTACGGTAATATTTATTCATACAATTGTTGTTGAGCTAAGGTAAGGTTATTACGTTTTAATTTTTCCCATTTTTTTTTTACTTTTAACTGATTAAAATCAATTAATCGATTGAAATCAATTAATCAATCAATTTAAAATCACCAACAAATGAAAAAAAAATTCATAATCATCATTATTTAATCATATATGATTACAATGATAATATTAATCATCATGGATGATATTGATTAATCATACAATTTCAAATAAATTTATTGCAAACGATTATGAATCTTCGATTATTACCACCAAATGAAAATGTACTCAGATACATTTTCATTTTTTCCCTTTCGAAAGAATGTTCAGATAATTTTTTTGTTTAATTTTTGGCAAATATTTTTATTCATATTTCAATGATAAATCAATTTTTATTTATCCATTCAATTGATACTAAAAATGAATGTGATTTGATGAGAAAGGAAAAATATATATTTATAATCAGCTTTATTTTATTTCAAGTAAAATAATAAAAAATTATAATTGTTTTTCCAATGGCAAAAACATTGGCTTTTTATAGCCATGCTTAAGATCAATACAGCTCAACGTCAAACCATTGAGATGGAGATGCATGCCACCTAATGGTGACATGCATCTCGACATCCCCCCTCTTAAGAGCTGTTATTGATATAAGCAAATAAAACAGTCAATGAATAAAAACAAACAATTATTTTAAATGAGATATGAAATTAATTTAAATTTTAAATAGTAGCGATGAGAGGATTAGTCCATGGCTTAAGATTTCGCACCGAATGAATTATTTGACGATTTTTGATATTGATCATATATCTTGCATTTGTCAGTTTTTCGATGACTATTCCTGGTCCAATATATAATTCGTCTAATTTTTTTCTGTTTGGCTTTGCCTCGTTGTAAACTAGAACCCTATCACCGATTTCGTATTGAATCATTTTTCGGGATTCATTAATTCTTTTTTGATTCTTTTCTTTACAATTTTGATCATTTTTGATTAAATCATTCAATTTATCGGCATCTAGTGCTTCGTTTGGCGTATATTTTGATGATGAGTGTATGGTATTATTGTAAATTTCGATGATTTTATCGGCGATCTTCGGCCATTTCATTGTTATTTTTGGGTCGTTGACAGTTGTTCTGATCTGATTTATGAGTGTTTGATTTACTCTTTCAACGGCACCGATAGATTGCGGTGAATATGGAGGCGAATTTTGGTATTTGATTTTAAAATTGCATAAAAATGATCGAAATTTGCGTGAATTCAAAGCCGGATAATTATCACTTCTTATGCATTCTGGCTTATTATCTTGAATTATTTTATTAATTAAATTGATAAAATCGACTGTACTTTGTGATTTCGAGCATATGTGCCAGACTTTTCTCGTCAACATATCGATGGCTAGATGTAAATATGTCTTCTTCACATCTGGTTGAACGAGGCCACCAATAGAATCAATTTGTATTATTTGAAATGGCCTCGTGATTTTCGTCGATTCGTATAATCCGTAGTTATTACCAGGTCTAGATTTGTTTTTCGCGCAAACTAGGCACTGTTTCGTTAAATTTTTTATATCAAAGTCCATATTAGGCCATTTATAATCTTGTTTGATGTGAAAAGCTAATTTCTTTGATGAAAGATGACCAAAATCTCGATGGAAATGTTCGATTATTTCATTACGAATCTTATCTGGTATAAATAGTTTATCGTCATATAAAATTTGGTCATTATCAATTTTACAGTAATCAGGCACTCTTTCTTCATTGATTAATAAATTATTTTCATTTTTAATTTTTGTCTTGATTTCTTTATCGTCTAGAAAGTATGCCGAAATGTGAAGAGGGTTACGTGATAATTGATCAGCCTCTTCGTTTGTTTTGCCGTCTTTGTAAATAACTTCGTAGTCATATTGACTTAAATCGATGCTCCAACGAGCAATTCTAGAATTCGTTAATTTGGCTTTCTTCAACCATTGAAGACCTTTATGGTCTGAATAAATTGTCACTTTTCTACCATGCGTATAATAATGCCAATTTTTTAAAGCCTCGACTATGGCGAGACATTCTAACTCGGTGATTGTGTAATTTCGTTGATAAGATTGAAGCGATTTTGAAAAGTATGCGATTGGTCGAAATATTTTGTCGTCTTTTTGCTTAAGAATTGCACCAATACCTTTGATCGATGCATCGGTGAACAAATAAATCGGTTTTGATGGATCAAAAATAGTCAATATAGGTGGTTTAGTTAATTTTTCCTTCAATTTATCAAATGCGGTTTGTTGTTCGGTGTTCCATTCAAAGTTTACATTTTTCTTTAATAATCGTGTGATTGGATATAATAATGCAGAACAATTTGGAATAAAGTTTCTATAATATTGAACGTGACCAACAAACGACTGCACTTCTTTTACGTTTTTAGGGGGTTTTATTGCCATAATTACGTCAATATTTGATTGAAGAGGTTCAATACGATTCATGGAGATGGTATGGCCCAGAAAGTTCACCTTAGATAGTCCAAATTGACATTTGGACAATTTAAGTTTGATTTTTTCAATACTAACAGCTTTAAATATTTTTTCTAAGTGAACTATATGTTGGTCGAGGTTTTTAGAGAACACCAGAATGTCATCCATATAATTAGACGCAAATTTTTCTAGTCCATGTTTCTGAATAATACGGAATAACGCTCTTTGGAAAATGGCTGGAGCGTTTTTTAGGCCAAAGGGCATGACATTCCACTCGAACTTTCCGTTAGATGTGACAAATGCGGTTTTTGGTCTATCTGTTTCAGCAATTTGAATATGATGGAATCCTGAGGCCACGTCTAAGGTTGTAAAAATCGAACAATTCAATGTTTTGTCAATAAGATCGCCAATCAACGGGAATGGGTATGATTGAGTTTGTGTTATCTGATTAAGCTTACGGTAGTCCACACATAAACGTGACTTTTTTCCGTCATCCTTTTTATCAGCGAGAATGACTGGAAAAGAATATGGTGAATTTGATTCACTTATCAAACCAGCATTCAATAGTTCTTTTGTAATCATTGTGATTTTTTCATTTTCGATTGAAGAATGTCGATATGATCTTAAATTGATTGGTATATTATTTTCAAGTCGAATTTCGCATTGTTCATTGTGGATCTGACCAACATCATACTTAGATTTTGAAAAAATATCGTCATATTTATCGATGATTCGTTTAATATCGTCATTCAATATTGGTGGTTTCGTTTCATTATTTGATTCGATTGAATTTATTAGTTTTAATTGTGTATTAGTTGGTTCAATTGCAACATATGATGAATAAAATGAGATATCACTAAGATTTTGTCGTACTTCGCCATTTTTCAGTTGTTCTAAATAAAATTCATAGATATTGTCGAGTCCCAAAATGAAATCTTGAGATAAATTTTTGGCAATATTGATTAAAATTTCTTTCTGTATTAGGCCAATTGTTACCGTGATTTTAGCCCGACCAATCGTAGTGTCATTAGTACAGTTAGATGAAATTAAATTGCAAGAAGAATTAGTAAAAATTAGAATTTTAAATTTATTCAATAATTTAACATGAATCAAGGAGATTTGAGCTCCCGAATCGTATAAGACACTTTGTATATTGTTATTAATCATAATATTGATCATGATTGGATTTGGCTGCTTTGTTTGGTTGATTGGTCGGGCATTTAAAAATTTTGCTCAATGTTGATGTTGCTGATCTGATTTTCTTCGTCACAAACAACGTTATTGATGGGTGTTTTTACAGCTGTTTGATGCTGATTCCTCTTCTCTAAGCATAAATATGTGGCATGGTTGCCAAAACATTTCTGACAATGTACATTACAGATGCGATTTCTATCGAATTTATGCTTGCCACATTTCATGCACAAATTTTGACGATTTAATTTTGATTTGAGCAATTGAATACTAAGAGTTGGTATATTGGTGCATTTGTCAATAGCATGAGCTGATGAACAAATCGGGCACTTATTAAATTGTGGACGATAATCATTAGGATTGCGGAATTCGTTTTTTTCGACAAATGAATTGATGGCACGTTCTTTTAATTTTTCTATGATATCTGTAATATAATTCAAAGAGTCGTCATTGTTTGTGTTTATCCAAACAATAACTTCGGTTGGTAATTTTTCCAACAATTCGTCTTTGACCATTTTCATTTGTAGTGGGTCTTTGATAACACTTTTAGCTTTTTGTGATATCATATAAATGGCATTCCAAGCGTGTGAGTCTTTATGCGACTTTATTTTCGGACATTTACGGATTTGGGATTTGATTTCGTTGAATACCATTGCTGGTGACGCTTCATAGCATCTCTGGATTCCTTGACTGCCAATTGTAAATAATTTATTTTCATTTGTTCGTTGATATTGATGTTATTAGTTATGATTTCGTCAAATCTTTTTATAAAAGCTTCAAAATTTGATGGGTTGCCGTTGAATTTAGGTAGATTGCCGTCGTTGACAGTCAAGGTTATGTTTTGTCTGTTGTTCAATTGGGGAGTTTTTAAAAACAAATTATTAAGTTTCATTAGTAAATTCGATATTGTAATTGTTTCTTCTTCGTTGTTTTGTAAAAAAAAATATTGAGATAAATCTCTAACACATTTGTTGATCATTTTGTTGATTTCGTCGTTGATGATTTCGTGGTCGGCGAAGGTCTTGACGATGCATTCTGCTTTAAAAATAATGTCTTTTAAATTTGAATGATTAGGAGTAGTTGCTAGAATTGGTATTTGTGATGTCATTACATTGGTTGTTTTCGTTGGAGTTTTTGACATGGTTATTGTTGTTGTTATTGTCGATGTTGAAGCCGTTGTTGTAATAAATGTGGTTGATGTTTCGTTTATAATTTTATCATTTCGCAGGATCATCCTGTTGGCTTTTATAATCAGCTTTATTTTATTTCAAGTAAAATAATAAAAAATTATAATTGTTTTTCCAATGGCAAAAACATTGGCTTTTTATAGCCATGCTTAAGATCAATACAGCTCAACGTCAAACCATTGAGATGGAGATGCATGCCACCTAATGGTGACATGCATCTCGACATATATTTGAAATCTCATGATTTATCGCAGAAAAGCTTTCAAAAAAATTATTCAACAAAAAAAAATTTTACAACAAATTCAACAAAAATTTTCATAGGTTCGAGGTGACAATTTTCTCGATTCAATTCAAAATTATTTTTGCATGTATCCTGTTGTTAATTGATAATTTTCATACATTTCATGGACATTATTTCATTATATTTCGTGATTGTACGTGTAATGTAATATAATTTTCGTTTATTTATTTATTTTTTTGTCGAAATTCTAATATTGGCTACATTTGTTTGCGATTTTATATAATGATAAAGTATTACCAATTGGTATTAATACTAATCATACTAATAATAATAATCAATCCATTGTTTATGTTCCTATTTTCAGTACATTTATTTTGCTTCATTTTGCTAAAAAAAAGTACATGAAACAAATAATGAAAATTTTTTATCGCATGATTGAATGACTTATTTTGTTCAGACTTGCTTGCGATAATAATAAAATGAAAATGAACGGCTTTCAATTTTCCTTTTTTTTTTTTTTTTTGGTGGATACATTTGCATAAGTTTGCCAAAAAATAAATAAATATTTATCTTGAATTTTTTTTTTTCGTTTCTTCAACTGAAATCATTTGATTGATTTATGACTATCCCTTTCATTTATCATTTTTTTTCTATGATTTATTATTTCATTATATAAATTATTTGATTAATTTAATTTAATCGATTAATTTTGAATTTATTTATTGAATATTTACAGTTTATTTATTTATTCATATTCGAATATTTTTTTTTGTTTTATTTCATTGTCATTTTAGCCATCGTCAAAATCATCAACATCGAATAACATATAGTTTGTAGTTTTAATTTGATCCCGGTGTAAAGAATAGAAAAAAATATTCTCCAATAATGCCACCATTCATTAAGAGCAATGAAATTAAAGAAATAATCGACAACGATCTACTTGATCTTGAACCTGGTTCAGAATTGAAAGGTGATCTCAATGAAATAATTAAAAATCAAAAAGATAAAGAACAAGAACCATTCAAAGCAAAAATTGTATGGCGTAATGTTTTTGTTATGGGTGCATTGCATGTTGCTGCTTTGTATGGGGCAACATTGTGTTTCGGAACAGTCAAGTGGCAAACAAATGTTTTTGGTAATTAATTTTTTCATGAATAAAAATTGATCATGATTTTGATTTTCATTAATTTCTCTTTTTTTAGCATTCCTGTTGTATTTTCTATCTGGACTTGGAATAACAGCCGGTGCACATCGTCTTTGGTCTCATAAAGCATACAAAGCTAAATTTCCATTAAGAGTATTCTTAGCAATTTTACAAACATTAGCCGTACAAGTTTGTTGATCCTATTTTTTTTTCTCTTGTCTAAACTTTACTAATTAAATTTTCATCATTTTTTTAAATAGAATCATATTTACGAATGGGCTCGTGATCATCGTGTACATCATAAATATTCTGAAACCGATGCTGATCCACATAATGCTAAACGTGGTTTCTTTTTCGCCCACGTTGGCTGGTTATTGTGTAAAAAACATCCTGAAGTTTTTCGTAAAGGACAACAAATGTCATTTGATGATTTACTTCGTGATCCGATTGTACGATTTCAACGAAGGTAATTTTTTGTCAATCATGAAAATTATTACTTCTTACACGAATGAAAAGGAACAAAATCGACTCGAAACATATCGATTTCCTTCAAAATTTAATAACAATATTTCAATCAATTGAAGCAAAGCAAAATATTATCATATTCATGCGATTCATTAGTAGGTCATTTATGATATAATAATATAAAATTTTGGCTCATTTTTTTTGTTGAAATATTGTAGCAATTTATATCATATCAAATTGTTTCTTTTTTTTCGCAATTATTCATCGAACGATGAACTTGTTGGAAAAAACAATTTTTCCAACTATTAACAAATGCCAATAATCATTTTCATCATGTTTATGAATTAATTGTTAATCAAATTTTTTTTCTCATTTTTTTCCCACAGATATTATAAACAATTAGCATTGATCATTTGCTTTGTATTGCCAACAATAATACCGGCATATTTTTGGAATGAAACATCATGGAATGCATTTTTTGTTTGTGCCGTATTTCGTTATGTATGGACATTGAATATGACATGGTTAGTGAATTCAGCTGCACATTTTTGGGGCCGTCGTCCGTAAGTTTTATTTTTATTTGTTTTTTTTTCGGTACATTTAAATTGATGACAAATCAAATTCATCTTGTGATTCGAAATCTCATGATGTGATTGGTTTTTTTTCTTTTGTTGATTATTCTTCATAATCAAATATTACCGATTAGATATGATTTATTTATTTATTTAGTATTTTATTTACTCATGATATTTCAAATATTCGGAAATTGCCATCTTGCAATCTATCAATTATTTTATTATAGTTTCAATGCCATAACTTCGAGAGATATAATCGTAATTAGTTTTTTTTCTCAGTGTTTGTTTTTCCATTGAATTTGCTCTCAGATTTTCATTCATTAAATTATTTAATGTGGTACAATAACCAGAAATGAAAATGCGAAACATTTTATCGTTTTCTTAGATTTGATAAATATTTTCAAAAAAAAAATTAAGCCTAAATTTAGAAAATTTTTCAATTTGCAAGCGAAAAAAAAAATTGGCTTCGCCATTCGTTTGTCGATGATGATTACACAGCCACCAATCATGTGGGCGTTGATGCAATAGCTGCAATTTTTGTTTACTAAATATTATCCATTATTATTATAATATTATTTTGTTATGTGATATATAATAATTGATTTTCACATTTTTTCTCAAATATTTAGATATGATAAGACTATCAATCCAGCAGAAAATTATTCCACAATTTTGGGCGCTGTTGGTGAAGGTTTTCACAACTTTCATCATGTATTTCCATATGATTACAGTGCATCAGAATTAGGATGGTATTTTAATCCAACAACAATATTTATCGATGCAATGGCTGCAATTGGCCAAGCATATGATTTGAAGCAAGTTTCGCCTGAAATGATTATCAAACGCAAAATTCGAACTGGTGATGTCGATACTCATGGCAATTATGGTCCTCATAATCCAACTAAAGATGATTATAAAAATAAATAAATAAATGAATAAAAGAAAGAAAAAAAAATTTTCAATTACATCACAATCACATACAACCACATAATATCAACATATTGATATAAATATAGCTACAAGCAAAGAAATTTTTGTTTTTCAAAAAAAAAAAATTCAAATTGCTTTTTCCTTTTGTTTCGCAAATATATAACTGTTTGTTCGAATTTATTTTTATGTGTATGATCAATTGCCGCCGACACACATATTTAATATAAATTTGAAACAAAAAGTTATATAATTTATTTTTCCAAAAATGACATCATTATAAAAAAAAGTGTTTAATCAATATTGTTATTACTAAAAAGCGTCTATTCGATGATTAATATGTTAAATAAAATATTTTCATTCTTTTGTTCCCGAATTCAAGAGTGTTTTTTTCGATTGATAAATCGATAATCTTAAAAACTTGGAAAATTTCATAATTTTTTTTTCCTCGAAAAGTTATTCATTTGTTAATCATTAATTATTACTTATTATCGACTTTTAAAAAAAAAATTCCCAACAAAATGAATTCATTAATAAATCATAATCATCATCATCATCAAAAATTATCGTACATTTCTGTATTTCTGATTATATTTCATTTTACATTTCATTCAATAATATCATTGAAAATGATTGAATCGATATCATTAATTAATAATGATGATATTAGTAATAATAATCATAATGATGACAAATCATCAAAATCAAATTCATTATCGACAATGGCAACAACGAATACAGAATATTTTCGTCAAATGTTACAACATAGCAATGGTTTTAATAAAACAATTTTATTCAAACGTGAAGATGTGACAGCTAATTTGGTGAAAATATTACGAAATAATCCTAATGATATATTATTGAAGGATAATTTGACAAATTATCAAACAGAATTTAATTATTCAAACAAATCGCAAATAATTTGACATTTTCAATGATAATTTATTAAGATTTTAATCGCTAGATTGCCACAACTACCTCAACTTTTTTTTGATAAAAATAAAGTAATGAAACATTCATTAATTCATATTTCATCAATGTTTAACATTACAAATCATAAAACAATAAGAATCGCTTGTTTTAAACAAAATTTTTATTAAATTGATTTGAAATTTTTTTTTTGAAATTTTTTCAAATATATAATTTAATTTCCAAAGATCGCAGCACTTGCTTTAGCAATTTCATATTTATCTTCTGTACAATTCGGATATTGTTCACGACATTGATGACATTCATTTTCCGGTGTTGATGCCATTTTGAATCCAGCAATAGCAGCATTATGAATAATATCAATTGATCGTGATTTATTTGGATCACCTTTCATTAATGTTGATTCTTGTGCTGGTGGTTCAACCATATTCATGCCTAATTCAGTAATTGTCATTGCGTATAGTTGACATGTATTCTCACAACTGACTAATGAATAGCATTCGGTTAAATTTGCACGATCAACAAAATGCATTGAATAATGATAATATAACATTTCTGGACTTAAATTTTGAGGTAATTTTGGTGCTAAATCAACAAATGATACATTTGATTCAATTAATTTACGATATAATGCATTTATTCGCACAGTATATGCATAATTTAATGGCGGACATTGTGCTGAATATTGATTTTGACAATTAATACAAGCTTGTCGTAAATTTTTACCACCATTTTTGATGAAACCTTTTGCAAATTCAATACCTTTTTTCGATGCATTCATAATTACTTTGACAAAATCTGGTGTTTCATCTTCTTCCTCTTTTTTCGATAGCGATGACAAAAATTGATCGATCAACGATTCTTCATATTGTTTTTGTTCATCGGTTCTTTCAGGCCATGTATAACAATGTTCATTACATGAAGCCATACCAATACAATCAGTCATATTAGCTTCATTGATGAAAGCTAAATTTTGTATAAATAAATCTGAAACATGTACTTCATGTGGTACACTAATATTCATGCGACCAATTGAATCAGGATTATAATTGAAAAATGGTAATGATAAATCTGTATTATCAATTATATCTTTTACCAATGCTGAAATCGATGTTTTTAGATGTGTACATTTTCTTAAATTTGAATCAAACAATTGATCTGGTCTACATAATGTTGGATGATGTGGACGATGTTGTGGATGATTTCTTGGCGCAATCGATGTCGCAGTTGTTGATGCTACAATAAACAAACTTGTGATTGTAATCCATTGTACATTAATGATTGAACCCATCGTCGTTGTTTGATTTTTCTTCTCCACTAATTATTCATACAAAAACCGATTGAGATCAGATCAATAATATTTTGATCGATGTTTTACAAGCGAAATGGTTGGATTTCAATTTCAATATTTATTTCAGTGAAATTTTTTCAAAGTGAAAATTAAATCATACAATTCAAATATAAATGAAAATTTAAAATTTCTGGATTTAAATGACACGATGAATGAATAATGAAAATGAATCGACCTGAATGTTTGTACATCGTCTTTTTAAACAATTTTTTGCCCCACTCGAAACTTTGGAATAAACTTTATGGTAAAGAGTCGTTTACGGATGCGTTTCTTTTTTATTTATTTTTTACTTTACAATTTTACCATCATTTATTTTACATCATCATCATCATCATTATTATTTGACGACTCTTAATGTGTCGATGATTATTTATTTTGTTTGTACACCTTTCTTTCTTTCTTTCTCTCATCATGTAAAATGAAAATTATGTCCAGAAAAAAAATGTTCCAAAATAATAATGATCATTTGAAACCATCATTCTATTTATTTATTTATTTATTTATTTTCCATTTTTTTCTAATATTTATATTCACGATTATGTGTATTCGATGAGACATTAAATGGAAAGTTTATTTTCAATTGAAAATGGGCTATTTGGAAAAAAAATTGGAAGAAAAGATGAATAGATAAAATGAATGAAAGGGGAAAATGAAGAAAAAAATTCCCGAAAATAAAATTGTTCCTTGTTTTTCAACTTTTTTTTTTGAAACTTGCATTTATTTGAATGGAAAAAAAATTCAAAATAATAATAAACCTTTGATGTGTATGATGATGATGATGATGAATTTATTGAGTGAGTTTATAATGAATTTTTGATGATTATTATTATCATTTCAAAATTTTTGATTGGTGAAAAAAAAATAAAATGATTGTTATGATAATTGATGATGTCGTTAGGTTTTTGATCTTTTATTCATTATTTATTGATTGACAATTACTTGTCAAAAAATGTGGAAGAATCGAAAATTTTTAAGACAAAAATGGATGTTAAATTCAATTTGTTCTTTGTTCCAATCAAAAATTGATTGAAATTGAACAAATTTCGATAATTTTCGGCTGATAGCTTAGACAGACAATGTTCTTAAATATTGATTATCATCGAATTGGTAACGCCTAAGATATTATCAATGATGAAAAATTAAAGAGGTGAATGTGATCGTTTGTTTGCTAAAAGTTGAACTAGTTTTATTTTCATTTATTAAACCGATTAATCTTTATATGGTTAATAAATAAATAGAAGCGGAAATACTTGTCATAATTTTTTTTTTGTTGTTGAATGTTCGACCTCTTTCAAATGATGGTAATCATAATGAAAGTGTTTGCTCTAAACATGTCAAAATGTGTTAAGAAAATGATTTCATTTTCATATTTAATGCTTCATCAAAGTTGGTGTGGTCTTTGTGTGATCTCATCATTATCATTATTATTGTTGTTTTCATTATTATTAGTGCAGAAAAATTTTATTACTATTTTTGAACAAATGAATAATCATGATTATCATGATTAACATGATTGATTTAGAGACAACCAAGTAACAAAAAACAAAAAACACTATTGACAGATGTATAATGTTTAAATTTCATACAAATAATGAGAAATTGGTACAAATCTTGATTGATAATCAATATTTGTACCAAATCACACCTAATGATCGACAGCTTAATGATCATGGTAATAATTATAATGATAATGATTGAAATATTTGAAAATAACCAACATTTTCACAATGATATTTCTAAAAAATTGACATATTAATGACAGGAATTTTTGTTTCGTTTTTTTAGCAAAATATTTCCTGAATTTTTGGTTAATTTTCGAAAATAAATTAAAGAAAGTTTTAATGATTTTCAAATTATCAATTTTTTTTTATCTTCTGAGATTCATTTGTTTAATTTTCATTTGATGATGATTTGAAATACCATTTCGAAATTTTCAAATAAGAAAATTTACTTTTTGTGATGATGAATGATGGTATTTTCCCATCATCATCATCATCATCATCATCATCATCATCATCATCACAATTATCATCATTATTTTTATTATTTGAGAATCATTAAGAATGATATCATTAAAAATGATATAAATCGGGCTATCGTATCACTTCACCACGATGAATGAAAACAAAAAAAAAGGAAACGAAAAATTGTTCAAAATATTTGAAATGAATTAATTCAAATAGACTAATGATTTTGATAAGATACAATTGAATTCAAGCTAAAATGAATCAAACTGTATGCCTTTGTTTACGATTCATTTGTTGATCCACGAATTGATCAAATGGAGCCAACAACAACAACGACAACAACAACAAGAATGATGAAATCCGGAAGAAAAATGAAACATATTATATTATTATACGATTCAAAGAAAATGAATAAAAGGAGTAGTCTCACTTTCATGAAAATACTTTTCCCTTTTTTGTGAAAAAAAAAATAAAATGTAAACTATCATTGGCTGAATCAACATGGTTTGAAATCAAAAAAATTTTCCCGTCATTTTACTTTTGTTTCTCCATTATTTCACAAGAGAAATTTCAAAAAAATTATTCAAAATTTTCGTTTGGCCAGTTTTTAAAGCTCAATTACAGCACTGTTTGTGCTAGAAAAAAAGTGAAAATGACGAGAAAAATTTTGATCATTTTCCGAAATGAATCAAGTGAAATCAATTTCGCTTAACGAAAGTATGAATGCAAATCGATATAACTTTCAATTTTGCAACGAGAAAAGAGATTGAAATGAAAATTCAAAGGGGAAAAAACAAGTTTAAATAACAATAATCATCATAGATCTAATAATAATAATAATTTTATAATAATTAATTTAAGGTTATTGTAACTATTTTTTTTCAATGAAAAAATGTATGAAATTTTCACTCGATACAAAAAACATTATACTGCTAGTATATCATCCATTAACAAATGGATTTGTTCCTTCAAAGAACAAGACTTTAAGATGATTTTTACAGCCTAAAAGAAAAAGAACACTAATCTCATTCTCTTTATTCATATTTTCTACTCAGAAATAACAAAATTGTGAGAATATACCAATGAGAAACTAATTGAAAACATAACATTATACTACATAATATGCATTGTATAATGTTCATGACCATTTGATGATCATCCTTAAATGATGATGATCCTATGACGATGATGATACCATGAAACGATCAATGAAAAATGGAGAAAATTTCATACAAATAGATGGAGAAAACATATGCGATTCACCTTTGGAAGATAACAATAATGGATTAAGAGGAGAAAAAAAATTGATATTTTCATCATCACAATTTGACTCGTTGAACTCTTGCTTGTTTGAATGTTTGTTTGTTTGCTTGAAATTTGAAATTGAATTGAAAAAACAAGCAAGATGTAATCATTATATTGTTATTATTTATTTATTCATTTTTTTCTTTTGTTTTTTCCCTTGGTTTTCTTCTCGTTTTGTTTTGAAGGTGACTGATGTGCACTGACTGCGAAACATCAAACATTCAATGAATCATGCAAATTGAATCAAACATTGAATCATAGACATTGATTTGTTTGTAAATTTTTCGAATTTCACAATTGTTTTTCGATGAAATTTTCATTTGAATTTCATTGATTTTTTCTGTTGGCAAATTTTCAGTTTCATCATTAATAAATCATTAACCCGACATATCGACATAACAATTTTTACTGTAATTCATTTTTTTTTCTAATGATTCATTGATTGATCGACTGATTAAATGTCGATTGATTTATGATTGATTGATTGATTGATAGATTTTTTATTTGTTTTTTCTGAATTTTTTTTTCTCTCAATAATGATTCATGAATCATCTTTACTTTTATTCGTAAATCATCATTATTACCATTATTATTATTATTATAATTATCATGATTTTTATTGACATGAAAATCGATCAAAAACAAAAAAGTAAAAATTATAATTTTTTTATTTGTTGTTCATGAATTAGATAATTATAATAATGATGGTAATAATATCGATTGATAAGAACAATATTTGATAATTTATATTCATAATTTATTCAATTTTTGAAAATTTCAATTTCTCATTCCTATCCGATTCGTCATGCCATCTCGAATAATTATTCAATCATGTTTACATCATTGTGAAGAGTAAATGAATATGAAATTAAATCATAAAATTCATTCCTTTATTCATTGTCATCAGCCAATAATGATGATTTTAAGTTAATGACAATAATTTTTAAGAAATAATCAATCAATTTTTAATTAATGGATTTTTGACAATTAATTAAGCATCAAAAACAACATTTGTGCTTGTGCAGTAAATGTGCAGTAAACCCATTTATTTATGATTGGCAACTAAATTTCAAAATTATTTCGCAAAATTTTTTTTCTTCATTGTCAATGCTTAATGTTTTCACATTAAAATTCAATTAAAAATTTCAATTTTAAATTTTCAAACTTAATATTTATTCATTTTTCTTTGATCAAATATGTGCTGTTTTTCCATCTCTTTTTTTTGATCGATCTGTTTTAATGTGATTCCAATCAATCAATTTCCAAAGAATCAATTCACAAAATTTCGAAACCATGAATTATTGATGATAAAAACATGTGAGTAATTGATTAAAATTCTGGCCATATTTTTCCAAAAAATAATGATAATTTTTTTTTTGTTATTTCTTGACTGTAGACTCTTAATCCAATCAATCAATCGATTGAGATTGATTGAATGTATTTTTTTGTAAATATATTATCAAAAGGTATGTGTTGAATTTATAAAAAAAAATTTCAAAGCGCAAAATGTGAATGGATTAATAAATGGAAAAATGACAAATGAATAATTTTTACAATTATTGACAATGTCAAATTTAATCAATCACAATCAATGCAATGATAATTAACCTGATTTTTTTTCAAATTCAAACTTTTGTTTACTTTAAGAGAGAAGAAATTTCGAAAAATTTCCTCAAAAATAATTAAAAATTTATCTTTATCTCTTCAGCATTATTATCATTGTTTTCTTAAATAATCAATCAAACATTAAATCAATACATAATCTTCAATATTCATGTTTTTGTTTAACAAACAAACACATAAATAAGATAATAATAATTTATTTATTTATGATTATTCAATCTTTTTTCAGAGAAAAAATAATTTCTCAATCATTTTTTCTTATTATTATTATTATAATCAGATAAACCATATAATCTGATTTTCACCAAAATAATCATGAAATATTGATGATTACAAGACCCGAATAGTCAATGATATCAATTTCAAAGCAATTTTCGAGGAAAAAAATCTTTATTTGTCAAAATTTCATGCATTGAAATCTCCATTGATAAACTTTGGTTTTAATCAGAGATGAAACTAATATCGATAGATAATTTCAAATATCACCATCATTAATATTCAAAGGCTTAACTCTTTGAGCACAAATTAAAATTTACCTTAGTTTTACATGGGCACAGTTTTTTTGAATCTTTTCATTTCAAATATAAATATATTTATTAATAGGATGATCAATACATAATGACAAAATAGTGATAGTAATGATGATAATTTGAGATTTTTAAAATAATTTCAAAATATTAACATGATTATTTATCAATGAAAATTACATTAATGATTACATTGAATACATAATCATTTTTCAAGCATGAATGAATTCAATAAAAAGAAATATTGATTTAGATTTTACAATTTCAAATTAGATTTTCCATTTTTTTTTGTTGTTTCGGTATCTTTATTCATAATGATTACGATGATGATGATGGAATACAGCTTTTCTTCTTTTAATACTTATGTTGTCGCTGTAGCTGTTGTTCTCTTCTTTACTTCAAAATCACCAAAAAATTGTAAATTATAATTGTCTCTATCTTTTTGAAAATAAAATATCATTATTATTACCATGTATATCGCTATGATAGTTTCGTGAAATTATTATTATCGTTATTATTATTATTATAAATCATCTAATGTATCTATCGCAAAATTTTTCGTACTTGTAGTCGTTGTTCCGATTTCGTCTTCTGCGAAAAAGAGCTCCGAAATCATAAATAGCGGAGAAAAATTTTTCATTTGAATGAAATGAAATGAAAAATGAAAAAAAAAATTCAAATTGAATTGAACTTAGAACTATGAAATTTTAATTTTGAAAAAAGTCAAAAATAAAGCTTCAAAGCTTCAATTATTTATTTTTAATTATTTAAATTACAACAAATAATAATTATGTAAATAATAATAATTTGAATAAATATTTTCCAAATTATACCATTCATAATTATCTAAAAAAATTATTCGTTCAACTTTTTTTTTCATTTTAGTCAATACTACTCTGGTTGAAATTGAATTGATTTTTGTTTATTCGTTTTTCTTGTTTTTTTTTCCAAAAACTATT
The DNA here is from genome assembly GCA_002943765.1 of Psoroptes ovis. Classification (NCBI taxonomy): domain Eukaryota; kingdom Metazoa; phylum Arthropoda; class Arachnida; order Sarcoptiformes; family Psoroptidae; genus Psoroptes; species Psoroptes ovis. The sequence continues at coordinate 572,306 of PQWQ01000011.1, read as the reverse complement.
ACCATTCGTTATACCAACAACCAAGAAGAATTATTGATTCAAAAATGAAACCTGGAACCAGATTTCTATAAATAATTTTTGATATTCTCTTATTTTTACCAAACAAGTAAATTTTGATCATCTGTTTCTAGTTTGTACAATTATTTTTTGTCAAAAATTTGATGTGCAAGAAATAGAAAAAAACGAATAAAAAAAAAACAATTTTTTTTCTGTTTGTTTGTCAACACTTATTCAAATGTCAAAATTATTATCGTTTGTTGTTACTGTTGTCGCTCTTTTTGAATTATTTTGATCATCATCTATTCACTTATTATTATTATTATTGATACTCTTGATCACCATTATGTTATTTGTATTATTCTATGCTATATTATTCATTGTTCCATTCATTTTTGTGATCAGTTTTCTTTTGAATCGACGTTTGATCAACAACAACTACAATCACCTTACGACCACTAAACATTATAATAATCCAAATAACAGGTGTTTTATTTTTGCAATGTATTCTGGTTTATTTTCTATTTATTTCTCCAATATTTAACCCTTTTTTTCTTATAATTATTTTCTATTTTTAAATTTTTAATTTTAACCTTTTTTTTCATATCGTTTGAACGAAAAAAAAAATTAATTTTTTTTCACCATATAATAGATCATTGATATCATCAAATAATAGCAACAATAATAAAATGGATCTAAATTTAATAACAACAACAATTCGTTCATTGTTATTAAGTGTTGTCAATACGAAAGAATCATTTTTACAAAATGATGATAATGATGGTGTTTCGTGTTTCTATCATAATGGTGTCATCATTAATAATAATAACAATGATGAAGATGAGAATGTGAGAACATCATCATCATCATCATCATTACCAACAAAATCAATCGATTCATTAATGTCCAGAAATAATAAAAATAATCGAAAACAAATGGCACTCATTGATAATGGTGATGTTTCTCAATTCAAGGTATTTTAACGATTTTTAATTGTAATAAATAATTTATTTTTCAATAATTTTCTGCTTTTAATTTTATTTCTTTTTTAGTCCATCAATATTGACTATTTATCGAGTTCAAATTTTTCATTTCATCCACATCATTTAAATGTAATAAATAATGATAATAATAAATCGAAAAAATCATTATTAATATTATTTGCATGGTTATATGCAAAAGAACGTCATTTAGATAAATATCGTCGTCTTTATATTGAACAAGGTTTTGATGTATTAACAATTAAAGTTAATGTAAAAGATTTCATTATTCCCGCTGTTGGCAGTCAAGTGATTGCATCACAAGCAGTTAAATTTATCGAAAAACATCAACAAGATTATTGTTCACTTGTATTTCATGCATTTTCAGTTGGTGCCTATCAATTGGGCGAATTATTAGTCATGTTAAATCAAGATCATAATAAAGAAATAAAAAATACAATGAAAAAATTATTAAAAGGTAAATATTATGAATGAAATAAAAACAATTTCATTGTTTGACCATGGAAATTTCAGGAAAAAAACCTTGAATTTATTTTTAATTTCATTTTGAACAATGATGATGCCTATTTTTTTTAAAAATTTTGTTTGTAATATTTTGCATATTTATTTTTAAATTTATTTTTGGAAAAAATGATTAGGCATGATATATGACTCAGCTGCAGACATAAATGAAGCACCGATCGGTCTTTCAAAAGCAACAACATCAAATCCATTATTACAATGGGCAATTTGTTCTTTGATGTATGCACATTTTCGTTTTTGTTATCATATAGCAACACGTCATTACATAGCATCATCAAATGCTGTACATCAAAATGAATTCAATTGTCCATCATTAGTATTTTTATCCAAAGATGATAATGTTGTCAATTATGTTGATCAATTAAAAACAGCTGAAGAATGGCAGCGTCGTGGTATTAATGTTACAATCAAATGTTGGGATCAATCACCACATGTTAGTCATTTTTTCAAATATCCAGATGAATATCGATCATATGTAATTCAATTCTTAAACAATACTGTTATGTTAGACGATAATAATAATAATAAGAATAATCAAGATTAAACCAATTTGCAATTGTTGCAGTAACAAATATGTGGTATCAACTATTGAATTTATTTCTCAAAAAAAAATCGTTATTTGATTTGATTCGAAAATATAATGATATGGCAAATATACTCTTTTCTTATTTTATCTGTGACTTACACTGTTTATCAATTTTGTTATTATTTATATTTTTATTATCATTTTTTTATTTCTTATTATTTTTTTTGTAACTAATTTAGACATTTAAGATCATTAATTTTGAATATTTTGAAACCAAGTTTAAATTAAAAAAAAAAAAAATTTGATCATATCGACGAATAAACGAAATAATAATTATCGAAAAATGATTTTGAATTTGTACAAACTTTTTTTTTATTTTCAATTCATATATTAAAAATATTTTTTTTTGTTCGTATTTCAGGACAAATGTCTTTTTGAAAATGCACTCTTTGGCACGCCAACAAACGCACTCATTCACTCATTGACACACACCAAATTAATTTATGATCAAAGATGTTAATGAATTTTGTTTTTTTCTAATAACTTTGAAATTAATAATCAGCATCGGCGCCCAATTGTTCACAAACATTGTCGTTGATATTATCTTCAACTGGTACACAAACTTTGAATTGTTCATCGAAAATCAATGTTGATGGATTACATTCGAATAAGGTACGTGAAAATCCAGCACGTGTTCCTGTTTTGTGACAACGATAAAATTTATGACAATCATTAGGATTACGGAAATATCCTTCCTCTTCACAAATTAATGGTTTTGTCCATTCTGGTGGCATTTCTTGTGAAAATCTATTTATATCGGTAGCTTGTAAACGTTGTTTCGCACGTTTAGAATTTGGAAATAATTCTGGTTTAGCTATACAGCAATTATTTTCACAATACTAAAATTCGGAATCAAATAATTGATTCATTATTAATTTGAAATAGTTAAATTAGATTTTACTTACATGGAAAGGACCGCATCTTGTGCCAGATGCCATGTATTGTTCGAAAATTTCTGCTTCGTCTTGACACTGTACAATTGAATCTTTTAATGAAATATGCGGCGGATATGATCGTATGACATTTTTTTCTTCTTTTTCATCCGGTAATTCTTCTTCTACACACAATGCACATTCAATTTTGCATGGATTGTGATACGTATTTTGCCCGATGAAACTTAAATTTGCCGTTCCTGTATTGTTGAATCTTGAAAATAAAGCTTTACATCTTGATGATCGATCTTGTGGTGTAATGTAAGGTGTTGGATATGCTATATTTCGGGATAATGGAAAAATATTAAAATTTTTAAAAATACGAAATAAAACAACACATACAAACTTCTTCGGGTCTAAATCCTGGACACTGTTGTTGCGATTGACCAAATGCGATTTGTATCAATGTAAATGAACAATATGTGATAAGATACAAAATTAATTGCATTGTTGTCATATCAACAAACATTTATGTATTAAAAATTCTCGATAATCGTTTCTGTATATGTGTGTTAATGTTCTAATTTTCAGAACGATAGCAAAACAAAAATTATATGACAATGATCATCAATTGAATTTTTCTCAATCACCATCAAGCATTTGTTTCAACGTGGAACACTTTCGAAGAAAAATCAAAATATTTGGTACGAAGATTAAAATTAAAATTGAAAAAAGAAGATAACTTCTTAGAAAGAGAAACCTGATATGCATCTGATTGATGGAATGAAGATTTTAAAAAAAAAACATAAATGAATACATTTTTCCATCCATTATGATAATCTTCTTTTGAATTCATTGAAAAAATACATTATTGGATTTATTTTTAGATTTAGCCATGATTGTTCGAATATTTATACACACAAAAACACATATGAATTTTCAGAAACAATCAAAGACCAGTTTCTTTTTTTTTTTGCTAAAAATTTCTACATTAATCCATAATGCATGATTGACCTTGTTCAAAGTTATTTTGGACCACACTAAATATCGATTCAATATTGAATTTCAAACTTAAAATTTGAAAACAAAAATCAATCATAGACTTTTGAATGTTTTCAATCGAAAATTTGATATTTTTTCTTCACAAAATTACAAATAAAATATGACCTGAAGAAACCTTGAATCACTATTTATGGCCTTTAATCGTTGTTTTGACTGAAATGGATGGGCATAATGACGTTAAAATTTAAAGCAAAATAAAATTTATTTATAAAATAATTGAATAATAATTATTATAATATATAATAGCTAGTCAATAATAAAGAATTAATTAGATTCAGAGAAACAAAATGCAATCAAAGACATTATTAGAAAGCCAATAAATAGTAAGGAAATTTTTTTCAATTTTAATGAGGATGGCGTATCATGTAGACTGTCAGGATGTCCATGATGATGTTGATAATCATTTAAATCAATATCAGTCAAATGTTGTTCATCATGCTGCGATGATAATGATGATGATGATTGTATATCACTTTTGTTATGATTTTTATAATTATGATCATCATGATGTTTATCACTATTATAAACGAATTCTTCAGGTATTAATTCAAAGAATGTAACATGTATAAATGTACCAGCTGCAAAACCTTGAAAAATTGCGGATATAAAACGACCAATATGGCCGGGTGTATAACCAATTAATACTCCTAAAAAATTGCCGAATGGTATGTTCAATGAAAATACAAAAGCAAATTTATAATGTGTTCGCATTTGAATAGTATCGTGCTGAAGACGCACTGCATTCAAACCGATCGCCAATGCGACCAAACATTCATGAAGTATAATACCAATAAATAGATGAATAGCTGTATGAAGATTTGTTTGCAATCCTAATGCCATACCTTCAAATAAGGAATGTACACTCGTTGCAAACATTAATATGAAAAATGAAAACATCGACTCATTTTTATTGTGAAATTGATCAACATTCAAATGGGTGTGGCCATGATGATGATCATGACGATCATGACTAGTTGATTGAATTTTAATATGGTTTCGATGCGATGATCGATGGTTGTTCGAAGTGCTGTTGGACGGTTGTTGCTCATCATTGTTCAAAAGTAATTCTTCTTCATGATTATCTGAACGTTGATCAGTCTAATTGGAGTGGAAAAAATGATTGAATTTTGGTTGTTTTCTAAACATTGTATACAAACCGTATCGTCATCAAGATATAAAATCGGTGGGTCATCACTCTGCAATTGTGTTGGATGATTAAAGCGTTTCGAGAGAAAGTTCTCTAAAAATAATACCAAAAATAAGCCACATATAATACTGAATTGACTAATTGAGAATGAACCGATGTAATTCTTAAATGATTTATATTCTTTCAACAAATTATCAAATTCATTTTCAACACATGGTATTAAACTAATAAAGCAAACACCTAAAAAAACACCAGCAGATATACAATTACAATATGATAGCCAACGTTTCCATCGATATTTTTTATTATTATCATAAGAATTTGTCGAAAATAAAGGTGTCGGTGTCAAATTATTAATCCAATGATAAGACTGTTCATTTGGATTTGAATATTGTTGTTGTTGTAGCTGCTGTCGATTAGCATTAACATTATTCGTAGAATTATTTTTAGTAAAAATATAAATTGGTAATAAATAAAATATGAATGTACCAAAAAACATGGCAATCGCAAAAGATGCTTGCCATAATAATGAATTAATATTATATGTCATTATCGTTTACCAACAACAACAAAAAAATAAAATAATCACTAAAAGAATTGATCACTAAAATAAATCACAAATGAATAAACATTTGGATGCATAAAAGCAACAACAACAAAGACATCAACGATTGTTTGTAAACAAAAAAAAAACAAAAAAAAATCAAAAAAACAAAACACGAAATGAAAATTTAACTGGCCAAGTTTTGTTGCATCAAAAATTGTGTTGTCAGCAAGTGAATGAGCACTGGATCAGCTGATTATTATGTCCTATACTTTATGAATGCCCCACGAGCATTTCGCGGGCTTGTATATATATTTTAACATTTTCTCTAAATAAAGTTCAGTTGCTATTCTGACATGGTAGCAGGTGCGTGCTTCTGAAAAAAGAAAATTGAAACTTGTGTCTGATTTTTGAAAGTTCTAATCGGCTTTCTTCAACGGTTTTTGATTTGATTGACATTGTGATTTGAGTTTTAATTTTGTGATATTATTTTAAATTTGTGATTTTATAGAAAATATTGTATTCGTCATTTTGAAGTATAATTGAGATTTAGTATTGAGATAAAATGGTGGAAACTCGAAGTACCGCGAACAATATGGCTGACGATAATAATCAGCGTGATTTGGCAAATTCATCTCAAAACTTATTGGCTGCAGATAATCAACGCCCGAGAATGATTGACCCAGCACCTTTAGATATTAAATTTGATGGTAGCAATTTAAAAGAATGGCTGTTTGAAATCCGACTATGGGCTATTGAGAGTAACTTTGAAGATTTATTGGATACTAAACGTGTAATTGTTGGCAAGGAAAATGATATTAAGATACTTAGAGCTAAGATCCTCCGTAATATGAATAGAGAAATCGCTATGTTGGTTAGTAACCAAAATTTGCCATCTAAAATTATCGAAGAATTAAAAACAAGATATGAGCAATCATCGAGCAAGAAAATGGTACGATTGCATGCCGAATGGCTGGCAATGAAAATGAAATCGGATGAATCACTGCAATCGTTTATATCGAGATTCGATTTGAAATTACAAGAGGCAGTTAAAGCCGGAGCTACAGTACAAAACGAGATCATCATAGATACGTTCCTTAAAAGTTTACCATCAAAATTTGATCCTTATAAACAAACATTGGAAATGTGTGATAATTTGGATTATCCTTCGATTAAACAAAAACTCCTTGGTATTAAATTTGAAAATGCACCAGAACAAAATCAAGCCTTTGTAGCTCGTATTAAATGCTTTCAATGTGGTGAATTTGGCCATAGGCAACGAGAATGTAAAAATGGCGGCATTCAGCGTGCTCACCTTAATAGTATGCAGCGTGGCAATTTTATGAGTGTACGACGTAGTGGCACAAATTTTCAACATGCTCGAATTGATTGTTCGACCTGTGGCGGTAGAGGTCACCATGCTTCAATTTGCCCAAACAACTCAATGCGTGCTCAAGGACAATATGGCCGATCAAATGAAAATTGGCGAAATCGACAAAATCAGCGTGTATCAGCTGCAATGGCTACATCGAGCAATCAACTTGATTTCGAAACTGACAATACAAATCAATGTGATACTAATTGTGATAAAGATTTTGCTTTGAATTCAATTGATAATAATGATGATTCTATTTACAATAAAAATAATGATTCCTTGTGGTATATCGATAGTGGTGCTTCCAAACATTTTAAGAAAAATATGAAAAATGTGATAAATATGCGTCGATCAAATACTGAAGTTGTAATAGCAGATGGAAAAATATGCCCAGCAACAACGAGTGGCGATTTGAAAATTAATATTGGTAACGGAAAGTGTGTGACCCTACAAGATGTAGAATGTGTTCCTGGATTTTCGCGAAACCTATTATCAGTTCCAACATTATGTGATAAAAACAAACTAGTGATATTTTCAAAAGACCAATGTTTAATTCTCAACGAAAATCTATCTAACTTAGCTATTGATAAATCAGCGATATGTGCTTCGGCTCCCCGTATCGGTAGTTCATATGTTCTAGAAACGACAGAATCACATGAAAACGATGAATCTTGTGAAGCATTTAATGCACAAAGTGATCAGACAGAAAAGTGGCATCGTAGGTTTGGTCACCCTGGAAAAGAAAAATTAGGTGAAATTATTGGACATTCCAAAGTCAGAGATCTAAATTGCGATTGCTGTAAACTAGCTAAAACTCGTCGTATTAGTCATCCTCCATTAGCAGAATCGTACGAACTTATGGAACGAATAAGTGCCGACTTGATGAGTCCAGAGAAAGGAGAATCCGCAGAAGGGCACAAATATATTCTTAATATTGTCGAACATCATTCATCATTTGGAGCAGTTTATTGTTTGAAAACAAAAGATGAATCAATACCGCACATATTGGATTTCATAACGTATTGCGAAACACAAACGGGAAAGAGTTTGAAACAATTCTTCTCGGACAATGGCGGTGAATTCGTAAATTATCAATTGGAACATTTCCTGAGAAAGAAAGGTGTGCAAATATTGAGAACAGCACCCTATACGCCGCAACAAAACGGCAAGATTGAACGTCGAAATGGAACATTGACTAACTGTGCCAGATCTTTATTGATTGATTCTAAATTGCCACAAGAGTATTGGCATCTTGCATATCGAACAGCTAATTACCTCATTAATCGGTGGCCTCGTAAAGATAAAACGATTCCATTTGAGAGATTCTTCAAAAAGACAGCCACCCACAATCACCTCAGAATTTTCGGATGCTTGGCTTATGTTCACCTAGAGATTATGAGATCATCCAAACTAGATCCAACAGCGAGACGAGCAGTGTTTGTGGGATACACTGAAGCCAACAATATCTATTTATTCTTCGATCCATTAAATAAATCAGTTTTCAAGTCATGCAATGCAGTATTCGACGAAACGAAAATGGGTTATCCCGTTATTACATCGACTAAATCAACGTTAAGCGAGAAAAATAATGCTAATTTATCAACAATTAAGAATGACGACAGTCCAACATATAGCGAGGCTATGAATTCTACAGAATCCCACCTTTGGCAAGATGCAATTAATAAAGAACTTACTGACTTGACCCAGAAGGGTGTATATAGAGCAGTGGATCAAGTCAGTAAAAAGCCTTTAACATCTAAGTGGGTTCTCAAAAAGAAAGATGATGGTAGATACAAAGCAAGACTTGTTGCCAGAGGTTTTGAACAAAATTCGACAAATACCAACACGTACGCACCAACACTGCACATTTCATCATTAAAAACCATCTTAGCAGTAGCGTTGACAAAGAAAATGCATATCAAGCAATTTGACATAAGCACAGCATTCCTCAATTCAAAATTAGAAGATGATGTTTTCGTTATACCACCTGAAGGCGTCAAGGATAAATATTGGAAGCTAGAAAGAGCGTTATACGGCTTGAAAGAGGCACCATTGGCCTGGTATTTGACACTGAAAGATTATTTAACCAACAATTTAAAGATGGAATGCTCACTTGTAGATCCATGTATTTTTCATTCATCGGACAAAAGTATCATTATTATCGTATACGTCGACGACATCATAATAGCAGCAAATAACGAACATCAAGCAGATAAGCTAATTAGTCTAATCAAAAATAAATTTGAAATTCATGATGTTGGGCAATGTTCAAAATATCTCGGTCTTAATATCAACACCTATTCCGATTACATAACAATTGATCAATCTAGTTATATTGAAGACACGTTGGCTAGATTTAACATGAAAGATTGCAACCCCACAAAATCACCAATGGATTGCTTCACTGATTTCTCAACATCTGAAATAGACAAATCATTGCCCTTCAAGGAGCTACTGGGATGCCTTAATTTTATAGCTACAAGAACAAGACCCGACATCGCAGTCTGTATCTCACATCTTGGTACCTTCGCTGACAAACCATCTAGAGAATTATGGACAGCCTGCAAAAGAGTCCTTCGGTACCTCAAAGGAACCATCGACTATAAACTAATACTGAAACCGATTAAAGAGTGGACAATAAATACATATACTGACGCCAGCTTTCGCTCTGATGCTGATAATCATGCAACATCTGGGTCTATAATATTCATCGACAAGACCCCAGTATACTGGTCCTCCAAAAAACAAACACGTCCTACGCATTCCACCTGCGAAGCGGAGTTAGTTGCTGCATTAGACGGCTGGAAATATGCTGAGCCTATCAAGCAAATACTTAATGAACTTGGATTAAATATTAAAATTAATATTATGGTTGACAGTGCAGCTGCATCAGCAATCTTGGAGCAGAATGCCTTTAAAAGGTCCCGATATTTCGAATACGATTACAAATTGATGGTATCAAAACTGAATCAAGATAAGAACCTGAATATTATTCGAGTATCCAGCCAGGAGCAGCTTGCGGATGGACTAACAAAACCATTGGCTTCAACATCACTTGATAAATTGCGATCCAAGGTGCTCATCCAGAAGGGTGTGTCAGCAAGTGAATGAGCACTGGATCAGCTGATTATTATGTCCTATACTTTATGAATGCCCCACGAGCATTTCGCGGGCTTGTATATATATTTTAACATTTTCTCTAAATAAAGTTCAGTTGCTATTCTGACATGTGTATCTTCTTTTATGGATGGAATCATTAATTTCTGAAAATATTTAAATTTTCATCAAATTTATTTGAATAATTTTTTTTTTATTATTAAACACCTAATTAATTATCGATTCAATTAATTAATTTTTTATTAGCAAAAGAAAAATTTGACAATTTTTTTTCAATTTCAAATCTAACTTGATAAATGGAATCAAAGTGGAGTGATTTTTATAGTAATTTTTTTTTCTTTGATGTATAAAAATCTACATTTTTTTTGTTTTTGATAATGTAAATAATAATATCAAATCAAATAAATACATTTTTGTTTTTTGACAAACATCAAGTGACAACGATCTCCAATCATTATTACTGATAAATTTATTTATATTTCATTTTCGATTGTTTGTATTGGTATTTGTTTATATACTCCTTATCAACACAAAGAAGAATTTCCATGATGACATTTTTTCCAATTTTTACTACCAAATATGCGTTTCACGTATTTCACCAATAATGATATTAGCTCGTTGTAAGGCCTGAAATTTTTCAAGAAAATGAATCAATAATTTTATTCAAATATAAGAATAATAGGAAACAATCAATTTACCTTAAGCATTTCATTTGCTTCTTGTCGTCGAATAGCTATTTGATCAGATTCTTTTAATAAATGATCAAAATTTTCTTGTTTATACAAATGTGTTACCAATTCTGATTGTAAATTATCTTTAACATAATTTACCAAAAAATGCATAATAGCTTTCGGTACAGAATCTTGAATATTTTTTCTGATAATCAAAAAATATGAACGAATCAAACGTTCGATAACATTACAATCATGTTCTTCTTTCGGTGTCAATTTTCGTGTGCTGGTTGTAGTAAGCTAAAAAAAATATTACAAAAAATTAAACAAATCGAAATGGATCAAAAAATGATGACTGAATTACCATTTCAGGAAGTAAATTTACAGATTTAACAGGTGATGCAACAGGAGTATTGGAATTCGTAGAATTTTGTGATTCTGTTTCATTATTCAATGTTTCACCTTTATTCGATACGAATGAACGAAATAGATTAGGTTGACTACCACTGATCGCTGGATTAGGCTTAGCAAATGTATTATTCTGAGCATTCTGCATATTTTGTATGAATGATATATCATTATTCATTTTTGGTGGTTGATTCACGAACGCATCTTTATTCGTTTGTTTCGTAGGTTTATTGAATAATGAACCAACCAATTGAGCATCATGAAAATCTGGATGTTTAGTATTGATGTATGCTAATTCAATCCCAACAATATTTTCGACCATTTCATTAGTTGTAGGTAGACGACGTCGCAATAATTGCGTAACAACATCTACAATTTTTTCATGAAGTTTTGGAAAACGTAACATTTCTTGCTGTAAATACAAATTTCCTTGAAAAAACTAAATGTTTGCTTCAGAATCAAAAGACTAGCTAACCTGAACTTCGATGCCACAATGTTGTATGATTCTTTGCATTTCTTCATGAACCAATTCAACACATCGAAGGCTAGGCTCTTCTAAACGTCGTATTTGTCGTTTAACTAGCAATTCAAATGATACTTCTGGTATGAACAATGCTGGACGTGTACCCTATTTAAAATTGAACAGATATTATTTTTGTCATAAGAATGTAAAGCTTCAATTACAGTAGCGTTTCTGATTGCTGTCAAAATATCGATAGTTGTTAAGCCAGCCAAAGGATGTATTGAATCTAATGTACGACTGAAAGTTTCATGGAATATATAACAAATACGAGCACCACCGCAAAGTTCCGCTGTTTCGATATTGTTTGCTGTGCCTTCTATAGTTGAACAATATGATGATGCGAATTTCGTTATGATTTGTAACAAAGTTTGACCCTTCAATTGAGAATTATAAATTAATTTAAACTAAGTTTTCAAATGAAAAATTCTTAATTACTTTATCATCGATAGCCATTCCATAAGAATTCATGACCGATTGAAATTGTGATATAAGTACATTGACTCGAGTTTTTAATTCAGGTAAACAATCGCGTATGTGATGCATCAGCAGCTGAATATTAAAAATATTTAAAATGATTATTCAACAGCTTAAGATGTAACATACCCGATTCAATGTTTTGGCTAGATATGCGGTGCCATTACGATTGGCTAATGAAGGATACTTTCTTTGTAAAAAAATTTGTTCGTCTTTTAATGCATCTTCTATGGTTTTTTTATCGATTATGTCTTGTTGAGATCTGCATACACAACCAATTATGCCTAATTTGACTGGTATTATACGACCACAAAGAACATCGATAGCATCTGTACCAGCATCCATCAAATCTAATTTGGTCACAACTGAAAGTGTTCGCCGTCCATCTTTATCAACTTCACGTGCAATTTTCAATGCTTCTGAGGTAGCGAAATCTGTATTCGCTGGTGTAACAGCTAATATGATTGAATTAGGATTTGAAATATATTTTAAAATCATTTCACGCGTTTGTTGTTCGATATCCAATGGTTGATCACCAACAGGTATCTTAGTTATGCCAGGTAAATCGACTAGAGTCAAATTAATAACACGATTTGAATATATTTTTAAGCTAATAGGTTCAGGAGAAATTCCCTTATTGTTTCCAGTGATTCTTTCCGTTTCAGCTTCAATTTCTCTACGTACATCATCGAAATCGGTATAGACTTTATTTTTTGTATGTAGAAACTTGGCCCATTCGTCTAGATTCATTGTTCCCTCTGAAACGTCTCGTACTGATTTATCATCTTTATCAACATGTTGTAATTGTAATATTAATGGACGACGCGTAACAATACCAGCACCACGAGGTAAAAAATCACGTCCAACAATTGATTCTAATATCGACGATTTACCTGATGATTGTGTACCAACAACAACAATCTGTGGTAACTGTATGCTTTCAGCACCAATCGTATTGAATACATCTTGTAATTTATTTATAATTGGTATTAAAGATTCCATTTAATCGATTGATTTTTCTCGTTTTTTGAAAATTAAAAATCGTCGATTTTTGGCTCTGAAGTATTTGTATTAATATTTTTTTTGAAAATTTATTAAAATTCGATTTATATCAACAATGACATAAAATATAATAACAACCAACAATCAATCAATAACAAAGATATTTTCAAAACAACAAATTAATGTTTGTATTTCATCCAGGTCTTTGAAAAAATGAAAAATTTTTGTAACAGCTTTTTCAACTATTTCGACATAATTATGAACAGCAGCATCATCAATGTCGTTTTTGAAATGTAAATGTATTGGAAATTTTCGATCAAAAAATAAAAACAAATGGAAAAATGATTTGTTTAACTCAAAATCACTCCTTGAAACCTTTTAATTACGAAATTGATCAATCAAATCATCACTCATACATTGAATGCTAAATTTTTTTCATTTGAAACATCATTGAAATGTGTTGACCTTTATAAAAAATTAATCATGACAATCATAGCCGATAGATGGCAGCACATATAACAAATATTTAGCAAAATATTTAAACGCTTTTTTCTTGCACTCAACGTTTTTTAGTGTGTTTTGATATTTTCGGATTAAAAACACAGAAAGTTGACGAAATTATTTTTATTTGGCACATTTTTTCCCCGAAAAATCAATTATTAATAAAACAATTATTCTTCGAAATAAAAACAATATAATTATCGAATCGAAATAAATTCAAATTTTGTGCATTGATTCAAGTCAATTTCAAATTTTTCATGCGAAATTATTGAAGTTTTGAATCATTTTTTTTCTCATCCCTTAAATTTCTATTAAGTGTAGAGGAAAAAGAATATATTCATAATTCATTATGTCATTCAAAGAACTTTTATGCAAGTAAGTATTAGAAAATTTTCGTGAATTCAATAAATTCAACAATTAATCAATGGGCTTTCTTTTAAATTAGATTCTTTCAAAACGGATCTTGTGCTTATGGTGATGGTTGTCTATATTCACATGATCCTAATTCATCTGTCCCAATTCCTAATGATGTATGCTTATTTTACCTACGATCAGATTGTAAAAATGGTGATCAATGCTTTATGAAACATCAAACAATTTATGAAATTGTTCAGCAATATTACGAGAATAATGTAAACAATAATGGCAATATTGTTTATAATAATGAAAATACCACTAACAATCAAGCATCAGAATCAAATACTGATAATGTTGCACTTGGATTGACATCATTATCAATCAATGATGACATGACCAATTTACCTTCAACTAGCAAAGAAGTCAAGACAGATATTCCATGCAATAGTCAAAATAAGTCTTATGCATCTGCAGCTCAAAGTGCATGCGATGAAGAAACCGATACAACTCGTGCATCGCTTCCTTTATGTTCATATTTTCAATCCAATGGATTTTGCGTGTATCCAAATTGCCGATCAATCCACGGTAATTTATGTGATCTTTGTGGTTTCTATTCATTACATCCATACAATAAACAATTGAGTGATAATCATAGAATGGTAATAAGAAATTTTAAGATATTGCCTAAAACCTAACAATTTTTTTCTTCAGGAATGTGTTAAAATACATGAAGAATCCATGGAAATATCATTCGCTTATGCTCGTAGCAAAGATTTGACATGTGGAATATGCTTGGATATTGTTGTCGATAAAGAACCACGAGCACATAGACGTTTTGGTATATTGGAGAATTGTTCACATGTTTATTGCATCGAATGCATTAGAAAATGGCGTAACGCAAGAGACGTAGATACTAGAAATAGAAGAAATTGTCCGCAATGTAGGAAAAAATCCGATTTCATTATACCCAGTCAGTATTTCTATGAAAATCAAGAGGATAAACAAAAAATGATCGACGATTATAAAAAGGCTCTTAAGTAATAATGATGATTTGTGACAAAATTTCAGATTTATTTCACCTATTTTCTATCATTATCATTAGGACAAAACATTGTAAATATTTCAAGCGTGGCCAAGGTGAATGTCCATTTGAAGGTTCATGTTTTTATAAACATCAATACCCAGATGGAAAATTAGCTAAAAGTCCAAAACCATCAAAATCTCGCAATCGTATTTTGAGACCACGTCTCGATTTGGGATCTTATATTTTATTTGATGTACGTATATTATTGAATTTCAGAGATATAAATTTTAATGAATTATCATTTTCAACATTTATTCATAGGATGAAATCTTGACTGAATTACAGCATCGTTTATCTGCATCGGATATCGATTATTTATACGGTGATGAAATTAGTGATGATGATTATGATATTGGAGGTTTTGCAGTTGAGCTTGGGGGCTGGGAATATTAACATATTATCGTCATTTATGTCGTTACAATGTGTTCAGTAAACAAATGGAAAGAATACAATTAAACAATTATTTGATTATATTTGAATAACAAAAAAAAAAATATAGTTTAAATTAATTTTCAAATTACGCCGATTTCATAGCCAATGTTTTTTTTCTCATTTCATCTTCATCCCTAAAATATTCACAGAAAAAAAAATTGTGATAGCATTTCATTTCATTCAAAAATACTCGATTTGAAAATAGCGTGTACAATTTAAAAAAAAAATAAACATTAAAATTTTTGGCCCAAAAAATCACTATCAAAAAAAAAAAAAAAAAAAAAAATGAAAAATGTGATATTCATTATTAAATCAATATAGTTTTGAACACAATAAAATGATTGATAGTTTTTAAATCGAAATTGTATTGTTTATTAATTTGAGAATTTGATCTTATGAAAATTTATAAGCTTTTTTTTCTAATTTATGTTTCATATGATAATACTAACATTTGGAAAAGAAAATGAGTAGATGATTGGGTAAGGTAAATATGATTATTATAAAAGTATAAAATTCATTCGGGATATTGTGTCAAATCAATTGTATAGATTTGACTGATCGTACAATCGCCAGGAGCTGGTGCAACACCAACCAATGATGATGCATGGCCATAAAATTCTTCTTTCAACGATATGACGATACATTGAAATGATGAATCAGTTTTTTCGCGAATAAATCTCGCTACTTTACTAATGTTTGTATTATCTAATGCAGCATCAACTTCATCGAGAATGAAAAATGGTGCAGGTTTATATGAATGAATAGCGAATAATAGTGCTAACGCTGCTACAGTTTTTTCACCACCAGATAAATTGGACATCGGTTGAAAACGTTTACCAGGTGCTACACAATTATAATTGATGCCTTCTAAATATGGTTCTTCTGGATTTTCTGGCACTAAAAATGCTTGTGCTGATGCATTGTTTGTCAATGATTTATAAATCGAATCAACACGTTGAGCCACACTCTCGAAACACATGGTAAAATCTTTTAGTCGTGCACGTTTAACTTCTTCAAATGCTAATTTAGCTTTTTTCGATGCTATCCTTAAATTATTCACTTCATTATCAGTCTCTTTTAATCGATCTTTCACATCTTCCAAACGATCGATCGCTCTCAAATTGGGTGCTTGAATTTTTTGTAAAATGTCCAATTTTTGATTGATTTCTTGTTGTAATTCAGTTTCTTTCTTTTTTATTTGATCTGGTTCGCAGATATTTTTCAAAGAATTTTTCAATTGTGAAAAATCTGGTTTTATGTTAGCATCATTTTCATAATTGCGTTGAGTGGATGGGCCATCATCATCATCTTCGTCCATATCTTGAGATCCTGTACCATTTTCAACACCGTTTGATCTTGGTGGCCCAACTGTCATATCATGTAATGTACCAGATACTAATGGTAAATTAATGCATTCCATTTTACAATGTGTCAACACAGAATGTCTATCAGATTTTCGTGATTCCAATTTACATTCGATAGTCATCAATGATTTTTGTGCACTCGATAATTCTCGTTGAATTGATGATAGACCCCTTTTGATTTCTGTTATTTCGTCTTCAACCGAATCGCATTCGGTTTTTTTAGAAATTTTATCATTTTTAAGCTGCTCAACTTTTTTCATTTCTTCTTCAATAGCTTGCATTTCACGTTTTTCAGTTTCACGAGCCTGTACAAAAAAAAAAAAAAAAATGGATTGAAATTCAAGCTTTTGTGTCATGAAACCTTACCATTTCAAGATTATTTTCCTCCTCTTCAACGACACGTTCCCAACGTTTAACATTCTCAAGTGTATCTTTACTTCTTTCATATGCTAATCGAGATGTTATTGAATTTTTTTCATTTTCAATTTGCAAACGAATTCGTTCATTTTCTTGTGCAGCCATATTTTGACGTTCTTCATATTGACGAATATTTTCAACACCTAAAGTTGCACAAAAATCTTCAAAAATTTTATCTTCAACAGTGTTCATTTTTTGACGTAATTGCTTAATCAATACATCTCTTTCAGTCATACGATCTTGAATTTCTTTTAGAATTGGCTCAAAACTACCTAGACTATCTCGATTTATCTGTATTTCTTTGGTGATTTCTTCATTATTTTTTTCAGTGGTAATTTTATCATTACGTGAATATTTTATTCGAGTATCTAAACCTTTTATTTGACTTGCTAGTGTCATTAATTCACTTTCTTTACGCATCCTTTTCATTTGTTCTTTTAATTCTTCGGAAAGTTTTTCTTTTTGATATTTAAGCGCATGCAATTCTTTTTCATCCCAACGTCGTGCACGTTTTTCAAGATCAGCACTACCACCGGATATAAAACCACATTTTTGATAAAATGTACCGTCCAATGAGACAGCATCATAACGTTGACCATCACCAAGATCAAATGCAACGAGATTAGCATCTTCAGCTGTTTCACAAACTAAAGCATTATTTGTCGCATACAATACGGCTTTTTTGATGGCCGGTGGATCATATTTGATTACATCATATAGAAGTTTTACCCCTTTGGGATATTGAATATTACGCAATCTTTCTTTGACTGCTTTCACTTCGATATAATCCAATGGAAGGAATGTTTCAGGTTCTAACATTTGTTCTTTCAAATATTGAATGCAAGATCGACCGGTTTTTTCAGTATCAACGACAATAGCGTTCATATTTTTGCCCATAACTTTTGTAACAGCAATATTATAACGTTTGTGAATTGGTTTGCAAAGATTCAGCAAGCGATCATATACTCCTGGATATAATTTTTTCAGATTTTCAACCACTTCAGCTTTTTTATTTCTTCGTTCAGTTTCATGTCGATCAACTTTTGCATCACCTAATTCTTTATTGATTTCTTCTAATCTAGCTGTTATTTTTTCGACTTGTTCTTTTGCTGCATTGACAACTTCTTCGATCTCAGCTTTTTTCTTGATCAATTCTTGTAATTGTTGTTCGGATGATTCGGTATTATCTTTTAGTTTTTCAATACGTTTATTATTTTCTTCATAATTCACTGTCAACAATTGAATTTTCGATTCGATTGTATTTTTCTTACGCATTTCAGAATCATAACGATCTTGATCGGCTTTTTGTTCACGTTCATATGAATCTAAATCTTTCATATATTTAGCGGTCAATTTTGTTACTTCTTCTTTTAATCGATTATATTCTTTTCTTTGTGATTCTTCCAATTCGACATTTACTTTGAACATTTCCTTTTCTTTTTCAACTTTGGCTTCAAATTCTTCTTGTTTAGCGATAATTTTTGCCAATTCTTCTTCAAATTCTTTAATTGTATTTTGATGATTTGCATGAGCTTTGGAGGCAGCGGCTTTAGACTTTTTAGCTGTTTCTAATTTTTTCTCGATGTGAGCAGCATTTTCTCTCGCTTTTATATAAGTTGGTCGCTTTTTATTCAAATTCAATTCAACATCACGGATACGTTTGTCTATATTTTGTAGATCTTTAGTTATTCTTGCTAAAGTGGATCTTTTTTCTCGAATATCAGTATCAATCTTTTCTTTAGATTTGATATATTTATCCATTTCTTTACGCTTTCGCTCCATTTCTTCATTAAGTTGGTCAATGTCTTGCTGAATATTATATAATTTGAATAGCTGAAGCTCAATTTGAACCCGACTCAATTCTTCTTTAAGATTTTGATATTTTTTAGCTTCATTGATTTCGCCTTGTGCTTCTTTTTTCTCAGCTGTGATACCTTTCTTCTTCATGTACATATGATGAAGCTCTTCCTCAGATCGATCCATCATAACTTTTTTATTTACATATTCATCTTTGTATTCATTACTACGAGAAATTTCTTCAAATAATGATGTTATTTCTTTGGGATTTTTCATAGCAATAGATTCAACAGCACCTTGATAAACGAGAAAATTTCTCGCTTTGATGTTGATGCCTAATTTTTCCAATAATTCAGCATAATCTTGTTTCGATACAGGATTATCATCGACACGGTATTCTGAACTAGATCCCTGAACTAATCGTGTAAAATTTGTTATACGGCCAGTATCAAGATCTTTATAAACTAATGTTACAGATGCATTATTACTAACTGGACGACCAATAGATGCACCATGAATTAATTCAGATAATTTTTTCACACGAAGATTGGCTGTTTTTTCACCAAGAACAAAACTAATCGCATCCATAAAATTTGATTTTCCTGATCCATTTGGACCGATAATGGCTGTGAATTTTTTTAGTGGACCAATTTTTTGTAATCCATTGTAGGATTTGAAGTTTTCAACCATCAAATATTCAAGGATGCCAGGCATATTTTAAGATGATCGATTTAGGTGATTATCAGCGTTGATAACAATTTCAATTCATAATTGACAAATTAAAATAAATCAAATTCTTTATTTCAAAAAAAAAAAAAATTGAAGAAAAAAGCGCTCATGAATGACAATCATATGTTTTATTCATAAAGGACGAATTTTTGGAGTGAAGTTTAAATTTTAATAAATAATAGAAAAATTTTAAATTAATCATCAACTATGATCGATTTTTGGAAATTTATCAATTGACTAATCCAATCAACTGTATTCAAGTCCGTGAAATCTCGATAAATTCATTAATTACTAATTTATCTGTAAATTTCTGTGTACAAAAATTCCCTCCTTTTTTTTGGTCATCTTATCAGCAGCTATTTTCACTGTGCGTAAGCATAGTAAGTGGTAATAGCATAAAATGCTTTCATGTTAGTGCTTCGATTTGATCAATTTTCAAATCAATTTTTTCTCAAATTTTGTTGAAAAATATTTTGGTAATTAAAAAAAATGGATAATCCATCATCATTTTTTGAAACAGCATACATCAATGATGATAAAACATGTGCAACATTCAAATTCATCAATGAAAATCATACGTTGGCCAATGTTTTGAGGTTTGTTTGAATGAATTGTAAAAAACTTATTAATTCTAAATTATTTATCATCATTGTATCATTGATTACGCATAGAAATCAAATATTAGAAAATCCAAATGTTGAATTTTGTGGTTATTCAATACCACATCCAAGTGAAGAATATTTTCAATTACAAATACAAACAAAAAATGGTTTGAATGTTTTCGATGCATTATTGAATGGTTTCGAAGAGCTATCAAAATTATGTGATAAAACTAAAAAATTATTCATCGAAGCTGTTGATAAATATAAAAATGATAACAATATGTCTTGATTTTATTTTGATATCATTTATCTTTGTGTTGACTGATAATTTTGAATAAAATGAATTTTTTTCTATTTAAGTCAATTATCAAATCTTAATCATCAATTCGGTAGCTGTTCACTGTGTCATAAATATTACTATTCATTAAATATAATTATTCGATCAATGTTATAATAAAATCATCCATTCATTGATTTTCATTTTTCTGCTTCATTTTGCTAATCCTGAATTTCTTTCAAAGATATTTAAGTTACTTTTAAATTTGTTCTTGAAATTCGGTTAGTTTGATCATAAATAAAAATAAAGATTTATCGTTTCATAAATAAAAATTAAAATGGAATCACCAAGCAAAAGAAAGTACCATGGTAATATCTACATATGTACACCGTTAGTCGAATCAATTGAATTTCGAAAATATTGTGATGGACGACAAGTCTATCTCAAAATGGAAAATTGTCAACCTTCGGGTAGTTTTAAATTACGTGGTATTTCGGCATTATGCAAATATGTAAGTTTTCTACTTTTGATTAGAAAAAAATGCTTAATAAATTACAACTCAAGGCCATATCAAATGGATATTTTGAATTTGTTTGTCCATCTGATGGTGATGCAGGAATGGCGACTGCATATGCTGCAATGAAATTGAATGTTCCTTGCCATGTGATTGTAGGACAAAAAACACGATCAACTGTTTGTGACAGTATACGAGCTTATGGTGCTACATTGGAAAGATTCGGTGAAACATGGGAAGAATCGAATGAACATGCAATTAGAACAACGACTAATACAAAAACTGCATTTCTAATACATCCATTTGATCATCAAATTATTTGGTGAATATTTTATAAATTTGTTTTTTACGTGGAAAAATTAATGCATTGATTCAAATGATAGGAAAGGACATTCAACAATTGTTGATGAAATTGCTGAAGACCTCGATGGTCAAGTTCCATCTATGATAGTGACATGTTGTGGCGGTGGTGGATTAATTTGTGGTCTTGTTGAAGGAATTCGACGACATGGTTGGGAAAAGCGAACAAAAATATTGGCAATAGAAACTGAAGGAACAAATTCATTTAATATATGTGTGAAAAACGGAGGCACACGAGAACGATTACATGAAATCAATTCGGTTGCACATAGTTTAGGTGCATATGAAGTGTGTGAACAAGTTGTGCAATATTTTCGTGAATGTAATCCACCAATATTATCAAGATTGGTAACAGATAATGATGCAGCTGAAGCATGTATACGTTTTGCAAATGATCATCGTTGTTTGATTAGTTTGGCTTCATCAACAACATTAGCTGCAGTTTACACTGGTATTGTTGATCGAATATTGACAATAAATGAAGATGTTCATGAAACGCTTTATGATCAAAGAGAAAATCTAGTGATGAAAGAAAATGAAGGTCCAATCATCATACTAGTTTGCGGCGGTGGTGAAATAAATTTGGATATCATTGAAGAATATCGTAAAATGTTTAAATTACACTAAAAATACATTCTCAATACAAAAAAAAAAAAAATTATAAACAAAAGATAAGATTTGATTGTGACTGTTAGTTTTGAATTGAATTTCTTTTCTTCACTCATCAACAATAAAATGATAAACGATTTCTTGATAGAAATTCCTTGTTTATGAAATTGAACATTATATTTTTCTGTATGTGATTCAAGAAAAAATGATGAATCTTCAGAATGAACATGATGCTATTTTCATTCGTACACCGTTGATTGAATCGGTTATTTATCGTAAATATTGCGCTAATCATGATGTTTTCATGAAAATGGAAAATTTGCAGCCATCCGGTAGTTTCAAATTGAGAGGAATTTCTTATTTATGCAAATACGTGAGTTTCATGATTATTATGAATTGATGTTTTGATTTAATTACAATTTGATCATACATTAGGCTTTATCGAATGGTTATACTAAAGTAGTATGTCCATCAGGTGGTAATGCAGGTTTAGCAACAGCCTACGCTGCAATGAAACTAAGCTTACGATGTCATATTATTGTAGGACAAAAAACGCCTGATATCATTTTGGAGCAAGTTCAAATATATGGAGCCACTGTTGAACGTTATGGTGATGCTTGGGAAGAAGCTTATCATCATGCGATCAAAATGACTGAAGGATCTAAAACAATATTTTTGATACATCCATTCGATCATCCAATCATATGGTATTTGAATATTTAGGGAATTTAAATTTGGAATTATAAAAATAATATTTCGATATCAATCTGTAAAAAGGGAAGGGCATTCAACAATGATCGATGAAATTGCCCAAGATTTAAATGGTAAGATACCATCACTGATTGTGACGTGTTGTGGTGGCGGAGGACTTGCTTGTGGTATCATTCAAGGTGTACGAAGACATAAATGGGAAACAAAAACTAGAATATTGATTTTGGAAACAAAAGGATCACATTCATTCAATTTATGCGCCAAGAATGAGGGTAATCGAGTAAGATTAGATAAAATTGATTCATTAGCAAGTTCATTGGGTGCGAATGAAGTTTGTGAACAATTAGTAGAATATTATCGTGATAACAAGCCACAATTGCTATCAAGATTGGTGACCGATTCACAAGCAGCTGAAGCTTGTATTCATTATGCTAATCAATATAAATTTTTGATTGGCATAGCTTGCGCAACAACTATTGCATCTATTCACTCAGGAATGATTCAACGTGTGATGACAAAAAATGAATCAATACTAGAAACATTTTATGATAAAAAAGTGGATTTCGATGATAGCATTCATAATGGTCCAATAATTATTATTATATGCGGTGGTTGCGAAATATCACTGGAACAACTAGACAAGTACCGAAAGTTATTCAAATTGGAAAAAATTTAAAATAATTTTTCAATCACTGTTGTGTTTGTGTTCAAAAACAAAAAACAACCCTTTCGTTCAATAGATGGTAGCATTGTTACATAGTGAAATGTTTCGATCCAACGATCATAAATATTTGCTTTATTATTTACAGAACTCATAAATACCGATTACATCGAATTCAATTCTTTCGAAAGTTCTTCTCATTTATTATAATCAACTAAGGATACAATGGCATCCAAGGAACTTACTAAAGAAAAAATCCGTTACATATTACAATTTTTCTTCGACAAAGGAGAAAATGCGAGCAAAACAGCTAACATTCTAAATGAAGTTTATGGTCCTGATACTATATCTGCAAATTGTGTACAATTCTGGTTTCGCCGATTTCGTTCGGACCCATTAGATGTCAATGATGCGCCTCGTGCAGGCAGACCATCGATTGAAATTGCAGAAAAAATAAAAGAAATGATCAGAGTTGATCCTCATATTACTTGTCGTAGTATTGCTCAAGAGCTGAAGGTCAGTAAAAGTACAGTTTTAAGTCATCTTCATAAAGCTGGATATTCAAAGAAAATCGATGTTTGGGTTCAACGTCAATCAACACCAAGAAAAAAATCAAAAACCAAAAAAACAAATGAATAAAAATTTCGAAAAAAACTAGTTTAAATTTTTACCACTATTTACACATAAATGATTCCGATTTTTGTATAGGTCATCTGGATGTATGACACACTCCATAATAAAAATAAAAATAAATATTTTTGTTTTCTTTTCAATTTGTAATCATGATCAATTTATCACGTTTAGTAAAACACTTGGATCGTTTATCCATTATAAATAACAATGTGAAAAACTTGATACCAACCACTACTGCAATATCTTTCGATCAGCGTCGTTTTGCCAAAAAATGGTATCCTGATAAACAATATTTTCAAGAATTTGAAGAAGAATGTACATTAGTTGAACCAGAAGATTTGAAAAAAATATCAATCAATGTCGATAGAGAAAATGCTCAGATGCGCTTTCGTAATATTGTGATCAATTTCGGTCCACAACATCCCGCTGCTCATGGTGTATTAAGATTGGCATTGGAACTTCGTGGTGAATATGTTGTGCGTGCTGATCCTCATATTGGTTTACTTCATCGTGGTACAGAAAAATTAATGGAATATAAAACCTATACACAAGCTTTGCCGTACTTGGATCGTCTTGATTACGTATCAATGATGACCAATGAACAATGTTATGCATTAGCAATCGAAAAAATGCTGAACATTAGAGCCCCGAAACGAGCTCAATATATCAGAGGTATGTTGAATTATGCGATAAATAGCTTAGAAAATCATGTTTCATTTGAATTTGTTCCAGTTTTATATGCTGAAATTACCAGAATTTTAAATCATTTAATGGCCATTGGTACTCATGCACTTGATGTCGGAGCTTTGACACCATTTTTTTGGCTATTTGAAGAGCGAGAAAAGGTTTGAATACATTTGATTTTGAACCTAATTTAAAATTAATTATAATCACCTGTAGTTAATGGAATTTTATGAACGAGTAAGTGGTGCTCGAATGCATGCTGCATACGTTCGTCCTGGTGGTGTATCACAAGATTTACCGATCGGTTTAATGGATGACATTTATAAATGGGCATTGAATTTCGTTCAACGTATTGATGAAATTGAGGATTTACTGACAGAAAATCGTATTTGGAAAGAGCGTACTGTTGACATTGGTGTTGTCTCGGCTGAAGATGCTCTAAACTATGGCTTCAGTGGTGTGATGTTGCGTGGCAGTGGAATCAAGTGGGATCTACGCAAAACCCAGCCTTATGATTCATATGAAGAATTTGATTTTGACGTTCCAATCGGTATCAATGGCGATTGCTATGATAGGTATATGAGAGTTTTTTATTTTTTGAATTTAATTTTCTACATACTTTTCATGATAATAGATATCTATGTCGTATGCATGAAATGCGTCAATCAATTCGTTTGATCAATCAAGCTTTGAATAATATGCCACCCGGTGAAATCAAAGTTGATGACAATAAAATTGTTCCACCAAGTCGTTCAGAAATGAAAAATTCTATGGAAGCTCTTATTCATCACTTTAAATTATTTACCGAAGGTTATCAAGTTCCAGCTGGATCCACATATACAGCTATCGAAGCTCCCAAAGGTGAATTTGGTCTTTATATTGTCAGCGATGGAACATCGAAACCATATCGATGTAAAATCAAAGCACCAGGATTTGCACATTTAGCAGCACTTGATCATATTGGCAAAAATCTTTTCCTAGCTGATATTGTTGCCATTATTGGTACATTAGATATTGTATTTGGAGAAGTTGATAGATAAATATTTGAATTTTAATTTGTTTTGTGTATAAAGTCAACATTAATTAAAATTATAATAATTTTATTTTAAATTTTTAACATCCTCTAGTAAAACGAATTTGATTTAAAATTGATATTGAATTTTAAAAAACTTCTTTTTTGAAGATAAAATCATTTTCATTACATTTTTGTCTTAAATAGCCACTTAAATCAGGTCGGCCACAATAGAAAAATGTAACTTTACCACGCTTTTGTTGTCGAATATTTTGAAATATATCATCCCATTGTGGTCGTCCATGATGCCAATTGATCATATTACATGTTCGTTCCATTATTGTGCTTTTACCACTATTAAGATTGGGATCCAATGAAATCTCACAATCTTTATTCGTAACATACATATGAATGTCAAAGAAACGATCATCTTTGGTTGAAATTGTTGATTGCTGTTCGACTAGATCTGATAAAAGTTCAACAAACCATTCGAAACTATTTTGATTTCGATTGATCCAAATGAAATCGACTTTTTTCAAACTATTTATATGTCTTGATGGCACCAATTCGATCCAACTATGCTGACAGGATGGACAATGGCGAGTTTTTTCAATATGTCTGTACATTATGCTCTGCAAAATTGATGCGAATGGTGTAACTCCGATACCGGTAGCAACAAGTACAGCATGTTCACTCTCAAAAATATTCGATGATGGTGCACCATACGGGCCATCTAAATTAATTTTCAATGGTTCTTTTAGGAAAACTGCATTTTTTTGAACATCGTTGTGGATATTTTTCAATAAAGCCAAGGGTTTATCCAAATGATTTTTTTCATCATCATTGGGACTCTTATTCACCGATGATGTTGAGCATTTAGGTGAAATTTGATTCATTTCAATATTTACCATATCATTTGTTTTGATTGAATCATCATCGGAATTTTCAATACTTATTTGTTTTTTCACTCTACCACAACCATCTTCATCACAGTCTTCAGGAACAGGCAATATCATTGTACGCTTTTGAACTAGATTACCATTGCTATGCACCATATGGTCTTTATAATGAGACAAATCATGATCTGCATTGCTTGAATCATTATCTCTGAACAATGGATGAAAATCTAGACAATTCCATTCTTCTAACATTTTCTTCAACGTTAATGTTTTAGCATGATCAAAATGATCATATAATCTATTAGTCCATTCACCAACAGCTCTTATGTGTAGTGTTAATTCTACAAATGAAAGAAAATTACCAAAAAGGTAAAATTTGCATTATTGAATTCAAAAGTCTATTCACCCTTATCCTCAGGAGCAGAACTGATAGTCATTGGATGCCATTCATATTTTGTAATCGATGGAACCATCATATAAACGAAATCGCCTGGAACAAAGTGGAAAAATTTCGGTTTGCGAATAATCAAGCGTATCACACGTGATGGCAACATAGTGCCCTCAATCACGTATGTTTGACCATGATGGTATTTTTTCGTACGATAAAATGCTGAAATTTTTTCAAATAATAAAAATATAATCGGTGCTGTCATCCAATGTAATGTTGAACTAGCATGTAAGAATAATACAACAATATATAATGTATAAAATTTATGCGAATAATAAAACATCTAACATTTAAATAAATGAAAAATATTAGACATTAATCAATCGATTGATCTAGCATTTGACTTACCTCAAAATTTCCAGTTCGACGAATAAAATTCATCGAAAATACCAATATTATAATCAAAATGACGCAAAGAATCCAACCAGTTAGACATGCCGACCCGTAAAACCATCCAATACCTAGATTTACAGACACAAGAAAATCTACATATGAAATTGTCGTTATATCGGTCAATGCAGCAAAATTATATAAATGTGCAAGCGTGTGAATCAATGAAAAAAATGCAATCGACCATCCAGTTAATTTATGAAAATAAACATAATGATCCAATGGTAAATATCTTGCCAAACCAAATGATCGTAAATAACTGATCGATTTTCGTAATATTAGTACAATAATCAAACCGGATTGCCAATAAATTGCTATTGCTGATGCACGTGCTATTGCTAACGCTATGGTTGTATCAGCATATTGATTAAATCGATAAATACATAATGATAATGTGATGGAAATATAAATGATTGTGAAGAAAAAACTTTGTAAATTATTACGAATGTAACCAGGACGTAATTTATGGAATAATAAAGTCATCGTGGTATAATTAAAATTATTGGAATTATTGTTGCTTGCTTATGATATGGTGAATTGAAATGATATGAAAATTGAAATGAAAATATTTGAAATTGGTTTATTATTTTTAAAGCATTGTTTTATCATAAATTAATATTTTACAACATGAAAAAAGGTTGAAAAAAAGTTCAAACTTGAATCATAATCAACTTGAACGGTGACAATGAATCATAATCATATTAATGAATCATTTCGATGATTTTTTTACAGGCTTTAATGATTGTTCTATTTGTTTGATTTTATCCATTTCGTATGCATAATTTTCATCATTTTTCTGCTTCAATTGTTGAAGATGTTCGGCACGTTTTCGTAGATCATTCGAACGTATGGTCAATTTTGACATATCATTCTGGATGTTTTGTAATTTTTTCAAATAAATCTTCAAATCAGACATTGTTTTATCGAAATCATATTGTTTCTGTTGATCATACAAATATTCATATTTTTCATTTTCTTCGCATAATAATTTATGAATTGAATCATGATGTGTGATGATTTCGTCAATTAATCTTTTGCTCATTTTTCTTTTTTAAATTTTAAATAGATGAAATTTAAAATATTTGTTGAATTAAATTTATGTTAAATTTAAATAAAAAGGATTGATGATAAAAAATCAAACTATTTACACTTTGTGTTTTGAATTTTTTTTTAATGAAATAGTCGATCATTGATTATCATATATGTATTATGATAAAGACTTTATCATAACAATTTTTACAATAAATTTGATATGTCCAATTATTACGATTAGTGATTAATGAATAATTTGGATGATAAGAAGAATATTTACCTATCCGTAGTCTAAATTTTTTACATTCAATACAAACAAATATAATTTTTTGCAAATATTCATAAATATGTATGGGCGTTATTTGATGATCAAATAATTTTTCACATAATTCTGCGTTATTGAAACAATAATCTAAACATTTTTCCATCAATGTATTGCCTAAAAATCTAACTCGTTCACGATTTTTAATGTTTATTTCCTCAGAGATAGATTGATTATCACAATTAATATAAAAATATTGGCTATATGCAAATAAATTTTTTGGAAATAATTTAATTTGGTTATAGGAAAAATCAATTTTTGTATAGCGTCTGTAGAGATTATCTTCGTTATAAAAATGAATTAATGATGATGGAAAATGTTTGATGTGATTATGGCTGAAATCAAACGAATGACATTTGTTCAATTTAATAATTTCATAAGGTATTGAATGAATTTGATTGTTACTCAAATTCAGTGTCAGTAGTTGTTGCATTTCTTTTGTAAACCACATAGGAATTTCATTAATGTCATTATGATTCATATTTAAATGGCGTAAATTTTTCAATTCAATCAATGAATAGGGAATTTTTTTGAGATTACAATTTTCAATCGAAAGTGTTGTCAATTTTTTCAATTTCCACAAACCAATCAGATGCTCCGATTTTAATGATTGTAAATTTAATAATTTAACATCATTCAGAAGAGGATTATTTAATTTTTTTAATTGAATGTGCTCGGTGATCGTCGCGTTTTGTGGTAATATTTTTGCTTTCATAATTGTTTCAATCGATGGAACGAATGGCAATGGTTTTTTATTCGACATAATTTTCATGACATAATGCTTGAATGTTTTAAGAGTTAGTTCATCTATATCTCTCAAGGATATTATCGTATTATCAATTGTTATGATTTTCATTGCATTTTCACTAAAATTCAAATTCTTAGCTTTTTTTAAAGGAAATTTATCAACATTTTTATTGCGAACAATAATCCAATAATATTCATTATTTTTCGTATTTAAACCAATGCCAATTTTTGCTGAAGAAAATTTTACACGATCCACATTACGGCTAATTGATGCTTCACAAGAGATGATCATTTTTTTCTTTGTGACAATCACTTGTAATTTGAATTTACTGGAGACAATTAATCTTATTGAATTTAAATTTCTTTTTTTGAAAATCAGAAAATTCTACAGATGTTTAGCGCCGAAAAAACGACAACAAATTAAAAAAACTATTGCAACTCCAACACAAAGTGTTTGCATGTGTTCAAATAGCCATGATGGTTTTTAATTTTGCAGTAATAATATTGATATTGATTCAAGATTTGATAGAATATTGAAATCAATTTTATTTTTAGTAATTCTTCTTAAATATTCTAATCTAATGTCTAAATTTATTCCTAATAATTTAATGAATTTATTTTGCAACAATCAAAAAGAAACAGTACAATAAATTTTATCAAGTTTCATTTAATTGGCTAGCCAAACATTAAGCATCATTGATTACTGCTTGAATATCAGGTGCAATATCTTTCGGTTCCACTGTTGGTGCATATCGTTTGATAGCATTACCATTTTTATCGACTAAAAACTTTGTAAAATTCCATTTGATTGCATCAAAACCGAGAAAACCTTTTTGTTTGTATTTTAACCATTTATAAATTGGATGTGCTGAATCACCTGAATAAGCGAGAAAAAAAAATTATTTGATTTCCTATAATGATAATAATTTCAATAAAATTTTCATACCATTGACATCGATTTTAGAATACATATCAAATCTGACGCCATTCTTTTTCATAAATTCTTTAATATCAACATCACATCCTGGTTCTTGTCCAGCAAATTGATTACATGGAAATGCAGCAATTCTAAGGCCTTGCCCCTCGAATTCATCATACATTTCATTCAATTGTTTATAATTTGCTTTAGCTAATCCACAATTAGTTGCCACATTAACAATCAATAATGGATGACCTTTATATTTTTCCATCGATACCTTTGGTATAAAAATTTATTATGAAGATATTCATTATAATTTGAGAAAATCGAACATACCTCATTGCCATCAATATCTTTGGCTGAAAATTCATAAATTGTTTCTTTTGTTTTCCAATCTTGAGTTGACATTTTTCGGGCTTGATTATAGCGAATAAAAACAGAATTCTTTCGTATTTGATAATTGATCAATATATTTTTGATAGATGTTGACGCTATGGAGTCATACACTTGTTTGATCAAGATTTTTGAAATATTACTGTGGTTCATCTATTATTTATCCTAAATTGCAATTGAAGTACAAGTATTGTTAATATGAATCATGTGCTTTTCTTCCATCATGTCTATGCTTCTAATTTTCCAGAAAAATTCTGGAAGCATATTTGATGAAGAAAAAACATAAAATGAAAAATTAATTGTAAAAATCCTAGAAATCGTTAGGATAATCAATAAATTAGTTAGAAAAAAGTGCAGTAAAGTAAATCATCCATCAATCATCAAAATATACTTATTTTATTGATTAGAAACTGTACCATTAAGCACCGTATAGTACATAATTGATGGAATTTAGATCTCTTCAAATGAAAATAATGGAAAACAATCAAAATTTATTGACTATCATTTATGCACTTGAAAAGTTTATATAGAAAAAAGTCGGTGCTTCAAAAAAAAAATTTATTCTCCTTTTTTTCATTTGAATAAAATATTCATTGAAAAATTTTTCATGTTTGCATAATGTTTGCAATATTTGCATTTCAACAACTTTCATCATCTCTAACTTTAATTCAAATATTGATGGAAAAAATTACTAAGAGAAAATTTATCGGCCTTGATTGTCAGATATTCAGTTAATTGTCTAACCAAATATTAAGCATCATTGATCACTGCTTGAATATCAGGTGCAATATTTTTCGGTTCCACTGTTGGCGCATATCGTTTGATTGCATTTCCTTTTTTATCGATCAAAAATTTAGTAAAATTCCATTTGATACCATCGAAACCGAGAAAACCTTTTTGTTTATATTTCAACCATTTATACATTGGATGTGCTGAATCACCTGAGTAGTATATTCGATAATTAATATAATTCATCTATTAATAA
Source organism: Psoroptes ovis (assembly GCA_002943765.1). Classification (NCBI taxonomy): domain Eukaryota; kingdom Metazoa; phylum Arthropoda; class Arachnida; order Sarcoptiformes; family Psoroptidae; genus Psoroptes; species Psoroptes ovis. The sequence continues at coordinate 540,126 of PQWQ01000011.1, read as the reverse complement.
TTTCAAGGATAATATTTACCGTTGACATCGATTTTAGAATACATGTCAAATCTAACACCATTCTTTTTGATAAATTCTTTGATTTCTACTTCACATCCTGGTTCTTGTCCAGCAAATTGATTACATGGAAATGCTGCGATTCTAAGGCCTTGTCCTTCGTATTCATCATATAATTCATTCAATTGTTTATAATTAGCTTTTGTTAGTCCACAATTAGTTGCCACATTAACAATCAATAATGGATGGCCTTTATATTTTTCCATCGAAACCTTGATAATGCAAAATTATAACATCAAGATATTAATATAATTTAATCTGTGAAAAAAAAACTTACCTCATTGCCATCAATGTCTTTTGCCGAAAATTCATAAATTGTTTCTTTTGTTTTCCAATCTTGTGTTGACATTTTTCGCTTTTGATTGTTGTTGATAATATTGAATTTCTTTAGTGTTTGATGATTGATCAATTTATTTCTTATAGGAGATGTGAACGCTATTGAGTCATACACTTTTTTGATTAAGATTTTTGAGATACTACAATGGTTCATCTGTTTTTTTTCAAATTGCGATTGAAGTACAAGTATTAATAAATATGAATGTTATGTTTCTCTTTCATCATGACTATGCTTCTTGTTTTTCAGAAAAAAATTCTGGAAGCATGTTTGATGTAGAAAACAAGCGTAAAATAAAATATTAATTGCAAATGATCCTTGAAATTGTATGGATAATTAATAGATAAATTAGGAAAAAATATGCAGTAAAGTATATCATTCATCAATCATTATAATATTTAATTTATTGATTAGGAACGGTATTATCATTCAGCACCGTATAATAATCATCGAAAAAATATCTCATCAAAAAATGATGAAAAACAATTAAAATTTATTGATTATCATTTATGTACTAAAAAAGGTCTATATAGAATAAAGTTTGTATGTATTTAAGAAAAATAAAAAATTTCATTTTAATTTCAATAAAATATTCATTTTAAAAAATTATCATATTAACATAATTCTCTCTTCAAACAACACTAATCATCAATCGATAACTTCAATTCATAAAATATTAATGAAAAAAAAACTTTATCGTCCTTGATTGTCAAATATTTATATGACAAACATATCATTGATTATCATTTACAATTATTATTGATGACTGATGTTCATTTTGATCAGTTTTCGAGTTTTTTTTAATATTTATTTTCATTTTATTTATTTACACATACATTTAATGGCACAAAAATTTTATCCCCAAAAAATGAAATTTTGGAAATAAAAAAAATCAATGAATACGAATTTTAATTATCCAATCATACCTGTTATTTAGTTTTTTAGGTGATGATTGATTTTTCAATTGTGGTTATGGTGATGGTGATTATTAACAATATTATTATTATCAGTTGTCGTGATTGTTTCAATTTGTTGTCAATAGCGACTGTAAATTCAAAAACGAAGAAAAAATGAAATAAAATAATAATAATCAATCGTCAAAATACATTAAATTTTATTAAATCAATTTTTCAAATGAAATTTACCTTTATTTATTGATTTTTATTTGAAAAAATTTCAATAAATGGATGAATCCAATTTTTATTGATTTTTTAATTTTTTTGAAAATATTTTAAAACGCAATTCGGTTTAAATCGGTTTAACCTTATGAGATTTTTAAGCTTTTTATTTTCAAAATTTTGTCAAAGAATTTGCCAAAGCAAACATTTTCGAATGTCACCCTGTTTGGGTTGAAATAGAACAGAATTTTTTTTGTTTACTTTTTTTTCAATGAAAACACAATTGTGGATAAAAAAAATGTTGGAGGTTAATTTTTGAAAAACAAAATTAATAAATCATAAATTAATTATTGTCCATTAATTTGATTTGATTTCAACTTTCTTGAGTTGACACTAAATTGATCGCACGTTGGTCATATTTTGATTTTTTTTTGTTGATAAAAACGCCCGAATTTTGAAATGAAAAGTGTTGGGAAAAATGAAAATGTTAACCTTTTTTTCAATTAACCCATTCCCATTATTAACCTTTATTATTTATTATTTATTCTGAGTTCAAAATATTCACAATGATAATTATGATCATGTAATTATTCGTCCATCATTAATGATGATAAAATTAATTAATTCATTCATTCAATGAGAATCGAAAAAAAGGGAAAAATTCTTTCTGGACAAGAATATTTCTTTTCAGTTATTTATTTTATCAAAATTTTTAAATGATATAAAATTAATTCTTGATGCATGAATCATCACATGCACATCTTTCGACTGTTATTTATTATTGATCAAACGTATTATTATTTTTTTTATTCATCAATATTATTCAATAAAAACAATTCAAATGTAAATTGTATATGATCTATATCCTCTTTATTTTTGTGTATGTCTGTAAACAAATCAATGAAAGAATAAATTGAATAAAATAAAAAAAAATAATAACAATAATTGTGAAATTCGACATCATCATATGCTGTATTGAATCAGCAAAAATCATCTTCCTTGATTTTTATCATCATATTCAATTGAGTACATTCAACTAAATGCATTTGAGTGGCCGGAAAGTCGAATTACAAAAATAATATTGAAAAAATGCTCTTGTGACCAATGCATAATTAATATTCACATAAATATTTTGTTTGTTTTTACGTAGTTTATTATTTTAAATGCATTTTTTCATGCAAATATTTTAATCATAAATTGATAAAAATCAATAAAAGTTATCTCAATTGCCAAAATTTTAATGTCACTGGAAAAGTTAAGCGAGCAGCAATTAACCAGACAACCTGAAGAAGTTTTTGACATTCTTTGCAAATTAGGTAAAGTTTCTTTGAGAAACATTATTTAAAAATTATTCATACCAATAAAACTTGATCATACAGGTGAAGGTTCTTATGGATCCGTATATAAAGCATTACACAAAGAATCTGGTCAAATTCTTGCTATCAAGCAAGTGCCAGTGGAGAGCGACTTGGGTGAAATAATAAAAGAAATCTCAATTATGCAACAATGTGAAAGTCTTTATGTGGTTCGTTATTTTGGAAGTTATTTCAAAGGTATAATAAAATGAAATATTAAAATAAAAATATAATTATTGATGAAATATAAATTAGGTTCTGATTTATGGATTGTTATGGAATATTGCGGTGGTGGCTCTGTCAGTGATATAATGCGTTTCAGGAAAAAAACCTTAACCGAAGAAGAAATTTCTATAATTTTGCAGGATACATTAATGGGTCTGGAATATTTACATACCCATAGAAAAATACACCGCGACATTAAAGCAGGCAATATTTTGCTAAATAATGAAGGGCATGCCAAACTAGCCGATTTTGGTGTTGCTGGTCAACTGACAGACACAATGGCCAAACGAAATACAGTCATTGGTACACCTTTTTGGATGGCGCCGGAAGTAATACAAGAAATAGGCTATGATTGTTTGGCTGACATTTGGAGTTTGGGAATAACAGCTTTAGAAATGGCTGAAGGCAAACCTCCTTACGGTGATATACATCCAATGCGTGCCATTTTCATGATACCAACTAAACCTCCCCCATCGTTCCGTGATCCTGATCGATGGTCATCCGAATTCATAGATTTCGTTCAAAAATGTTTAGTCAAAAATCCTGAACAGCGAGCCACAGCCAATGAACTTCTACAGCATGATTTCATCAAAAAAGCAAAGAATGTCTCCATAATTCAAAAAATAATTCAAGAAGCCAAAGAAATGCAACAGAATCAACAACAGCAGCAGCAAAACAATCCGGTAAATATGATGTGGAATTCAATACAGAAGATAATATATATTTCTTTTTTATAGTCTACATTTAGTGACAATCTCAATGCCACAATGGTTTCTGCCAGCAACGAAGCTACATTAAGATCCGTTTCAAATTTTCCTAACAATAATGTCAATGGAACAGCTGATGCACAGATAAATCGAACTGCTGGAACAAATTTCACCACTTCTGACGTAGAATCTGATCTCGGAACATTGATCATCAACGATGAAACAGATGATGAAGATTCGGATAAAACACTTAAACCGGCATTCTTAAAACATTTTGAGCTTAAAGACAAACAAAATGTAACTATTCAAAGATTGGAAATCGAATTTTGACAAAATTTTCCTTTGATTTTTTTTCTCAAATAGAATTTCAAGTCTGATGCAATGCCAACAATCAACGACACTTTATTAGAACATCCTATCAAAAATAAAGAAAATGGTTGGAGCGAAAAATCTAACGATGAATTGAATAATAATAATAATAATGATAATAATAATAATCATACTAACTCTTCAGTTTTAAATTCCATTAATAATAATCCATTATCAAAAGCTATAATGTTAGGTGGTGATTTTGAATTTTTACGTCATCTTAGTCTTGATGAATTGAAAGCACGAATGGCTAATTTAGATTTAGAAATGGAAGCTGAAATTGAAGAATTAAGACGTCGTTATGCAGCCAAACGTCAGCCAATATTAGACACAATGGATCAGAAAAAAAAGCGTCAACAAAATTTTTGATTTATATAGTATGTTGGAAATGTTTTTCTTTTCTTCTTATTTTGTATAAAATGCCTTTGTTTATCTCAATTATTTATATAATCTTATATAAAAGTAAAAATTCTATTTTTTTGACGAAATTTTTTTTTTTTTTTTTTTTGTAAAACGAAAACACCTTTAATCAATTTGAATCGGTATAGTATATTGTTGATCAAGACCAATATAACAATCACTTAATAAATATAAAGTATAAAATATTCTTCGCGATGGCGATGATTCAATTGAAGGCGTCCGAAATCGAACATTTACAAATGTTGTATAATGATTAATATAAGGCACTCTAGTGATGGCTATCAATTCTGAATTTTCTTCACATCCTAATATTAAATACCAAGATTCAGATTTTGGCTTCGGAAATAATGGACAATATGCACGTTGATGATTATATGATGATGATGATGATTTCGCTGATAACGATATTCGTTTTAATTGACAACAGATATTATAATCAGTTGAATAATCTAATTGTAACCATTGAACATCACGTTTTGATATAAAAGTGTTTTCTATCGGAATTTTATCTTCTTTTACCTTTGAATCATCTATATTTTCATCAATTTTATTGATTGTTATTTTTTCAAATTCAATCAATGGCAATTCTTTTATCGATTTAATAATTAGAGATAATATTGGATATTTTTCAGTGAGAAACGTTTTTGACGATTTAAATTTGTAATTTTTATTGCTTTTTGTCGATGCTCCAAAGTTTTCATTGTTTTGATGTAAATATTGCAAAATCACTGGTATTGAACAAATTTCTTTGGGCAATGAATTGATAATAGCTATGGTCGAATCGATTTGATGTTGACGACTTTGATAATATTCACTAGCATCATTCATAACATCATCAATAAATTCATCATTATTTTTATTTTGTTTATGTTCATTTTCAAGAAATAATAATAAATGATTGGAATTTTGCCATGATGCTTGAATGATGCTTTGTTGTAAATTAATAATGTTTATTGTTGTCGGTAATGATCCATTTAATGCTGATACATCAATCATTGCTTGAAATATTCTCAAAACTTGATCTAAAACTGTTTTCAAATCAGTATAATAATCGACAATAGGCAATGGCAAACGAGAACAATGAGCTTGAAGTAAAAGATTTGCTTTGGTATGCGGTGAATCCATATCACGACGTTCCATTTTGAATGGACATATTTTTGAAAGTTGTTCATTCAATAGCTCTTCATTATGACGAACAGGCAAAGTATCATATTCCGTAACCATTGTGAGCAAATCAAGAATTTCACTCGTTTTATAATAAGTGAATTGCGACTGATTTGTTTGATCATCGATTGATGGACAAAGACGATCTTGCAACAATCGAATTGTTTTAGATGATAAATAATAATATGATGCAATTTTGCCTAAAGGTGTAGGCAAAAGAATTTGTTTAACTAATTTCTCTTTTTCACCATATCTTTCAGTAGAATCATTATCGTCATCATCATAATGTTCATCGATTCGAATACAATAATCATCAACTAATATTTGTACACACAGATCAATGTATTTTGAAAGAAAATTAATGACCATTGTATTCACAGCTAATTCATCATTAATTTGTTGTTCATTCAATTCACTGAGATCGACTCCATAATATGATGGATTTTTAATGATTCGATAATAAAGATATGTAGACGATAGAAATTCCATTGCTTCGTGCTTTGTTTTGACTGTACCGGTGATGATTTCAGCATTCAGATGGTCAGGAAATACATCCAATAAATGCGATTCCACAGGAAATGGTTCATATAAAAATTTACGATAATATTCTTTTTTGATATCATGAACAAATAGTATGGCCACAGCTGATGTATCGAATTGTGGACGTCCAGCCCTACCGATCATTTGTAGCACATCTGTGATGGGAAAATCGACATATCGCTTCTTTTTACCATCAAAAAATTCGGTTCCTTTAATAATGACAGCATGGGCTGGAAGATTAATACCCCATGCTAAAGTGGCAGTTGTTATCAAAACTTGAATTTTTTGCTCCAAAAATAATTGTTCAACAATTTTTCGATCACTTTCAACTAAACCAGCATGATGCATACCGATACCAAATCTAAGCGTGTGTTTTAAATAAGAATCTTTGACCGTATCCAACAATAAATCTAGTTCATTCTCATCATCTATATGCAAAAATGGTGTGCCCATCGAATGATCATCTGATGCGACTAATGTAATCAGATCTAAAGCTGTTAGCCTAGTCTGTCTACGTGAAGAAACGAATACAATCACCGGTTTCGTGGGCGAATGTTGCTTAATAGCTCGATATGCTGGCTTATTCATCAAAGCCATGCGTGGACAATAATGTTTTCCGGAGAACCCTGACACATGAACTTCAATTGGCACAGGCCTTACAGATGAACTAAAATTGTAGAGGCCAGTGTTGCGAATATCTAGCCATGATGAAAGATCTTGGGCATTTGCAACAGCAGTCGATAATCCAATGATTCGAATATTTTCACCAGTTCTTCGACGAATAAAATTTGTTCTGGATACTATCATTTCAAGAACAGGACCACGTTCTTCACCTAACAAATGAATTTCATCGATAATAATCAGCGCAACTTGACGTACAAATTTTCTGAATGTCCAACCACGACTAACACCATCCCATTTTTCTGGAGTTGTCACAATCAATTGTGAAGATTCAATAGTGGCCACATCAGGTGTTACATCACCTGTTAATTCAACAACTTTTATATTAATTTTTCGTTCGATTTTTTGTTTCCAATCATCCACACGCTCACGTACTAATGCTTTTAGTGGAGCAATATAAATAATTTTAGCGGATGGACGAGTATTAATTACACGAAATAATGCTATTTCAGCAGCGATAGTTTTTCCTGAGCCAGTCGGTGCTCCAAGTAATACATTATTATCGGTATGATACAAAGTATGAAATATTTGTGTTTGTATAGGATTGAAATGAGTGAAAGGGTAAATCGATTCATACAATTCATTTTGTAATGCTTTGATTGGTAAAGGCATCAAATCCAAAAGCTGAGTATGCGGCAAATTTCTATCAGGTAGTAATAAATTATGGCAAGATACTTCAGCTTCACATTTTGCTCCTAACCAATACTCGAATGAACAATGGATAAGATATTGTTTTTGAAGATATGACGCATCTAATAATGGTATTGTGAAAACATAACGCTGAACTTCTTCATTGCGAACTTGTTTTTTGATAAAACGACCTAGTTCAGCATGATAAATATGATTATTTTCCATATCAGTCAACCAAATCCAATACAATTGTGCTGATTTTCCGTGATGTTTGTCATCCCATATAAAATCTGGTTTTACATCAATATAAATCGTTAATATTGTTCGTGTGATTGGCTTAACTGTTGCTTCAATCAAAACGTTTGGGATTGTTTTGGCTAATCGTTTGACAATAGGAGCATATTTTTTATTGTGAATGAATTGAGCAATTTCATTCACATCCATTTCTCTCAAATCATAATATTTTATTTTTCGTTGAAAATCCAAATGATAAAGTTTGTCCAACACATCTTGCGTTAATTCATTTTCAAATTGTCGTAAAGGTGTATCCATATCCCATATTTGCTTTTCGAACATTAATGATAAGTCTAATAAATTTTCTGCCAATGTTGGCCATCCACGCCGAAGAACATATTCGAATAGACCGCGAGTTAAACGAGATGTATTCTGATGAAATTATTAATTAAATTATGAATTAATCGAATTGATTGTAAAAATTTATACAAAAAAGAATTACCTGAAGAATATACATCATATCAGAATTCAGTGAATGACAATCAACAATTTCGCGGCTGATACATGATTGCATCAAAATATTGACTTTAGTATCTGTGCTGGTTAAATCACCTTTAAATTTGTAAACACACTTATTCCATAAATGTTGTAAAGTTTCAATTTCTTCATCTCTGATTCTGAGCTGTTGAAATTCAGTAGCTGAAGCCATCAATTTAATAATACTTCCGATGTCCATTATATTTTGAATATTATCATTTAAATGAACGATAGTTTCATATTGTATGTAAAAATGAGAAGCGATTCGGCCAAGATGGGTAGCATCGACTGTGCCATCTCGTTCAGGATTGTATCGAATCATTCTTGCATGATCTAATTGTTCAGCTGAACTTCTCGCCAGACTGTACAAATGATCGATTATGATGCCAAGATCATTAGATGCAATACTTTTAAGACCATATTCTAATGGATTTTGTTGCATTCGTATATACAAATATGTATATTTTAGCCATTCAACGATTTCACGAATATTGCAAACAGTACCGAGAACTATTTCGGCATTTAAATTATCGACCAAACGTTTTGGGAATTTACTTTCGATTGGAAGTTGATTGGTCAACATGCTCAAATAATGTGGAAGATTTTCGTATGTTGTTATGATTGTAGCATCACCATCAGTATCGAATTGTGGTCGACCAGCTCTGCCAAAAATTTGCATTACATCAAGCATATCAATATCAACAAAACTGCCTTGCGATGGATCGTAATATTCAGTACCTCGTATGATCACAGAATGAGCTGGCAAATTGACACCCCAAGCTAACGTAGATGTACAGACTAGAACTTTTATCACACTTTGACTGAATAATTTTTCAACGATATTGCGTTCTGATCTCGGCATGCCAGCATGATGAATACCAATACCATTGAGAAGAAATTTATTTAAATTTCTGTATTTAGCTTTTGAAATCAATTTATCAGAACCGGGAAGTCTCGCTGTATCAGCTTGAAACATTAATCGCAAACTATCACAGCCATTAGGATCATTTGGATCTTGATATTGAGATTTTTCCAACAAATATGTGGCCATTGCCATTGTTGCATTTCTTGAATGGACAAAAATCATAACTTGATATTCATTTTGTAAAATTTCACGGGCACGTCTCATTGTTATTTCATCCATGTCTGCATTAAGTTGACTTTTCATTCTAGCTTTACAACCAATGAATGTTTTAGCTAATGGAACAGGACGGAATCGATCATCGAATACAAATAGACCTTTATGAAGATCAACATGAAGGAATCTAGCTACATCAACATAATTAGGCAATGTGGCTGATAATCCAATCATACGAATGCATTTCTGAGATTGTTCAACATAACGCACCGTACGTGCAACAATTGTTTCGATCACATGGCCACGATCAGATTGCAAAAGATGAACTTCATCCAATATAAGTAAACGAACTAAATCCATTAGTTGAACATCGCCAACAGATTTACGTGTTACAACATCCCATTTTTCTGGAGTAACGACTAACATTTGTGTTTCCATAATTTCTTTACTTGTCAATTGCATATCGCCAGTCAGTTCGCGTACTTTTACGCCGAAAGGTTGCAAACGTTTACCGAATGTTGATGTCATTTCAGCACAAAGTGCTTTCATTGGAGCAATATAAATTATTTTGAATTGTTCTAAATCGATATTTGAGATAGAATCATCTTCGGAAAATGATCGTAAAATATTTAATATGGTCAACATTGCAATATTTGTTTTACCGGCACCTGTTGGTGCACATATCAACATGTTTTGATTGTTCGAATGATAAGCGGTAGAAAATACCACTGATTGGATGATATTTAATTTCTTGAAACCAGAAAAAGCAGTTTGAACAAATTCATCAGTATCGGCTATTTCGATTTGAGAAAAATTTTGCAGAAATTTTTGCGTTTCTTCACTACTTTCGAGAATTGGTATATGGACTTCGTCGTGCGTTTTAAATTCTTTTCGTTCCGAACCAATCGGCAACAACAACCTGGTCTCGGCAATATAAGAAGCGGTAGTTTTTAATGTCCGATACATATCATAGACGAATGGATACTGTTCTACTGGACGATATTGTCGCAATTTTTCCGCTATTCTTGGCTCCAAAATCGATCGAATTGATGCTTTCAAATTTTTTTGACGCATTCGTTCAAGATCTTCAAGAGAGAGTTTATCATTTTGTGACTCGATTTCATCATCCATCGCAGCTTTTTGCACCCTATTTATTTTCTTGTTGATTTTTCGCATTTCTTTTTTCAATGCTTTTTCTTTAGTGGTTGTCACCACTACAGAAGGTTGAATCGATTTTGATCCAGTATCACGATTTGAATTGATGCGACGATACACTTCTTCAGCACGCTTAGTATTGACGATTTTTTTCTGTTGCGATGAATTATCATTTGCAGATTGATTGTCTTTCTGCATATTAGGTTTATAGACAAGAATCAATTTTCGAACTAATTGTGACGAACCATCACCTAGTAGATTGGTCAATTCTTCATAGAGGGTATCATTATCATTATTGTCATTGTTTATCAACCGGTTCATAACGATTTGATTCAATTCTTCAGCATTTAGATAAAATTTTTCAGAATTGGAAGAATTGAAATCAATTATAAAGGAAGATAATTCATTGTATAGATTGGCTAAGATTTCTTCAGCAGATTTATCTGCCATAGATTGCTCAATATCGACATCAAAATCTGATGAATTTCGCGGCTGTTGAGTTGATTCATTTTTTTCACACTCTTGAAGATGATTTGAATAGATAAGAGGTGCAAATGATGAAGCGAATGAATCATTATAAAATAGATTCTGTAAAATGAAATCACAATTCGAATGATTCAGATCGAATTGCTTGAAATCTTGATTACAATTATTCAGTCTTTGTTTATCGTTATTACTCATTAACATATAATTGAATTTACTGTTGGAATAAGGATCTATCTTGATCTCTTCAACATCATCATCGGTTGCAATTATTTTATTGCGAAAATGATTGAACCAATCATGATCGTTGTTATGATTTGATGATTGTTTTTCAAGATCTGTTGTCACTTTCTTAATGACATTAGCATAGAAAAAAATTTCGTTTAAATATTTTGGTTCCATCAATTGAAATATTTGCCGACAACATTGGTAAATTTTTTCGATTAAATTATATTTCATTTGATTCAAACATAATACATATTCTAAATCATTATAATGTGAACTAATGTTAGCATAATTCAATGATATTGCATTATTGTTGTCATTATTGTTCATTGCTGATTGACGATTCGTATTGTTGTTGAATTCAATTTGAAATGAATCATAAAATATCCATAGCAGATAAACGGTGGCTTTTTCAACTAGATTTTGATTAGTACATCTATCATTAATTTGTACGAATTCAGCAATCAGTGGTAATAATTCCTTATACAAGCAATCTGGATGTAAATCGCTATCAGCATTATTGTTGAAATTTTTTCGATTATCATCATTAATCATTGATTCATCATTAAATGAAATATTTCCATCAGTATTAAATATTGAATTTCTAGATGATTTTCTCAGATATTGAACAATATTTTCAAAACATGGCAATGATTTTTCATCAATAATCATTGATAATCTTTGTTCCATCAATTGCAAACGTGTAACATTACTATTATTTACGTTCAAATTATTATGAATGGCTTGATTTGAATTGATTTTTTTATCATTAGATTGAAATTTTTGTCGAATATATGATGAAAATAATTTACATTTTTCTGAATTATACATGGTGTTGTCGCGAAACAATTTCAATTAGTTTAACACTTCTTAAAATTTCAAATTCTTTTCACTTCAAATTAACACTTCCACGAAACACTTTTAATACATTCAACAATTTCAATTGTGAAAATGAAAACATTTTGCAATTTCTTTATTTGATCAAATAGAAAATTGTGAAGAGTCTATTTCGACCCAGCTATCATTTTTCAATCATTTTTATTTTCAAAAAAAAAAAAAATTTAAATTTTCATTAAAAATTATTCAATTGAAGTAAATTCATTTTCAGATTTATCACTTTTCTCGACATTTTCCATTTGTTTTTTGATTCTGTTCTGTGAATTATTTTTCTTGCTTTTTATACTAATATTTTTCTTACCGAACATTGTTGAATTATTTTTATTATCGATAATTTTCGTGCAACTGTCCAATGAATCAATATCATTATCACTTACAATAAATGTATCGGTTTTCATTGAGTATTTTGATTTGACAGTTTTCGGTTCTTGTAGTTGTTTGTTCATCGTATTCGAGTTATCATCATCATCACCAATGTTTTGATTTTTCTTTACCATATTTTCATTCAAAATGCTTATCGGTGTTTTATTATTTTTGGATTCAAATTTTTTCTTCATAAATTCTTGTTTACGATGAAAATAATTATAACTTGACCAATGTAAATGACTAGCTGGACGTGAAATGAAACAAATTAACCATACTGGAATGAATAATAATAATAGTAATATGATTGTAAGAATCAAAGCTCTTTCAAAATTGAATTCAATTTTAAAACGTGATTCATGTTGTTGTTCCAAGGAATTGGACATAGATTCTCCATCATTGACCATAATATCAACAAAATTGACCAGAATTGATGAAATCATTTTTTTTTATTATTTTTTAATATTTATTTTTAATAAAATCATTTGAAACTCAATGTATTCATTTAGATTACCAGCCAAGAAATGGAGATTTTTCCTTCTTTTTCTTTTTGGCAAACCGTAAAAACCAAAATTCGCGAATTTTTTAAAATTTTCGAATTGTGCTAACCACTTGTGTCGAAATAGTGCTGTGCAAACTCTCATCACAATTATGAGTTCAAAATTGAATTAATTCTGTTTTTATTAATTATATTTATTGTCAATTTTTAAGGATAATTAAATTTACTGGCAGCGAAAAAAATGTCCTTATCAGCATTACCAGATGGCTGGAAACGTGAAGAAGTAAAACGTTCAAATGGTTTAACAATCAAAACTGATGTTATTTACATTAGTCCTGATGGTCAACGTATTAAATCTAAATCTGAATTAGCTAAATATCTTGGTCATACAATCGATTTATCATCATTTGATTATCGTACTGGAAAAATTAATCCATTATTATTGCGTAAAAATAAAAAATCCACTGGCTCACATGATCATCGAATATTGAAACAAGATCCAACAACTGTCAATCCTATTCGTCAGACGAATGCATTTTTCAAGCATCCAGTAACAATTGTAAAAACTGGTTCCAAAGGATCGAAAGTATTAAATAAACAACAAATCAAAGAAATGTATCGTAAACTCAATATAAATATCAATGAATTACGATCAAATAACAGTAATAATAATTATAATAATGAAAGACCATTTCAAATGTTTTGGCCAAGAAGATTGTTAGGACAAAGAGCATCAAATCATGCACTTGAACGTTTGGATGATTTTCAATTGCCGCCCAATATTCGCACATTCAATTCAAAATTGGCCAACAATGAAGATATATTGCGTACAATTACAGCAAATTTATATAATGATCAACATGCTATACGAGGACAAGAACGCAAAATAATCAATCGTATTCGACGTGAAATGGATGAAGAGGATGGAATGAGAAATTTATTAGCATTCATAAATCCACATCAACCATTATCTCATTCGATCACCGTTTCTGAACAAGATATTTTACAACAAGAAGAAGTTGTTCGAAAATTTCGTCAAAAATTACGAGATGCATTGAATTCTTGATTGCTTTTTGACAAACTTATCATGCATATATAACGCTGTATTTTATCAAAAAAAATTTTAACTCAATTCAAATTGTAATCGACGATAAAAATCATGATTTTAAACAGGATCAATCAATCTCTGAAAATAAAATGAAAATATCATCCAACATAATAAATCTTTCGAATCAAAAATTAATTCTGTAATCCTGGGTTCATACATTCTTAAATTCTCACCAGATGATTAATTAATTGTCCAAATTAAATTCTTTAAATGTCAAATGATTGCTAATAGGTATTTGCAATAAATACTTAATATTCTGCCATCTAGCGATATGTTTTCATCAAGTTTAAAAGACCACATGTATCGGCCGACTATTTTACAATTAAAATTCTGCAATCAACTAATTTAGATTTTCGTTTCATCAACAATTAAATTCAATCAAATAATTATTGTTTATCTAATCAAAAATTATTATTATTCAATCATTATCGATCGTAAAGAAAGATGGCCAAAATAAAAAATAAAAAAATCAATTCAAAACCATTCCGTCGTAATTTAGTATTAGACAAACCGATCAAAACAAATTGGAAGAAAAAAATGGAGTTGAAACAAGAAAAATTATTAATAAAATCAATGGAAAATGAATTGCGTGAAGAAAAAATGGCAACGATTGCTGAAAAACGTAAACGTCGTGAAGAAAATCAAAAACGTCGCGAAGAAAATGCAAAAAAAGCTGAAATTGTACAGAAAATAACCAATAAAAATAAATTGAAAAAATTAAAAGGATCGAAAAAGATACGTCGAATATAAATCAAAATTTTATATATAGATTTCAAATAAATAATCAATGAAAATGAAAAATGAAAATTATTGATTATTTATTAATTTTGAATGTAATTTTGAAATATAAAGAATTCAACGATCATCAATAATGATTGAATTAATAATTTAATTTTCAAAAAGTAATGAAAAAAAAATTGGTCAGCAAAAAAATTAATCATATTTAATTTCAATGGAAAGAAATTCTCATTTCATTCCATTTAAAATTCATATCAATTTCATTCAAAATAATGATGTTTCATGAAGAATTGCCATCATTTTCTTTCCTCTCTCTCTCTCTTCATTCATCTCTTAATTCTATGACATTTAATCAACGGAAATATGCCTATATGTTGTTGTTGTCGTCGTCGTTGTTGATGATGAAGAATGAAATGAATCAAAATTAAAGAATTTGAAGTAAATTGAATTCAATTGAATTGAATAGTATGAAAAAAAAGAAGCAAATGCGCTTTTCCTGCTCTTTAAAATTTTCAAAAACAAACAAAAAAGACAAAAATCCAGAATTAAATAAACAATAATTTTCAATATTATGAACATCCACCACCAACACCACCACCACCACGACGAATTCATTGGACAAAATCATGGTTTTATGCTTTTGATTGAAAACAACAATTGAAAAAAAAACCTGTCTCCAATGATTTTCAAATGTCCAAAGTACACTTTTCAGAATTATTTATATAATTATTATTATTGTTTGGTAAAAGTAAATAAAAATAATCAAAATAATCGGTAAAAAAAATCCTATTATTAGAATTTAATAGCGAAAGAAAAAACTTGATTCAATTGGTATCCTTTTAAATTTTTTTTTTATATTTCATTTCATTTAATTGTTTTGTTTGTTTATTCATTTGATTCAGTTTCAAATCATTTCAATTTAATTCAATGCAATTCAGTTTAATTCAAAATTCAATATAAATCTCGATGATCATTGGTGATATGATCACAGTAGAATGAATGCAAAAAAAAAGTACAAATAAATAAATTGAATCAAAATTAAAATAACAAAAACATTTGCCTGCCAGCTTGCCTGCTTCTACCTTTCAAAATATATCTTTCTCTGATTGAAGAAGAAATTATTAGTTTACTTATTAGATTATTATTATTATCATTATATTTTCTATGGTGAATTTGATTGTCAATTCAAAACTAAAAAAATGAAAAAATAAAGACTGAAGTGTATTCAAGTATTTGCGATTGTGTCGTTTGTTGTTGTGTTGGTGTTGTTTGTTGTATGATTACGTCTGTTGTTGTTCCAACAATGATTACTTTTTTTTTTTTTAATAGGGAAAAATATATTCCTGGTTTACTTTGCATTATCATCTTCAATGATTCTATTTGGAAAACTTTCAATTTTTTTTTTCATTTCTGCTTTGTTTTATGCGTGTGCGTCAAATCACGAGAAAAAAAATGCAATAAAAATTGAATGAAATTCTCGATTCTGGAAAGGAATGAAATATTAAAACTAAGAAGAAGTTATATACGTGTATGCAATGAGAATGCAATGCTTGATCGCAGTTGTTTTCGTTTGATGATGTTGTTGTTGATGATTATTCTATGACGCCGCCGATCCACAAACGGTATAGCTTAGTGTCCTGAGTGTGTGTGTTTGTACAGATATTGATGATGATAATAATAATAATAATGGTACAACACACGCACATGGTTAGTTAGTAAGTGTGTGTGTGTGTATGTGCGTGTGTTACATTTATAATAGGTTGTCCGGAAAGTTCTGGCCGATTTTTATGAGCAACTTTATTGATTAAGCGAAATGAACTTTTCGGACAACCAAATATTTTGGAAATATATTTTTTCGTTGGTTGGTTTCGATGCTGATTGCTTGTTGTTGTTTAGCTGCTGCTGTTGTTGTTGTCGTCGTCGTTAGTTGTTCGAAATTGTTGGCCAAATTTTTATCAAAAAAAATACTTTTTTGATTTCATTCTATTTGGTTTGTTATGCGTGCGTTTCATACGTTTATTCGTTGTTGGTGTTCATCATCCTCCATATTTTCACATTTCCTTTTTA
The DNA here is from genome assembly GCA_002943765.1 of Psoroptes ovis. Classification (NCBI taxonomy): domain Eukaryota; kingdom Metazoa; phylum Arthropoda; class Arachnida; order Sarcoptiformes; family Psoroptidae; genus Psoroptes; species Psoroptes ovis. The sequence goes on along the minus strand of PQWQ01000011.1, from coordinate 523,142 downwards.
TCTTAATATTTTCGTTTCTTTTGCTAGGTTGAAAATGAATGTTGCTATGTAATGTTATGCAATGTGTATGTGTATGTGTGTGTGTGTGTGTGTTTGATAATTTCATATGTGCGAATGGGAAACGAAAACCAAACGAAATTTTTGCATATTTTCATTTCATATCTTTATTTGATCATTTGATCAACAATACAACACAATACAACAACGACATCATCATCATCATTATTACAGTCAAAATATCATTATTATTATTTTGATCATCATCAGACAATTTCTCTTCGTGAATTCAATTCATTTTCTTACTGTTTTGTATATTTTCTGTTTTGAAAACCGAAAACAATATTTTTTTTCAATGAATCGATTTGCACCGAATCCGTTCATGATGATGATGACGAAATGTAATTTAAATGAAATGAAATGAAATGAAATAAAAGAAGAAAAAATCAATCAAAAATTTTACTGATTCCAGAATTGCTGCTTTCAAAAATTTCTAAAATTTTTTGGCCTTCATTAAATAATCATTAAAAGAAAAGGAACAACAGAATCAATGGCAATTCGAAACACGATAGCTGAACGATTGTGATTACATTTATCAATGAATATATAATGTTTCACATGTCAAAAATTTAAAATAATCATTATTATTTTATTGTCATCATCGAATCATTAATGATCATTGATGATAATTATTCAATTAAAGAGAAAACAAAAAAAAAAGAAAACATGATTTTAATTCAAACAATTCAATCGTAGAGAATCATTCCATAAATGTTTGCCATTAAAACGAAACAATAAGTTTGAATTTGATTCAAGTTCAAAATCAAATAAATAAATTGAATGAATTCAATTCAAACTCCAACCTCTTCAGTCAGAATAAAAAGCATTTTTTTCTACTGTTTTTCCAAGTAATTATGACAACGACGACGAAAAAAAACGACTGAAAAACAAAAACGAAACAAATGATGAAAATTCCAAAGAATTTTCAAAACAAATGAAATTTTCATTAGAAATTTTCAAAAGTACAATATGATTATTTGTCTTACAAATAATGTACGCCAAAAATACGCCAATACGAAATTCTTTTGAAATTATTGAGAAACAAAAAAATACATTTTTATATTTCATATAAAATAAAAAATAATAAATAAATAATCTCCATCTTTTTTTCATTTCATTTCATTTTGATTTTGTTTTTTTTCGAAATATTTTCATTTCGATGTACATTCAATATGAATTATCATCAACAATATCAACATTGCTGTGCTTAGTTGCTTTGTTTTATTTTTATTTTTTATATTTCAATTCTATTCCATGTTTTATACCATGAATCATGGCCAATACACATGACAGTAAACCTACGTTGAAATGAATTTTTTCAAGACAAAAAACTACGAAACAATGATAATTAAAATTATTGATATTACTATTGAAACGAAGAGGATAAAATCCTTATATTTATGATATTTTTCAAATATTTTTCTTATTTCTGTGATTGTTTATTTTCAATTAAACTTTTGCGAATTTCAATTAAGAAATTGTTGAAGAAATATTGAACCAATGAATAAATGAATGAATGAATGAATCAATAAATAATATTACCTTGTCCGGAGTAAAGTTAGGAGTGTTCAAATTCAATTTTTTCAAAAACTATTGAAGATGTCTTAGCGAAACTTTAACATAATAAAATTTAGTTTTCTTCAAACCTTATGAATGATTTTCAAGGCCCAAGTACCCTAGGGACCTTGTCAAAATGGCCCTTTTGCAAATTGTTCAAAATGACCAAATTAGCAGTATTTTTGGAAATATTTAAATTTTGTAATCGAATGCTTGAAATCCATATTTTCACGAGACAAGACAGTTTTGGTCACAAAAATTATGACCTGGGTCATATTGACCCGACTTTAAATGTCAAAATAGTTTTTCAGGGATAATCACGTGACAACTTAATTTTCATGGAACCAAACATTATCAAGAAGAATATTATATCCTTGCAGTCTTTTTCAACCATTCTTACGGGGCCATGGGTCCCGATTAACGTCCTATGGGCCTTGGTTGTTATTGCTTAATTTTCGTGCCAGAGATGCCGAAAGACGATGACAAGGATATCCATGGTCATGATGAGAATGCTATTCTCTCACCCGATCCCTGTTGTAAAAATTTTGGTCCTAGCTCTTCTTTAACTGGGTGAAATTTCCACTTCCTTCAACAAGAGAATGCTGTAGTGGGGCCCAGAATTTTTCAGTGGGAGAAATGTGTCACTATCACTTTGAGAGACGTGTTGAGCAAAGTGAACTCTTGTGACATCAATCTTTTTTCAAAGTGATTTGGTCTTGGGTCCCAATGTTGGATTTGAATTTTTCGAAATCTGACTTGCTTTGATTTTAGGGGTGTAATGTTCCACACACTGCTCCTAGGAACTTCAAATTTGAGGGACAGATCACCAACATTCCAGGCTCTTACATTCTTGAAACATTTTTTTGATTCCTCGGATTCTCGGGTCTTTTTCAACCCTTAAACAAACGACTAGTCTTCGATCATTTTTAAGCTTTTTCTCCTACTGATGATTGATATCATCGATTTTTCTTCTGTTTTCTGAGAATATCCTAGGCCCATCAAAATTTCCCACAATTGTTTTTGGATTCTGGAAGCTGTGAATCCTGGAATTTTGATGATTTTGTCAAAATCATGCTGTTTTTATTGGACCTTTTTAAAATGGGCCACTCTAGGGTCATCTCTGAGGGAAATTCGAAAATTCTTTTTTTTTCGATGAAGCATTAGTCCCAGTACTAGTGGTGAAAATTTGGTCCCGAAACATCAAGCGATTGCTGAATTATTTAGATAGATGTCACCCTAACTTTACGCCGGACAAGGTAATAATTTGAAATACTTCAAAATAAATTCATTCCAGGTGTACAATATCTGACAATTTCAGCTTCATCCATACGAAGAATAGCACCAGCACCACCGCCAGCAACAACAACCATATATCAATCAATTTTAATCAAAACATTTGTTTGTTTCATCTTATAGTCGATTCTTCAATTTTGCCACCGTGTTCTATGATCATCATCATCATCATCACCATCTCCATCGTAGTCATAAACAAATCAAATCAAATGAATCAAAAATGAAACAATAAACAAAAAAAAAATATTGAACAATGTCTTCTAATAGCAAAAAAAAAAACCACAGATATGATTCATATTCATTATTGAAATATATAGATTTATGAGAAAACACTAAAAGAAATTCAAGAAAAATGAACACTTGAACACACATTTATTTTGACGTATTTCATCCATTTGTTTGTTTGTTTTATATTTTTCATATATTTTTCTGAGATTATTCATCATCATCATCATCATTATCAATATTAATATTGTTCAATGATAATGAAATGTGAATGAAAAATACAAAAAATTCAACCAAAAGGTAAACAATACAAAAAAAAAATGAAACATTAATTTTTCGCAAAAAATGAAATTTGATATTTTTATTTATGGATTATTTGCCACCATCAAAATTCAATGTTTAAGATAGAAAAAAAAACATTGAAACCAATCTAAACATTATTATTTATGATTTGTGTTTAGATTTTATGACAGCAACAACAACAACAACAAACAACATCAATAACATATTTAACAACAAAATGTTGAATTGATTTCATTATTTCTTGTATTATTTTTTTCGATGTTTCATATTTCATTTTGTTTAAAAACATTTGTGTTAAACAACCAGCGAACAACATTCAATTAATTATGATTATGATTGATCGATCATTAACCACCTGAATATTGGCATTTAATTCTTTGAAAAATTCTACGAGAAAATTTTAAAATTTCAAAATTTAAACTTATTTACCTTTCAATGAATATAAATAATGATCATTTCAATCTTCTTTGCATAAGATTTGAATTAAAAATTTGATGAAAATTTCATTTGGTAAGTTTTCTATGTTCATATTTAAATTCTTTTCGAATTTCAAAATTAGGATTTTGTCCATTTTTTTTTATTCAAAATACTTTTCTATCGCAAATTCCATACAAAAATTGAAATCCGGATCAAAACACAAAAGTTTTTGAAATGTGTCAAATTCTTTGTCACGATTCGTCTTTGTAATTTTTTTTGTGAAAAATTCTTGTGATTCTTTTCTCTCCTAAGATTTTCTCGAGATTTCTCTATTTGAAATAAGAAAAAAAAAACAAATATCCAATTACATACATCATATGAATGAATATGTATGCACTACTAATGTCATGTTTTATTACTAATTTTCTATTTTTTTTATGTCTTTCAAATATTTTTACCATTCTTTCAATCCTCGAAACATCAAGTCATATATTATATTTACTTTACTTTACACTTTGACAAACTTTGTTCAACTTTTCAAATGTTATTATTATTATGTAAAGACTGTCTGAACATATTCAAAATGTAGTAGCTATATTTATCAATGAATAAATGAATGAATACATATGACTTAACTATGACAAACCCGAACAAAATTAAAGGTGTTCATATATTGAAGATTAATAATAATAATAAAACATTTTTCATGTGAGAAATGAACATACAAGCAAACACACACATACACACACATGCATATAGATAGTTACACTTGGTCGAATGATTAATGATTTGGTGAATGAACGAATGAATGAATGAATGTTTGAATGAAATTAAAATGAATGATTTCTGACTGATATCGAAGCATATTCAACTATGAAAACAAGAAGAAAAAAAACTGAAAAAATAAATTATGGAAATTATTATCATTTTATTTCCCAGCAAAAAAAAAAAGAAAAAAAATAGAAGAGCAAAATTTGATTATCAAAAAATTATCAAAATAATAATTTTTGACATTTCATTACAGAAATTAGATTTGAAATGTATTAACAAAGATAAAAAGCAAATTATTTATTTAATTTTTTGATCTTCAATTATTTTTTCATCATTTTTTTTCTGAAACTGATTATCAATGCAATGTATGCTTTGATATATGCTTAATATATCAAAGAATAAAATTGTCAAATTATCAAAGAATTATCATTTCATTTCAATTCATTTTCTATCAAATGAATAATAATGAATAATTGCTTTGATTTTGATTTGATTAATTTGTTTTGATTTGATTTATTTATTTATTTATTTCATTTCACTTTCCATTTTTCATAATTCTTCCCATTGCTTTTTCAATGATTATTTATTTATTTTATTTTATTTTTTTGACACAATTGGTATTATTACTTTATATATCAGATAAATCAAGTACACAAAATTTTCAAATTAATCAATTGATCAATTATTCAATTGACTACTATTATTCAATTCAATTGATTCAATATAAATTGATTAGATAATTGAAATGAAATAGAAAAAAAATATATTATTTGCAATTCAAATAAATTTTTCATTCAATCAATCTTTTGCTACATTTATTTTGGGGTAAAATCAATTTTTCTTATCTTTTGAACATGATAAATCATAATGATTTTATATTTTTTTCTGTTTGTTTTTGTATTGTTTATTAGTTTTGTTTGTTTGTTTGTTGAGTCTGTGATTGAAAATATACCATATCATTATCATAAATTATAATTCTCTTATCAATATCCAAACAATGATTTTGGAAGTGTTTTGTTTTATTTTTTATTTATCTTTCAGACAGCTAAAGTGGGAAAAAGATAATTTTGAAAAAGTAGACCATTGTTGTTGTTGAGAAAGTGCAATAGCAAACTAAATCACTGCTACAATGAAAACAAATTTTCATTTTTTTTTCCATCATAATTTTCGATGATAATTTATCAATAATAGACAGCTGATTTTCCTGGGAAAATTGAATCTGATTAATATTTTTCCATTTTTTTTTATTTTATTTTTTTATCATTGAAAGATAATGGAATTAAATCATAAAATATTCATTTAAATAATAGAATAATGGAATCAATCTACTTTGAATCAAACTTTTATTTATTTAATTTGATTATTCTTGATTAAACTTTGATTTTTTTCTTCTTTTTTTCAACCAAACACTTGAGTGGCATCATTGCTTTTGATTTTGATAATTGATTTTTAATTCGCTCAAAGCGATTGGATGCATATTCTTCTTCTTCAATTCTCCAGAGAAAATATTAAAGTCTTCAGTTCAAAAGAATAAACTTTTTAAATATTTTTTCATTTTTTTTTTTTCAAAAAATTTCAAAAATTTTCGATTAAAATGTTTTAAAAATTAAATTTCAATTTATGCTGGTAATCGATCAATCAAAAAAATATTTATAGTTTTTGATTTTGAAATTTTTAAGAAAAAAAAATTCAATTCATTCACTTTAAAACTAATCGATTTTTAGTCGTATTTTTTTTTACTATTTTACAAATTGTTTTAGCATTATTGTTATGGATGATAAGTTACAAATTGAAAAGTAAATGAAGGCAACAAAGGCAACAACAAAAAAAAGTAAAAACATTTAAATTGAATTTTCATCATATCAAATATTCAATTGAAATTCAATTTAAATATCATATATTTTGTATGTATACTTTATACATTTGCAAACATTTGCTGCATTCATTCACAGGAAGTTAAGGCAGGAAATTGAAAATATTATATATATTCACATGTATAATGTATGAAAAAAAAAGAATAAATCAAATAAATATCAAAATCGAAATAAATACACAGTGAAAAGTTGAAATTTGATTTTCATTCATTCATTTATTCATTCATTCATTCATTCATTCATTGATTCAATGAATAGACTTAATAAATAAATAAATAAATAAACAAAATCAATAATGATAATTTTCTTCGTTTTTTTTTGTTTGGTAAACAACAAGAATCAATCAGCCATTGATTGGTGAATTGTGTTATAATAATAATAATAATAATAATATCAATACCAATCGTTTGATGATTGGTATTGTATATTAATTTTCTATTCACACATTTGAAATTTATTATTATTACAAACACATTTATACAATTATTGTTTTATGGATATAGCGAGAATGAGAGTTAGAGTTGAATAAATGAAATAAAATGATTTATTCGTTTGATTCCATTGAATACAAGTACAATAATACAAAGAATTTTAATGGCTTTCGATTAAAACTATTCAAACATATTAAATTAATTCCAAATCAAGTACACACACACACACACACACACACACTCACACACATACTTTGAGATTTGCACAAATGAATGAAAGCAAAAATATTTCGATTGTTCTCTAGATTTAATTGTATTTTCAGATTCAATTCCATTTATACAAACACGAACATTTGTCGACATACAAATCGACATTACACGATGTTCTGTCATTGAAATGCAATCAATTCATGTGTGGATGTTTGTGTGTGTGTGTCTGAATCAAAGAATGCTTTAATCTTTAATTTGGTACCATTACATATCGATAAATATGAATTATTATTATTATTATTATCATTCATTTCTACTTGGATTCATTATTCATTAATTCATTGATATTAATATTTTTGGCTTTATTTAATTCATTCGTTCATTTATTTATTTCAGTCATTCTCAACCTTTTTTTCGCCGCGGCACACTGAAAAAAGGAAAAGCCTTTATTTCCAAAATCTTGCGGCACACCAAGTAAGGGAATAGTGAAGGAATGAGTTAAATTTCCGAAATTTGGCGGCACATTTTTGGAATCTGGCGGAACACTAAAGTGCCGCGGAACACCGGTTGAGAATGACTGATTTATTTATTTATTCATAAATTCAATAAATGAATTCCAATGAAATTCATCTATTGAATTTATTAAATTTACTTTCAAATAGAATTCAAATACAAATCGATTTTATATTGTTGTATGAGACAACATTAGTAAACTTTGACAAGATTTGATAAAAATATAAAAATTTGTTCAATAACTTTTAGTTGTATTGATATAGTAGTGGTGGTGGAAAAACATATTGATTTTTCCATGTGTTTGCGTACATATTTCTCATATTTTTCATTTATTTCGTTTTTTAATTAAATAATTTTGAATTAATATCATAGAAATGATAATAATAATAATAATAATAAACATAATCAATGAAAATGAATTATTTCTATTAGGTTGTCCCATAAGTTCTTGCCGTTTTTTCGAATAAAAAAAAATCAAAAAACGGCAAGAACTTATGGGACAACCCAATATTTCTGTTAGGAATAAATTAAAAAAAAAAAAAAGTTCAGTTATTTTATTTTTTATTTCATTTCATTTTTAATAATGAAATTCTTTTGATTATCCAAGAGTTTGAAAGCTTGAAAGTAGAGAAAAAATGATGATGATGATTGAATTGCTTTTAGCCATCATTCATCATTAACATCATCATCATCATCAAAGAATTTTTTTTTTTTTTGAATGAATTCTTTCAATAAAATTATTCCATAAATTCTTTCAATAAATTACTGGTTTAGAATTTTCTTTGATTATTATTCAATTTATTCAATTTTTTTATTCAGTGTGTTTTCTCTCTTTGCTTTCAACAAATTTGCTTTTCAGAAAACAATTCAATTTGAATTTGGAAATTTTCTTTTGATTTTCATGTTTTCATTATTTCCATCGTCATTATTATTATTATTATTATTATTATATATATGTTGAAATAGCCGCCGTTCAGCAAGGTTGTGTGTGTTTTTTCTCAGTGAAATTTTCAACGTTTTGTGCTCCAAATACATAGAAAAAATCAACAAAAAACAACAAATCTGGCATCAGAAGAAAGGAAATGCCAAGGAGAAAAAACATCCAAAATGCTCCAAGTCCTTCGGAACTCGAACAACAAACAGAAACATCAAACGAAAACGAGATTTCGCAAGGCAACAATCGAGCAGAACAACAAACAGCTCAATTCGAGCAAGCAAATAGCGCCACTACTATTGAAAGTAGCCAAAACACCGACGATTCCCAACAACAACTAACGAAAACTCAAAGGTTAAAAAATATTATCGAGACAATAAATGATGAGACAACAAAAGACAAATGGGTGGAAAAGTTATACAATGAAGTATCAGTAAGCATCGACAGACTACCTAAAGGAGGATGGAAGATAATCCAAGAATCATTTAACAACAAATTCAATGAAAACAAATCAGTTATCGACTTAAGAAATTTATACAATCATATCAAGGCCAGAAGACCAATCGACGAAAACACTAACATCAGACGAGATACTAACTACGTAATAAAGAATCCGCAATTATATGTAATGGTTAAAAATAAATTCAAAGATGCTCTCAAAACAATCAACGAAACAGATGAACAAGAAAGACCAAGAACATCCAAAATCTACAGTGAAGAAATAAAATACGAAATCATCAATTACATCAATGAAATAATAAGAGAGGAAAAGATTAACGAATCAATAAACGACCTTAATGATATGAATAAAGTATTATACATCTGCCAAAAAACATATCAAGAAGTATGCTTAGTGAAAAAAGAACCGAGTAAATGGAAACAGTCAATTGAATCGAAAATAGAAAAACTGCAACAGAAGATAATCTTAATGGAAGAATACAAATCAAACAATGAAACAAATACAGCAATAATCAGAATATGCAAAAATAACAACATACACTCCAACAACAGAAACGATATTGAAAAATTATTAGATAAATTCAAAGAGAGAGCAAAAGCATATGAAAAAAGATTAAAAATCAGTGAAAACAGAAATAAGTATCGCAAAGACAACAGAATGTTTGAAGTAAACACAAGCCGATTCTACCGAGAACTAGACGTTACAAATAAGAAAACAATCAATGAAAAGATTGACAGCGATAAAGTGAAAGACTTCTGGGAAGCGATTTGGAAAAAAACAACGCATAACCCAGAATACGACGAAATAGTCAGTACATTAAAACCAATTGAACTGCATACAGACTTGAGCGATGACAAAATTGAAAAAATCATTCAAGTAACCATCGATAAGCTCCCACCATGGAAAGCAGCCGGCGAAGAATATTTAATTTCTTCATCAAAAAATTACACACGCTCCATAAGAAGCTGATAGAATTAGTTAAAAAAGCAATCCAACATCCAGAAACAATTAATGAGGAAATGTATAGGGGCCTAACATACCTGCTACCAAAAAAAGAAAATACAATTAATCCCAAAGACCTAAGACCCATCACATGTTTGTCCAACATATACAAATTAATCAGTAAAGTAATCACCGAAATATTGTATGAAATCATCGAAATCAACGAAGTAGTTTCTCCAAATCAACTTGGCACTAAAAGAAGATGTCAAGGCGCGAAACAACAAGCAATATTAAATAAACTAATAAACATGACCAACGACTATAAATTAAGCACCAGCTGGATCGACATCCAAAAAGCCTACGACAGCGTTCCCCATACTTACATAATAAGTTGCCTGAATAGAATTAACATCCCACCGAATATAATAAACTTCATCGAACGCACGCTACAAAACCAAAAAACCAAACTAGTGATAAATAATCAGATAATAGGAAGTGTAAATATCGAAAATGGAATATTACAGGGAGACTCACTATCCCCCCTACTTTTTGTTATTGCGATGGAGCCACTTTCGAGAATCTTGAATGAAAGGTGTGCTAAAGTAAAGATAATTAATACAAATATTGAGACAAACCACGCAATATTCATCGATGATATCAAATTATACGCAAGAAACAAAGATGAGTTAAAGATAATATCTCAACATACACGTGATACATTAAAAAAAATAGGCTTCATAATTAATGAAGAGAAATCAGCAAACAACATTAACGAAGAAGGAACCTTTGGTCAAATGATCAGCGAGAACGGCTACAAATACCTAGGAATACTTGAAGACCAAAGTAATGTGATCAAAGAAGAAAATAAAGAATACTTATCAGAAAAGATGAATGATAGGACAGAAAAGCTATGTAACACCAAGTTGAATGCCAGAAATCTATTTACCGCCATCAACCAATATGTGTTGACTAGCATGAATTATTATCTAGGAATAATCGACTTCCAAGAAAAAGAATTGAAAGAAATAGACAATAACATCAAAAGAAGACTTAGAGATAAAAACATAATTAAAAACGCAGCAAATATGGACAGGCTGTACCTGCCCAGAGATAAATTAGGAAGGGGGCTTCACAACATCGAAGACAGATCCGAGATTATGCTGCTAAATTTGCATGAAAAAATGGCCAACAACCCTGAAACAAGGGAAATAATACTGACTGAAGAACGAATGGGCACACAGCTGGGAACGATCAAAACCAGACTGAAACAGAAATACGACCTAGAGGAACACCAAGTGGTCAAAGAAAAAATAATTCAACACCAGAACATCAACAGAACCAACAAAATCATGAACAAAAAACTACACAGCAAAATTTTTGACCATGGCGATCACCCCATAGATGTGGCGCAGTCCTCACTATGGCTTAGCAAGGGTAACATGAGTCCTCAACAAGAGGCCATGTTGTGCAAGTTACAAGATCGTAACTTATTCTTTCAGAATAAAAAATGCGGTCATTGTAAGAGTACAAACAAAGGAGTGGACCATCTGGCAACTTGTTGCGGCCGACTTTTAAATTCGGAATATAAGAAAAGGCACAACGATGTTGTCAGGTGCATCCATTTCATGTTTGCCCGTAGATATGGTGTCACCAAGAGAAAAAAGTTGAAGAACTACAATGTGGAGAGCGTGGTGAGCAACGATCGGGTCAAAATCAAAAGTGATGTACCCATCACCACAGACACCAGAATAAGCAACAACAAGCCGGATCTACTAATACATGATCTCAAAGAAAACAAAATCTTATTAGTAGAAGTAGGAATAACAAGTAAGGACAATCTCAAAAGAACAGAGATTGAGAAGAGCCGCAAGTACGAATTGCTGGCTAACGAATTGACAATGATGTACGGAGCCCAAGTGACACAAGTGGCAGTCGTTATGACATGGGATGGCTTGGTCACCCACCACTTCAAAAAGTATATGGATATACTGGCGGCGGACGTTAAGACCAAAGCATATATCCAGTACATCACTATAAAGCGCACGTGCGAGATCATTGTCAGAGAGATTAAGGAGAAGGCCGTCTTCGATGACGATGAAATGGTACATCTCTTCGATGAGATGGACCATGGAGAAAATCGAGACACCTAAACCACCAATGCCCATATCATCATTACCCTCGGCAATAACCAACATCCCCCGAAAATCTTCTACTCTCAATACGTATATAAATCTCATTTTATTTTATTTTTTTATTTATTTTTATTTTCATCCCATACATATATATTAATTTCAACATGTAAATAATATTAGATATAAATATGCAATAAAATCTCTTATCATTATTATTATTATTATCATTGAAAATGCATTTTCAAATGTTAATATGGGGCCAATTCAATTTATTTTTTTCTTTTTTTTTTCGATAAAAGAAATTGAAAATGTTTGATTCTCATTCATTCATTTTATTTTATTTTATTATCAATGAACAACATTAATGTTTGAATTACGAATAAAATAAAATAAAAAAAAGAATTGAGCGAATTTACCAAGAACTCTCATACCGAAAATGGCCTATTTTGTTTAATTATAAATTCTTTTGAGTCTTTTATTTGTGAAGACAAAAAAAAACGAGTCGAAATTCCTTAGTGTCAAAGTAATATGTTTGTCTTTATTATATTTTTTTATTTTGATAAAAAATAAATTGGAATTTTATTCATTTTCTACCAAAAGCAATAAAATGATGGATTTTTTTTTTTTTTTGGCATTCTTGGTCATTTTTACTCGAATAATACACTCTTCAATAGCTGTTTGCTGACCATCAATTGTTGTCGATTTGGTCGTCAAATGATTGTTGAAGATGTTCGAGAAAAAAATTCCTGACAATAGATAAGTGATGATGTTGAAAATGATTCCAAAAGAAATGGTGTTGGTGATAAATTAAAATATGAATAAAGATCGCTTCACTCAAGGTCCATTCCATTATTTCTTTCAATAGTTTTTGAGATTTTGGAAAATATTTATATTAAAATATTGAAAATGTCACCGAAAATATCAGCAAAATTTCCATTGAAACTGTAATGAAATTCAATGTTTGTTCTGCATAAATTTAAAGATTTAAACATATATTCTCACATCCATATTATAATGTATATGATGCATTGAATTATTCACCATGTTTGTTTGTGGTTTCTTTGATGAAAATAATGATGATTCATTCATCATTGACTGCATTAGAATATCAAACAATATTATTATTACCCATTGGCCCATTTAATTTCTAATGTTTATTTTATATTTGTCACCATCACATATGTATTCTTCTGAAGAAAATGTCTTCTCAAACAATGAATAAGCTATTATGAATGTTCAAACAATCATCGCTTTATATCAGAAATTGCTTATCACAACAGGAGGCAAATGGGGCAAATAGAAAAATGAGAAATGTTTACGCAATTATGATTCAAATTCTAGATCATTTAACAAAACGGCGACAATGCAGGTTACCCAAAACAATCATCATCATCATTTGAAAATGAATTTTTTTTCATTTAGAAATGTTAAGATATTCAATGAATGTTTCTATTATTCCATGGTGAGATGATAATTACTTGAATAATGTGAAAACTGTCTCGCAGAATAAATAAAAATGAAAAAAAAAATCTCCATCAAATATTGTTGTCAAATTATTCGCCATCATATTTGACATTTTGAAATTCGACATGGAAAATTGGCAAAATTTGTCAATCAAAAATTAGAAATGAATGCAAACATTCTGATTCACCATATATAATTATGATCAATTATCATTGAAAAATTTGATGCATTTTCCATTTTTCAAAATTTTAATTTTACACAGTTGTCAAGTTTTTTGTCACAGCATATTTGCTGTTGTTAAGGTCCGAGCTGTCGCATTGGAGCTCAAATCACAATCACTACCGTAAAACATGAATGAATTCTCACAAAATTATCTGTCGAAAACCGAAATATAATTATGAATATACACGAATCTGTAAATAATTTAAACTTGCGGAGCTGTTAGAAAGAAACAAACAAAATTATAAATGCGCAGAAGCTGTGGGTATGCTTGCTGTAAACTGCGTTAACCACCCAGCTTAACATAACTTTTATTTATACAATTTGTAATTTGAAAATATTACAGTTTTTAACAAATTTTTAAGAAATTAATTAGCATACAATTAATTAATATAATGCGGGGAACATTATGTCAAATTAAAGACAAAACAAAGTACAAAATAATTCTATATAAATTCTAACATTCCCCCCATTTCTTAAAAATTTTGGATATAATTTTTGCTGTTGGGCCTGGTGTTAAAGACTTCGTAAAAACGTCCGCAATTTGATCTTCGCTGGCAATCCACGATATATCGATTTTGTCTTTGATTGATCGTACATGATGATAACGAATGTCCACATGTCTTAATTTGTTTGTAATACCAGCAGTACCATTAATTGTGTTCACTGCAGCTTGATTATCACAAAATAATTTACCATTCACATCGATTTGAAATTCTTTCAGCATATTCATAGTTCCAACAAGAACTTTTGATGTTTCACTCGCAGCGATGTACTCTGCTTCCAATGTACTTGTTGCAATACAATTTTGACGTTTACTATTCCAATCTAATGGGCCGTTTAACCAAATTAAATATCCCATTGTAGATTTTCGTGATGGTAAATTTCCGCCCCAATCTGCATCTGAGTAACCGGTAATTTCATCAATTTTACCACTATAATAAATACACAGGTCTTTTGTCCATTTCAAATAACGAAACAAATGCTTAACAGCATTAACATGGACATCTAAAGGATTTTCCAGAAATGCAGATAATTTCGATACGGCATAGGCAATATCGGGCCTAGTTTTGACGGATAAATACAGCAATGAACCAATTGCTTCGCGATACGGATATGTTGATTTTTCTCCAGTTTCATTGTCATTCAATTTGATCGAATAATTCATTGGTGTCTTCACGATCTTGGCATCAGCCATATTAAACTGTTCTAATTTACGTTGTATGTATGACGATTGACACAACTTGATAATACCATTTTCTCTGTTATAATCATATTGAAAACCAACATATACGTTTGATGTCACAGTTTTGACTTCAAATGATTCACACAGAACTGAATACAAATCATTCAAATCTTTTTCATTTGTTGACATTATAATTCCATCATCGACGTAAATGCACAAAAACGTTGAAGATCGTTCAGTAATCGAATAATAAATACATGGATCAAATATCGACTGTTTGAAATTTAATTTTAGTATCACTTCGCTAAATCGGTTGTTCCAAGCACGTGGTGATTGCTTCAACCCATACAGTCCTTTAACTAATTTGAATACACACCCTGAATCATCTTCAAATCCAGGTGGTTGATCCACAAATACGTCTTCTTCAAGTATGCCATTCAAAAATGCTGTGCATACGTCGAACTGTTTTATGAACATTTTCTGTGAAGCAGCAATTGCAAACATTAATCTGATTGAATCATTTCTAGCTACAGGTGCGTATGTTTCACTGAAGCTATCATATCGTTGTTTGTTACCTAGAGCCACAAGCCTGGCTCGGTATCTTCCGTCATCTTTAATTCGATAAACCCACTTCAATCCGATGACGTGTTGGTTATTTCGCTGAACTGGTATCCAAGTATTATTTTTGTTGATATTTTCTATTTCTTCATTCATGGCTTCAAGCCATTTATCACTATCAACACAGTTCACTGCTTCACTATATGTTGAAGGTTCAGACATGGCACTTAAACATATCACATTTGATGATCTCAACGAGTTGATTCTTTCAATATTACGTTCATACTGTTTGTTTTTGGTGCCTAACGGTCTACCCTTTGATTTCGGGCTTTTCACAATCAATGTTGATTCATCATCAGTTGCATCACAAAAGATATCATCATCAATTTCACTAAAAATCATTTTGTTTTGGTCACTTTTGTCACTTTTCATTATCACATGATCATCATTACACATTGTTGTTTTCATCAGTGAACATTTAACTTCTTCAATAAATTTAACAGATGATACTCGTTGGATGCATCGTTGACGAGGATTATACACACGATAAATTGATGTTGATTCTTCATATCCAACAAGGTACACATCACATGTTTTTGATTCGAATTTACGATGATGACTTTTCACTAGTGCTTTGCCACAGGACCCGATGATTCTCAAATGACCTATTGAAGGTTTCCGACCGTGCCACTTCTCATATGGGGTAACACCATCGCTACTACAAATGCGATTAAACAAATATGCGGTCGTATTGACCATTTCATCCCATAAATAATACGGTAATCTGGCAGACAGTCGTATGGTCCGGGCGTGATCATTCAAATTTCTTATTTCACGTTCAGCAAAGCCGTTCTGTTGAGGTGTGTACGGAACACTTGTCTCATGTTTGATGCCTTTCATTCTCATAAAGTCGGCCATTTGTTCATTTACAAATTCTGTTCCGTTGTCTGAACGTAGCACTAGAATATCGTGACCAGTTTCAATCTTTGTTTCACTGTAACACAATTTAAATTTGTCAATCACTTCACTTTTGTTTTTCATGAAATACACTTTTCTATAAGAGCTGAATTCGTCTTTAAAAATCACATAATAACGATTGCGATGAATTGATTCGTCGATTGGTCCACACACATCGGCATGCAAAATTTGGCCGGATTCACATACACGTTTCACAGATTTAGAAGGATGAGTTGTTTCAGTCAGTTTGCCTTCGATGCACGATGAACACATTGTATAACCATCTTCTAAACTAGTCGGTATGTCGAGAACACTTTGTTTTGTTGACATTTCACGAATGCGATCACAATTAATATGTCCTAACCTTTCATGCAACAAACTTAACGATGGTTTTGTCACAAAATTAACACATGATTTATCAACTCTCACACAACACTTGTACAAATTACGAAGTTCATGACCCTTCTCGCCATATATGATTGGTCGGTCATCTTTATATATCACTAGATGTTTCTTCATACCACCAAAGCTAATGCCGTCTTTATCGGTGATCTTCCCAAGTGAAATTAGATTATAAAGACTACTCGGCATAAATAAAACGTTCGTAAGTGTTACACCAGTCCATGATGAACCATTAAAGAATTTGCACTGAATAGTGCCGATACCACGAGGACTGTCGGATGATGAAACTTCGTTGTATCCACTTACGGCAAAAGCACGAGCGTCATCTTCACTTGTAAACAATTGTAAATCACAAAATAAATCTTTGTTGTTGCAAATGCTTTCAGATGCACCGGTGTCGATCCAAAACACTGTATCGTCAGGTGATGATTGTGGTAGAACACAGGCGAGAGCAACGTTGGTGTTGTGTTGATGGTTAGCTCTGTTGATCGCATCGTTGTTTCGTGGACCATTCTTCAGCAATCGACAATATTTCTTTATATGTCCAGCTCTTCCGCAATTGTAGCATTTTACGATCGGGCGTTGTTTGTCAAATCTTTTCTTGGATTTACCTGGCATAGCCAGAACAGCATTATTTAAATCCAAGTCCGCCGATCCCCTTGGTTCATCCATTGCGGCCGTCGATTCGTTGCGACGATTTAAACGAGTTTGTTTTCGTAGAACCAAGTCTTCAACTTCAGCAAGCGTAACAGTGATTTTATCTTTGGACATGACTTCGATACCATCAGCAACGCCATCATACTCCGGTGGGAGTATAGAAAGTACTTTACGTACTACTGCCTCTTCAGGCAAATCGGCTTTGGCGCTACGTAGTTCGGTCACTATGTTTCTAAGCTCAACAAAAGAGTTAGAAAGTGATGCACCGAATTTAAAGCTGTAGTATCGGTCCCACAGGCTATTGACGTTGCGTTTTTCTGCTCCACGATAGTAACCGACAATTGCGTCATAGTAGGCCTTCGCAGTTGTCAAGGACTCGATGCGTACGTGGTTTTCGTCATCAAGGCTCTGCGATATGATTCGCTTAGCGCGTGCTTCCAAAGCACGGTACTGATCATCAGCGTCAGCCGGGGGTTCAGCCAAGACGTGACCAAGCACTTGATGTTCTGCCAGGAGGATGTCGATGAACGTCTTCCAGCGATTAAAGTTGCGGCCATTTAACACCACGATACCGTCCTTCACGTGTGAGCCCATAACCTGTAAATAATTTAAACTTGCGGAGCTGTTAGAAAGAAACAAACAAAATTATAAATGCGCAGAAGCTGTGGGTATGCTTGCTGTAAACTGCGTTAACCACCCAGCTTAACATAACTTTTATTTATACAATTTGTAATTTGAAAATATTACAGTTTTTAACAAATTTTTAAGAAATTAATTAGCATACAATTAATTAATATAATGCGGGGAACATTATGTCAAATTAAAGACAAAACAAAGTACAAAATAATTCTATATAAATTCTAACAGAATCAAAGTTTATTTTACGATTCAATTCGCATTCCATTATCATCATCGCTATTTGATGTATGATGAGGGGATGATGATGATGGAATTTAAATTTTTTTTTTCACAAAATCTTTTACCATTTTCATTTTTTCTTCGAAAATATTTGTCTCCAATGTGTAATGCTATTGATGTAATAGGATCAGTAACAACCATAACAACTACAATAATATCACCAAAAAACTTGGTAAATTCATTTTTATAACAATTTTTTTTCCCTTTAAAGATTATTATTGTTATTATTATTATCAAACCATACTATATAATCTTATCAAAAACTAAATAATAATGATGATGTAAAAAAATAATAGAAAATCATTATTTACGTCATCATTTAGATATTATTATATTTTCAAAGATGTATGTGTTTGTTTTTTCTTTCAAATTCATATTCAACGATCGGCAAATATTGATATAAATATCAATGGGAAAAAAATAATGTTTGAAAAAATAAATCTCAAATAAATGAAATTTATTCGAGAAATTCCATCATGAATGTGTGAGAGAGAATAATGAAATGAAAAATAAAAATGAATGAATGAATCCGAATCAATATTGTACCGTTACGAATTACCGTTAAGAATCCTCTTCATCTGATGCTATGGATACGGAATTCCTTTGGATTTTTTTTTTTGAATTTTTTTTTTTACACAAACAATTTCGTGAACAATTTTCGGTGCTCTTCTCTGAAATAGACTTGCATTTTTCCATTTCAATTTCGGTCTTTAATTGAAATTTAATTGAAAAAAATTCATCATGCAAGTTCATCATTATTATCATCACTGGCTGAACTCATTTTCATTATTTTACTCAAAATCATAATTTGACTCGACAAATTCACATGTATTCGATGGACCAAAATTTAGTTTTTTGATGTTGAAATTCATTTGCAATTCAAATTCGGGTTCTTCATTTGCCATAGAAAACGAGGAAAAATGAACCGAAATAATTTATTTAATTGAAAAAAAACTTGAAACTTGTAAAAATGACAAAACAAAACAACAAAAATGTCAAATAATAAAATTTTATTATTGTTATTATTATCATTGTCATTATTATTTCTTGTATTCAAACATTACTGGGCGTATTTGCTTTATTTTTTTTCCATTTTTTCAATTTTAGTTTTAATTTTCACTGATCTATCTATCTGTCTATCTCTATCGAGCCATTGTTGAATGTGTTGATAATTAAACGTTTTTCCATTTTCGCTTTTGGTGAATGGAGTGTCCATTCTCGATTTTATCTCTTCATTCTACCATCATTATTGTTATTGTTATCATAATTATCATCATTCAAAATGTTCATTCAGGTTTGTCCGTATTTGTGTTTGTTTGTTCCATGATTTTTATACTTTTTTTTAATATTTTCTATGAAATACAACAATATCTCTGTCATAATAATATTTACTTTTATTATTAATAAAAGTTTTATTATTAATAATTTCAACATTTCCAAAAAAATTATGAAGCCTTCAAAAAATGAAAGTTTTCACTTTTCATTTTTTTCAGTTTTGAAAAATAATGAATAATTTCAAACTGACCCAAATAATAGTGATAGTTTTACTCAAAATGAATGCAAATTTGTTTTTAGCCAAATTTAAATTTGAATTTAATTTTCAATTTCTACTTTTGAATAATTCAATTTACACCATTTGTTTCATATGTCAAATTCTATTTTCATTCCAATGTTTATTCCTGAAATCAATTATTTCCGCATTGAATTTTGAGTATTCTGAGCACTATTCATTTGATGGGTCATGTTTTTCTCAATGACAAATGGGCATGCCATTAGGTTAATGTTGATTTTTATCCAAAATAAAAAACCTTTTAAAGGTTTTACTTTTTGAATTTTAGAAAACCTTCAAATATTTGATTCAATCTTCAATGATTCAATATTGTTTTATATTATTATTTGGCTTACTTTTTCGAAATATTCTATTTTCGATTATTCACAAATGATCCACATTTCAAATAAGATCGATCGAAACATATATTTGCTTCGATATATGGTGTAAAGAAATGTCAATTAGTGTCAAGTAGAAGAACACAAGTTTGCATGTTTTCTTCTGAATTTCGATTACTTTTCGATGGATTGATGCTTGAATCAAACGTGAACATCGAGCATAAACTTTAACATACATATAAACACATCAAACGTTCACGAATGTTGAAATTTAATTTCAATAATGAAAACCACAAGCTCACAACAACAATTACGATTACGATGAAGAATTTGATTTTATTGAATAAGGAATATATATTTGTCACGCCAATTAAATTAATATATTTGAATCAATTGTTGTTAATTTAATATATTTTATGATTATATATAGAATGTTAAATTGTATAATAAAATTCTAACGTTGACATATTCATTCATTCACAAATTCTTAAATGTCATTCGTTTTTTAAAAAAAGTTTATTCTCGATAATTTGTTTTCGTGTTTGATAGATTTTGAAGATATTCGACGAATCTCAATTGTAATCGATTTAAAATTGGAAAATTTCGATTAAATTCCACAATTCAACAACGGTGACGACAATTTTCAATTTTCAATCCAATTTTATTTATTGAATTGTGATCACTTTCATTTCAATTTTTATCTATTCAATGAAATGAAAGTATTAAATTAATGAGAAATACAAGAAAAACTTATTTCTAAAATTCATTGTAAAAGTTATTCAATGCTTTTCAAATTTAATTTTGATGAAATTTAATATAAATTACCAATAAAAACGTTTAGTTTTCTCCCATTTTTGTCAATAAAAATTTTCATAATAATAATGATGATAATAATAATGGATATTTGATATCAAATTATATTTTCGTTGAATTTCGGTGAAATTTTTTTTTATTTAAAAATTAATTTAAAGAAATAAGAAAGGAAAAATAATGAAAGGAAATCATTTCTTTGAAATATTTCATTTTCCAATTCATTTCTTGAATTCATGAATTCTTCAATTCTCAAAGCATTCATATGCATTTTATCAAATTTCAAACATTTTTTTTCGAGCATATTTCCCCTTTTTTTTGTATTTTTGATGACGTTTCCGAAATAAGAAAACGTTTTCATTCATTCATTTTGATGATCAATTTTCCTTTGCCGATGATTCCGCAATTTATTTTCATTTTTTCTTCAATAATTTCATTTAGGCGAAATAATGTGATAATTTTTCACTTATTTTTCTTACTGCCATCAAGCCCTTTTTTTTGCCCCTTATGCACAATAATAAAAGTGTTTACACAGTTAAAAATATCGATTTCAAAAGATGTGAAAGGTGAATTGATGTGTGTGTGTGTGTATCTATTGAATAAATGAAACGCGAAAAATGGCATATTTTATGATTTTATTTCTCCCATTTTTCTCATTTCTTATTTTTTGTATTCTCAAATAGTTAATGTTATTCTGTTCATTGAATAACATGCCATTGAATATGTGTGAGAAAAAAATGAATAAATTCAAAAAATGAAGACAAATCATACGGAGCAGTTCTCGTTAAAATTTTCACAAAGATATATGTGAGAAATGGTGATAAGCATCTCAAACAAAAAGGAGCGTATTCATTCAAATCAAATGTTGGCTTCACTGCATTGCATTTATTTTAGTTTATTTTGATTTTTCTATTATTTTGACAGAATTCATTTCAAAAAAAAATATTGAATAATGAATTCATGTTTATTTTTTTTTGTTTTTTGCTTTGTGTGCTTGTCGTTTGTTTGTCAAAGTATTTTTGAAGTGAAAAATTGAACCTTTCGTAAAGCGTTCGATGCTGTGTTTTTCCCAAGAAATTTTTATTCTTTTTTATTTATCAAAGAAAAATAATAATAATAATAATTCAATGTTTGATTGATAAAATTTTTTTGATTCATTTTCATTCGTAAATATCGAAAAATAGGAAAAATGTTTATTCAAGCAAATATTTCCCCTATTTTCTTCCCTTTTTTTATTTCCACACAATTTCATTCGTGTTTGTTTGGTTATATTTGTTTGAATGTGTAAATTTCCATTTTGCCTTTGATTTCAATGAAGCTAATTCAATGTTTTCTTCTCTTTTCCTATCCCCAATTTGACAAAACTATAGATTTTTTTTTCATCATCGACAGCAACACCGACAAGAATAATCATTAAATGTTGATGATCATCACTGTGAATGTTATTTTTTATTTGAATTACACATATAGAGAATAAGAAATAAGAAACAAAAATAATAATTTTTTTCTTCGATAACAATTTATCATCATTATTATTATCATCGATAATAACGACATTCATTGTCAAATCTAATAATTTAGACCAAAATCTATATCATTAAATTTAATAATATTTGGTTTGCCATTTTTTTTTTGATAATATCATTATCACTATTGGATAGAATTTTCTTAATCATATTATAATAGAATAAAATATTTCATTTTTCTATAAATAAATCGTAAAAAATAGCAATAATAATAATAGTGAACGAGTAAAATAACAAGTGAATAATAGTTTGTGATAAAATGCTTGAACCATCATCATCGGAAGATGAAAATGAAAATGTAACGATCGCTGAAGTGGAAAATGATACATCTAGTGCAATATCAGCAATATCATCATTACGATCGGATGGTGGTTTAGGCAGCAGCAGTTCGACTGGTATTAATATATCGGCGCGTCAATTGACGCCCAGTATAAATATTAATAATCACCAACAACAACAACAATTACAACAACAAAATCAATTGTGCACAACAAATTATGGCACTAATAATCGTAGTATATCGCCTTGTATAGAATCCAATGCTCAAAAAGATACGAATTATTATTCACCAGCTCAACAGCAGCAGCAGCAACAGCACCAATTATCAGCTAATGAAAAATTATTATTACCAGTCCGAGCTTCGCTTGCACAGTTGCGAGCAACTAGTCCAAATCCTCCTGAGAGACTTATTGATTCACCAAATAATGAGCTTGATTCATTCGAAAATGATGAAGAACGAGCTGAACGTGAAGAGGCTGAACGAAAAACAAAATTGCAATTATACGTTTTTGTTTTACGTTGTATTGCATATCCATTCAATGCTAAACAGCCTGAGCTAAATAAAAGAGAATTGAAAATAACATTATCGCAGTCTGAACAAATAATTAATCGTTTTCAATCGTTTTTGAATGGAGAATTAAATATTACCACTGATGATACATTCACACAAGCAATACAGAATTATTTTGATGCATTTTTACGTAGTAATCGTTTACACATGTTAGTCGTTAGTGGTGCCTGTTCAGCACAAGATTTTCGTGAAGTATTTCGACGTAATATTGAAAAACGTGTCCGCAGTTTGCCTGAATCAGAAGGAATGACTAAAGAATCGATCATTAGTCAGTGGTTAACAAAATTTGATCAAATATTTCGTGGTGTTGTCGATAATTGTGGTAATAACCCGGATGGAACCGGTGATTCATTATCATCAAATAATAATTATAAACAAAATGTATGTAAAAATATGAATATAACAGCCAAAGGACGATCAATGAATCTGAGTTCAGAAATGATATTAAGTAAAGAACAATTATATGATATGTTTCAAAATATATTGAAAATAAAAAAATTTGAACATCAACTTTTATATAATGCATTACAAGTAAGTATATTATTATTTATTATTAATAAATAATCAATTATTATCATTATTTACATTATTATTTACAAAAAAAATTATTCCATAATCAACCAAATTATTCCACAATCATAATTGATTTTCATTTTATATTTATTAAAACTTTTCTACGTATTTGAACACACACACACACACACACACACACATAACATAGACTACACTACTTGACACAATTTAGTCATTTTTTCTTCTTTTTTTTTCTGAAAAACTTTCATTATTATTATTATTATTATTATCATCCACATTTTTTCCCTGATATCTTCAAGTTATTCAAAGCAATTTGAATCCAATTTATTTATATAAAGAAAAAAATAATCTCTTCCTATGTCTCTCTTCGAATATATTGGATCGATAATGTTTTTTTTTTTGAATGAAAACAAATTAGTCGATTTTTGGAGCAAAGAAACAAACAAACAACACAACAATATAACCAAAAAGACAAAAATAAAAATTTATCGAAAATCAATTTTTTGGATATTGTCATTGTTTGTGTGTTTGTGTGTAAGTGTGCAATAGTTGCAATTTGTATCAAAGAAATTTTCCGAATGAAAATAAACAAAATGCTTTGAATTGAAAAGTAAAAATATAAGCAGAATAAAACTAACGAATAAATGAACAACGATCAAACCAAAAAAAAAAAAAAAAAAAAAAAAAAAAGAAAATGACAAAGTTATTGAATAATGAAAACGATCAAAACAAAAAAAATGAGCAGCAAATCGTAAAGCGAAATCGTATGATTGTTGCTTTTAAAAATCTTCATAATCCCTGAATTTGTTTTTATTTATTTTTGAATAAATAAATAAATAAATTTTTAAATAAATAAAAATTTAAAGATCAAAGTTTTTTCATTTTTAAATTTGTTTTTTTTTGCTGAATTCTCGTATTTATTTATTTGAAATTTAAATAAATAAATACCAAAAGTGATTTACAAAGATTTGTGTATTTTGAGGAAGATCTTGAAGATCTCAGAGATATGAAAGATTTTGAAGATTTCAGTGATTTTTCAAAACGAAATTTGATTAATTTTTTTCTATTTTTGAATATTCAATAAACATGCAACGTGAATATTACCATGGGATTCTTCTTCAATTCTTTTCATTTTGATCAAATTTTCATTTCATTTCAATAGGAAAAGGTTTTTCTCTAATATCTATTTGCTCTCTAATTCTATTTTCTTTAATAATCACTGAAATGAATAGATTAATCTATCAAAAATTGAAAAGTAGAGATTAATTTTTGTCCAGGTTGCTGCCATCATTTAGGTTGTTGTTTATCAGTTTATGAAAATTGTTTATTTCATTTCTTTCATTTTTTTTCGTTTCGAAATGAAAATCTTTACTTTTGAAATGAGAATAATGATAAAGAATGAAAATTTATTAATTTTTAATCCATTTAGTAATCATCATTGAAATCGACAATATTTCACTTGAAACAACAAGAAAAAAACAAACAAACAAAACACCTTTTGAAAACGAAATGTTTTTTCAACCAAAATGTACAATATTCAATACAATACGAATTACAATTTATGATCTTTTCATTTTTATTTTTTTCAACTGAATTAATTCAATTTAATATCATTGATAGACAATGATTTAATAATAATATTTAAAAAAATGTTTCGATGATAATTTGATTATTATTATTTTTCTTATTTTGAAAATAAACAAAAATAAATAAATTTTAGCTTGATTCAGCCGATGAACAAACTGCAGCCATTCGTCGTGAATTAGATGGCCGTATACAAAAATGTGCAGAAATGGAAAGAGTAAGTTTGACAATTTTAGTAACAAAAAAATAAACTCAATGAATGTGACAAAATTTCATTAAAATATCACCGAAAAAAAAAAATTTTTCTTATTCTCTCTCCTTTTCTTAGAATCGTAAATTATTACCAAAATTTGTATTGAAAGAAATGGAAAGCCTTTATACTGATGAAGTACATTCATCAATTAATCAATTGATGGCCAATTTAGAAAGTTTACCAATTTCTAAAAGTAGTACCGATAGTCGTTATGGTTTACAAAAATTAAAACGTTATAATAATAAGTAAGTATTTATTATTGATTATGTTTTTTTTTCAAAGAAAAAAGTGTTTGTTTACAGAAACATCTTCTAAAAATAACATGAAATAACGGAGATATTTATAAAAAAAACACATTTCAATTTGAAATTTGAACATTTAATTCCGAATGTATAGGAAACAGAATACCAATCTACCAATCAATCAATTGGTGTTAGTGAATGAGTAAATAAATAAAAAAAAATGAAAAAAATATATATTTTCCAATCACAAAAACACCCTAAAGCTAAATATTTGAAGAGAAAAATGTTGACAATCAAAAAACACATTGACAATAAAATACAACAAAATAATCATAAGCAATTGTGAACATTTTTTGTCAACATTGCTGAAAAAAATGAATGTTGACAAATTTTGTTAAGGGTGTGTCTGATCGTTACAAAGAAAAAAAAAAATATATTGAAATATTGAATCCTTTGAAATTGATACAATCGAAAAAATGGACAAAAATCCATCTCATAATTTCATTTTAAATTCGTTTTATCATATCAAATCATTATATAATGATATTCACTGATAAGAATTACCTGAATCAATTTTTTTTCATACGATTCTGTGATTGAAAAAAAAAATAAATGAATAAAATAATATGATTCTCTGATGTACAAAAAATACATAAACCAAAAATACATGATCATTATTAACATAATATGAAATTATTCAATTGTTAATAATTCAATGATAATTGAAAATCAGTGAGATAAAAAAAAGCAAACCAAAAATACCACCAAAAAACAAATACAAATCAAATGATTGATTATAATAATAATGAAAATAATTCAAATGATGAAAATTCAATTCAAATGCTTGCTATATATTGCTTCATATTGAAAATGTGTTGAACATTTCCGCAAAATAACGAAGAAAATGTTCTAGAAACATGTGTTTTTAACAAGATTTACATGAAAGAAAAAATGTTGTTGTTGATGATGATGAAAATACTTTGAAATTGATCCAAAGACAAACGAATACCGCCCGGGTATTCGGTGAGGACATTTATTTGAAGAAACTTTTCAGGATTTTGTTTATTTTTCATATTTTTTTTCAAATGGAAATTCATTTTCAAGAAAATATTGAATATTTTTAAATTCATATTTTGAAAAAAAATTCATTTTTTTCAATTTTTTCTTCCAATTTTTTTTATTCCATTTAATTTTTTTGAACAAAAAAAACCAAACCAAAAATTTTAAAAGTCGCCGCCGGTCATCCGTTCTAAGGCATGTAAATAAAAATTTGTTCCATTTCCATTTTCATTTTCATTTTCATTTTTTATTATTATTAATTTCAATTTGTTTTGCTTGAAAAAGTTTGTTTCACATCATTCAATATTTATATGATAAGAATTTTTTGTCATTTTTCAATTTTAAATAATAAAAAAAGTACTCACCGATATATTTGTCATCATATAATAATTTGCAATTTTCAATTCTGATTGCATGAATTTGTGTTTAAATGTGTGTATGCGGATATGCGTTGAAATTGTGCGTTGGTTGAAATTTTACCAAGAAAAATTGAAATTGAATGAGAATCCATTTGCATGACAAAATTTTGATTTCAATGAAGAAAAAAAAAATTTGAATTAATTTCATTTTTGAAATGAAAAATAATCAATTTTCATTCGTTTGTGCACATTTCCAAAATTTCCATCCATTTTCAAATAGAATAATTCAAATAGAAGAATTTGAAATTTCTTCAAAACCTACAAAATTATTCCATTTATTGATTTTTGTGTTTCATTTTATATTTCCCATATTTTTCTATTCGTTTCAATATATTCCAATTCATAGGAAACCGATTTCTATTTGCAATTAGTGCATTAGAACCAAATAAATTTTGTGTATTTATTTATTTATTTGTAAATTTTCACTGATTACCAAAATGTCATCTATTCCTATTCATATCATATACAATATTAATGCTATTAATATGCAAAAAAAAAAATTAATCACGTATTTAGAAATGATTTAATGATATAAAATATCGCACACGAAACCAAAAATGAATGAATGAATAAACACAACCATTTTTTTGTCAATGAAAACGGAGAAAAGAACTACTCACATAATAATCTTTGATATCAATAATAAAATCACTAAACGAAATATTTGTCAAATTTTAATTCATTGATATATATCTAAATGTTTCAAGCAAGTATACCCACATGCAAACACACCCATAAAACACACGTGAAATTAATTCAATGTAACTATGTAACAATGTAAATAAGTAGTTTCTTGATTAATGTAATCGTATTAATAACGAAAATAATCAATAGAATAGCATCTTGTGCATTAATCCTTAGATTATAGATATGAAAATAAATTTCAATTTTTTTTTTGTGTTTGAAAAAAATGATTTAGCTGAATAATATGTAGATGAATTTTCACAATCAAATTTTTAACAAATTTTCAATTGATTTTCTTTTTTTTATTCATTAATATTTTAATTGTAAAACTACATAGATTAATTTATATTTTACGATTTTGATTCTTCTTTCTCTATTTTTCTTTTTCTATCATTCAAAAATGATCCATAATTTTCCAAATTTTTCCAATTTTCAAATAATAAAATATAAATGAAAATGCTTTTTGTTTTAAATTTGAAAATTTTTTGGTCTAAAATACGTTCATCATTATTTAGAAGTCAAGCATCGTTAGCCAAAGAAGGCTTAGTTGAATTAGAAACAGAAACATCAACATTATCGAAAAGTGATGTTATATTATCATTCATTATTGAAGGTATCCTATAAGATTCATATGTTTTAGATCAAAATTGATTCAAAATAATACTGTATTTTTTTCAATGATGATCATAGTTGTTGTTATGGAAGTTCGTGGTCTAAAATCATTACCACCAAATCGTATCGTTTATTGTACAATGGAAGTAGAAGGAAGTGGTGAAAAATTACAAACTGGCCATGTTGAAGCATCAAAATCATTGTAAGTTTTTCAATATTTTCACCAATAAATGTATTTTATATTTTATTTTTAAACACAAATTTATTCTTTAAAAAAATCAATTGAAATAATCAAGATGGGCAACACAAGGTGATTTTACAACAACATATCCATTGCCTGCAATTAAAGTAAAATTATATGCCGAAAGTCCCGGTATATTAAGTTTAGATGATAAAGAATTAGGAAAAGTTATCATAAAACCAACGCCTTTATCACCTAAAACACCTGAATGGTATAAAATGATTGTACCTAAAAATGCAGCCGATCAAGATTTATCGATCAAAATAATAATACGTATGGATAAACCACAAAATATGAAACATTGTGGTCTATTGTTTGCACAAGGAAAACAATTATGGAAAAAATGGAAAAAACGTTATTTTATATTGGTACAAGTATCACAATATACATTTGCAATGTGTAGTTATCGTGAAAAAAAATCTGAACCAACTGAAATGTTACAATTAGATGGTTATTCGGTCGATTATATCGAACCGATTCCAGGTAAATATTATTTTTTTTACTTTATTTTAAATTCAAATCATTATCGATACTCAATAGTATTGAGTAGTAGTGTTTCAATCAATTCAATAATAGCTTTTCAATTCAAATATCATTATGATCATTATCGTTATCACATCGTTTTCATTTTATTCTTCATTTTTTTTACGTATCAAATGTGAATTTAATGTCCTATTTTTCTTCTTTCACTTTTTATGAAGTTTCTCAAGATGAAAATTATTCTGGAAAAAAAAATTTTCGCTTTTTTTCCATTAAAAACAATGCTCACGATGATCTTCTGAAATGATCATCATCATCATCATCACTGATCATTTGATGATCATTTCAAAGAAATGATAATAAAGAAATTTCTATGTTTGTCACAATATTCCTATATTGAATAAGATTACTCGTTGAAAAACAAACGAATAAAAATGACTCTTAATAAAATGACTTCAAATTTTCCTTAAAACAATGATGATGATGATGATGATTCAAATAATTTACCATTTATTTGACGCCCATCATTGAATTTCAAATGGAAAATTGGATGTAAAAATCATAAAAATAGAAATATTTAGTTAAGTACAAAAAAAATGATGAACACAAATAGGAAAGTAAATGGAAAAATTGACCATCTCTCTAAATGTTTGTGTCGTTCTTGATCATAAAAAGACTTGACATAAAATTGGATGATAATAACTCAAAATAAATTAAATAAACAATCATAATTTAATTAAATTGAATCTATTGATGTCATTTAAGTTAAGAGGAAATTATTATCTGATTAATTGATTCAATTGTATTCGTCACATTTTGATTACTATTAGTCATAATTCATTTATTTATTCATTTGCTAAGACATGTTAATTTGATTATTTCATTTCTTCATTACATTTGTCGTATTTTGATTATTTTACGATTAATTTTTGATATTAAGAAATTGTCAGTCTAATCATTATTATGATTATAATTTTATTCATTAATTTAATGGTAAAATTGTCGATCATTTCCGCTAGTAAATGAATCTTGAATTTTATTATTCAATCTTGTAGCGAATAGCGGTTTCAATTGCTCCGTTTTCTTGCCGTTATTAGGTGAAACACAAGGTTCCCTAGGTATAGCATCGATAGATTTGATTTTTTTTTTTCGTAGAAATACATGGGCAATTTTTTGTGTAAACAACACTATTGAATCCAGAATACAAATATTTGACATTTGAACAAATGAATGTTGAAGAAATGATTTTCATCGAAATATAAGTACACTTACAGCTAGCTAAATTGAAATGATAAATGTCAAT
Organism: Psoroptes ovis; assembly: GCA_002943765.1. Lineage (NCBI taxonomy): Eukaryota > Metazoa > Arthropoda > Arachnida > Sarcoptiformes > Psoroptidae > Psoroptes > Psoroptes ovis. The sequence continues at coordinate 492,178 of PQWQ01000011.1, read as the reverse complement.
AGTTTGTGATCGAACAAGATGCAAGAGATTCAAAAGATTCATAATGAAAATCAAAGATAATCAAAGATTCAAGCAAAAATTAATGAATTTATAACGAAGAAATATAAAATTAGCATATAAATTTATATTACAATCATTTCCATACAAAAATTAATTGAATGAATAAAATAATCTGAATAATATAACTTAATATCTTAAAGCCTTTTTTTCAAGAGTTCTATCATTAATTTCTTTGAAAGCAAATTTGAATTGTTTTCTATTTTGTTTTTTTTTTTTTGCTTTGCTTCGAATAATCTTTGAATTAATTTAGAGCTTCAAGAAGGTAAATATTTCTTCAATGCCGTCAAAGAAGGTGATAGTATCGTATTTGCTTGTGATGATGAAAATGAATGTGCATTATGGGTGATGGCAATGTATAGAGCTACTGGTCAAGCGCATAAACCAACACCATTGATGCCAACTACTTCACATAAAAATTCAGCTATTTCAAGGCTTCAAGGAGGTAAGATTTGAAAATTTTTTCTTATTTCTTTCAATATCAATATATATTGATATTCAAAAAGAATAATTATCATTATTCATTCATCCGATTAAATAATCTATTGATTCAAAATTAAATACTTAAAAAAAATCTTTTATATTAAATTGTGTCATTATGTTACTAAAAATAGACGCTGATCGTGCTCGTAAACATGGAATGGATGAATTTATACAAAGTGATCCATGTAAATTTAATCATCATCAATTGTTTAGTTTATTACAACGTGAAACGTTAACATATAGACTGAATGATCAATATTGTTCAATGGGTTGGTTTTCACCTGGTCAAGTGTTTGTATTAGATGAATATGGTGCACGTTATGGTGTTCGTAGCTGTTTTCGCCATTTATCATATCTAAATGATCTTCTGGATTTTGCTGAAAAAGGCATTCTCATTGATCCAACATTGATACATTTTAGTTTTGCATTTTGTTCATCGCATGTTCATGGTAATATGTAAGTATTTAATTCCTTTTTTTCATGTCATTTAAAATTTTCAAGTTAATCTCCATTCATTTAATTTTATTTTCTGAAATTATTTTTTTTTTTTTTTTTTTTTTTTTTTTTTGGTACTTAAAATAGAAGTGCACCTCCAATGGGACAAGTTGCCTATGACATTAGGTATTACTAGGCTTATTACCATTAGATATAATGATGATTTTTCATTCATTTGATTTCATGCTCTAGACCTGGAGGTATATTCACCGTAACGATTGAAGAAAAAGATCTCTATATGATCATCAAAGACAGGCTTAAAAATTTACTCGAATATCAAATAACAAATTTTCGGTAAAGTATTTCCTTTTGCCATTTTGTATAATGCAATGTAATTAAAATACTAAAGATGCTATATGCTTATTAATAGGACAAAATATTATTATATAATGAGAAATTCACATTCATTATTCATTAAATAATAATCTCTTTATTGTTTTATTTTATTTTTTTATTTCATCTATTCATTCAGATATTGTTTTCCATTTGGTCGTCCAGAAGGATCATTGAAAGCAACATTATCATTGTTAGAGCGTGTATTAATGAAAGATAACTTGACGCCAGCACCACAAGAAGAGGTACGTGCTATTATCAAAAAGTGCCTTGAAAGTGCTGCTTATGTGAATTACAGCAAAATATCGAGATCAGCTCGCATTGAAGGTAACTAATAGATATAATTATCCTCAATCATAATAAGAATTAACGTCAATCCATTTAATCTCTCATTTATTTTTAAATATTTCTTTTGTTTTTGACTATGATTTTGTTTGATATCATGAATGAATGATCATAATACAATGTTTTCCCTTGAAAAAAAAATCTTTTGTGCAATTATTGAATCATGCTCAGAAATAGCTCAGGATCCGGAATTAGATTGCTCAACAAAATTACAACGTTTAACACATTTGGCCGAAATGTGTGTGGATTTGATACAAGAGAATAATGAACATTATTCAGAGGTGAATATTCTCTTTTTTTTTCTAGAAATAATTCATTATGTTATTTATGATAAAACTTTATGAAAACTTTAAATTATCTTTTATACGAAAACAACAAAAACTTTAAATTTCTTGGGATTTTGAAAGAGATTTAGATTGCATTAATAAACAATATATAAATTTAATTTTCAAAGATAATAAACTTTTTTCTCGTTAAATATAATCAAAAAAATTTTTTCTATGCATTAGGCTTTTGCATGGTTTTCTGAATTACTCGTAGAACATTGTGAAACATTTTGGACATTGTTTGCTGTCGATATGGATACAATATTATCACTACAACCGCCAGATACATGGGAAAGTTTTCCATTATTTCAAGTTTTAAATAATTATTTACGATTTGATGGTGTGTAACGATATTCTTAGCTGAATTTTCAAATTATTATGAATGAAATTTGATGATAATTTTGAATTTTTTTTTTAATTTTAGAAAATTTATATGGTGGTAGATTTCATAATCATTTACGTGATACATTTGCACCACAAGTAATTAGATATGTTGATCTCATGGAAAATACAATCGGTCAAGCATTGATAAAAGGCTATGAAAAAGAAAAATGGGATCTTAAAGGGTAATTTAATAATTAGATTTTACATCTTGAATGGGATCTAATTTTTTTTTCCAAATATTTTGACATCATGTTTCGATATCGAATTTCGATTACATTCGTTATTCTTGTGATAATAATAATAAAATTAATAACAAACACAGACCAGCTGGTTGTGCAACATCAGTCGAATTATTTTGGAAATTAAATACATTACAAAATTTTATACATGATCTTTATTGGCCAGATGAGGTGTTTGCAAACCATTTGGAACAACGTTTGAAATTAATGGCTTGTGATATGATTGAAACATCCATTAATCAAACTATGCAATCATTTCAACAATGGGAACGTAAAGGAAATCGTTGGACAACAAGTACTGATTACATAATACCAACCGAAATGTGTACAATGATCAATGTAGTTTTAGAATCAAGAAATCAATCTCTTAAATTATGTACATTCAATGGACATGATACGGTACTATTTTCACTATCGATTAATTAAATTTAGATACTAATTTTCTTTCATGAAAAAAAAAAAAAAATAGAATCAATACCATGCAAAAATTGACCATTTAGTGGATAATACAATGAATTTGATGCAAAGTTGTCTGATTAATAAGGTATTTCTGATCATTTAGTGTATTATAATGTTTATAATTTTTTTCATGTAGTTGATTGGAGTATTAGAAAATTGTATCAGTAAATTATCACGTTATGATGAAGGCAGCATTTTAGCACCAATCCTTTCGTTAACGGTAATTTATCAGAATTTTTCCAATGATTATCATTATAAATAATTAATAAATTTTATTAATAGTACAATAAAGGTGTATCGAGCACAGGTAAAGATGTTGGAAAATCTTATATTAATTTCATAAGAAATTCAGCTGAACAATTGCGGCAAAAAATTTGTGATGAATTATGGGTTCTTAGTTTTTTTGAGGTAAAACTTTTTTCAATTTAATCTCATATCAATCAATTTTTCTTCTTTTAAATTCCATTACTATTTTCATAGCTATGGTATTCGGCTCAAATAGAAACGATTAATAATTGGCTTCTTGAACGTATCGATAGCAGTTTGCATATATTTCAATTATGTGCCATTTCGCATATAGTTAGAGTAAGTTTTTGCATGAGATCATAATAAACATGATTCATCCATTAATTAATACATACGATTCCATTATTTACATTCATATCGAATATTTAAATTGATTTATAATGTTTTTTTTTTCGTTTGTTTGTTCGTTTGTTATTTGGTGTTAATTAATTATTATTGAAAATACAAACACATAGAAAATGTATAGCGATTTTGAATTGCAGGGTATCGAAGAGGAGAAATTGAATAATCATACATATAAAACAGTTATGCAAAGAATTTTAATGGAAGAAGCCACTGCGTCCGTATCGACCAATGATTTGAATCGAGAAAATGAAGATGCTGAGTATGTGGATATTATTTTGATTTTAAAATATGATTCAGTTTCATTCAATTAATAAATTTTTCATTTTTTTTTCTCAAATCAATAAGCGATAGTAGCAGTAATCACAATGAATTGATTGGTGGTGGTAATCGTTCAAGAAAAACATCAACATCAATATTAAGTGGTTCATCATCATCAAGTTCATCATTGATGATTAATCCAGATAATTATGTTAGCCGACTACAAAATGCAACTACAAATGTAATGGGTAAAATATCTGGTCTAGGAAGAAATGTTTCAGGCATAAGTGGTATGGCCGGTGGTATTGCTAATAAATTTTTAAATAATCTTTAAAATTGAGCTATGATGCAAAGCATATCGGATAATTATACTAAAACAAAACTATGCTTATTAGTAAATAATAATTATAATGATGAAATCATTATTAAAAAAAAATTTAATATTTATAAATTGTTATCTTTGAATTATAATTTCATTTATATAATTATATTTGTTGTTATATATCATTGACTAATTCATACATTCATTCATTCATTCATTCATGAATACATAAATGATTTATAACATATATTTTCATTATTATTATTAAGTGCACCTTATACACCATATAATTATTATTATTATTATTTATATAAATATATTAAACAAATACAAATACAAAAAATTATTAATATAAAATAATGATGATCCAGGCACTGATAATTCATTATTCATCATCATCAACATCATAATCATCATCATCATTATGTCAAACCATTTATTATTTATTAAATTCATAAATTTATCCATTGTTTTTACTTTGATTTGTTTATTTATTTATTTATTTATCTATTCATTTATATATTTTCCAATATATTTTATTTGCATATTGATCACATCAATTTCAAAAAAAAATTGATTATAATTAATTAATAAATGAAATACAAAGAAAATATTTTATTTCAAAATTATTTTTAATTTCATTTTTGGCATTTAAAAAATTATGTTTATACGCTGCAAAATTGTTGATAGAAGACCTGTCGTGTATAAACTTGGTACGCATATGAATCTAACTCGGCACAATACGAAGCTTCGAAAAATCAATATTGATCATTCAGTTTGTCATGTTTCAATATTGTTTTGTTTTTTTTTGAATTATAATTTTATCAAATTAATATTATCAATAACCGGCATTCATTTGTATAAATAAAAGAAATATCAGAAAATAGACAAATAAATGGCAATCATGATTGCCAACCAACAACCACCACCACCACAACAACAACAATCTCAATTAATATCAATGGCTCAAATTAATCAAGCGAATGGCCAACAACAAATGCCAACACCAATGATTTCGATTGGTGATTTATTAGAATTGGCCATCAAGAAAACATATCGTGAATTATCATTGCTAGCCGAATTGTTGCCTAGAAAGACAGACATGGAACGTAAAATTGAAATAATGTTATTTGCAAATCGTAGCCGTCAGTTGTTTGTACGTTTATTAGCATTAGTTAAATGGGCCGGTAGTGCGTCTAAAGTTGAAAAATGTTCGCAAATTGTGTCTTTTTTAGATAAACAATCAATGCTATTAACTGAAACAGCTGACATATTGGCACGATTATCACGTGAAATATTGGTTACAGCACGTTTGCCTGCATTTCAATTATTAGCAGCTGTTGAAGTGCTGACACTTGGAACATATTCACGATTGCCTAATATTATTCGAGATCGTTTAGTGCCACCAGATCCTATTCCGAATGCTGAAAAACGAGCAGCACTTTTGCAATTGAATCATATAATTCAACAAAGATTAGTATTATCTGAATTGCCATTACAAATGAGAAACATCAAAATAGAATTCGGTCGTGTTACATTCACAGTGACCAATGAATTCAGTTTAACATTGACATTATTAAGTGATGATGCTAATACTCCATGGAGAGTATTGAATATTGAAATATTGATTGAAGATAAAGAAATAAATGACATCAAAGATTTAGTACAAATACATCAGCTCAATTTTATTCGTGGCATGGTACAAAATAGATTGAACGATAATATAAAGCCATTAGTCGAAGCATACAATATCTTGCATACATTTTGCTTAGGCCTTCAATTACAAGTGTTGGCGTTCCAATCTGATTCTGTCTACAAACGTTTAAAAGAATTCATTCATATAGATGAATATGTTTATGCCAAACACTTAGTTCTTTCATATTGGAAAGATCAAGATCATAAAGACAAATCTTCATACAAATTAATCATTAAAATTGATTCAAATGAGCCAACCAAGTCACTGCAAATACAACATGTGCCAGAATTCATTGATTCACAAACATTTCTGAGATCAATTCAAGCCAATATACTTTCGATTGAAAAAATCTTATTATTCACCACACATGAAAGATCTAAACTCAAACTGTTAGATTTGAAGAAATTGATCGAAGAAAAACATCGTTCACTGCTATGTGAATTGAATGAACTTCCAGCTGTTCTACATATTTCATTTATTCAGCCTTGTATGCCTTCAGAACAATTACTTGTATCGGTAGATATGCTAACTGGACAATTTCTAGTTCATATACCACAGTATGAAGATTGTCCTTTGATTCCTGATATTGAATCACATCTTAATAAAAGTATTGACCGCTCATTTTCTATGATTGATAAATTAAAAATGTGGATTACGAGAGAACGTTGTAAGAAAACAGTTGAAGCATTACCTGTTCGCATTATGGATTCATTACCGTTTCCAGCCAATTATAATCATGATATTCTTAACGTACCAGGTAACAAGATATATTTTATATTCACAAGACATCAAGATAAATGTTTGATGGTCATATTCGATAATCATCAAAATAATAATAATATTTGGATGGATTATTATTTACTTCAATTGAATTATATTTCCATTACCGATCAACAACCGAAAACTCAATCACAATCAAACACTGTTGATCAATTCGATCAACAAGAATGCCCTAAACATTTTATTGAAATCACTAAAGTCATGCCATTAGACTCTTCGAGTATATTACAAAATTATTATTATGGCAATAGCAGTTATAATCAAAGTGATAATGATTTATTAGATACTGCATCAAAACGAAAATTAAATAATGATGTAAATATGGCCCTTATAAAAAGAAAAAAATTACCTGGTTATTATATAACCGAATTAGCACATATTGTTAGCTTCTGTGAAGAAAAACTTTCTTATGCATGTTTGTCACAAGAACTATACAAAAGAAATATCAGTCATCAAGTTGTGCCAGATTCGAATGGTTTCACACATTACATCGATATTATCAAATTTCCACCTTGTCAATGGTGTCCTCGCGAATTAAATGATAAAATATTATCAAACACGTTAAGTTGTACTATACGTTTTCATGGGAAAAGTTCTCGATTTTGGAATGTATTGATAACATTTGCAACGCCGCCATTACAAAATATACCGGTGAAAGAAAATTGTTTGAAGAAAATAGTTAATAATTCATATGATTATACAACATTATCACAGTCTGTAATTGTAAAAATAGTGGATGAATTATTGAATGATTGGAAAGCTATTGCAAGATTATATGATGTTGTAGAAAAATTTTCACGAAGTGTTCAATATTATTCATCATTTGTAAATTTATCATCAATCGAAATCAAATCATTTAGTTATAAGAAAATTTGTATCGGTTATGGGCCAAATAAATCATTTTTTGTAAGTTTATTCAATTCAATGTTTGATCATTTTGATTCATTTTTTTTTCATTCAAAAACATTTTTTTAGGTTTCTATCTATTATAAATTTTCAGAAAAACGTTTTCAATTATCGTTCGGTGTATTACAGCAAGCATTATCGAATACGAATCCTCATATAATAATATCAACACAATTGCAGCATGAATTTAATCAACATTTATCTATCATACAATTAATTCATGTACTTAATTATACATTAAATCCTTTATTGACAATACAAAATCTTAAATCTATTCCGTTGCTTGGAATCGTCAGTTCGGTATGCTAATTTTTGCTTTTTTTCCTAGTTCATTTTTCAATTTTCATGTGTTGATTTCCCATTTATCAGAGACCGAATTGGCCATTATTATCATTCTGCGTTCTTGCCGAATCTTCTACTCATGTAAAATTGATTTATCGTAACACGTAAGTTTTTTATATTTTTTTAAGCACAACAATGATTCTAATTATTTAAACCAAAATAATAGATATTGCTTGGACATAATCATGTATGCCGATAATCTTGTTTCGATTCGTGATGGTGCATTAAGTTACTTTGATAATTCTAAAGTTATTAGTGATTTAACTCCGATTCAGGGCCTTAAAGCTTTTTTAAACAAATTCATTGATAAAACGATTCAAACACGACGATTATCACAAACTGAGGATGATAATCCGCCGTCACCGATTGCTCAAATGGATTATATGTCTTCTGATAATTATATGTATGCAGGATCTCAAATCAAACCAAATATGAATATTAGTCAGCCATCAATTAATGAACCCACATTGAATCGTTCTTCTAATGTCGCATTACATTCCAGTCCTCATACTCCAGCATCTCCGATGCCTTCAGTTTTGAGTGTGCATTCAAATTATGCACCGTCGCCAGGTAATTTTCCTCTAGCATCGCCACCATCACATCCTGGACTTCAACAGCAGCAAACAAATCCAATGGCGCCTTCACCTCAAATGCATCCGATGGAGCAATCTCCTGCTAGTGTATTTAATATCAATTCTCCGATGAATTCCAACCTAGCCACACCATCGCCAGGACCAGCAACAAATTTTCATACTCAATCGCCAGCCTCTCAATTCATGTCACAAAATACTCCTGGTAGTCATGAAAGTGCTATCGGATCGCCATTCAGTCAGCCAAATATTCCTTCAAGTATTGGCCCTACACAACAATCAATCGCTTCGCCAGTGCCTAATTTATGGCCAGTGAGTCCTTCAATTTCTTCAAGACCATCACCTCGCCCAGCAAATGTTTCAACACAAAGTCCCGTTGGAACGAATATAATGAATAGTCAACAGCAGCAGCAAACACAATATCAACCTCAACAGATACAGTCTCGTTCTTTGCCCCAAAAGCCATGGGCTGCAGCACTACCAACAATGTTAACACATCAAGGTTTCGAAATGATGTGCAGGCCTGGAACCGATACTGGTCCTGGTGCCACAAACATTTATTTCTTATACTCACAACTTGAACGATTTCTTGGAGCAATATTCATGCGAAGACATTTAAATAAACCAATCGATGAAAACTTCACAGTCATACCTACCATTGAACCAGGAACTATCATGTTCAAAAGTGATACATTACAATTCAAAATTTGGATAGATTTCACATCATATTTGGCATGTATCCGAAATTTACAATGATATTATTTTAATTATTTTTTTTTCTTGATTTTTCTATCATAGATTCATATGTATGTGAAATCGATTCCAGAAATAAGTCCATTGGGTCGTGATGAATTGGATATCATTCAACAATATTTCGAAACAAAGGTAAATCTCAGCTTATTTTATATTTGACTTGATTCTGATGATTCTACGTTTCTAGATCGCTTGCGCACCATTCAAACCAAATGCATTCACAGCGTTTGTACAATTTTTCAAAGTGCCAATCAGAGTTTTGAAAGATTTGATTCGAATAATGAGACTTGAACTCGTAAGTATCTTAACTGAAAAAATTGGCATTCAAACTAATATTCAAATGGTTAACTAAAGCATCCTGATCCAACTTTAAAATGGACTGCCAAAATTAGTTTGACAATACCACCATTTGGTTTTACGAATTCGACAAGTTTTGGAATGTCAGCATTTTCTATATTCAAGACAACAAAAATCGTACTCTTCGTAAGTTTCAACTATTTTTCTCAGTGATGCCAAAATAATTTTTTTTTTCAAAAAAATTTCAGATTCAATTAACTCATATCAATAAAAATCCAACATCACAGCCATTCATATTATTATTGCCATTAATATATGATTCATCTACTAATATATTATCATTGATGAATAATATTGCATATCAGCAAAATCAAAATTTGATACAAATTGTACAGAAAATATTGAAACGATGTAGTGATTATGGTTAGTAATTTATTCATTCATTTATTCATCCATTCATTAATTGTTTCATTTTTTTACTCTCGATAATTTAGCTGTATCGCAAACAAATGTTGATTGTATTCTTTATTCAGCAATTCGTGATATAATGAATTCATTACAATATCCATTAAATTTACCATGATCATTCACAATTTCAAATATTGATTATTATTATTATTAATTTTTTTTGTCAATAAAAAGGGTGTCACACTTGTCGATTTTTTTTTCATGATTGATAAGTACTTCATTATTATTATTATTATAATTATGCTTAAACACATTTCTGTCACTTAACAACAACAACAACAAAATAGATCAAATTTTGATTGGAAAAAAAAGCAACGAAAGAGAAAGGAATAATTGTGATTTATGTGTTTCGGAATTGCTTTCCTTTAAATTTTTTTTCATTGTTTTTATCCTTGATAAAAAAAATTAATGAAAGAAAATGATTTGTACAAATCACATATTATATCAAACACAATACATTTACATACAAACAAAACAAGGATAATACCAGGTGCAACATTTGAAAAATTTGTATCAAAATAATTATAATAATAATAAACATAATATCACCATTATTATATGTCGAATATTTTTCAATTTTTTTTCGATTTTCAAAATGTAAAATGAAAAATATTTAATTTCTCGATCATCGTCATCATCATCATCATTCATCGGTAACTTTTTTGAAAAAAATATGTTACTTTTGAAATGAGAAAAAATTTATTTTTTTGAAAAAAAAGAGAAGCAGATAAACAACGAAAATATTTTAGGTTGATTGGATGTGTGGCGGTTTTTGTTGTTGTTGTTGTTGTTGTTGCTGGTGGATATTACATGTTTGATCGGGGTCGCCTATGTTTTATGTTATTTCATTCATTCATTCATTCATTCAATTGAAATGTATGTGTCCAGTTTTTATTTATTCATACATTTTTTTTTCGGTTGATCAAGAAGAAGCCAGGAGCCAACAAATGAATGAACATTGAACTAAATAGTTGGTTATGTGTTATTATTTTTTTCTTCTATTCTTCGAGCATCATCTTGTTGTTTTTTACATGTTGTTATTGTTGATGATGATGACGATTATAATCATTTATAAATGATAATGATGAGTGTATCAATCGATACAATCTCTTTCATAAAAATTGATTTGATTAAATTAAATTATTAATATATGTATGATAATATATGATAATCTTGTGTAATAATATAAATATTAAGATTAATTCAATTCAATAATAATAATAATTGATTTAGTTGTTTCATCCAAAAATTGTTTTTATCTTTGAATGGATATTGGTGCAACAACAACAGCAACAACAAAAATTTTGGCACAACATTAGATTAATATCAGTGATAATTGTAAAAATTGAAAAAAATCTGTCATTGAGCTTAACTTTTTGGTGTTCATTCATTTTAACGATTTAATCATTGAAAATAAGTCACAAAATTTAATTTAATGATAAAATGGTTATCATTTTATGATCAGTGGTATTTTGATTACAATCATTTTTTATTCATGAGGAAAACCGATTTATTTATGAATTGAACCTAATTTTCATCAAATAAAATCGATCATTGTATCATCTCTTTGTATATTTGAAATGATAATGAATTAAGAGAAAAAAATATTTTCATTTTCTCAAATAATTAACATCATTGTTTTTTCTGTTCAAAATGACTACCAATCATCATCTCCATCATACAATATAATGATATTTTGATTCAAAATTAAGAATAAATGAAAAATGCATAAATATCAATCATCATCAATCAACATAATTAAACATATTAATTATTATTATTATTATCTCTTAATTTTATTATTACCTTATTTGTAAAATTGAAATACAATTTGAAAAATTTCTAAGCAACAACAACAACAACAACAACAAGAAAAAATATTTCCACATTATCATAATGATAAATTATCTGAAGATTAAATTTTTATTAATAGCTTTGTGATCGCTTTTAATCCATTGGAATTCATTTTTTTCTAAAGGTTTCAAATTATCATTTTTGTTGTTGTTTTTTGTTTTGTAAAATCAAATATCATCATAAAATTAAATTTTTTGATTTAGTTTTTGTTTTGTTTTTCATCGAAATTCGTTCTATGTGAAATGACCTTTTATTAAATGAAAACAAATCAAAAAAAAACTGTAAACAAATGAACAAGTTGTTTATTTCTTTTTATTGTTGAATTTCAATACAAATATTTTGTTTTTTAAATCCAATTTTCAAATTTCAAAAATAAATATTGTCACATTGTAAATATTCATTTGAAATAAATGATAATATGGCCTGTAATGAGGTAAGTGCATTACTAAAGAAAAAATTGAATGAATTTGTTTGTTTTGAATTGATAATTTTATAATTTCAAAAGGACCCTGAATTAATTTTCACCAAACAAGAAAGAATCGGTAAAGGTTCTTTTGGTGAAGTATTCAAAGGAATTGATAATAGAACCAAACATGTTGTAGCTATTAAAATTATTGATCTTGAAGAAGCTGAAGATGAAATTGAAGATATACAACAAGAAATAATGGTTTTATCACAATGTGATAGTCCATATGTAACCAAATATTATGGATCTTACTTAAAGGTATAAACGATTAATTTAATTATGAATTCGTATTGATTTCTATTCATTTATTGTAGGGAACAAAATTATGGATCATTATGGAACATCTGGGTGGTGGATCAGCATTAGATTTAATGAAAGCTGGACAATTTGATGAAATGCACATAGCTGTCATTCTTCGTGAAGTATTGAAAGGACTCGATTATCTACATTCAGAACGTAAATTACATCGTGATATAAAAGCAGCTAATGTACTTCTATCTGAAAATGGTGATGTCAAATTAGCTGATTTCGGTGTTGCTGGGCAGCTTACAAATACAACTAGTAAACGAAGTACGTTTGTTGGCACGCCATTTTGGATGGCACCTGAAGTCATCAAACAATCTGCATACGATTTCAAAGCTGATATCTGGTCATTAGGAATCACTGCTATTGAATTAGCTAAGGGTGAACCACCTAATTCAGATTTACATCCAATGAGAGTATTATTTTTAATCCCTAAAAACAATCCACCTCAATTAACTGGCAACTATAGTAAACAATTTAAAGAATTTGTAGAAGCTTGTCTGAATAAAGATCCTGAAAACGTGAGTTCATCATTTATTTGCCCACTATAATCATCTATTTGTTGTTTATCTTTCATAGAGACCGTCAGCTAAGGAATTATTGAAATTTCCGTTCATACGTAAAGCGAAGAAAAATTCAATCCTTACCGACTTGATAGAAAAATATAAAAGATACAAAGCACAAGGTGGTGGTAAAAGTGACACCGATTCTGATGGTTCGGATTCGTAAGTAGTTTCTACTTTTTGTTTATTAGATTGTTATATTCATTCTTCTTATTTTAGCGATGATGACAAAGGTAAAGCAACGGTTGATACATTAACATGGGATTTAACCATCAAACAAAATCCTAAACAATCTAATAAAAAACCACTTTTGAAAGAAATGGAACAATTATCAATAAATAATCATAGTGATAGTAATCATATTAGCATCGAGAACCAAGATAATAGTATTGGGTTTAATAGTGATAATCATAGACTGAACAATGCAAATGTTGATGATAAAAATGATGCTATTAAATCACCCAAAAAATCTGTAGTTAAAACGCCATCAGTTAAGGAAAACAAATCTATCAAACCAGCCGATAATCATCAAACGACTAGCAATAATACAAAAATGATCAAAAAAGAAACACAGCAACAACAATCCCCATCATTCCATCAACGTGTGACGAATAATAATATAAATAATTCAAATAATTTAGTTGATGAAAATCATTCAACTAATAATAAAAGATTACATCAGCAACACATTAATGAAGGATTGAACAGTAACAGATCTATGAATCATCACCAACAACAGGTTCAGTCATCAAGTACAAATAAACAGTCATCACCATCATACAATGAGAATTATGGTCAAAGAAATTCAGTTCATAATAACCAAGATATAGTAGCCACAAATAATCATCATTCAACCAAAGATGAACAATCATCTTCATCAAATAGTCATAAAAATTTAATAAATCATAAAATTCATTCCCAAAATACCATATTTGCCATTTTGAATGAGGTTTGATCATTTTATTTAAAATTTAATCATTTTTATTGATAATTATTATAAATTCAAAAAATAGTTAAAACAAAGAGAGAATCCACGTGACAGTATTGGTGAAACAAATATCAATATGATCGATAATCTTAAAATCGCATTCGAAACAGCTGAACAATCGTTTCCAGGTGTATCGGCCATGTTTATGGATGAAATTATCACAAGTTTAGCAGCTTCAAACAAAAAATAGTAATTAATATATTTTTTTAAATAGAAACAAAAAGTGATATATAATTTTCAACTTAACTTTTCTTTTCCAAACGAAACTAAATTATAAATAATTGATATGATAATTATGTAAAATAAATTTTTAACAAATTTTTGTAATATTTTTATTTTAAAAAAATGTATGTCAAATAATCATATTTTGGCGAATCAAATGAGGAAAAATTGAAACACCAATCGCAAATGATCAATTGACAAAATATTTTGATTTATGGGATTTTTTCAACATCTCGAATAATGAATAGCAGTTTGTCAAATAATTTGGTACACAAAATCGGTTGTAGCCAGTTTATTTACAACAATACCTGATGATTTACTCGACTGACTAAGAAACGGTAAATTCATCATCACCAACAATCAAAACTCTCACGCGGTAGGTTAGGTTATAGTGGATACTAATCAAAAACAGCGCAAAAATTGACAATTTTCAACGATAAGACAATTGATGATGAAATCACAACCAATTAATAGCAATGATTTCAATATGTAATATCAGATGAAAATTTTCGGTCAAAATTCAACACCGTAATCCATTAGTCCATACCAATTAGTGTACGAAAATCAAATGACAAACCACTAATGAAAATGAATGAGAAATTCATCGAGCTTTATATACTGCACGCAGGAGTTTAGGGACGGATTGACATGTTGGAGAAGCATAGGCGAATTTTTTTTTCTTACGTCCTACCACAAAATGAGGCGTCAACAAGTTGAAATTTTTTAAAATTCGTTAGCGCGAAAAAAATTTTAACATTTTTTCCCCAAAATTGGGGGAGCGAAATTCAAAAAGCACTATTTCTACGTATTGAGGATAACCCAATTGAGTTAAATTTTTGAATTTGAAAAAATTAATAATTTTCAAATTAATTTTTATTAAATTAATTAATAATTAATTTATTTATTCAATCATCGGGTTAGATAATTTGAAAACAAATCAATATTGAATTTGAATTTGAGCTGAAACCGTTTTGAATTTGAAAAGAGGCCAGCAAATTGGATAATTGAATAAATATTTATATTGTCATTTAGTTGATTGGTTTGATTAATCATTAGGCTAATCATATTGATGATAAGAGTCATTTTGATTATTGGTAATGAAATCAATAATTTTCAATTCAAATACTGAATAATTGATTTAGATTAATCAAACACATAAAAATTTCATTCAAATGACTTGTTTAAAGAATAATAATAATGAGGATTGAGATTATTGGACTAGTGGATTATTTTGATACCGAAGTCGGATGATAATTGATTGATGTTATAAATTACAAATATTTTAATGATGATATGATCAATGAAATTTGATGTTTGTTTGATATTTTCATGAATTCTGTTATTGCAATGTTTTCTTAGATCTGTATTGATTGATCTTTGACAATCTCATCTATTGAATCATTCAAACAGAATGGAATTTTACAAATAAAATTCTTTTAGTCTATGTTGTTTTGGATGAGTTGCAAGGGTCATCCTTTGACCATTTGTATAATTATTCAATATAATCAAAAAAGATACATTACTATGAGTTATGTTTATTGTTTTAATTATGAATTATATAATCATTCGTAGTGATATATTGATCACATTTATGTACATTATCATCATTCATAAACATATCAATCAATACACTTCAAATCAAGTACATCATCCAAAATTGATCATTTCATTTCTTATAAATCATTGGAAATATTCTCATTCATCAAAATCCTTGTCGTTGTCATCATTTACATTAAAATCACCATTAATTTCATATCTTCATTTTTGCTAAAAATGAAATTGATTTTTTCAACATCACTGTCATTTATTGAAATCAGAAAATAGTTGATATCAGAAATAGATTAATTGAATTAAATTAATCAAAGATTGATTAATTTTGCAAATATTTCTAAAAATAATTTGAATTTTTGAAAATTCAAATTTTTGAAAATTCTTAAGACAATTCATAAAGGACGTCTGCTCAAAAAACCGTTCGAAATTCGAAAAACATTTGTTGATGACAAATTGTTTTCCGTTAAAATTTAACTGAATTTTGTGATTAAATTTAATTAAATTTATATCAATAATCACAATTGGCTCAATTAATTAGTTGCAAAGTGCTGCATCAATCATAGTACATTCTCAAACACTTGAGCGAAGATTTGAGCGAATATATTTGCCCAATCATCATCATTGGTTAAGTTGATTGTCATGTTTATCAAAATTTCACTAATTGTTTTTGCTTCTTTTTAGAATCATTTCCACACATTTACATCGATGATTTTCATCAAATTAATTGTTGGATATGGTCATGTAGTTACCTTTGGATGATGACCAACATAAATAACTTATGAAATCCTTATGGATGGATGACTTAATCATCAGATTCTTGAGCCTAACCACGATATCGAGGAAATTAAAGCGTTTGGTTGGAAAAATGTAGCTGATATGTGCTTGCAATCATTAATGATCAATTCTACTAAGGTAATTTTCATTGAATTTAACCTTGGATTATTTTCAAAATATCAGAACAGAATCTGGTCCAGATCATCATTTGAAATCGAAGGCATATTTTGAATTTAATTGTAATCGATTCACCGAGATTCTTTGATTCGACTTTTGATGTAAAGATGAACATTGTGAATTAATGATTGACTTTCTTTGACATTCCTTTGATTCGAACATTCTGACTTGGCCATTTGACGATTGGGTTTTGACTTTCGCTTCGACAAGGCCACTATTTGATAGGTTCATTTAATTCTAAATGTTCATCTTTGCCTTCAATTGTTCAATCAAAAAATATTGATGATCGATCGCAATTCAAAGTCAAAAAATTGGTTTCAACTCATTTGATGATCATGTGTACCAAATCACTCGCCAATTCCTTATCAAATATTGGAAGGTGGTCAATATTATCTCATGATACAATTTGATTAAAATTTCAAATGAAGGTGAATTAGTTTCCAGTTATGTAAACCTCATCAATGATTACTTGAGGTGAGTTGCCATAATTTTGATCATTGGCATTAATCATTTTTAAACCACTCATTATAATTAGGCCCATCAAATAGTGATCAATGAAAATCGACCTACTGAAAGGTAATCATTATAATCGTCTTGAATTGTTGATTGATTCTTCTTTTCTCTTCGTCAAAGAGTTCCCAGCTCCAATTGTAATTTGAGACAGATTGAATTCAACTTGATCTGAATATCATAGGCAAAATGACATCTGTTCCTAGTAAGTTGATTGTGATTGTATGATCAATCCATTTTTAATTTCTTTCAATGATCAGAACCACCGCACCAATAATGGTCTTATTTTAGACAAAGGTAATCAGTATTAACGTCTTGAAATTTTAATTGATTCTTCCTCTCTTTTCGTTTTAGACTTGCAAGTTCCAACTTGTAATTTATGACAGATTGAATTCAAATTGATCTAAATATCATTAGTACAATGGCTAGTGTTGCTAGTAAGTTGATTATGATCAAGGAATTTATTCATTTTGAATTTATTATTTTTTTTATTAGGACCATTGCAGCGATTTCAATGATATTCTTGGTCAAGGTAATCAACATAGTTATTTAACAAAGATTTTAATTCTTCTTCATTTCTCAATTACAGACTTTTTCAATTCAATTGATTCATTCTTATGGCCGATTTAAGGTAATTTTGAAATTGATTTCAAATCATTACTAATAACTTTTTCAGTCATTTTCAGAATCATGTTAGGGCAAAATCTAGCCATCATCATTGAAAATGAAGAAATGTTTTGAACTTGAATGATGATTGATCATTGCGATTCTTTGATTCAATTGATGAAGTGAAAATGAACATTGTGAATTTATCTGATCACACCTTGACGTTTCTTCGAACTGGCCACTTGTTGTTTGGGTTTCGACTTTCGCTTTGACTTGTTGACTTCTTCATCTGATCAATAACTCTTGATTCAAAATGTTCATTTTTCTTCATCATTTGATCAAAGAATTAATAAGATCGATCAACACTTCGAGTCATTGTTATTTATTCAATTTCATTGATGATTGACTCATGGATGCTATCGACGAAAATCTTAAGGTAAATCACTTCAATTTCTTCTAAATTATGATTCTGATACTATCTATTTTGTAATTTAGATTCAATATCTCATTGATGGTCGATGAAATTGGCACAATCGCGGAATACATCACTGTTCGATAAAACGAAGCACCTTATTTCAGAGGTCAATCTATAAATCACCAATTTCCGCAGCAAACGATTGGAACATTGAAGATTTCAATTGGTGGCGGCTTATATTCTCCATCTGAGCCGGTTTAGATCATTAAAACAAGCGATTTGATATAACATCAGTTTTATGCCATCATTACTTATAATTTTTAATTTTTTTAATTAATTATTAATCAATTAAATAAAATTTTAATAAAATTTAATTAAATTACATTCGTACATGACAAGTATATGTGAGGTATGAATAGGGTTAGCATTTGGATGAGTCATCCTCCTCATGAGGGGGATGCGCGAACAATCAAATGCGCGTTTCGCACATGCGCATTCATATGAAACCAAATGGGATTAGAACTGTGACAGTTACAACTGTTAGCAATACAAATTTTCGCTAACTATTTTCAATACATTTTTTAGGCCGCTGTTTTCCTGAGTGTGTCAGCGATCATGGCATTTTCGAAATTTGTTGGTGGAGAAACACACATGTGCATATGTGGTGAGGAACTTGACCAAAAAGAAGCCAAACCCATTGATAGCGCGCGTTCAAACTGTGTGCATACATTTTTTTTCCGATCAACCAGTCAAAATTGAATTTTAAATTTTGGCGGTTAGTCAAAATGAACTGTGTGAACACAAGTGAATATGTCATCATCATCATCATCATTGATGATAGCTGTACATTCGCGTGGCAAGATCATAAAGAGAAAAAAATGCTGAGCATGTGCATGTGATGATGATTAAGATGATGAAACTATTGGTAAAAGGTTACCACCTTTTTTTTAGGAATTTTCAAACGAATTTTTCAAATCAAAATCTTGAGAAGACAATTGATTTCGTCATTGAAAAAATCTAAGGCTATAGTCTTTGAAAAATTTTTGAAAACTTTAAAAAAAAAACCACGACAACAACAAATTACAACAGGCTAAAGTAAAGATTAAACGCATTCAAGGTCATAATCTGTTAAATTTAAGTTTTTCATTTGAATTTGGCATTAATTTTTTTCATTTTTATCCAAAAAAAAGAAGAAAATTAAAGAGATTCTGGCAAATGATCATAAACAAAAACATGGAAATATGCAAATTTTGGGTGAACATAAAAAAAAGAAAAAAAACAAAAATAATGATAATATTCGATGATAATTGAGTGATAATTCAACGAATGAGATGATGATAATAAACACACCACAAAATGAATCAAAGAATATACATTTTTTTCAAAAGTGTGAAAGTATTAAGAAATTGATAATGATGATGAATCAAATAATAATCAAAATTAATAATAAAAAATTATGGTCACAAAATGAATCAAAGAAATCAAATGAAAAATCTTGAAATTTCAATTTTTTTTTCTTCAAATATTTTTTTTGTTTTGTTTTATATGATTTATGGGAAAATTAAATTTGAAATGAAATGAAACAAAAGAAAAATAATATGGAACAAATAATATTGATGATAATGATATAATAATCATAGATTTACAAAGGTGAATTGTTTTCATTAATTCATTCATTTATATATGGGAAATTATTGAAAAAATTTTTTTTTTGAATTGAAAATGAGAAAAAAAAATATTGATGTGTGATCATATTAGAAATGAAATGAAATGAAAATGGATCATTTATAAATATATATTCAAATTTGCATAAAAAGGGCAAATGAATAATAGAATAAGGAATAGAATAATAATGGTGTAGCACTAAATATTGTTGATAACGATGATGATTATTGTATGGTGATGGTGATGTTGGTGATGGCAATGATAATGTTGATGATGAAGATTATTTATGATAAGAATTTGAATAAATTTGTTTGTTGATAAGAATGAATGTTAGGATGAATTATTTAAAGAATGAGAATAAGATAAGAAAATTAAAAAATAAAAAGAGGACAATTGATAATTAACGTATGTTTGTTTGTTTGATGTTTGTTAATGTATATTTTGAAATTATAATTATTAATTTTTTTTCAAATAGTTTTGTCTATTGTGTATAATTATAATCATTTCTTTTGTGTTGTTTTGCTTTCATTAAGACTTGTATTTAATTTGTTTTTGATGATGAAACAATATAAAATGTATGAATCATTGAAAAGATTTAACTAGCTTCTTCATTCGTTGTTGCTGCTTGAATACGGATTGCATTTTGACCATTCAAAACAGCTTTAACATCTTCATCATTATCATCATTTCCAGCATCTAATTGATTTGTACCAGTTATAGTTGACATCGTAATTGGTATATTATTATCTGCTTGTAAATTTAAATTTGTTACAACTGTTTGATACATCGATACCGGTATTGTCACCATTCCAGACATCGGAAAAGCTATTTTAAAAATGAGCAATCGATTAAAAAACTTTAAATTATTTTGATATGAAATACTTACTGCTTTGGGTACCATCTTCACCAGTCAATATTATTTGACCATCAGGACCAATTGTTGCTTCGGCTAATGAAACAGCTTGAGTGGCAGTTTCACCACCTAAATCAACAGTACTTATTTGTGCTACACGCTGTTCAGTGTCTTGCCCAGTGGCGATCTCGGCCAATGTTTGTACACCTTGAGTTCCGTCGGCTCCGGTTGTATTAAACTAAAAATGGTAATTAGTAAAGGGTGCTCTGAAATATTGATTATTACGACATACCCTGAGTTGACCAAGTGTTCGTACACCACCATTACCATCAGAAATGGCAACAACTGCTGAAGGATCAACTTGAATAAGCGATACAGTTCCATCTGGATTATTAATCGTTTGCACAATTGGTGTGTATTGAGTAGCTATTGGCTGAGCGTATAAGGTCTATTTTTGACAAAAAAAAAAAAAAAGATTAGAAAATCAAAATTCTAACTCAATCATTTGAAAATAAAATAATAAAAAATAAAATCAAAAGCAACCAAAACAACAAAACAGCATCAAGCAAACATAAAATTTAAAAATGAAACGTAACAAAATCTAAAAAACAAAAAATAAAAAACTAAAAATGATTAGTTATCGAATCGGCATATAATTAAAACAACAAAATCATAAATGTATTTAAATTCGATTCGATATGACTAATAGACATACATTTATGCCCTGTGAAGCTAATGTGGCTGAATCTGCAGTAATCGGTACTGTTGTGATGCTCGCATTAGCAGTTGCAAGATTAGCCATGTTAATGCTAGTATGATGCTGCTGTTGAGTAGGTGCTGTTGTCACTGTTGTTACAGTTGTATTACGAATTTTCACCTTTTCTTTAGTTTGTGAACTAGTTGCAGCAGTATTTGTATTCTTTTCTTCATCTTCACTGAATGCTGGTAATAAATCTTCACGATTATGAAATTTGTAACAATTTATGACAATTTGTCTCAGAGCGTGCGTCCATGATACCTTAGTAATTATTTAATGAAAAATGTTCAATTAATTATTCAAAGTATGTTTCGTTTAAAATACTTTTTGTTTTTCTTCATCATTTCTAGCATCCGAACGAACATTCGCCCAAGGGAGATCTTGTGGCCACCAAGGAGGTCGCGTAGAATCTTTTCCCCAGCCCGGTTTACCTCGGCCAGTGGAATATTTTAACATCAAAGGTATGAAAGCTCTCAATTGGGCTTGAGTCATTTTTTCCACTGGCGTTGGAATACCATCGACGACTAGAGGAGGCAATTCATGTAATGATGGATCTTCCTTAACCTGCGGCGGGGCATGTTGAGCTAAAGCCGTCTCTAATTCTTGCATAACCATCGTACGACATTGTCGAACCTTATAAATGTAAAGTTAGGGCGTTTAATTATCATAAATAAAAGTCAAGATTTTTTGATGCATACCACTGTTTCCAATGGACGTGCACCAAAACATTTAAAATTATTTTGAGGTTTCCCTGGCGTGACTATCAAAACAACAGCTTGTTGACCAACACGTGTCGTATATTCATCGATCGTTTGTTTCAATTTTCTAAGGTTGGTAAAATTGATATCACGATTAGCCAATTATTAATTTATGAACAATTATCAAAGAATGATACCTTAATAATCGTGTTTGCTGTCTTTTTCTGATGGAAGGATTCGTTTCAAACGTGTGAGGTCTTTTACGTTTTTTGGCTGTTGCAATGGCAGCCGCAGCAGCTATTCCGATTGGACCTGGATTTTCAAAATCAGATTTTGAGAATGAAAATACATTCAAAAAAAAAAAAAAAAAACTCACCCGCAGCAGCTAATTGGGCTGTAATGTCATCGTGCGCTGTACTTGATAATAGTTCGCTATCATCGAAATCACTTTCTTCTGATGAGGAATCATCACTGAAATCATCAATGTCACCAGGCGCGACAACATTAGCGGATGTAGTTCCATCCGTATGATTTAATGTTTCTGGTTGTTGTGGTTGTTCTTGTTGTGACTGCTGCTGTTGTTGTTGCTGCTGCCCCTTGTTTTTTATCAATCGTCTCTTTTTCGTACCAATCGGCTGCTTTGATAAAATCGTGGGTACTGTACTGGGCGCCACGGTGGTAGGTGCTGCAACTGTTATTGTTGGTGAAGTAATAATAGTTGGATTATTATTAGTATCGTTAATACTAATCAAATTCAAATTTGAATTTCCGTTCGTTGTTATTGCTGTTATTGTACCAGTTACAGTTGGTGCAGCTATCGTTGTTAATGATGATGGTACTGATGTTGATGATGTTGTTGTTGTCGATGATGTTATGTCTTGTGCATTGCATAAAATCAAATTCTTCATTTATCATTTATTTTTTTTATTTATCATTTATATCTTCAAAATATAATATTCCTAGATAATAATTGAATTTCTAATAATTTTTAAACGAAGAAATATATTCAATCATGTAAATTCTTATATTCAATTCCTATGGATTCAAATGAAAAAATAATAACACGGAATGTGGACATGATCAAAACCGAACAAAAAAAAATCATAAACCAAAAAGCACAATAAAAGTATGTAAGAATCGTCGCATTTGAGTCCGATTATTCAATAAACTTGGACTTGTCAACCAAATAGAAACAAAAACTAGAAAAAAACAAATCGAATATATTTTGATGAACCACGTGCATTCAATAAATAACAACAGTGTTGATATATTAATGTTAGAAATTCTCAATTTCTAATATTGTTGATAATGATAATTTAATCAAAACAATATGAATAATCTTGAATCATTCATTAATCGATAATTATTTGCCAAAATTCTTGATTAATAAAAAGATTGAATTTGAAATAGAATATTCATTGGAAATTGAACCTACATTGATGTTGGACATCGAGAAAAAAATGAAAAAATTAATAAAATTATCAATGAAAAACAAACAAAACAATTATTTTGACAAGAATATTATCAATATCATCATAGTTAAACGATTATTATTACTATTTTGAATGAAAAAATCAAAATAAATTTTATACACACGCTCAATTACAAAATTCCACCATTCTGGAAAATAGTGATAATAATAAACACATATACAAGAATAATATTATTATTACATTATTATTCTTCAACAATAATTCTTTACTCGTTCATCATAATCATCAATTCTTGGTTACATAATGGAATGGGAATAGAAAAAAAAATATAATACGCTCATCCAACAATTTTTGACATGTATTCCATTCATTCAATTGAACATTATATATTTTTGCATTTTACATTATTCTTTCATGAAGAGTTCAATTTTTACGTTGAAATATAAAATAAAATGGAATCATAAATAAAATAAAATGGAGTTGAAATTTATTTATTTTGTTTGATATAATGTAAACAAAAACAAAACTGAAAAAAACCAAAACTAAAATATCAAAATTAAAAAGGAAAAAATTCACCTATAGAATATTATATTCTCTTGTATCAAATAATTATTATTCTATGAAAAAAACTTTAAATGAATAAATAACAGATATTTGATGGATATTCAATAATACGATTGGGGTATATAGAATTTTTTGGTTGTTTGCTTGTTGGAATATTTAATATTTTGACAAGAGAATAAGAATGGAAATAAAAGAATTCAAAATGCGATAAGAATCGCTATATTGGCTATATATATTCAATGAATGAAATGATTCGCTTGTTCCACTAATCATTGGGTTTGATTACTTTGGATAGAAAGGAAACTTTTTTTGGAGCTTAGATTCTATATAATTTTGACAATATAATTTAGTCAAATCAAAGCTAAAATTCTGGTAAATATTTGGTTTCATTTTTAAATTTTATATATTCCAGAAAAAAATATGAAAATAAAAAGCTAACATTTTTCTTGTGTTGTTGTTTACATTAGTTGCATTCATTTTTTTTCGCCGTTCATGGAGGTTTCATTTTGAAACAATAATAATAATAGCGACAGCAACTACCACCACCACCATCATCATCATTATTATTATTATTATTATTCATTATATCATTATTGATGCAATAATCATTGATAATAAAAACATCATCAGGACTATTAATATCAATTGTTTTTGTTGTTGGAATATTATTCTTTGATTGTCGTAATTGTTGTGATTGCCGCTGTTGAGACATGATTGCGGAATTTTGCGGCTTCATTCAATTAAAACAATTCAAGAATTTTCAGAAAACAAAACACTAGGAACAAATAGTTTCATATTTTGAAACAATTTAAAATAAATGAATTTTCTAGTTGTTATATTCATAGGTGGACAATTTTCTTGTTTTCAAACACAATGCAATGAGGATAGAGATATGCATGGATTTTGAATAAATTTTCACAAGGAAAAATTTTGAAAAAATGAATGAAAATCACTTGAACTGAAATTGAGTAAATTTAAATGGGAATTCTTATAAAATCTTAATCATGATAAAAAGCTATGGATGATAATGGATGAAAATTTCTCGGTTAGTTTATTTTCTGGTTGAAATAAAAACAATCATAAATAGGAATCAATTATATTTCACCAGTATTCGCTTCTTGGTGAACTTAAATAGACTTAGACTCTTGTCATTTTCTAAACTGAACAGTAAATTTTTTCTTTTATTTTATTTTATTTTTTTTGGGATATAAAAATAAATTCTTTCATTCAGCGCATTTTTATTCTTTTGGCCATTACGATTCTAATAATAATAATAATAACAACAATGCATTTGAAACGCAATCGCGCGAGGCTGTGCAAAATAATATGACAAGAAATGAACAAAAAAAAAAAAAAAAAATTATTTATCATTGTTATGATATAATTTGTTTATGTGTGTGTGTTTCTGCGTGTGTAAAACATCCATAATAATTTAAAGGAATGTGAATGAATTGAATAAATGTTTTGTCATGTTTTTATCACATTTTTAATACTCTGAGTATTTATAAAACGAATCGCGCAAGTTACCAATGATTTTTTTGAATGAAAATCTTAGTATTTTTTTTTTTTTTTTTTTGTTTCATGAATATGGGTAAGGAGTGGCCGCGCCTGACTGATATTTATTGGACGCAATGGCCTTGCGCCCGATCTCTATTTCTAATCGGTGAAAAAAAAATAACAGTATAAAAATCATAAGCATTACCCGCCAAATATCATATGTTGGATTAAAGAATGAAACACACCAGTTGATCATTGTTGTTGGTCAGAATTTTTTTTTTTCGTGCAACTGTCAACTTGATCAACAAACCTTAATATTAATAAACAGGTGAATCAAATAAAATTTAGTAATCAGAAATTCATAATCAAAATATGTGATGATTACCTTAACACACTAACAATTTTATCAAATTCACTTGTGAATGTGTGTGTGATCATAGAGATTCACGGATAATCAAGAATGGTAAGTCTTGATGATCAATTTGACTGACGCTTGAGCGTGCGCTGTCCACTATGCTTTTTCTTAATATTCAAATCAAAATTTTTAGCGCAATCTAAAAATTTTGATTTGAAACGATTATTTTGTTTAAAATTATGTGAAATTGAAAATTTTAATTACTTTATAAGTTGGTCATTACATAATAATTAACATTAATTCGATTCTGATACATGACGGACATACAAAACAAAACATGACACAAATAAATGGACAACTTACAATGGACAATGTGCTTGGAGAATCAAAAAATTTTGAAAGTATGATTTTCAAAATATCAAATTATATAATATTATACACATCAATCAATTCAATTAAATCAATCAGATTCTTTACGATATACAAATTACAATTGACAACAACATTCTCTACTATTGATATTTTCTTTTTTCATATCACTGAAAACAAAGCAACACAATACACTTAATATCATTTATTTAATAATACACTTTTACATTCATTCATTCATTTGTTCATTCAATCAAAATTCATTAAGAAAACAAAGAAACGTGCATAATATTGAGTCCAGAATTAATGGAATAAATGAATAATAGTGGCGACAATGTTATCATTGAAAATGATTTCAAAAAAAACTTACCTTTTTGATTTTGATAAAAAAAAAATTTTTTTGATTATCCAATAAATGAAACTAAATATAAACAAAATCAAAGAATATTTCAGAGATGAATGAAAATTTCATTTGGAAAACAAAAATCAATCGAATACGCAACTCGAACGCATCATCTCTCTGCTGATTGATGAAAACATCACCGTTTTGAACCAAATAAAACAAATTGAAATAACAACAAACAAAGTACGCAAGGATAAAAAAAAATCGGAGATGAGAAAATAGAAGAAACAAACAAGACACACCGCATGAACACTGTGAAAAAAAAAAGTAAAAGTTCACAAGCGCAAACATGCACGCACAACTGTGTGTGTATACAAACTTTTGTGCATGATCCTTCTCTTGTCCTCCTCCTCCTCCTCCTTCACTTTGGCTCCTATTTTTACTCAAAAAAAAAGTGAATTCATAGTAGTGGCATAGAAAACAGAAGTGATGCACAGCATAAATTCGATTTTATTGGAAAAAAATGGACGACACCTTTGAGCAGTTATTGAATTTTATTTGTGTTTGAAATTAATAGATGGCGCTACTTTTGCTGTTCTGTTACCTATTTGTTTACTATTTTTTTGCTGTTCTCCTCTTCGATTCTGGCGAAAAAATAGTGGTAACAAAAGGTAGTGGCAAAAGAATGACATGCGCAGTATGGGTGCGGTTATTTGTCGAATGAATTTTCTTTTTTTTTTAATTATTCCGTGGAAAAAATGATGAAAAAACATCCTCCCGCCAAATTATTGGATTTAATTCTGTTTCATTTTATCCTATTGAAAAAAAATAATTAAATTTAAATTATGAAATAATTGAATGAATTTCTTTGGAGTTTGAGATAAACACGGAAAAATTAAAAATTCAGTCGAATTCTTCAGAGGATTCCATTGAATGGTATTCGAAATCCTAAGAATGGACCAAAAATCAAAATGCAGGTATTCTACAAAATTTCAATTCCAATAAATTCATACTGAAAAATACCTTTTGCGGTAAAAATTCTAAAGTGGGATCGAAAGGTAATAATTCGCTCAACTCAACTCTGAACATAGACACCTGCTAACACTTGTACTCACACACATGTTAAAATACATGTCAAAAGTAAACAGTCTGATCTTGACATGATCGAAGAGAAGAAAAATTTGGCGCCATTTTCTTGCACTGAAAATTTAATAATTTAAATTTGCTCTAAAATCTGCAATTTGAGATGATGCGATCAATGAATTTTGACGCAAAAAAAATCGTTATTTACAAAATGCGATTTACGATCAACAAAATTGATGCAAAAAATAAAAACAAATTATAAGCGCCATCTGATGGCGCAAAATGTAATGATTCGGAAAACGTTATTTATTAAAAGTATTTTTTTTTTTTTTTTTTTTTTTTGGTAAATAAACGAATGGAAAAAGCAGCAAAAAAAAATTGCATTTGGACAAGTGGTCTTTGGAATTATCATTTGTATGTTTATTAATGAAAACAAACACAAAAAACAAAAGAGAGAAAAATGAATGAAGTAGAAAATTAATTGAATGAAAAATAAAGAATTGAAGAAGAGCAGCAATTGAATGAATATTATTGAGACGGTAAATCAAAAATGATCAAAAAAAAATCAAATCGACTTGATCAAAAATTAAAACAGAATCAGATGCAACAGAATTCAAATCGATCAAAATTAAATTTCATCAAGAAGAAAATTGATTAAATTGTGAAATGAAAAATTCAAATTATCAATAATTTCATATTCAACAATTGATTTTGATTGGAATTTCTATTTTTTTGATCTTGTTTCTAAAACAAACAATTCAAAACAATGATTTGATTTTTTTTCAGTGCATTTTCATCATTTATTTCATTTTTATTTTTTTTATTATTTAAATTCATTAATATCAAAAACGAAAATTAAGAAAAAAAAAAATTCCAAAATCATCATGGTTACTACGATCGTAGGTGATTTAGCATCACATCATTCATCTCATCATAATTATCATTCAAATTTACATCATCATCATCCTCATAATCATCATCATTTTACGAATTCATATCCACATCATTTGAATAATCCACTTCAACAACATCAGCAACAACAATTACAACAGCAGCAACATAATCATATTATTCATCATCATCATCATCATCATAATCCATCATCACAATCCGCAATGATTCAACAGCAACAACAAACGCAACCTCAGCCACTTCAACATCCAATAAGCAATATTAATTCATCAATAATAATTGAATCAAATGATTCTAATCACAATAATAATAATAATAATTCTAATATTTGTAACAATAATGATGATAATAATAATAATTGTCACAATCAACAATCGCAGCAAATATCATTGCAATTATCACCAGAAGAATTGAATGAATTGAATAGCATTGATAGCCAAATGTTTGGCATATTTAAAACGGATGATATGAATTGTCAAAAATTGAAATCTCTTCTAACTAAAGTAAATTATTTCGTTTGAAATTATAATAAATTTGGTGTTATAACTTTCCAATTTTTTTTCAATGATAAATAGGCAATAAAATGTTATGATTTAGCATTATTAAATCGTAATTTAATTGGTTCAAAAATATCCAATGACAATAATAATGTACGCTTAAAATCGACACCAACAATTAATCCACATGTATTTAGCCGTCTTGGTCATTATAATTTTTTACTTGGGAATCGTGTTAAAGGTTTGTTGCAGATTGATTCATGCAATGTTTTTGATTTATTGAAATTTTCTTTTCAATTAATAGCATTATCAGCATATCAACGATATTTAAAAACAGATAAAGATTATTGGAAAGTGAGTAATTTTGAATTTTTTATCAAAATGATTTGAAACTAATTCATTTTATTTATTATCAATTCATAGAATTCTGCAGCAATATTCGGATTAGGCCTTATTTATTTTCATTACAATGCATTTAATTGGTAAGTTTTTAAATCAAATTTTCTTGAATTTTCATTCAAACAATGCCGGTAGCGTATTGATACGGTAAAGGGTTATTTACCAAAAAATCTGGCTCGAAGCTATTTTTCTTGGCCACCAGATGGCAATGCTTTGGGCATTTTAAAATTTTTTAAATATGACCTAAAAACTTTTACAAACATAAATTATCTCAAGTATTTCAACAAATTCTCAATTATAATCAAGTTTTTTTTAGTGTGCATAGTTAATTGATTTAGATGTAAATTAATAATCAATATTGATTAATTTTTCTTTGATCAATCAAATAATTTTCATAGAAAAATATTAATGCTTTGATCACATTGAAAAATTGAGTTTTTCCCTTTTTTTGATATCACTTAAACATGTTGCATTGATGTTGTTGATGATGATGATTAAAGATTCGTTGTCCTCAATTTCCATGAATGGCAACCGGATTCTTATCACTTATTTATTTATTTCCATTCATTTTTTCACCGGATTTGCCAGTTTTTATGTTTATTTATTCATAACTATTTATTGTCATAAGTCTTTTATTACAACTAAAAAAAATATTGCATTTTTGGTTGTTTAATTGATAAAAATAATCATAAACCATAACGATAGACCATAATAATAATAATAATAATGTCATTCATATATGTGAACGAGTGAATGCGATGAACAAGTGAATTTTGAAATTAATCTTTGATTATTGTTTAGTTTTTTTTTTACTTTTTCTCCAATTTTTTTATGTTCAATATAACCAAATTCGTGCTTAAGACTACCACATTATCTTATCTTGAATATATTTCAATGATAATTTGACACCAATTTGATTGATTAATGATGATGATCGTTTAAATCATTTCTTGTCACCTTTATAATTTCATTTTTTTTATTTATTTTCCTTATTCTAAACGAAATTCGATTGTGTAAAACATGCTGTTCTTAGAATGAATTTTGAATTTAATTTTCATCTTTTTGTTCACCACAAAATCTTAATAATAATCATATTCATCCAAGTGTAAAATAATAAAAGAATAAATATATATGGGCAAGGCCCCATATATCTGAACATCACATCTTTTAATGATTGACTGACTGACTCATTGATTTTTTTTTGGCTAAGATTTTCCTGTTGTTTATGATGATAATAATGATGAATATATGAAGATCAAGATGATGATGATGATGTTTAGATCTTACCAAACAGGTTTGAATGTTTGTAAAATAAGATAAAATTATATATTTTTTTTATCATCAAAAATAATGAAATATAAAATAATATTTTGTATCTTTATTCTATCTTTTTTTGGCTTATTTTGGGTTTACCTGTTGAAATAGAAAATACACACAAGTAAATTCTTGCCATTCTTAGCTTGATCTATATCTTCGTACATAAGTATACATTGTACAATCTCATCAGTAATGATAAAGATGATCGTGTTGATAATAATGATGACCATCTTGATAATGATGATGATGATAATGCATCAAATACTTAATAAAATATAATCTTAGAAAGATATTTGAATAGTGAAATGGCAATGAAATGAAAAAATTGATGGTCAACAATTGATTTGAATTGAATTTATGAAAACATATGATAATCCAATTGTTTTATTTAAATTATGTCGAATCTTATTATTATTTGATGCTTCAATCGATTAATATGTCTCATATCTTTATATTTAGAATGAATTTCTAATGTAAACCATCTGTAAAATGTTTTCATTTTCATGTCTTTCAAATTAGAGGGTGTAGGGTGTGTGCGTGTACTGGTGGTTATGATGATTATGATGGTGGTTCTGATGAATATGATGATGATGACTATGATAATTGTTGTATTGGTTTTGATGGTTATAATAGTTACTGGTTATTTACTTGGAAATATTTAATGAGTTTTCTCCATGAACAGTGTTTTAGATGATTGATGTTTTTCGTTCTTTTTTGTCTTTTGTGTCTTCTTCGATTTGAATGCAGCTGTTTTTACCATTTATTTATTGATATTCGAATGCATTGTGTCTGGTTGTTTAATTGTGTGTTTGTGTATTGAAATAAGATGGTCAATCATCGAGAAAATAAAGAAGAAGACAAAGATCAATTATCTATTCGTTAGATTCGAAGTTATAACGAATATAAAATAACAATGATGATCGTATGATGATGAAGACGATTATGTTCAATTATGTTTCAATCATTATTATGATCGTTCAGTATTATCATTGTTCAACACCATTTATATTATCAACAACAAACAAATAAATAAGAATAAATAAATAAAATAATCATACCAAATGTGTGATGATTCAGTATTCAGACAATTATTGATCATTTTTTTCTGTGTAAAAGGTCAAAGGCATTTGTTGAGGCTATTTTGAGAGTCGAAAATGGCCTCTGATTCTGATGAATCGTTTCTTTTTGTTTTGGTCAACTGTTTCTATTTTTATTTTAAAATAACTAAAATACGAGCGAAAATAACTAAAAGATTGATTCAATGAAACAATTCTCAATTTTTGACCATTAAAAACCTTTTTTCTTTTGAAATTAAGTTAACCTTTGACAAATTTATTAATTGTTCATAATTATTTCCGTAAATAAAATTATTTTATTTGTTTTCTCATTGAAAATACATTGAAAACAAATAAATTTCAGCAATGAACCTTGTCCGGAAGCTCTTAGAATCAATGAATATTATTTTTCACAGAGTATATTCAAATAATCCTTTCGTAAAGGTCACGAAAAAAACATTGGTCATTGATAGAAATGAATGATGAATGAAATAAATAAACAATCTCATGAATTCAATTCATGTATGTGTTCATTCATATGTTCACATTGATTCATTCACACTTGATAACACACATTTATATTTATTTGTATTTGTTTATATTATATTTGATTATTTTCATCAATATTATTATATTCCATCATTATTATATTACACATCCGTTTTTCGTGTGTGTGTGTTTGTGTATTAAGAATTTAATAATTTTTCATTTCAATTCTTATATGATTCACATTTTCACTAAAATTGATGTGTTTGTTTGTGCATGTGAAACTGTGTGAGAAACCATGTATACCCGAGAAGCGAACAACAAACACTGACACTGACAATACACTTAAACAGAGGCCAATAAACATCAATGAAACCCAAAAAAAATAAAGCATTGAAATGAAAAAACATATAGCCATATACAGGCTGCGTATTGTAATATTTTATGTTCTCTCATTGAATCGTATTGAATTGAATGTAAAATTCATTCAATTTCTCCGCTTAAAAATTTTCTCTCTCTCTCTCGGTGTATGTAGGGTACGTGACCCTAACCATGTTGTCGGCTGATGCTGGTGATGATGGTGATGGTGAATGATACATTGAATACACTGAATACACATCAAATGAATACAATGAATTATTAAAATGCACCGAAAAAATAACACAAATAGCTAAAATACAATGCAAAATTGAATGAATTAAACAATATCGAATTGAATGTAATATTGAAATCAATTGATTTTCCAATCATTTTTTCCCTTAAATCATGATTTTTTTTTGATCTGAGAAAAAAATAATGATTTTCATTTCAATAAACTTTAAACAATGAACATGAAAAAATACATTGACTGCATTTTGAATACCAGAGAAAAAAAACGTGCGTAGGTTTTTGTTTGTTGTTTTTATTTTATATTTTCACTGGTATTCAACTTTCACCTAACCTTTTAAATTTTAAAAGGTTCATTTTTAAATTTTTTTAAATTTAAATGGAAGTGGCATGATTTTAAATTATTTGAATTGAATTTTAAAAAGTGTTTATTAGTAAGTAGCTACTGCTGCTGCTGCTGATGCTGCTGCAATATCAGCACCATCATGATCATCATATGATTTTGAATTCTATAGGAAGTATTGTATAATATTTGTTCATATGTTCGTTTAACATTTTATTTCGTTTGTTCATATATTTTATTAAATGAGAATCATGATAATACAATGGAATATATATGTGTGTATGCAGCAAACCAGAATCTATTCGAATTCAATTCCAAGTTTCGCATATGTCCATTGAATTGATTGATTGTTTTATTTTCAATTTTTTCATTTTTCTCTCGATTCTCTCTTGATTTTTGATATTGAAAAATATATCATACATCTGATAATGTCAGTGATAATGCTAATGATGATGTATGAAAGAAAGAATGTATGAAATTGCTTGCAATATTCTATAGAAATTTATGTTTATTCGATTATCATCAATAATAATAATGTTGATGATTATGAAAATCGATATTGATACAATTAAATCAACTAAAAAGAAAGAAAAAAAATGATACACAATTAATTGATGATGATAATAATAATCATGATTCACCACATATACACAATCAAACACACAATTATATATGCGGCAATGATAGTAGCAAAATGTGTAGATATATTTTTTCCTCACATTCATTTATATATCGGGTTGTCCGAAAAGTTTTTGCCGATTTTCGATCGGTATCCAATCGATTTAATACGAATCTACTTTTCGGACAACCCAATTTAAATATATTAGCATGAAATCCATTTAAAAATCTTTTTAAATGAACAAATCTATTGTATTCTCTTCTCTGCTTCTTCATTCATTTATTTAATTTCATTTCATTTTGTTTTCGGGATCAATGAATTTTTCTGGTCGTGTGTGTGTTCTGCATGTGTGTTTGAGTTAGGTTGGTTTTCTGTTTCGGTTGATCGATGTGCATATGTGAATAGCGAGTGCAAGCGTATTGTGTTGAACTCTAAACTAAGACATGAAATCGTCACAATCAACATCAACAACGACGATGAACACCATCACCACCAGTACCACCACCACCACCAACCATCATCATCACCAACCATCAACCAGCAGCAGCCAAGATGATCATGTGTTTTGGCTGTTTAGTTTGGTTGTTTGTTGGTTCCATTGATTCATTCATTCATTCATTCATTCATTCATTTGTTTATCTATTTATTTGTTTATTTGGTTGGTTGTTTGCAATGTAATGCTTTGCTATGACAAACATACACTTTTGAATTAGGAAAAATACGAAAAAAATTATCTTTTATGGTTCACATACAAACACACAGAAACTTACATGTAAGAAGCATATAAGCTCATTGATATATATGAATGTGTTTCTGCATTTGCTTCAGCTTTGAAACTTTCAAACAATTTGATGGAAAAATTGAAGAGAAGATCCGTCGTACAACACACACTCATACAAAACATATATTCTTTT
This sequence comes from Psoroptes ovis, assembly GCA_002943765.1. NCBI lineage: Eukaryota > Metazoa > Arthropoda > Arachnida > Sarcoptiformes > Psoroptidae > Psoroptes > Psoroptes ovis. The sequence goes on along the minus strand of PQWQ01000011.1, from coordinate 456,800 downwards.
CCTGGCTTTTTCTGGTCTATATTAGCAGAACTTTAAAATGCATACAATGAGATTTTTTTTTGTTGTTATTAGTAGTTTGTTGGCCATCTGTGCTTGGTTGGTTAGTTGATTGTTGGTGGAAGAAGAAAAATTTTTTTTTTTTTTTTTTTGGACTTCTTACATCAGGTTTTGTTTTGTGTTCATCTTTGAAAATACATATATTCAAAAGTTTTCAGTGTTTGAGACAATTTTCTTAATTTTTTATTGAGATACTTTGTGGTGTGTGTTCAATTGTTTGTTTCGTGTATGTTTGTTGACCAACAAAATCAACATTTAAATGTTGGATCGGCAACCAATTAGCTAATTTACGAAAATGAAAATGACCATATGAAAAACGCAAACAAACACGATTCAATTTGATGATAATAAATAACATTGAAATTTTTGTTTATTTTAAATTGAAATTTGCTCATATTCTTAAATAAATATGATTGAAATTGTTAATAATTCTTGTCATTTGAAATAAAGAATTTTGTTTCAAAGAAATTTATATGAAAAATATCGAATTCTTTTAATATTTTGTAATATATGATCTCTTCATTGAATGTCTCCCTAAATGTGGTTTGATTTTGTGTGTTTTTTGATTTAAAATTTGTTTTGAATCAAATTAAATTAAATGATATTGTTTCTGATTTTGTAAATAATCGATCAATTCATTATTTGATATATTAATCCATCAGTGTTCATCTTGATTAAATTTGAAATTAAATCATATTCCCCATCAAAAAATTTTATACCTCAAAATTGATTCCAATTCAACATTTTGATGATCGTTTCATCATCATCACCATGAATTAAAGTTTTTAAAATTTAAAAATTTTAAATTTCAAACATTTCACGATTCTTGTCAAAAATTTACCTCGTATTCTTCATTTATATTCATTCTTAATCATTTTTCATAATTTGTATTTAATCAATCAATCAATTGATAATCAATTGTAAAACAATCATAAATTCATTATAAATCTGCCTCTGCAATTCATAAAATTGCAAGAATTACACACCAACGTCCAATATTCGATAATTCCGTTCATTTAATTATGAAATAAAATTTTTGAAATTGATCTATATCTACATTAAGTGTTCATTTCATTTTCATTATCATCAACAATATTATCAATTTTGTGTTCATTTTTCTCTTTAAACAATTATCTTGTCTTATCTTTCGAAAAATAAATAACAGAAAAGGTAAGCCTTTCCAGTGAATTATGATGATAGAGCAAGTATATCAATATTTAATGAGAATTAATTTAAAAATTTCGCAAGAATTTTCCAAAGAAATTGACAGCAAATACCACTATCCGATTCTTCCTCGGTATTTTAACTGGAATTTATTTGAATATTCTGGTTATAATCCTGATTCTAATTTAAATATATTCAATATTATTCATTCCTATGATAAAATACAACAAAAATTCTTGTTGGTTGTTGTTCGTAATGATCATTATTGAATATAATTATATATAATGAATGTTCTTTAAATTTTTTTCATTTGAAGAAGAATAATAAACTTTAACTTTTTGAATTAAATACTACCAAAATTAAATAACAAAAATATTGACCGAAAACAAGGTTATTTGCCTCTACCCACACTCTCATACACATCATGCATACATCAACACACATAAATTCTTGAGCGAATTTTCTTCGAAAATTTCTAAAGATTGATAGTGGTTAGACATTTATATAAATTTTGTGTGTTTTGAAATGTTGTTATTATCATCATGATCATCATAATCATCAACATTATTTGTAAATATCATCATTTTATATAATATTTTTGAATGTATGTTTATGTATGTGTTGAATACAATTTCTTTGCAAGTTTTTCAAATATAATTCCTTCTTCATCTTCTTCTTCTTGATATATCAAAAAGAATATCAATATGAATACATTGCCCTAAAACAGCCAGAAACATAGACGAATTACATAATCATTTCACGCAAACACACATGCCAGCATCACTCATATATATATAACGATATGTAATGATCGATGAATGGAATTGATTTTGACCTCGAAATTACTTAGAATTTTTATTTTCTGTTTTTATGAAAATTTCTTGAATTTTTCTTCTATTTAAAATAGAAATAAAGATTAAGCTAAGACATTGCACATTACACATTAAGGCTTGAAGCAAGCATTGTATTTGATGATAATTATATGGTATTCTGTATTTAATATTGAATATTTTTAGAATCGAAAATGTTTTATTAAAATTACATCGAAAACGATTATTTTGAATTAATTATTTTAATTAGTTTAGAGTTTGATTAGAATAGAATTTGATTGTCTCAATGAATGGAGATTTCAAGAAATCATAATTTAAGAAAGAAAAAACAGATCAAATTATTTTGAAGAAAATAAACATAAATATCCGGTTATCCCTTGGTAAATTCAAATTTAAATTTAAATATTTGAATTTGAATGATTGCTGTGTTTATTTTATAACTTGTTTTGTTGATGAAACTCTTATGGACTAGTCAGCTTTTCGTTGGCCATTGATTGATTGATTGATTCATTTATTTATTTATGTATTGATTGATTGATTGATTGAAGACTTGAGGGCTTTTAGGGTTTTTTTAAGGGCTTCTTTTCTGTTTAATTATTTTGTTGCTTATGAATTTTCAAATGCTTGTCATTTCAAATGTTTTCAAAATGAAAAAATGATCATTTTTGAAATGATAAAGGTAATTTTCGTTCATTCATTATTTTTTTCCTGTTAATTGATTGATAAATAGCCGACAATCATTTATTAAATCATTATCAAATGAAATGGCCAAATAATGAAATTATAAAAAAATGAAAAGCACTAAAAGTTACACCCTTGAAAACATACATATTAAACATTATTGTTACAAAATGTATTTATTATTTAAATGTGTTTATTGTGTGTTCCTCATGGTTGATTGTTGCTACCACCACCATCATCATTATCTCATATTCATCCCTTGTTCATATTCATTTTTGGTTGATTTGTTTCGGTCCAATGCGATTTGGATTGAAAAGAGAGAGAGAGAGAGAGCAAGAGGGTCCAAATTTTTTTTTAATGTCAAATGTTCCCTTGAATCATTTTGTTTTAAAGCGAAAAAAACACATGTCCTAAATTTTTAAATGGTGTTATTGGTTTAGGTTGTAACCTCCGCCCTCCTGAGTTTCGGTGTTCCAAAAGGTCTTTTATTTTGGTTGGTTTTATGTTTTTTTTTTTCAGTAGGGTCTACCCTACAGCTAAAGCAATAAATATTTTTCGATTGTAAAAATCTTTTTCTGAGCAAAATATTGAATAACAATTCGCAACATTTGAAGTCAAATTTTATTATCATCACTTTTCAAATGAAATTTTCAACATTTTAATTTAATTTCATTGTTTTCTCCATTTTTTCCCTAAATAAATTTCAAAATTCAAACAGGACAATCAAATCATTTAAACAATTAATATATACAGATCGACAATTTTCTCGGACAAATGAAGCACATTTAAGATTAGCGATCATTTATAAATTTCTTCACCATTATAATCTTGCTCATAAGGTAAACACCACTAATATTTCATTAAAAATTATTTTTCAATAATTAAATTTTGATTTCAGCATTTTCGTATCGCTTTAAATGATTCAAATGTTTGTACATTGGACAAGAATGATAGTAAGTTGATAATTTGTTAAGATTGATATTCATTATTTTATTCTGATTGTTTGTTTTACTTTAGTTAAATTTCATATAGCTCATTTGTATGAATTAGAAGGAAAAATAAAAACTGCCCGTGATCAATATTTGTCAATATTAAAACTTAAAGACATATCAGGTTCATTGCGTGCCGATTGTTTGCGACAATTAGGTTGGATTTATTATTCACATGATTCATTACCATTGATCGATAATATACCGCAACAACAGCAGCAACAGCAAAATCAACAATCGAAACAACATCAACGTTATCATTTAGCAATTAAATATTTAAATGAATCAATAGAATTAGATAGCGATCCATATACAGCATATTATTATATTGGTAGATGTTATGCATATTTAAATCAAGTACATGATGCATTTATATCGTATAGACATTCTGTAGAAAAAACTGAAGCTAACTCAAATACATGGTGTTCAATTGGTATACTTTATCAAAAACAAAATCAACCATTCGATGCTTTACAAGCATATATTTGTTCGGTTCAATTAAATAAAGACAATACAGCAGCGTGGATTAATCTTGGATTATTATATGAAACTTATCATCAATTCTATGATGCATTAAAATGTTTCATGCATGCGACGAAAACTACCAAAGAAAAATCAACATTACCAGTCGGAATTATAGAACGTATCAAGTATTTAAAATCACAAAATATTATGTCTTTAAGGTATTTTCACGAATTTTTGTTTGATTGAAAATCAATATATCAATTAATTTATTATTTTCTATTCATATGAATTTAGCACCCAAAAATTACCTTCATTAGAAACAGCTTGGAATAATTCAATCGACAATGACATGGCTACAAAGCGTCATCAATCGTTTTCATCATCAGCTGCTGCCTCACAATCATTATTGGATCCTAATGATCCATTAATGAACAATCATAATGCTGCCAAAATAGCTAAACTAGAAAATCACCATTCACATGTTCATCATGCACATCAACATCACCCAAGTGTTATTCCCTATAATCATCCTCAACAGCAACAAATTCCATATGATAGTAACAAAAATTCATTTCAACCATCATCAAATGCTCAAGCATGTGTTAATAAACAGCAATCACTTACATATTTGAACAAATCAAAACGTTCATATTCGGTGGATAGTGATGTAATGTCCAATCAAACGATATCATCCGATGATTCGGGTATTGATTCAAAAGAAAACTATTGTAATCAGTCTAGTCAGCAACGATCGAATAAAGATAAAGAGGATGCTATTTTATCGCTATTATCATCGGATTCTAGTCATGATCCGTCCATCAAACAGCCAAAATTATCAATCGATATGACTGCAAAACAAATAATTGATGAATGCAAAAAATTTTCCTCTAAAACTACGAGGATTATCAGCAGTATTACCTCAGATGATGGCCATCCTCCTTATCCTCCTGATCCGCCATATCCACCTTTACCAAGAGAAAAATTAAATCCGCCAACACCCAGTATTTATGTAAGTCTAAAAATTGAATTGATTGGTTTTTGAGAAAAAATAATTAATTGAAAAAAATTAATAGGTTGAAAATAAAAAAGAGGCCTTTTCGCCCGAACTTCAACAATTTTGTCTTTCAAATCACATTGCTGTAATACGTGGCCTATCCTCTGTGCTCAAGCTAGATTTAGGCCTTTTTTCAACCAAAACATTGGTTGAATCAAATCCTGATCATTATATTGAAGTAAGACGTCAATATATGCAACCTTCGGATGAAAATTGGGATCCTGAACATCGAGATATGGTTTGGTATTGTGAAAGTACAAGATCACATACAACTATTGCTCGATACGGTCATTATCAAGCTCTTTCATTCAGTGAATCTTTGAAAGAGGATAAGGATAAAAATTCCACAAGTGTTTTCAGAGACTCTGATTCCGATTCAAATTCAACGTTTTCCAAGTAAGTTTTTTTTTGTAATTACTTTGGGAAAAAATTCATTCATTGATCAATTACCACAGGAATTCGAAGAAGCATAAAAAATATAGCATGTTCAAACCTGTTAAATTTGGTACGAATGTTGATCTATCAGATCCTAAAAAATGGAAAATTCAACTTCAAGAATTAGCCAAACTACCTCCATTCGCTCGTGTATCATCAGCAGCAAATATGCTGACACATGTCGGACATACTATCCTTGGCATGAATTCCGTTCAACTTTATATGAAAATTCCTGGTTGTCGCACGCCTGGTCATCAAGAAAATAATAACTTTTGTTCTGTAAATATCAATATTGGTCCAGGTGATTGCGAATGGTTTGGTGTCGCACCTGAATATTGGGGTGTTATTCATCATATTTGTGAGAGGTATTTGATTAATATCTTTATTTTAATCAAAATTTACATAAAATAATTTTTATCAATTTACAGAAATAATATAAATTACTTACATGGATCATGGTGGCCATTATTAGATGATCTTTATGCTGAACATGTTCCAGTTTATCGATTTGTACAAAAACCGGGTGATATTGTTTGGGTAGGTGCTGGTACTGTTCATTGGGTACAAGCAATCGGTTGGTGTAATAACATTGCATGGAATGTAGGCCCATTCACATCGCTGCAATATGATTTAGCCATTAAACGTTATGAATGGAATAAACATGAAAATTATAAATCAATCGTGCCAATGATTAATTTATCATGGAATATAGCGCGTAATGTTAAAATATCGGATAAATCTATTTTTACAATGATTAAGTAAGTTTTATTTTTTCTTATTTTTGTATTTTTAAATTATATAAAATTTGAATTTTTTCCATTTCGACAAACAGATTAACTTTGATGCGTTCATTAAAATATTCAATTATGTTGACAAATTTCATCAATGAAATGGGTCATAAAATAATATTACGACAGCGAGATTCGCAAGAGCCAGTACATTATTGTCTTGTTTGTGATGTGAGTTTTTAATTGGTTCTTCTCTAAATTAATTAATAACATTCATTTATTTATTCATAATTACTAGATTGAAGTATTTAATTTATTATTTGTCAAAGAAGTGGATAGAAAACATGTTGTCCATTGTTTTTATTGTGCACAAAAAATGAATAAAGAATTGAATGATTTTGTCATACTTGAAGAATATGAATTGGATGAATTGACAAAAGTTTATGATAATTTTCAATTGATTACACCACCAACATCGACAACAACAACGACGACGACGACACCATCAACTGTTTCTGTCAATTCAAATAATAATAATAATAATAATTGTAATAATAACAACAGCAACAATCAAATCACTACAACCACATCCATTAATGGTAATGGTGTTCATACTGCAACGACAAACGGAGAAAATAATAATAATGTTGGAACATCTTGATACATTAATACTAAATATAATGATTTTGGTCATTGATCAATTTGCTCATTATTTCCAATGGAATCCAATTCTCTTGAAATTTTCATAAGTTACATTAATCGCCTTTCTATTCTTTTCTTTTCATACATTTAGCCATTCTTTTTTTTATTAATTTTATTTAAATAACAATTTACTTTGTTCATCTCAATTGATTCACATATATTTATCTTCACACTAACGCATCCACACACCCACTAAAACATATTAATAGGGAAAAAAATTGTGATAAAATCAATTTCATTTTTTTTGTCTGTTGTTTTTATGTATCTATGTATCAATATTATTATTATTATGTACCAATATTTGTATAATGATATAAAATGCAAATTTTTTTTCTATCATTTTTTATCTAATTTAAATAATTATCTATTATTGTCCTTTATGCAAAAAAAAATAATTGTTTTTAATTCAGGTTTTTTTATATTTATCTAAAAAACTAAAAACAATTGATCTCTTCGTTTCACTTGCTAATGATTGATTGAATAAATGATTGAAAGAATGAATTTTGATTGGAATTTTTGTTTGTTTGTGGGAAATATTTTTGATTTTTTAGTTGCTTGAAGGATGTCTTATTATTAATGGATTTATATTGATTAGAATCAATTTCGATGCAATTTTTGATCGAGAAAAAAATGAAAAGTAATAAAAAACAACACTTTAAGCTTACTTTCAACGTATCAATTGTTCATTTTGTCAAATTGAAAAAAAAACAGAAAAAAATTCAAATGTAAACATTGCAATGTGATTCAAGTGAAAATTCGTGTAAAAAATTGTTAATATTTTGACCTGAATCATGGAGCCTAATCAAACGAATACAGATACTAATAAACCAGAATTTATTAATCTAAATGTTCATAAAGCTGGATTAGATGGCCTTGATAAAGAACGTATCGATCAAATTATTCAAGAAGCATCGAAAGGTTCAAATTTTTATACATTTCAACAACGACGTGAAAAACGTATCAATGAACAAATTAGAAAATTGAAACAACGTTCAGAATCGATTACCGATATTCAACGAGAACAAGCAATGAAAAAAGCTGATTCAATCATTGTCAGACTTGAACAAAATCGAATACTGAATAAAATAATTGTCCATTTTGATATGGATATGTTTTATGCTGCAGTTGAAATAAAAAATGATCCATCTTTAGCTGATATACCGATGGCTGTCGGATCAATGGCTATGATTTCGACCAGTAATTATGTTGCACGTCGATTTGGTGTACGCTCAGCCATGGCTGGTTTTATTGCAAAAAAACTTTGTCCACAATTGAAATTGATCCGTCCTAATTTCAGAAATTATATGAAAGAAAGTGAATTCGTTATGAATATTATCAATCAATATGATCCAAATATGCGAACATTTTCATTAGATGAAGTTTATATCGATCTAACTGATTATGTTTTCGAAAATTTTTCCGATAAAAACAAAATTCCACTTGAAGATTTATATGCAATGAACGAACTTTCAGATGAAATATGGCAATATGCATATGAAATTGTTGAAGAAATACGCAGCAAAGTTTATGAAGAATCAAAATTAACGATAAGTGCTGGAATATCATGCAATACATTATTAGCTAAAGTATGTACCGATATCAATAAGCCTAACGGGCAATTCATGATCAAAGGAAAACGAGAAACAATCATGGATTTTGTATCTCAAATTCCAATTAGAAAATTTTGTGGTATAGGCCCAGTTAAGGATCATATACTATCAGCCTTTAACATTAATAAAGCGATCGATATTTATAATGAACGAGCCTTATTGGCATGTTTATTTAATGATATCGATTATTATTTACGCATTTATCTTGGTATCGGTTCAACTCATTTATCAAACGAAGAATCGACACAACAAAAATCGCATAGCAGAGAACGAACTGTTGGGGAATTGAGCAATTTTGATCAAATTTGTGATTTGATCAAAGAAATTTCCAATCGATTATCGAAAGATTTGAAAAAAGAACAGCAATTATGTAAAACTATTACTTTAAAAATGAAAAAAGTCACTTTCGATACATTTATCAAATGTAAAACAATTGATCACTATACCGATGATGAAAATGTATTGTTCAATGTCGCAAAAGAATTATTGACACAAGAAATGGAAAAATCACCTCAAAATAAATATAGATTAATCGGGTTAAGAGCATCGAATTTATGCAATTCAAATGAAATTAATGATAATACTTCCAATAATAATCAATCAACATTGTTAAAATTTCTTAAAAGAAAATCATCAGAATTTGAAAATGAACAAAATCTAGTCGATTCAGAATTGGAACCAAACATTGAAAATAATAATAATTATGATGATGATAATGATATTTATATGTTTGACAATGTTGACGAATTGTCCTTGTATCATCAAAATGAAGACAATGCTAATTTAAATTTATGCTCAAATCAAGAAATTGAAACAAAATCAAATTCAGATGAGAATAATAATGAAAATGAATCGAACATAACAATCGTCGATGATGATAATAATACTAATAAAAATAATAATGATAATAATAATAATAATAATGAAGAAGCAAAATTTTTAAAATGTCCAATTTGTCAATTAAATTCATTGTTCAATACAAATGATGATTTAAATAGACATATTGATATTTGCTTAAATAGACAACTTTGTATTGAATTAACATCAATAGTTGCTGATGATCAGCAAAAATTTTCATCATCGAAAAATAATAATAATAATAGCGAAAATAATATTGATTCATTCAAATTATCATCATCATCATCATCATCAACGTCATCAACTACAACTCCACAAAGACAAAAAAAATTGAAAAAAAATTCCCGAAGCTCTGAAAAGCATAAGAATCATGATTCTTCGAAAAAAAGTAAATCAAAATCAATAACATCGACTGACATTCATCATCATCATCATTATCAAACACGAATCGAACAATACTATGAACGAAATCAATGATGATGATGATGATGATCATTTGAAAATTGTAAAAATTTCTACTTTCTTTGTGTATATTGAAAATATTCCTTTTTCTCTTTTCTTCATAAAAACCACCTTTGATAAAACAAATCTTGAAAAAATACTAAATAATGAGAATCAAAATAAGTAAAATGAAATAAAAGTGTTTTTCGCTTTTTCCTCTGCGCTCAAATTGAATTTTGAATTTAATTTCAAAAATTGATCCAATTTCTGCTAAAATTTTTTTTGCCATTTTTGCAATTTTTTTTCATTTCTATCATTTTATTTTAAATGTAAATTCTTTACAGTTGAAAAAACGGTAAAAAATCGATTCAATCAAATTGAATTGAATTGGATTTTCACGTTATTTTTTTTCTCCATTTGAAAATTGACTTAAAATTTTTATTTTTTTTTTCTTTTTGAAAATTTATAAACTTTATGTCTTGTTACATTTTATTTTTCAAAGAAATTTTATTTTTCCTTGAAAAACAAAATGAAATTATCGAATGAAAAAAATGATAATTTTCGTCAATGTTTTATTTGGTTTTGGTTTTGATTTTGGGCCAGGTAAACAAGGCCTTGATACATACACTCAGGCAAAAGGTACGAATTTTCCCTCGAGAAAGAAAAAAAAATCAAAATACTCAATCATCATTTAGTATTGTTTTGTACATCAAAAAAATACAATTAATCGAATTGAATTCATCATTTATATGAATTAAATTATATGAATTGAAATTGAAGAAAAAATACTTTTAAATATAGATAATGACCATTGTAATCGATCACTTTGCTCCATCATATGGTCAAAATAAACTATCAATTTCGATGATTAATCGTGTCAAACATCGGAAAAAAAATGTTCTCTGAGGTCGTCGAATTCGCTCGAGAATTTTTATTATCCATCCATTTTCTACCATCAATTTTCAATATGAAAAATACAGAATTTCCATATGACAAACAAGCAATCAAATAAAAACAAAATGAAACAAAATTATTATTATTATTATTTAATGAACATTTGATATTAAATTTTGAAAAATTTTAGCCAAATTGGAGAACGAAAAAATATCAAAAAATTAATCCTCGTCAAAGGCAATAATAATGATGATGATGATTATAGAAATAATAACAATATAATAATCATTGTGGTGCTTGATATATTAATAAGTTTGTGTGTGTTTGAGTGTAATAATGACTATAGATCAATGCTAGAGAGAGATGGGGAGCGATAGCGAAACAATAATGTCGCGAACGAATTTGACTAAATAATGATAATAACTGTCCAACAATGATGATAATGATTATGATAGTGAATGCCATAAAAAATGATAATAATTTGTAAACAAAAAATTGTTAATTTCATTCAAGTTTATCCATATTGAAAATTGAACCAAAAAACATTGAAGCATTAAATTATAGTCATTATTACCATTATTATTATTATGATACAAAGAAACCAAAAAAAATGGTCAATCAATAATGATTTAAATCAAGGCTATTGAATAATTTTTCAAATTATCTTTTCCATCAAAGAACTAATGAATTTTTTCCAGGGAAAAAAATGAATAAATAAATTAATGCAAATGATATGTTTGATTGATCAAACAAACGGCTCTCGATATATACGGATCGATCGTTTATTAATAAATCAATCATTTATTCATCAAATTCGAATGTGCATTTTGTTGATTATTCTTCAGTCAAGTTTCATTATTCAAAATATTCATTCATTCATCTATTCATTGAAATTCAATCATTTTCTCTATAGATTAAATCTATTTATATTCACATTCATCTATCTATGCATGTATTTTGAATATTCAAAATCACTTGAATTATGAATATAATCATTATTATAATCATTTTTGATGATCAAGAAATTTTTTTCGTTTGTGTTTGTTGTAAACAAAATAATAAAAATGGTATAAAATGAAATTGCTGTTGTTTGTATGTGTGTAAGATACAAATTACCATCAGTGAAATTTCATTATCATTTCGAGGCATATTTTTGTTTATTTCATTGAATTTAAATGATATTTTTGTTTTGAATATTTTCCCATATTTTACACGAAACACGAATAAATTGATGCTTTATTAGCAGCAATAATTCCTACGTGTATTCACGATGCATATGTGATCAAGCCTAAAACAAAATACATACGATAGCATAAACACAGAGAAATCAAATGAAATTGAAACCATTGAAAAATAATCATAATTGTCTAAACATGCAAATGTATGCTTATTTGAATGCAGGTGTTCGTGTGTGCATTATGTTTCAGCATTTTTCAATATTTTCAATAATTTTGAAGTGTGCATTATTTATCATTAATAATGTTTTGATCATTATTATTATTCGATTTCATCGATGTAATAATATTTATTCTTATTTATTTTCAATCAAAAAATTGAATAAAAATAAAATGCAAATGTTGTTTTATTTATTCATTATTGATAAAATCTATTTATTATTATCATTTATAAAATACCGTTGTGTTGACGTCGTATACGTTGTCGTTTATTAATGTTATTTAATTCTATTGAAGGTCAATTTATTATTATTATTTTCTATTTTTTTTTTCATTTTGTTCAAGTTGAAACATGATGAAAAAATAAATAGACATGAAACATGAAATAAATATAAATAAATAAATAAATGTAATGTGTGATTTGATTCACATTTAGCGATGATTTTAAGCTTTGTTGTTTTAATGTTAATGTTGATGATGATGATGATGATGACGACGTTGGCGTAGATTTTCATTTTATTTCAATTCAATGTTTTAACAAAAAAAAACAATAATAAATTCTTATTACCAGAGAGAAAATGTATATTTTATGAGACAACCGAAAGATACTCAGAAAAAAAACGACAAAGACGATGACAAAAATCTGAGAATTGAAACCAAAAAATCAAAATCGAAAATGAATCTTCTTAGGTTCAAAAAAAGCTGTAAACCCAAAAAAATCAAATTGATATTTGTGCACTGGTGTCAAGTTTATCAAGTCAACTTTTTGTTTCGTCTTTTGTCATTTCATGTCATTCGTCGGATTTGATCTTTCGGAATCTATTAATTTTGAGCTCATTGAATTCGATAAAATCATTGATTCACTGAAATTCAAAGAAAAATTTCCGTGTCAAAAAATTAATGTGAAAAAATTTTCAACATTATTCTGATCGCAAAATAATGATCGTAATATAGTACATGATTTAAAGTTTTGATTCGGAGTTTTGAAACTGATTTTCGTAGTTTTCAATGGAATCTTCAATTGTACAATAACGAAATTCAGTTTTAAAACTACGAATCAAAACCTTCTGAACCTTGTAATAAGTCAATTTAATTTTCAATAAAAATGGAATTTGATTTTGGAATTATTTTCCCATCATTATTATTATGGTTCTGGGTTTTAAAATGTATTCGTAAATTTTAAGAATGTTGCTAGTATGAAATTTTTATTTATGAAATTGAAATTTTTGTAATTTTGTAATCAAATTCAATTTTTCAATTCAAAGTAGAAAAAAAATCAAAAAATATAAATCGAAAAAATCTTTAATCTTTAATTTCGACATTGTTGATACATGATTCACTTTCACTTCTCACTTTTTTTTTGTTGCTGTACGCTTGAAAAACTTGATTGAATTTTGAATTGTAGTAGCTGAGACGCGTACGTTGAATTGTTCATAGCATTTATTGGATAATTCTCTGAGAGTTAATTCGCGATTTTCATTTGCCCATTTATTCAATTCTTCTTTTTGTTCGGTTGTTAATTTACATTTTGTTATTATACCACCTTTTTTTAGACTTTCATCTCTTCCGGTTTCATTGTATATTTTAAGTATTCCATTGATCGTAGTTCTTTTTATGTCCAATAATTCAGCAATCTTTGTCGGTCCATGTCCTTTGTCATATAAATTGATGATTCTTTTTCGATCTTCATTTGATATCTTTTTATATTTACCCATTTTATAATTACAAAAAAAAAACCAAATCAAAAACTAATAACAAACAATTCTATTTTCACAGCGAGAACACACGTAAAACGATCAATAAAAAACGACGACAAACACAGATTCTACAATGATGTAAAAAAAAAATCCAAACAAATTAATGCTAAAATAAATAATGTCACGCAGAATTATTCAAAATAATTTAATTTTATTTGACTTACTCAAAATAGCAAGAATAAAAAATTACCATTGGCTCGTGACAGCCTTTTTATATTTGGTCAATTTACCCTTTTGCGCTTTTTTCGCTAAAGAACCAGATTAGATAATTTCCATTGTCTCTTCAACATTCTTATCATCTCCTATTGACCAGCGCAACCATGCTTCACGCTTTCACTCTTGACATGATAAAATTCAACTCGTTCTTTAGGCAAATAACAGGCCCCATGACCAAAAAAAAGACAAAAAAAAAACAACGATCATGATATGATGATTTATGATAACAAAAAATTTATCGTTCGTAACCATCATTTATCAAATAATTGTGGGTAATACGACAAACCAGCTACAAAATTGAAATTAAATTTTAATGCGAAACAGATTTTATACCAACGAAATTAAACTTTACATTCACGAATCAAAACTGTAAACCATGTATTATTATTATTATTAACTCAATCATTGATTTCAAAACTTTTCAACAAAAAAAAAAAAATTTCAGAGAACCGACATCTTTCAATCTATCATCTATCTATCTATAGGTTGATAGATAAATTGAATTTGTTTTTGTTATTAAAAAAAAATTAGAATTCAAATTAATTCAAAATCAATCATTGTTATATTTTTTGTATTATAATTGAAAAAAAATTTGATATTTCTCGATTAAGCAGCCGAGATAAGGTAATATGATGCGAAATCGAAAAAAAAAAAATATTACGAAATTCAGTCCATAGAATATTCATACCTATGAAATTATTTGCATTTTTTATCAATGCATTTTTTTTGCAAAAATTGAAATTCAATATGATCAATATTATTATGTGGCAACATCAGAATTTGATTCAGGTTGACTGATTTTCTTTTTTTTTGATTTGATTTTGATTCTGCAGGTGCGTGAATGTGTAGCTGTGTGTGTGTGTGTCTTTTATAAAGTTTCAAATTTAAGGCCAGATTTATCATTTTGATTTCATACTTCATTTTGTCCTGCCATCAAACATCTTTTGAGGCTCAGATGGAATTTTTCGATTTTTGAATGACATCATTGCCATCATAATCATCGATATTATTAGCGATTATTATTATTATTATTCTTTACTGCCACCACTACGGTGAACTTTTTACATTTTGTCAAATAAAATATTTAAAAAAAATGTAAAAAATAAAAATCCATTAAATGATAATCAGAAAAGAAGACGAAATTCAATGAAATGAAAATGACAATTATTGATGATATATATCTGTGGATATATAAATATTTGAAAATATCAAACCAAACCAAAAAAATAATATTAACAATATCGAATCATGTCATTTGACACATGCATATATAATTTATATATGTGTTTGCACACACGAATATCCGTAAAAATTTACCGTTATTTTCATTATTTTTTGTATCAACCGAAATTGAATCAAAAATTCTTTATTTTTTTCTCCTTTGTATTTGGGTACCAAAGAGAATATATTTGTATGTGATATATATTTTCCAAACAAATCATTTCACATGGTTTCCAGTGGAATTTACGATTTCCTCTAATGTTCACCTCTACGCAAGTTTAATGTTTGTATTTCGGGTATTCTGAACATGAATTCTTATACAGAAAATATTACAAAAAAAAATTACAGAATTTATAGATCGAAACGATTGAAATTATATATAAATTTCCAGGGTGTCCACAAAGTTCTTGACGATTTTTAGTAAATGTTTCGATTGATTCAATAGCCATGAACTTATTGGACACAGAAATACTTTGACTGTATTCAATAATTCTATATTATTCTTTTCGGATGTTTTTTTTTTTTGTTCCTTCATCATTATTTTATCGTTTGATAACGGCCTACATGATAATAATAATAATCGTCGAAAAAAAATCCAATTCACACTTCAATGCATATATCAATATGCATTTACCACACACAAATACACACAGACACATGCACACACTCACATAGCATACATCCATTCCATTCAATTATTATTTATTTATTTAAAAACATTCAAAAAAAAAAAAAAAATTCTCAATCACAATCACAAATGGTTGATTCTCATTTATCACAAGTAATTTGTTCTTAAAATATATTCTGTTGGATTCTGCCATCGCTTCTGCTGTAACAATTTCTATATTTCAAATTATTTTTGTTAGCTTTCCACTGTGTTTGTTTCCACTCGATATTCAATGTTTCTGTTCGTTTCATTTTCCAATTTTTCCAATTTCAAATTCATTTCATTTCTATTTAAAATTCTTTGTCAGTTCATTTCATTTTGGTTTTTGCAAAATTTTTGCCATAGAATACGGGATGCGCAAGAAGAATGTTTCATGCGATATACACACACCAATGAATAGATTGAAATATATAAAACACAAAGAATATCAAGCAAATAAATCCTAATTCTATTCATTGTACTCCGATTGTTCTCCGATGCTGAATTTTTTTCCGATGTTTCCTCTACCACTTTTTTAAATAGTCATCGTTATTATTATTATCATCATCATTGTTATTGTTGTTAATGTTCAAATAACATCATCAAACAAAAACTTTTTCTTTCATTTCAATTCGTCCAATACAAAAATGAAGATGAAACAAGGTTTCATCAAAAAATAATATTTTCGTTTCATTTGTGAATCGTTTTTTTTGTGTTGTGTTTGTGTTTCATATTTATTCATTCAACCATTCATTGATTCATTCATATCCATTCATTCAATCCATCCAATCGTTTCATCAATTGACATTCATCTAACGGTCTGTGTGATTCGCTGTTGTTGTTTTCTGTGTGTATGTGTGTGTGTGTGTGTGTTTGTTTATGTGAAATGTCTTTTTGATTATTTTTTTTTTCGGTTAATATTGTTTTGATATCAAATCTTCTTTGTCATTATTATCATTATTAACCAATCGATAACTATTTTCGTGTTATTGTTCTTCGTTGTTTATTGATTGATTGACAATTTTTTTTAATGGAAATATTATTTTGATTCAAAGAAATGAAAGAAAATTGGATTAATTATGAAAAAAAATAATAATAACATTGTTTTGATTTTAATTGAAAATTTTCAATTTTTTTTCTAATTTCCATTGAATTTCATCAATTTTTAATCGATTTTCAATCAAAAAAATCAATTCAAAATCCATCCGAAATCTTTCTAAAATCTATTCAAAAATATTCATTGCCATTTGTTGTCGTTCATTGATTGATTAATTGAAATATTAATTAATTAATTTTTTTATTTCATCAACCTATTTGTGTCATTGATTCATCTATTTTTTCGTTTCTAATGTTGAAATTGATTTCAAAATAATAATAATTGAAAAAAAACCAGATCAACAACCCTTGATAAATCAATTTTTTTTTCATCAATATACATTTTTGTCTGATTTTTTTTTATTCGCCACAGGAAAAATAAAATTAAGTATTCAACATTTTGAAAAATCAATGAATTTTTAGATCGATTGAAATCAATTGATTTTAATTTGATTTGATTCATCATTATTTGATTATATTTCATAATGTTTTCTATGCTCGATTCGACCAAATTCAACATTGAAAAAAAATAATCAAATTCAATTCATTGATTCAGATCGAATGTATATCGGAAAAATCAATTTTATTTGATTTGAATTTCAAATTCAAATTTGGTTTTTTCTCTGGAAGTTTTGTCCCTTGGAAAAAATCAAGGAAAGAAATCAAAAATAATTCAATTTCCATTGGAAATTTCAATTTGAAAATAATAAAAAAAATCCAAATCAAATCATACATTTTCAATAATAACAATAATCAGCTCATAATCATCATTTTATATGTGGATTAATTAATTAATTTTTTGTTGTATTAAATTTTTTTTAATCATCAAAAAAAGATCATCATCATCATCGACATCGAAATCGACATCAATGACATGATCGACAGCAGCAGCAGCAGCAGCAGTTGGCAGCCGCCTCATCATTTTAATCAACTAAATTTTAATTAATTTTTTTTCAATTTTCCAGCTTTTTGTTCAAATTTTTCCTTCAACAAAACAAAACTAAACTGATTGAATGTCGAAATCATTACAATTGAAAAGACAGACAATGGAAAAATCAAAATCAAATGTTTTTTGAAAATTATTAAAAAAACAAAAAAGTAAAATACATTCAATAAACATACATGTATAAGTCGACATCAAAAACAACAATCATAATTGAACAATGACAATTGAAATATTGAAAATTAATAATAACAATAGAAATATATGAATGTGAATAATCATCATAATTGTTAATATTGTTTCTCTAATTTTTTTTTTCATTTCAATTTTGTCATTTAGTACTGTTTGACAATAAATACAGCAAACAATCAAGCAAAGACAACTAAATAAACGGCTAAATTACAACTAAATAAACGGCCAAATAACAGGCAACAACCATCATCATCATCGACAATCGACTAACAACCAAATTATTATTATCGACAATAAAATGAAAATTATTACGATGGCGACATTGTTGATGATGATGAACAGCAACAACACCGACAACAAGCTACAACAACAGCAATAACAGCAACACTATCATACCAAAATATAATGCAAACCATTCACAGTGCAAACATACAATAATTCACCATATAACAAAATCAAAAAAAAAAAAATATATTAAATACAAAATATATACAAAAAATTAATCTTTTACATGAAATAAAATAGACATAAAATAAACTAAATCAACTCAATATCCAAATACATTTTATATATATCATTCATTCATCCATTCATTCAATATTTGAGAATAAAAACCGACAAACTTAACGACTCTAAAACCAAACAAACAAACAAACGAAAAAGAAAACCAACAATAATAATAACACTAATGATGATGATCATCATCATCGTCATCATCAAGGATTTATTATCATCATCATTATTATTATACTGATTATTATATATTGATAGTCATCGATATATTTAATCTTTTTTGCTTCAAATTTTTCGTTCATTCATTCTTCATTCAATCTCACTTTTTTCGACATCAATTTTTAATGATTTCATTATTTGTTGATGCATTTTGTTTGATACATTTGTCAATTATTTTCAAATTAATTTGAATTTTCGAGAAAAATTTGTGAGAATTATGTGAAAAATTCATTATTCATGAATGCGGATCATCGAAAAACACCCAAAAGTGATTAAAGATTGAAAATCATTGATAATCATTTTGAAAGACATCTTTTGCCATAATTGTTTCTCAGTCAATCAATCAATCAATGTCATTTAATCATTGTTATAATTGTATGGAAGAAATAAATCTTCAAATACATCAAAAATAAAGAAAAAAACCAGCAGCCATTCAACATATTGTTTTTTATCATTTGAAATTATCTTAAAAATATCAAAAAATAATAATTAATACATTTCTCATTAAGGTTTAGCTTTTAATGATTGACAAAGAATCAAAATTTGTGATAAATAATCACAATATTGCGATTGCATTGGGTGTGTGTGATCGTGTATTGTGCCTGTGTCTCTCGATGTGTGTTTTTACGGCTTAATTTTATTATCGACGATAAATTTTAGATCAATTTTTTTTACGTTTGTTTTCATCTCCTTAGAGAAATATTTGGGTTTTCATTGATTTTTCAAAGAAAAACCTCTAAATTTTCAAAATTTTCTCGCCAATCAAAGTAGTCGAACAATATCTCACCACATATATCACTCATATTCAACCGTTTGATAAATATGAAATAAACATTTGATAAATCGTCGATTATTATCAATTATCATCAAAAAGTTTTATCTTCTCATGATTTCGGGCTGAATATATCATTGATTATGGTGAAAATCTTGATTAACTTTTAATTTATGAATTTCCTTTTAAATAAAAAAAAACCAAAAACAAACGAAATTCAATCAAAAAATCAAATTTCACAACTTATTCACAATTCAAAAGCGTGTGTTTTCATATTTTGTATGCGTATTCATCCATTTGTTTATTTATTTGTTTGTTTGTGTGTGTGATTATCAATTTACCATACCTATTATCGTCTGATTGTGGTTTTTTCGAAGAAATGAAATGAAAAAAACGGTGAAAGGAAAATCAAATTATCATTCAATTCATTTATTTATTTATTTATGTATTTGATGATATAATTGATTGTTTGCTGATGGTGTTCAATGATGATCTTGATGTTTAATGTATGTCTATGTGTATGTGACTGATTATATTCAATATATTTGATTTGATTGAATTTGATTCATCGAAATATTGATTAACTAACTCAAATATTTTCGTCTTCATCATATTTTTCATATTCGATTTTCTTGTATTTTCATTTGTAAAATCAATCGATTTTCAATACTCGGCAATTTCTTCGGAAATTGAACAAATTGAATTAATCAATTGCAAATTGCCAATTACCAAATTACAATCAAATAAATAAATAAATAAAAAACATTTGTATGTATTAATCATCTATGTGTTTGTATATTGAATATCTCAATTGTATGTGAGGCACACAAACACTAAGATTCATTTAAAGTGGTAAACTCTTAATAATATCCAACCATCATCATTGTAATCATAATTTCAAATAACAATAATTATAATTGATCAATTCAATCAAATAATTGATGATCAATTCATTGATTCTACTCAATTTTTTTTTAATTTGTCAATTTTCAAATAGATTGCGTGATCATATTTGTAATAAAAACTTTTAGATTTCTTCTTCATTTTATTTGTTTGAACAATCGGTTTATATTACAATCAAAAGAATTATCATCAAATTTCATTTTTTTTCCTGATTGTGTGTGATATTTGAATTGATTGCAGAATTTGATTTTCATAATCATCATCATCATCATCATGATTTTTCGTTGATATAAATTGAAATCGATAATATCAATTAAAAGTAAAAAAAATCATTGAATCAAAATTTTTCGTAGAAAAATAATGAGAAATTGGAGCTTTTATGATTTGTTTTCAATGAATTTTCGCCAACAACACCAACACAACAGCGACGACAACAAGAACAATTTCAACAATCAAAAACAATAATTCAAGTTGACATGAATACAAGAATATAATTTCTTTCGTTTCATATTTTGTCTTCACTGTTGGAAATTAATTATATTTTTTTTTGCAATTGATTTTGATTGCAATTTTGATTATTGTTGTCATTCAATAAATTTTCTATTATTATTATCATTGTTCATAAATAAATGAATTGAATGAATGAATGAATGAATGAATAAATGTTCTTTGATTGTGAATAGAATCAATAATAATAATAATAATAATTAATTGAAACAAATCAATAAACAACGCCAACAACAATAAATAAATAATAAAAGATCAAAAAGATCGAATATAAAAAAGCCATTCATCGATCTCAAATAAAAAATAAATAAATAAAATAATAGATTTAAATAAAGAGAATAAATAAATACCACCATTATTCGACGTTAAATCAACGTTTTTTTTTGTTAATAACCTTTTTATTATTTTCATTATTGAAGAATTATAATAATAATAATAATTAAGAACGAACACAATGAGTCAAAATCATCCAAATTACGAAATACCAGCCGAATTGAATAATTTATTGATCGATTTTACTGTCAGTGTATTGGTCAATAGACCTGCCGATCTAATTGAATATGCAGCAAATTATTTTAATCGGCTTCTAGATGAACGTCGTAATAGTCAACAAAGTAATCATAGTCTTCAAAGTAATCATTGTAATAATAATGATAATAATAATAATGATGATGATAATGATTCAACTTCTAGTGACATAAGTAATAATTATTTTTTTTCTTCATACTAAATAATATCATACAGTGCATTCATTAATAATTTATTTTCATTCTTCTTTTTTCTCTTTTTTTTTATAATGAAATTCATTTAAAATTCTGATCACAGAACCACCAGCAAGATTGTCATTCACACGTCGGAAATCAGTATTCGCTGAACATTATGATCCAGAAGAAGATGAAGGTGATACTGAACAGGTAAAATTGGTTTTTTCTTTTTAACCAACATATTAAGCAAAAACTTTCATTTTCCTTTTATCATATTATTCTATTAAAATGAAAAAAAAATCAAAACAAAGATTTTCTATCCGAAAAGTGATGAACAAAGACAGCGTCTTAGTGAAGCAACCAAGAATATTCTATTATTTCGATCTCTTGATCCTGTAAGTTCTTTTAATATTAAAAACAATTTCAATGAATGAATGAAAATTTCAACATTTTCAACATCATGATGATCACGAAAACTTTTTAATTTATCTTCTTTTCATTTCATTTTACTATTCTTGCATCCAACATTCAAATACAAAAAAACGAAAAATTCCCCGTCCAAACAATAATATAGAGTGACATGAATGAAGTTATTGATGCCATGTTTGAACGAAAGGTAAGCACAAATTGTATTGTATTTTACATTTTACATTGTATTTCATTGTACTATATTGTACACATATTGTATTTTGCAATTTTCATTGCATTTAAATGTCAAATTTAATCATTTAAAATTCATTTCGATGTAAAGAAAAGATTGACAAAACAAAACAGAAAAAGTCTGATTATCGTTTCCGATCTCATCGGAACAACGTCAACGACAACAAAATAAAATCTAATATTGGCTTAAATTCCATAACAAATTCAATCAATAATAATTTCAATTCTTTTTCGTTTTTTTTTTTTTTTTGTTATCTCGTTCATTGTATTCATCATCATCATTTATTTGGTATGAATAATCAAAGGTCGAAGCAAATGAAGTTGTAATTAAACAAGGAGATGATGGAGATAATTTCTATGTTATTGCAGAGTATGTATTTATTTATATTATTTATCAATCAATCAATTAATTTCATATTAAATAATGTTCATTTTATTCGCATTCATTGATTTTTTTTTCTTTGTTGTTATTATTTTGAATTTCCCATTGAATTTTAACTGCTTTACCAAAAAAAAAAAAAAAAAAAAAAAACGATTAATCAAATTCAATCAATTTTTCTCTATTTTTTTCCATTTTTTGTTTGTTTGTTTGTTTGTCATTATTATCATCATCATCATTTTTTTATTAATAAAAATCGATCATTTCAATTGATTTTTTTTTTGATTCTCTTCTCTACGCAAAAATTATGATGATGATGATGATGATTATAATAATAATAAAATTAATGTTTCTTAAATGTATTTCTTATGTATTTTTTTTCACTTCTTATTCATTTATTTATTTATTTATTCTTAAATTAAATAATATATTTAGTGGCACATTTTCGATCACTGTCGCTAATGATGATGGAACAGAAAAAGAAGTTGGCAAATATGTTAATTCCGGTAGTTTTGGTGAGCTTGCATTAATGTATAATATGCCAAGAGCGGCAACTGTTCGTGCTGTAACCGCTGGTTCACTTTGGGCAATGGTAAATTTTTGTTTTGTTTATTTTTTAATTCTGAAATTTTCTTCTCGAATAATTCCTTGATAATTTTTCTTAATTCAATGAGACAAAAACCAAACCAAACAACCTTAAAAATCAACAAACAGTGAAAATTATGAATTATTATTATTTTAACGCTAAAAAAATATGTTTGTGGTTGCATAAATTTCTTGGAATAATAATTCAAAAACATACATAGATAGAGAGCTTGAGAGATCGGAAAAAAATGTTTACCATTTAAAGCATCTGTGTTTTAAAGAATATTTATAATTAATTCATTTATTTATTCTATAAAAATTATTATTATTCCATTAATTATTATTTCAATAATTATTATTCGATAATTATCATAATAGTTTTAAAGATTTTTTTCTCTTGAATATTCAGCACAAAGTTTACAAAGATATTTACATTTTCATCATTAAACTATTAAGGTTTTTCTGATTTTTTGATTTTAACGCAACATTTAATGATGATTTGACTTGTTTTTATAATTTTTGCCATGGAAAAATTATTGAAACATTTTCTTGAAATAATTAGCTTTACTTTGAATGCGGTCCAGTGGTTGATATTAACAATATGTTGACAAATAATTTCTAAATTCTTCGTTAATTCAATTATCTTATGAATCAATTTATAATTTGATGAATTTCATTTTGTTTTTTCATTTTTATTTTCAACCTTTATTAGAGTCGGCAAACATTTAGAAGAATCGTATTGAAAAGGGCTTTCATGAAACGTAAAGAATATGAATCATTCATCGAAAAAGTGGAAATTTTCAAATTTCTTGAGGTAAATAAATGAATAACTGAATAAATAATAGAATCAATAAATAGATAAATTGATACTCTGCCCACATTAATTTGGATTGGAATGAATAGATTTTCTATTATTATCAATTGAATGAATTCATGTTTATAAATATTTATTTTTGTTTCATTTTCTTTTATTTTTGATTCATTCATTCCAACAAACAAAAAAATCACTTAGTATTATGAAAAAATGTCCTTAAGTGATGCATTTATGGCTAGATGTTATAAAAATGGTGATCTAATTATTAAACAGGTAATTTGTTTGATCGGAAAAAAATAATAAATCATGAATTGAAAATCATTTTTTAATTCATCTTTTCATTCAAATAAATAATTTATCAAACATCAATGATATTTGTAGGGTGATGAAGCTGATGGAATGTATTTTGTTCAAGAAGGTGTTGTTCGTATTGTAAAAGAAGTATGTTTTCTCTATTATTGCACAGCCATGTTCTTATATCTAATTGTTGATTATTGATTTTTTCTTTGCAAAATTAATCAAGGAAAACGGTAAAGAACAAGAATTATCGCGTGTAGAAAAAGGTGGTTATTTTGGTGAATTAGCATTGATAACGAAAAAACCACGTGCTGCAAGCGCTTATGCTGCTTCTGATGAAGTGAAACTTGCGTGTAAGTATGATGAGTGAAAAACGTGAAAGAGATTTTGAAAAATTCATAAATGATTCAATTGAAATTTTCATTTACTTATTCTATCATCTTTTGAACAATTAATTAATTAGTTTTGGATGTATTAGCATTTGAACGTTTATTGGGGCCATGTATGAACATAATGAAACGTAATTTTAATCATTATGAAGATCAACTAGTCAAATTATTTGGTTCAAAATCAAATGTTACCGATTTAAGATGAACTTATTGTTAAATTATTAAATTATTAAATTATTAAATTATTAATATTAATATTAATATTAATATTATTATCATCATTTTCATTATAATTCTTATTATAATTATTGTCCAATTCAAAATTCATCCATTTTTCCAATTTATATCAAATTTAATTGATCGGTCCAAAATTTTTATTACTATTATTATCCTTGACTAATAACAATAATAATTATTGACACGCATTAATTTTTACAAATCATATATTATCGATACACACCATTAACAACAATTATCCCGAAAATCATTAAATTATTCAACAACAACAATGAGGTGCCAAAATCCCAAAATTTCGGCATGAAATTTTCAATGAAAAATCTACAAATCTATATTCGAAAAATTTTTTTGATAAATTTAAAAATCAAAATATATCGATAAATGATCATATCATTCATATCCAAGCAAACAAATCATGAACATGAAATCAAACACATTGAAATTTTAAATAGAAAATTAAACAAAATTTTTCATCCATCCTCATCAATACATCATCATTGAATTATTATTAAATTATTATTATCAACAATAATTATTCATAAATCATCATTGAAAAAAAAATATTTCAATTATTTCATTTATTTTCAATTATTATTAACTATTGAAATGTATTGATTGAAAATTTGAAAATGTTTCAAATTTTTAATTTAAATACAAACACAAACAAATATTTATGTTGTTGTTATTATCAACATTATTTTGATTATGATTATATATAAACAAACACATATTATTATGATATTTGGAAATAATTTAACAAAAACATTTCAATATAATAGAATAACAAACAATAACAATTCAACGAATCATCATTCATCGTTATATAACATCCATATTATCATTATTATTTGATTCAATTTGCAATTAAACTTATTGTTATTATTATTATTATTAACATTATTAACTTTGATTTTATTTCATTTTCAATTTATTTTTATTTAAAAAACCATTTTTCTTTCTTTTCTTCAAAATCTGAAACTAAAAATAACATTTATCAATACATATTTATTAATAATACAATCAACAATAATGACAATATTAGCAACAATAACATCAACTTTATCATTATCATTATTATGATTATTACAGTTTTGAACATTTTCAATCATTTCCGAACAAGCAAAAAAAAAAAAAAAAATGAAAACAATATTCTTATCAAAATTTTTTGTTATTTTATACAAATAATATGATTACATTTTATGTTTATATTTTCCGTTGATAATCATCATACATAGTGAATACATATAGCCATTAAATCCATTGCCAAGACCATGAATTGATTATGAAGATGATTTCTTCATTTTTTTTTTCCATTTTTGAAAAACCAATTTTATTTGGAAAAAAAATTGAATTAAATTGAATTTTAACCAGATTTTAGTAATCATCAACATTTTTTCATCAATGTTCATCATCAATATAAAATAGAAACACATTATATACATTATATCTATTGGTTAAACACTATTCATGATTAAACAAACAAATTATAATAATAATAATCATAATAATAAATATAAGGAAATAAAATCTAAATATATTAATATTAATATTATTCTTTCTTTTTTGGATAAAAAAATGTTTATTTTTAGTATTATTATCATTATTATTCATATGTGGAAATATTTAAGAAGAATTTTGAAGAAATTAAAAAAAAAAAAAATAAACAAATTTTTCCTTTCTTCTTCTTCAACGAAGAAATGAATTGTGAATGATTGATAAAATGAAATGAAAATACATTAAACAAAATGTGAAATCAAATTGATTGGAAAAACGAAATTCATGGTTATTTCCTATCGAAATTAGAGCAACAACTACAAAATTTTTGTTCCCTCTCCAAGTCCATCAATATGAATATAACGAAGAATGTGTGTTACCATTTTGGCATAGAAATTTTCTTCTCTTGTCAATACAAAGAAATAAAGAAAAAATGGAAATAATTGATTCAAGAGAAATTTGACATTAGTATTGAGAAATTAGTATGCAAAAAAATAAATAAATATGTTTGTATGAAAAAAAAAAATAAATAAATAAATATAATTCAATTTAAATTTTTTACATTTGAATAGACAGACAGACAGATAAACAAACAAATTACGCATTGCAAATAATAATGATGACCGAGAATCCTAGACTTAAAATATCGAATATATTGGTCATATGAAAGTCCTAAATTTCAAAGTCAAATAAAAAATGAAAATATTCATTCATTTTTTTCAAATGTTGAAATTTCAAAATTTTCAAATTTTAAAGTTCAAAAATTTCTATTTCGACCCGAAATGTTTGTTTATTTTGTGTTTTTAAATTTTTTAAATTTTATTTTTCCGGCTAAAAAAAATCAATTACCAAAAGTTTAACATCAAGAAATAATTAACAATATTAATAATATGCTAATGAACAAACAATATAAACTTTTTGAACTTGAATTTATGGCTGAAATAGTTGCACGTCGAAGTAGATAAATAGCCTGTCTATGTTTATTTATGTCTTTCATTTTTGTTGTTATTTTTTTGAAAAATTGTGATCAATACCAAATCTCTTAGAAATTTAATTTTTATCAACATTGAATTGAAAATTTATATGAATTTGTATTGCAACAATAATATTAACCGAAAAATTGCAAAGCCAGACCTACCCATTCCTACTAGGATTCCCTTGCATTTATATACTATGATGCTTAATAAGATTCCCGATGCGCAGCGATACCACATGTTTACGGATCGATATTATACCAGTTGCATTTTAGCTGATGAATAGCGAAAACTAAAATGTTATCTGACTGGCACAAATCACACTAATAAAAAAGAATTGCCAGATGATATAATAAATCGATCATTTCCGAAGGCAGAATCTATGATTGCATATCTTAGAATCAATAATATAATTTTCTCTTGGAAAGATAAAAGAATTGTTACATTGTTATCAAAGTATTACAACGCGCAAATGAGCACCGTTGGACGTATAATGTGGCAAGGTGTCCGAAAGGTCATTTCAAAGTCCAACGCTATCATAAATTACACTCGATTCATGGGAGGTGTTGATCGAGCAGATCAATATTGTTCAACGTATTGTTTCATGCGGAAGTCCCAAAAGTGGTTGCGGAAACTATTCTTTTGGGAATTGGAAATTTGCATCATCAATTCGTACATTTTGTACAACCAAGTGAAAAGGCAAGAAACGAACCACCGCTCACACATCTACAATTAAGAAAAAAAAATTGGTTGACGAATTGAGAGGTGATTTCAGGCAATCACAAGAGCATCCTTCAAAATCGACGTTGGACCCTGATGAAGTTCGGCTCAACGGAAAACTTCATATCATTCTCACTGGAACGAAGATTGTGACTTCGGTAGGATCTTAAGGAAGAAGTATTGCCAGATTTTGATTTTATTACCTTAATGACAATAGTACAAAATCGGTATTAAAACTGAAAATTGTGCTGAAAATGAAAATCTGAATATTAATCGCAGACTGCATAGTTTGTTCTAACCGCAACATACCTGGTGGAAGACATGAAGCCACGTATTATTGTGATACTTGTCCAGAAAAACCACGAACCATGTTTGTCTATGTTTTACAACGTATCACACAAAGCGACATTTACAGATCGTAATTCTGGTAAGGGGTTAATCAATCAACAAAGAATCAATTTTTAATGCAATTCATATTCTAGTGATAATAGCTTGAATATTATAATGTATTTACAAAATGATGAAATCATCACATTTGTTAATTTTTTTTCAAATAGTCGATTCGATGATGACAATGATGAAATTAAATTGAAGTGTTTATAATTAATTCATATTGTAGCAAAAAATGAAACAAAAAAGAGATATTTTCCCAACAAATATAAAAAAACAAAAACTTGTATCAACAAAATAATATTTGTTCGAATCATTTTAATTAAATCCAACAGCCCGAGAATGTTATTCTTGCAAAAAGCCTTCAGTTTCTTCGATTGCAAAGTTCAATTTTTCGACCAATTGTCCATAAGATTTATATGGTGGTAAATCTAATCTATTAAAACAAGTATGACTTCTGGGTAGCCAATTTTCTTTTCCAACTTTTTCAATGCAAAATCTTTGTGGTCCATTTGATCCCATAAGTTCGGCGAATCCGCCTACAGGCACTCGGCAGGTTCCTATTTTTTTTATTCAAATTATAATCAATTTGTCATTGGAAAATAATTGCAAACATGTGATACTGACCAGTTACAAATTGGAGAAGACGAGCTCTTTTCTCATTATCACATTCTTCACGAACAAATTGCCAAAACCAAATAATTTGTCGAGAATTACGAGTGTAATGTCGATAAATAGTATTGCGTTGCCAATCATCCATATCGATTTCTTGCATGCCACACAATAATAATTCCAATTCTCTCTCATCAAAATAATGTAACCATTCTAATGGTAATACTTCATTGAATCCATTCAAGAAAGCTTTGGTTTGTTCTTCTTGGCCTTTTTAGGTTAGAATAATCAATAAGATATTACATTTTACAATGATATGTAATAAATTGAATACCTCTACTAAATCTCCAATCAGTCATTAATCGTAGATATTCTTCTTTATTAGAATCGTCGACACGTCTCTCGGACCCACCTTCACATAAATCATGTGATTGAATTTGGCCTAAAACTTCGAAATCAACGGAAAAAGTTAATTCTAGACCACATTCTTCAATGGAATTTTCTCTGATTAAAAAATAAACAAAAATCAATTTAGTGGTTTTTTAAATTAAATATAATAGGTGATTTATCATACTTAATCCATTTTAAGGAATTATAAAACTCTGGATCGATTGATTCAATATCTTTCATTACTAATGTTTTGCCCAACATTCGTTTATAGAATGGCAATGTAAAGCCTGAATAAATAAATTTTCCATGAAATAGCGCCTATTGGAAGAAAATTAGACGCATTATTAGTTATATGACAAACAAAAAATTATTCAATATTGAATATACCATAGCAATGAATCTACCAATAAAACCAAAATAAAGGAGATGATCAGGATTGACTGAACTAGCTGGATTGATTTGCAATGAATAATTGTTTTTGCTAGCATATTCGAATAGACAGTACATTGGATTAAGCACCTAAATCAAAAGCAAATATGGTTATTATCACAAAAAAACATAATTTAAACAAAGCAAATACCTCATGGGATAATAGGAAAAAGAATTCACGACTAATTCCACCTATAGTTTTGAAATGAGAAATTAATTGAATCATAACTTATTCATAAAAAATGATAAATTCAGATTCAAACGAACCATAATCTAGACCAGGTTCATCTTTGAATGTAATAAACAAACGTCGCCGTAATTCATGCGGTGGAACGCGCATTATTGCATGAAAACTATCTTCAAAAATGAGATTTCTGGAAACTTGAATTTTGATATGACTTGGTAATGCGTTGTATAGACAAAGGTAACGAAATTGTGTCAATTTCCATCTGAATGATCGTTCATAAGCCATAGGAACACCATATTGACCACTTATTCGTCGAGGATCTTGATACGTTGTCGTTTTGTTGTTATGATCAACAAAATACATCTTTCCTTCTGGTGTGTATTTTATTTCCCAGCCTTGTGGCAATGGAATATCGGCCAAATTAGGGGTTTCTTTTCCTTGTGTTCTTGGATCTTCCCATTGTGTGGTCTAATAACGATTGGAATGTTATTTTAATACCATAAAAATCATAGCAATTTTAAATCTACCTTATTCTTATGATTGACAAAATAAACTCTTCCGTTGGCATCAATGCGCTTTTCCCAACCTTCTGGCAATGTTTGATCATCATTTTGAGATTCTTCATTTACTTGACCATTAGGTTTTCCATTAGCGGCATTCCATGATGCTGATCCACCTGATTGATCATAAAGAAATCGTTGACCACATTGTTGCATGACTGAACCTTGTTGGGATTGCCAGTGTTGATAATTGCGAACGTGTTCAGGTGTTGGTCGTTGCCATGTTGTAGTTCTTGTATTATGATCGACATAATATATGCGACCTTTATTATCTTTACGCATTTCCCAACCGGGAGGCAATGGAGTAGGACGTTGCCATGTTGTAGATTTTGTGTTATGATCAACATAATACTTTCTGCACTCCAAAATTAAATTTTTATTAAATGAATCATTTTAATTGAAAAAAATTTCATACCTTCCGTATGTGTCGAAACGAATTTCCCAACCATGAGGTAATGGCTCTTCTATAAGCGATCTTTGATTGTTTGGTTGCTGTGCACCATTCGAAGCAGTTGATGTGGATGGCTGTTGATCATTTGACGTATTATCATTAGTAGACTTACGCGATGGACTGGCTAGTTTCGGGTCATTACTAGTCGATGTTGCTAATTGATTATTGCTATTATTATTTGAAGTGCTTGGACCATTTAATTGCTGTTGCTGCTGTTGAGAAGAATAAGGATCATTCAAAGACCATTTGGGTAGTGATGATGTGATATCAGCTATAACATTTGATGCATTACTTGTACTTGGTTGGTTTACATCATTATTGCAATTATTAGTAGAATTATTGCCAGTCGTTGTTGCTGAGGTTGTTGATGTGTTATTAATTTCAGGAAATTGATTCATATCAATCGATAAACCATCAATTGATATGAAGATATAATTTGGACCACGGTTTGACAATATTGATTTCGACGTACTTTGCGTCGTAGGGAGTTTCAATGATAAAGGAAAAGACACATTATTGATCACTCCATTATTTTTCTTAAGAATATCATATAAATCGATGAATGTTTCACCGATTAGCACATCTTTCTTAAATGACACATGATTAAATACACGAAATTTCAATTGAGTGTATGGGGTTATGTACCTTTGAAAATTAAAAAAAAATAATCAATAATATTGCAGTATTTTATATAAAAATAACTTACACATGAAATGTTTCATTCCATTCTGGATTATTAGTAGAACGTTGATAATTTGTCTTATCAACAGTTGCATTATCTTTTAAGATGACAATATATGGATCTGGTTTAAATATTGATGTTGTAGAAAGTTGGCCATGTAAAACTAATTAAAGAAAATATAATTAATTTGAAATTAAAAAATTATCAATCAATTCATACCTTTTAGTTTAAGTAAGAATTTATTTTGAGACATTTGAATTTAAACCGAAAATAATAATATAAAAAAAAACAACGATAAAAATTTTCAATATTTTCTTTTGAAAACGAATGATGACTGCATTCATGAAATTAATTAGCAATAAATGTTTTGTTTATACTCAATCGATATTTTTTTCCAATACTCAGGTTGAATCATCAATTTTAAAATTGCAGTGACACCAATTTCAATAACATATAAACATAATATACATGAAAAAAAAAAATTAAAACGCACAAAATTTCATATAATTTAATGAGAATCAGCTGAGTGTTTAAAATGAAAAATTTCATGAAAATTCAAAAAAAAAAAAAATTTCATAAATTCTTATTTCAACAAAAAAATGATAATAATAATAATAAACAAAACACAAACAATATTTTAAATTTTCATTATTTTTTTTTTCCTTTTTAATCATTGATATTTATATCACTCATTAATATTAATCATTTTGGTTATTGTTGATGATAAAACTGTTGATTATGGAACTTAAGCTATCGATATTTTAA
Source organism: Psoroptes ovis (assembly GCA_002943765.1). Taxonomy (NCBI): domain Eukaryota; kingdom Metazoa; phylum Arthropoda; class Arachnida; order Sarcoptiformes; family Psoroptidae; genus Psoroptes; species Psoroptes ovis. The sequence continues at coordinate 423,795 of PQWQ01000011.1, read as the reverse complement.
AGAAAAAAAAATTTTTTTTTGATTGATTTAATCATATCAAATCAAATGATTGAAAATAATATTTTAAAGATACATTTATGCATATTAATATTGTTATTATAATTGATTGAAAAATAACAAATTTCCGAGTAACTAAAATGGGAAAATACAATAATATGATTATCATAATTTTTTAATATTTAAATTTCATCAAAAATACACTCACGACTATTGATTATAATTATAATTTGTATTTTTTTTCTTCTTCCAATTATTATTTATTGCAATTAAGAATCAATAAATTAAATAATGATGATTATTTTTTCATTATTATTATTATTATTATTATCATCATTTATACTGTCCCAGAAAAAAAGTTATTGTCATTATTATCATTATTATTTTCATTATTATTATTATTATTTACTCTCTCTTGAATTCAAAAAAATAAACAAAATTTCGTCGTAGTATCTGTTTTTTTTTTCGTAGATTTTTCTTTTACTTATTTCTTCTTCTGCTTTTTTAAGCTATTACATTGTATCGTCAGCCAGTCAATTGGCCTTTTTCATGTTGAAATTTTTGATATTTTTTCAATGAAAACAAAAAAACTTGTTCCATAAATTTTTTTCTAAATGATAAATCTATTTATTATTCAGTATGATTACAATGCATTACTACTCTTTTATTTCAAGCGAAAATATCATAAAAATTTATTCAATGTTTTGCTCATATATGAATGAGATAAGAAACTTTCTTGGAAATGTTGATGTAAAATTTTTTTCGGTTAAAAAAAATTTTACGGGAATCTTAGCAACACACGGGACATTCGATCGAGCACACAATCAGGGAGACGGATAATATTCGGTCGATCACTAAATGATCGCTTCATTGATTTTTGACCTTAATTTTTTTCTTTATTATCATCCGAAATTGTATGGTTAATGATCTTATGTATTTGGTCTTATGTTTTTCTTCTTTGTTTTGTTTGAAAAAAAATCAATTCATCAATATAATCAATATTGTCGAAATTAGTTCCAAATTGTTGATTTCTTTGTCTGTTTGTTTGTAAATTGTATTGTTCCAAATTTAACAATTGAATTATGTCATCATTAATTTTTAATTATCAAACGATATTTTATTTATTTATATATTTTCACTATTTACGGTTGTTTGAACAAATATCGTTACAAATGACGACAATATATCAAAATACACTAAACTAATTATTAACTAGAATTGATTGAATTTTTTTTTTTTATTTATTTCAATCATTTGTGTAACAATATAATTTGAATCTTATTATTTTTCAATGTTCTGGTGTACAATTTTTTTTGAAATTACCGTTATTTGCCAATTTTATAATTAAATTTAGACTTATTTTTTCTATGCTCTTTTCTTTGTTTATAAATTGCACGTTATATTTTTGTAGCGTAAATTGATCGTCATACCAGAAAATTATTTATTCGTAAATAAATGCAATATTATTATTTCTATCAAATCGAAAGGAAAAGAAATAATGTATGAATTATTAATTATTGTTATCAATTAGATTCCGTTTTGAGCATTTCAAAAAAAAAAAAAAAAAAAAACAAGTTCATTTGAACAACTACACATTAGACAAAGTTTGAATGTTTAGTATGATTATTATCATTGCCATCCGTTTCCTTGCAATTCTTTCAAATTTTAATTTTTATTCATTTCAATCATTTCAACCATAAAAAGTTGAAGATTTTAGATTATTTTAATTTATTCATTTAATTTTGATTTGTTTATTGACACTCACTCGAATATAAAATGTCAAATTTAGCCGGGGGAGAGCAGGGAAACATGGATGGAATTTTTTTTTACTCATTTTTTTTCTAGTACAAGTGAACATCATTAAAGCAAAGCATTATATATAAAGTTGATTTGAAAGATTTGTGCCAATTTTTTTTTTTTTTTTTGACTTAAGAAATAATTATGTTGATGACAAGAATCAAGTTTTTATTCATTCATTTTCTTTATGAAAATATCTAAAATGAAAACATTCAAAAAGAAATGATTGCCAGAATTTCTCATATATTACAATTGAAAATTACTATTTTTTATTTCAAATTCTTAGATGTCACAAGAAAAAAAATGTAAATAATTCTTATTTCAAATTTACATATTTCAAATGCATAAAATGAATACTCATTTTCTGTTAGCGATATCACACAATATATTTTCATCCATCTAGCTCATACATATACATCTTCAAGTTAAATCTAAATGATAATTTGTCAATTATGCGTTCAATCTTGATTAGTCTATTTATGATTCTTTTTAATTTTAAAAGAATAATCATTCATTCATCATGATTGTTTATTCATTGAAAACCTTAAAACAATACAGTCATCCGATATATGATTCATACAATTTTTACATTGAATATATGCAATTCGATTGCAACCGAAACATCCAACAATGATTATGTAAATCCTTGCAAAACTGCTAACAAGACAAAACTGTAAATAATGGCAAGCAGCAACAAATAGCCACCATAGAAACCGTTTGATTTACCAAAGATTTTTCATTTGAGATATGATTAATATTCAAATTACGCCTTTTTTTCAATGTCTACACATTAAGAAATATGGAATGCAATCACATTGCTAATATTATTTTTCTAGATGGAAAATGAAAACATCTGCATTAATTTTTGATTGCCATGTGCCTGGTTTTATTCGAAAAATTTGCTGAATGACAAAAATTATAGCAAATATTAGGGTTTTTCCCGAGATTATGCTGAACCAAAAAAATAAGTGTTCCAAAATGATTCGAGGGAATTTCACCTTTGAATGAAAATCTAAACTCTAAGCATGGTCAATGTGAACATATTCAAATCCGAATACAGCAGTGCCACCACATTTTCAAGTGAAGATAATTTTTTTTTCTTCGAATTTTTCTTCCTTTTGTTCATGCGTTGTAATTGAAACCACCATATGCTCGATACCAATACACACACACACACACATTTTCTCGTATACACTCAAAGTGAAAGTAATGTCAAGTAGTGGTAGTAGTGCCGAATGGCGTGGTCAAGTGGCAGTGGTCTTGGAAAAAGAGATTCATTCAAATAAAGATGATGATGAATCAGACTCAATTATCAGACATTGCTGCTATCAATTATTCTAGCACATCATTTTTTGTCTGAAATTTGAAACATTCGAAATGGCAAAAACCCAAATATGCTCAATGTATGCTTGTATTGTGATAATGTTGATACCATGCACAACATGAATTTGAATAGTGAAAATGAAGATAAAGCATTATTATCGCTCAATTTGTTTGCCACTAGCTGTGTTGTTTCTGTTGTAGCTGCTGCTACTACTTGACTCATACAGCACACACATAGAAACACACCGAACAAAAAAAAAAAAAAAAAAAAACCAATGCTTTTTTCAATTTTTTGGTACGCCTTTTTGAACACGCCGCATTTTATGTTGAAATTTTCCTTTTTGTTTTACATCGTTTTCAGTTGAATTTTTTTTTTTACTAATCATTCATTGATTTCGGTGCTCTCTATTTTCATTGGTATTTGAAATAAATAGTCAGCAATCAAACTACAGCAACAGCAGCATAATTATCATCATTTGGGTTTGTTAATATTAATAATAATAATAATAATCAGCATCATCATAATCATCATCATCGTCATAAGCAATAGCTTTGAAATTGAAATAAAGATATATAAAATTAACTTTAAAACGAAATAATAAAATTAAAAATCATTTAATGATTTTTGTAAATTAAATTTTTTAAAACAACGAAAACAAAAAAACTATTCTAAAATTTATTAGTGATTTTTTGTTCTTCAATCACACTCAATCATTGACATCAACGATCATCTAACTGATTGTTACTATTATTGATCGATATTGTTCATCGATTTAATTCAAGTCCTTTGTTGAATTTCAAATTGGTTCATTTTTATTAAATCGAATAAAAAAAAAAAAATCTTCAATTCTCATCAAACACCCACCAAAATAATTTTTGAATAAATTGTCAACGAAATTTTCTCAAACACCGGCAACACACCAGTGATTTCAATCCTTATTTTATTTCATAAATTATTGTTTTGTTTTTGTTTTTTATTTTCAAGAAAATTTTCTTTTTGATTTTTTTTTCGAGTAAATCAACCAACTAATCAATTTTATAAAAATGTCTTGGCAATCATATGTCGATAATCAAATTTGCCAACATGTCGACTGTACGCTTGCTGCTATAGCCAATATCCAAGATGGTTCGATTTGGGCCAAATTTGAAAAAGATGATAAAAAGGTAAATTGAATATAATTGAATAGAATGCATGGTATTTGAAAATTTTTAGATCAAATTTTTGAAATTATCATTATTTCACAATCGTACAAATCATAATCTAATACTGTCATCCTGTTCATCATTGAATTTCGTGAAAAAGAATGCATATTAAACATTCATTCATTTTGAATGTGACATTAAAAATGTTATCTTTTAGACAAAAATGCCGCATCCTGTGGTAACTAATTAATGATTGCCAATAAAATTTGAATTAAAATTGAATATCATAGACATAAAAAGCCATCGCCCATTTTATTATGGCCTTTGTAATCAGCAAAATATAAAACATAAACGTTTTATTTCATATTAATCATAATATTCATTATGTTTATATTGAAAAATGTGCGATTTGTGTATCGTTTTTTTTTATTTGAAAAATATGCTGTTGGCCATATAAAATTGATAACCATGGCGATGTTTATATTTTTATTTTTTTAAAACTCTAACCAAAACATTTTTATTTATCAAGATGATAATGATAACTATTATATTTGATTTCTCATGATAATGATTGTAAATCAATTTTATTGTTGTTGATTTATTATGTAAATGTCAAATTACTATTTTTGAAATTATTTGCATTATTGAAAAAAAAAATGAATTAATCGCTATTTTTTTTGCTTCAATTTATTCATATTAGATCAATCCGAAAGAATTGAAAACAATTGCTGATACAATCAGACAAAATCCATCAGGATTCTTAGAAACCGGTATACACATTGGCGGTGAAAAGTATATTTGTATTCAGGCTGATAATCAATTGGTACGTGGTCGTCGTGGTTCATCAGCATTATGCATTGTTGCTACAAATACATGTAATGTTAATCATAATGATTAAATTCATCAATTTTCTAATTATTTTTTCTAATCATTTTAGGCCTTTTAGCGGCTGCAACAGTCGATGGTTTTCCACCAGGTCAACTTAATAATGTAATTGAAAAATTGGGTGATTATTTGAGATCTAACAATTATTAATAACAAGTAAACAAGCGCATAAATTTTCAAAAAACTGAAATAATAATTCAATTGATTGGTTCATCAAATTACAATTCAAAATTTATGAAGAAAATGATTCTTTTTTTAAAAGTAATATGAATTTAAAACTGTTGAACAGATTTTTTATTCTCAACAACAAACTACAACAACAACAACTCAAAAAAAAAAAAAATCATGAATTAAACAATTTCAAATTAATAATAATATTTACAACAGAGTGAGAGTGAGAGAATTTAATTCAAATAAATTTTTTTTTTAAATAATAATAATTAACCAAAATTTTTTTTCTATACAAATTTTAAACATGAAAACATTGAATACAAATACAAATACATACACAAAACATATACAAACATTATTATTATTATTATTTTATTATTATAAATTTTGAATAAATAAATCATTCAAAAAAACGAAAAAGAATTGGATAGAATTTTTAAATTTGAAAATTCTTTAATATTTTTCGTATTATAATTCATATCAAATTTCTAAATTGATCAAAATATTTTACATTGATCTAATTTTATTTTATTTTTCTCCTCGAATCATTGATAATGAATTTCAATTTGTTTTTTTATTCGATGATGATTTTAATGAAATTTTTTTTTTCGAATTTCACTTTTAGTGTATATCCTTTATGATTTTTTTTTCAAAAATCATATTGAAATAGTGAATTCATTCAAATTTCAATGAATTGCACCACGCCTATAGAATATTCTATTTTTAGAATATTTGAAATTTTCATTTTGTTGAATGAAAATTGAAGCAACAAAAAAAATGTTTAAAACAAATTAAAATTTTTAGTAAAAATAATTAATTTTTAACATTTCTTAAATAATTAAGAAATAACAAGAAAATTCTTTGTATCAAATTGTGTAATCCTGCAGGAAAAAACAAACGATTGTTTCCATTGATTTTTTGTAGGTCTGTTGTGAACAACAACAACAACAACATTTTATTAATTAATTAATGCATTTTGATCAGACAATGATTGATTGATCAAAATTGATTCAATTAGATCTGAATTGAAAAAACGGATATTGGAAAATGGCCAAGCATTCCTAAATGCGTACAATACTCGATGAACAGCTCAAAGATGCGCTTATAAGATTAGTAAAGTTTTACTGGAAAATGCATTGACTTTTGCATGTTTTTACAAAGAGGCTATTTACACATAATGAAAATTAGGCTATTTCAACATATATGGTCGCCAAGCTATCCATATTATACAACACATTATGTTGAAATAGACAGTGAAACATTATTGAAAATGTTCTTTCCTTAATCATGTTTTTATAAAGAGGATATTTATACATGACAAAGATTGGGCTATGTTAACATATGTGACAAGTAATCGACTATTTATAATACATCATGTTTTTTTGGGGCAAAATGGTGATAATCTCAGCCAAATGGTGGCGTGTAAATTTTAAATGATTTTAGGATTTATCAAACACTCATTTACAATTTCTGTGAAGCATATGTGATTCCTTTTTTTCCTGTATGCTTCATTACTTTTACTCTGAAATGTTCTCTTGAACCCCAGATAATTTTGCAAAATATCAATTAATGATAAAAGATAATGAAGATATGATGTCTTGAGCAATTAGTTGTTGCAACTACTTTGATGTTATAATCTCATCATTTCAATTTATAATTTGTACATCATCGATGAAATTATCATCACTAAGTAAATACACAAGCATATCCGATATTGCATAAAATAAAATCGATTGTATCGGTGTTTTCGTTAATTTTTTTTTACTTGAAACAGCTGATTAACTGAAAAAAATAGCCTTTGGGTGTACAAATTTTTTTTTTGCAGCTATTTCCACCATACAAAAACACTAAAAAAAAAAATTCCACAACTATTTTCAATGCTTTTCCATGTGTGTACAGCAGTGCAAAATTTTTTCTGAGTGTTTTTTTTTTAAACACACATAAATAAGCAATAAAAACTTACAACTTGCGACGACAAAAATCAACAACAACAAAATAAAAATAAATAAATAAATTGGCAACATGATACTAAAATGATCATTATGATCCTCGATTTTAAGATTATTAAAGTGATTAAATCTGAAAAAAATATTTTATATCAAGAAAATAAATTCAGAATTATTTGAAAAATAATGAATTATTGATCTGAACACGAGGCAAAACCGATCGGTATTGTTTTGATAATTTGTGCGCAAGTTTTTATTATTATTATTATTATGACTATTTCATGCTTGAATTAAATGACCACATTTTATTTTGAAAATTTATTATCAAGCCAAAAGAATAACAAAGTATCAAGTATTTTTTCCCTGAATATTGTTCCTGCTTATACCAGAAAAATTAATACTTTTTGATAAATGATTCAGATAAAAATTTCATTTTTTCTTTTCAATCATCAAATGCATTTGTACTATTAATTATTTATATTATTATTATTATTATTATTAATATTTCACAACTGTCAATCAAAATTGAAGAAAAAACATCTAAAAATAATTTTAAAAATATTCATTATTAATCAAAATGATAATGATTATGAATTCAAATGATAAATCAGCGGCAACCGCGACGACGACGACGACCACCGAAATTAAAATGGCAAAAACAACAACAATAAATATCAATGATCAACAATCACAACAACATCAAAACAAAAATGAATTAATCATAACAAATAAAGAACTTGGTGAATTATTGAATTATTTTTCCAGTTCATCATCATCACCATATCGTAATCGTGATTACAATAGTGATTCATTTACATCGAAAATTGAAGAAAAATGTATACGTTTACTATCAAAAGATTATAAAAATTTATTGATTATATCAAATGATAGAGGACAATTATCGACTAGTTATCCATCGAAAATTGTAATCCCTCAAATTGATATAAATAATCATGATAACGAATCAAATAATGACCAATCAAATGATTCGTTATTATTTGCGAATAATCATTTAAATAAATTATATGACAGTGATGCTGTTGACAATGATTTCGTTACTAATGATGATGATGAAAATAATGATGAAGTCGATAATTTATCGTCAATCTTGAATGAAAATTCACATTTTAATCACAAAATTAATCATCATAATGGCAATAATAAAAACGTAAATGAAAAATTCGATGTAAATAAATTGAATGAATTAATCACTAAAGCACGTGTAGCACGTTGTCGTGCTAGATTCCCGATTCCTGTCATTTTATTTAAAAATAAATATATTTGTCGTTCAGCAACATTATCCAGTGCACCGGAGATATTTGGTCGTTCCGTATTTGATTTTACATTCAATGATAAAAAAAATTCTCGTAATGAAAAATCAGTTAAAAATAATTTTGATAGCAACAAAAATAGCTTTGCAAAGAATCATAATGATGACAATATTGTTGTTGTTGAAGATGATAATGATGATGATTTTGTTCAAGCCAATCATAACCATAAAAATGGATCATCACCAACTGCCAGTAATAATATGCCTTTAAATATTGCTGATTCAACCAAATTATTTACACATTTTCGCAATCAAGACATTAAATTATTAAAATATTTAAATGTTAAATTAATATGTGATCTTATGCTTGAAAAAAAGAAAGTAAAATTCGGTATGAATGTAACATCATCGGAAAAAGCAGATAAAAAGAATCGTTATTCAGATTTCAATTTATTATCATTGCCATATCCTGGTTGTGAATTTTTTCGTGAATATCGTGATAATAGTTATTCAGGTGAAGGATTGATTTATGATTGGAATCAAGATTTTGTCGATGCTGAATTTAATATGCAAAATTCCATTGAAATATCTAAGATATTGAACCTTAATTTCAAAGAATATCGCTCATGGGATGTCATTCAATTAACACAAAATTACATGAAAATAATGCTTTATTTTTTGAAAGAATTTGATTCATCATTATTGATACATTGCATTTCTGGCTGGGATCGTACACCATTGTTTATATCATTATTACGTTTAACATTATGGGCTGATGGTCAAATACATAAATCATTGAATGCTGTTGAAATATGTTATCTAACTGTTGCTTATGATTGGCTATTATTTGGTCATAATCTTAATGATCGATTGAGTAAAGGCGAAGAGATCATGTTTTTCTGTTTTCAATTTTTAAAATTTATAATTGGTGATGAGTTTGCCATTGATCATATACAACCGGAACAGACTAATGGTTTTCATAAAAATGATGAAACAAATATTGCTCAAGATGGAAGAAAGATCAGCACTGATAGTTTTACATTATTCGATGATTTTATCTTAGAGAACATTCCAAGTAATGGAACAACAAACACCAGTAGCAGTATTGGTAGTTCATCTAGTTTAAGTCGTAATCGAACAGCCGTAAACAACGTCAATAATACTTCAATTCATAAATCTGAAGATTCATATTCACTTGGATCTACTTTTGAATTTGAGCAACATTCAATGACTAATAATAATACGGTTAATGATCAAATCGAAACGAATGAAAGCATGATAATGAACATATCAGAACCGCCACCTGAAATGATAGCAACATTGACATTGGATGATGTTGATGACACTGTAAATCATTTCGGTTCGCCTCCCAAAAGAAATGATTCTTTTACCAATAATAATGACGATTTGTTTACAGATAATTGTGATTTACATTCATCCTCAACACAACCAGTACGAATTCCGAATGCAAATAATAATAATGGTAGTCATCATCATAAAAATATTGACAATGATCACCACTCAAATTCATTAACAGAGAGTTCATTATGTAGATCAGATAGCTGGCAATTCGTTTCTGAAGCATCAAGTATTATCGATAATAATTCTTTGCTTAATCAACATTTTAGCTCACCAGAATCATTCAGTTCATTCTCAGCCATTAACAATAATTATAGTGCTAACAATCATCATTATTTAATGAATGGTGCCATTAAAAAATGTAATTCACCAGTCAATTTACCATCCTCATCATCATCATCCGTTCATTCGAATGGTAACAAAAATCATATTGATAATAATGACAAACCAAAACGAGCCGAACGTTTACTTGAAGTACGTTCATTATTTAATAGTGCATATATGTCTATAAATTTTCATCGTAATAATGGTAACAGTGCAGGTGGGATAGTTACCAATTTCATGGATCAATTATATCGTACAGTCAATATTTAATAATAAATCTTTTTCTTTTGATTGCCATGATTTAAATTATTAAACAATGTTAATATGTTTCCGTTGATTTATTGATTCATAATCATTATCATTATTATTGTTTTATCATGTTTCGATTTTATAAAAATAAATTCAAACATACACACATAGTGTATTGATTTTTTTTCATATTTTGTTCAATAATTTTTTCAAATTGTTTTTCGTGTTAACATGATGAGGATCTAATAATAAAGTTTGTCGATAATATTTGATTGCATCCTCATTATTTCCAGTTCGATGATATAAAACAGCTAGATTATTTGTGTAGCTTGGATTATGTGGCTGTAATCTTATTGCTTCAAGGTAATAATGTTCAGCATTGGTAAATTTTCGCAAAAATTGTGCACAAATATTACCCATCAAAAAATTTAAGCTATGATCATTTGGCAATTCTTTCAATGCAGCCAATGCTAATTCATAAGCCATATCATAGGATTTTTCATTTTGTTTCAAAAGGATCAAATTATGCCATGCTTTTGCAAATTTTCTATTCAATTCAATTGCCCGATACAATGAATTTTCAGCTTCTTTGAATTTTTTCTGTTTGATATACTAAATCAAATGGTGAAACAGATTAATACTCATAATGAAAAATTCACTTTTTCATACCAAGTTTCCCAGATTGAAGTGTGTATTAGCATGATTAGGACGAATTTTCAAAGCTCGAAAAAAATATGATTCTGATTTATCAAAATTATTGAATGCCATTTCAACAGTTGCTAAATTCATCCAACCAGTTGCAAATTTGGGATCGACACGACAAGCACGTTCAAGAAGTTTTTTCGATTCAATTAATCCATTTCGTTCTTCTTTCAAGATATTCGCTAAATTATTTAATGCATTTGTATAATTCTCATATAATTCAATTGATTTACGATAATTTTTAATCGCTTTTGTTCGATTTCCCGCTTCTGATGAAATTTTTCCAATATTGTAATAAATTTTTGCATTATTTGGGCAAATGTTTGAATCTGATTCGTATAATCTCAATTCGTTATTCCAATCAGAGCTTCTCTGGATAAAAATAATTGAATTAGTCGAAAGAAAATTGTAATTGAAAAAAGTACATACTTGATAAGACCGTATGGCCAAAATGATAAGCAATATATGAAAAGAATTGTGTAATAATTTCTAAATATCAAATCATAGGAATTAAGGATATTGAATTTTTAATGAAAAAAATGACCTTACACGTAAAATCTTCGATGATAATTGTTCAGAAAGATGATTCAATAGAAATACAAAGACAATACAATAACCAAGAATAGGAAGAAATAGATTACGTTCAGCAATGACAAAACCAACAGGGAAAAATATATTTGAAGCTGGTAAAAATGTAATCAATGAAAACAATATGAATGGTATCAGATGTCTGAATGAGACAACAATTTTCAGTGCTGAAATTGCAATGGTAATCCAAAATATTATCACATAAGTAAAACGATAATCCTTAATTGTTTGTATAACAGCAATACATCCCATTGACCAATCAAATGATAACCAAATTGGACATATTGTGATCAATGCATTTAATAAGTAAAGATAATTATAATTAATAACACGATATCTCCAACTTGTCAATTGTGATGCAGGATTATCCATTGGACCAAATTGGGGCAATTGATAGTTCATAATCCATAATCGTAAATGTACGAATGCAAAAATTGTCGACAAATAAATAATGGCAGTAACTATTAATAATCCCCATCTCTTAGTTTCATGATTCTTTAGCCATATTTGAACGATTAAAATCAAAAGGAATCCCTGATTGAAAAATTTAAAACATTTTGAATTTATATTCACTCCTTAAAAAAAATTATTCAAATTACCAATATTGTGATCCCTTGTTCTTTGAATAACATTGAGGCGAATGAGAATATGATTATTTTCAATTGAATCGCAGTCCATTTTAATGATGGAGTGTTGAGTTCAAATAAATAAGTATTCGATATGAAACAATTTAATGCAAATAATGAAAATAGTGCTGATAATATATCGGCCAATCCTACACAGGTAGAAACTGGCTCACAATGTAACGGATGTATCGTAAAAAATAATGTCACTTCAAATGCTAATCGGTTAAAATTTTTGACAGATATCAAAGATGATTTAAACCAATTTCTTAGCGTATAAAATACATAACAACAACAATAACAATAAATTAATAATTTGACAAAATGAAATGGATATGGATCAAATACTATTTTGGATTTATTTTCATCATAAGTACTTGCAAAAAATTTTGCAATCAAACGATAAACAATAATTGTAAATGGTCTATAAGATTTATGACTAGAATTTTTGATAATTTTTTCACCCCAAAAATCATTTTCAAATACATTCAAATATGATGATAAATTTGAATCCAGATTTTGTAGATCATCATTATTAACGATTGCTTCATGATCATCGAATATGAATTGATTATTTAATGATTTACTAAATACAATGAATGCAGATATAAAGATTAAAATATATTCATTGATTATTATGAAATTCATCTAATTAATTATTCAATAATATTTTCTTTTAAAGTGAAAATTCGCAATCAGATGTAATCAAATTGACATTTTCATTGAATCAGCCGAATTTCATCAAATTACATCATATGATTCAAGACGAAAAAAAAATGACAAGTGATTTGGAAAAAACATACGCGCTAATAATCGAATGTAAAAAACTATTTCAATCGTGATGAGTCATAGGATCGAAATCGCACACACACACACACACACGCGCACACATACTTCAATTTCATGCAAATAAAATACTACTCCCACTAATTCCACTATCATGACGTGATCAAAAAAAAAAAAAACAATCGATATTTTTTTGTACACAGATCAGAAACGAATCACATGTGAGTATCGAATAAAAAATAATCGATACTATTAGTAATAAAAAAAACAATGTGGTTTTTTATTGAAAAAAAAATACGACGCATGCGCTGCCATTTGAACATTCGAAAGACCGGTGTGTGATGTTTCCGGTTGTATGCGTGTTTTTTTACATTTTTTTTTTTTGAGTGTATATGTCCGCTATACATTTTGATTCTTATTTTGTCGCTGTTGCTGCTGTTTTGTGTTGGTGTTGTATTCAATTTTGCTGCTCAAGCAATCCTCACACACACACACACACACACACGCACGCATACTTAAGTTTATTTTTTCTTCATTATTTGCACTTTGCTTTGCTGTTTTTTTAACTTCATTCAACATTCATTATCAGCATCTTCGGTGTGCGCAAATTGAAATATTACTAATATTCCTATTGCTTTATTATTACACCAACCAACGAGAAAAAAAAAATCACATTTCAACAAAATCCGTGCTTTTTCTTTTTATTTATTAAAGTGTGTGTGTTACAAATTAGTGTTTTAACAACATTTGTTGAAAATAAAAGCTAAATTAATTCAACATTTGATTAAATTAAATAAATTTTTGATTTTTTTTAAATAAAGAAATTATTTAATTTTTTTTTCAAATCAAATTTAAATATCAAATTATGTCTAATAACAACAATAATATTGATGAAAGGTAAGTTTTGTTTTTTTGGTTTTATGATCTAGTGTTCTTTTAGATTGATTAATGATGAATTCCTTTCATTCAATTTTTCAATTGATACAATAATTACCTATCCATTTTTCGTCTGGAAACTTTTAGATATAATGATGGATCCGATGATAAAGGACAATCACAAGTATGTTGATAATTGTCAAATGTATCTCTTATAATTTTAATTTTTGATTATTCATGATTTTTCCAACAGATGTTCGCTGAATCTTTCGATAATATGGGCCTGAAAGAGGCTTTACTTCGTGGAATTTATAGTTTTGGTTTTGAAAAACCGTCCGCCATCCAACAAAAGGCAATTTTGCCATGTATTTCAGGCAAAGATGTTATTGCTCAAGCTCAATCCGGTACTGGAAAAACAGCAACATTCGTAATCTCAGTTCTACAACGGATCAATACAGATGTAAATGAATGTCAAGCCCTCATATTGGCCCCAACTCGTGAATTGGCCATGCAAGTGAGTAATAATTCATAATTCATGGGTATATGATTTATTAAAATTCCTGTTGATATTAGATCGATAAAGTTGTAATAGCATTGGGTGATTATTTGCGAGTAAAATGTCATACTTGTATTGGTGGAACTAATATTTTAACTGACATAAAGCAATTTCAAGAAGGAACGCATGTTTGTGTTGGTACACCTGGACGTGTACTTGATATGATTCAACGAGGTCATTTGAGTAAGTGATTTAAATTATTTCAATATTACGAATATTAATTTGTTTAATAATGATAATTTGTTCAGAAACGGACAAAATCAAAATGTTCGTTCTAGATGAAGCTGATGAAATGTTGAACCGTGGTTTCAAGGATCAAATTCATGACGTGTTCTGCTATTTACCTGCAGATGTGCAAGTTATTTTGCTTTCAGCTACAATGCATCACGATGTTTTTGAAGTGACTAGCAAATTTATGCGTGATCCAATCACAATTTTAGTTAAAAAAGAAGAATTGACGCTGGAAGGTATTACCCAATGCTATCTGAGTGTTCCTACAGATGATGATAAATTTCTAGCATTGATCGATCTGTATGGTGTCATGACAGTAAGTCAGGCTGTCATTTTCTGTAATACGAAAAAGAGAGTGGAATGGCTTGCCACACAGCTCAAGGAGCAAGATTACACCGTTTCCCTTATGGTAATTATCCTTTAATTCTTTTTTCGATCATTTTCTCGTCACTTAAAAGCATTTATTGTGGAGAAATTCCGATGAAATATTCACAATAAATCTGTCGCAGTGACGAAAATTATTTTTATCGATAGTGTTTTGGGTGAGAGAGCATTTCTCAAATTCAATATTTATAAATGTATTTCTCAATGACATTATTGACATTTTTATTTTTTTCTCAAATTTTAGCATGGTGACATGCCACAAAAAGAACGTGAACTCATTATGCGAGAATTTCGAACAGGTTCATCACGTATCCTCATCACTACCGATTTATTAGCACGAGGTATTGATGTTCAACAAGTTTCACTCGTTTTAAATTACGATTTGCCTGTAAATCTTGAAAATTACATTCACAGGTAAGAATTATATATTGTTCACTATATTCACTTCTTCATTGAAAATTTTTCCACTTCACCCAAACAGAATTGGAAGATCCGGTCGTTTTGGTCGTAAAGGTATAGCTATTAATTTTGTAACCTATGATGAAGTTGACAAATTGAAAGAAATCGAAAATTTTTATCATACAAGTATTGGTGAATTGACCAATGAAATTATTGATGGAGCAAAAAAATAAACAAACTAGATAATCGTTGAAATTTTTTTATACTTAGCTCCCGATTGATTAATTTAAATCAAATTTATTTCACAAACATACACGCCCCCATATGATTGATTTATATGGTTTATATGTCGTCATTGTGTTTCCATTCAAAAAAAATAAATAAAAAATTGCAAGCAAAAAAAAATTCAATAATTTTTAAAAATATTAATAAAAAAATATAAATTACACACAGACATACATATTGAAATTCCATCTAATCATAAATATAATTATTATTATTATTAAATAAATACAAATACACAACACACATACATAAACAAACAAACATTCATTCAATTGATACACTCACACAGCTATTATTTTATTTTACAAGCATATAAACGAAAGAAAAAACAACAATTTTTTTCAATAATAAACCTAATTTTTAATCTAATATCTTGAGCAAAAAAAAAATTGAAAAAAATCAAGCAAAGTGTGGCCATTAATCAATAAATTTTCCTTGATAAAAATTGAAATTGAAAAATTATCAAATTTTCAAACTTTTTTCTCTTTTTTTTAATATACAAAATATTATAATTGAATTTATTTTACTTTGAATTCTGATTTTTAATTTTCATTTTTTTTTTTAAATCATAATCATTGATAATGAATGAATCATTGATATTTTTTTTGTCTATCTCTCTTTCTGAAACCGAATAATATAATAAATTATGGTGTTACATGAAAAAAAATTGAAAAAAAAATTTGTGAATTTTTCTTTTGATCGAATTTTATTTCTTGGTTTTGTTTTTTGTTTGAATGAAATTTATTGTAATAAAAGTCTTTGATCATATGATTGAATGATTCAATGATGATTCGATGATTATATAATTTTTGTTTGTTCTATGTCATTGAATCTCTTTCAATACATATATTCAAGTGTCTGATTATAAATGTATATTTATCACATTGATTGTTTGATATTTATATTTTATATGAAATAAAAAAAAATAAATGAACAGATATGATAATGAATGAATGAATGATGATGATGATGAATATTGATGTTGATGATGATAATAGTAACGATTATCGTGATTAAAATCCAAGTGATTCTGTATATAATATATTTCTTATTTGTATTTTCATTGACAGATTGTTGATGATGATAATTTTTCTACGGTCGCAATCATTTTTCTTTATTGGATTGATTGTTATCACTTTGTTGATTTAATTGTATTTTTTTGTTTATTCAAATTATTCAACATTAAACTAATGTATGATGTAAGTAAATCGTCCATTTTATAGCCCTAAGGAAGAAATCAGAGAAAAAAAATTCAATTATCAATCCAAAACTACCAATGAAAATTATAGAAAAGCATACCAATGATGTTTCACACAATAATTTACTTCCACGAACAAGATTTCCTATGGTCATATGAAAATATGTAATACCGCTGCTCCAATTTGATATTCTTGTAAATGGATGTGTAATCAAAATGTTTTTCGTAGTTGGATCGATTAATGAAACACCATTTTTATTGATTGCAATTATCAAATGTTCAGGATAATTAGTTGTATCACCAGTTTGCTGTGGAATTTATTAAAAATTGGAATTATTGAAAAAAAGAACATATGAATTCAATAAATTCTTACTTTGACTTCGAAAAATGCCGAACCAAATGTTGGCCATTTATACACATGTTTTAAAAATGCTATTTTTGCATTTTCACTTGTCATACCAGAATCTTGATTATAATAATTCAATATTTGCTACAATGGAAAAAATTTTCAATTAATTTCAAAATTTTCAATGATTTAACAATTGATCATTTCTTACTTTTTTCCAGTCATTTGACGTCTGTGTTTTAATCAAATCATTTGGTACAATTTCATGTAGAAAATTTCTGTGAAAGAAAAATAATATGTCAGAAATGTCAAGTTTGAACGATTATGAAATAATTATAAAAAATCCAACATACGAAATTGATTGTAATTCCATTGGATATTTCGTATCACCAAATCGTACTCTTATGATTAATGCTGCTAAACGTGCAGCATCGTCTTTAGTACAATTATGATATCCACGAAGTAATTTTGGTAATTCCTAATATTAATGTTGAACAGAAATAATCAATATGAAATTATGAAAAAAAATTGAATAAAACATACTTGATGATAATGGAATCTTATATCAGCATTACGATCTTTTCCCGGTACTGTATTTGTCCAAAGTTTTTTCATAAAAAATACCTGATAAGTGAATTGTGGTAAGCTGCCACCATCACGTGATGGACGAGCTTTTCTTATCCAATCGGTCAAGTGGCGAACAAAATCAAAGAAAAAATCTCCTTCGGGGACGCTGATTACTTTATCAGCTATTTTTACAAACAAACTAAATCCTTCAGCAGATTTCAAATTTAATCTTTGTGCAATTTCTAAACAAAAATCTTTTGCTCTAGTACTGGAATCAACTTCAAATGCCTTCAAAAGAAATGAAAATTATTTTTCAATCATGTTTAGAATGATATGAATAGCCTACTTCATCAGTATCATCAGGAAAATAAACTTTATGAAAAATTTGCGTTGTTTTATGTTGTATGGCTTCGACTTCAACCAAATGTGGTGCATATTTACGTTGACCGTTTCTTAATGTTTTATGTAATCGCTGTAAAGAATCCATAGCAACCGGATGTCGTCTTGTTTTCAAAAATAAAGTCAATTGACGTAATAATGTTTGACTAGGAACAAATAATCCGGTAGCCAACCACATTAATTCCCATCCTTTTTCTTCACTTAATCGATTCTTATTTTCAGTTAATTGTTTCATTATTTGACAATATATTTCATCTCTTAATATATCCTATAGGATCGGAAATATTCATTAAAAAAATATCAAAATTATCATTATCAAAATATAATTACGTATTTGAGTGGTCCTTCAAATATTTGATCAGTAAGATCATTACTACTTCTCGAACGCCTAGAAGGAAGATCACCCATATACTTAAGAATGGGTGCAATGAAGTTAAGAAAAATAATCATTAAATAAAAAAGAATGAATCATAAGAATCAGAAAAAAAAATATTGAATCTAATCTGCAAAAAATTAATAATTAATAAATTAAATAATTAATGAAAAGGATATCATTAAATGAAAATGTGCTTTCATGAACTAATTCATCTTTGTTCAGTAATTTTTTCAACAATGGCTGTTTGATTGGATCACGTGAATGTTTCCATAATTGTTCTGCATTTCGTTTTTTCGGTGAGGTAAATGTCAATGTTCGCTTAGGTGGTGCTCTAAAATGATCAATGGCATATTCTTCTAATGTATGCGGTTTCTCGTGATTATTAAAACCATTCGCTTGAGAATAAAGTGTTCGATGTTCTTCAAAATTACTATCATTAAATATGGCCATTGTAGAATTCGATGGTTTACTTGTTGTTGGCAATACATATAAATATTCTATTCAAAATAGAATAAAAGGTGATTTATTGATTCTCTAATCAATTGATTTGAATAATTACCAGTAGGAACATCTCCTTTTTCACCACTTTTATCCAAACGTACTTGTACCCATGATTGTTTAAGTACATTTTCACCTGTTAAATTATTTTCAAGGATCATTAAATCACCTTGATTAAATGATAATGCACTGGATGCTTGAGCTCGATAATCTTGTGTTGCAATAACAAATTTTGAACGATTTTTTAAGCCATCAATGAAAAAATTCACCAATTCACATATGTCTGCAGAATTTGGTGATTGAAAGACAAATTTTTCATCACGAACTGTAGTTATTACAAAATTTTGCATAAAAGGACGATCACTTTTATGACTTTCAGCATTTGTTATTTCAGCGAATGATAATTCAAGCAAAACTTGCTCTTGATCATCAACCATGTAAATTCCAGTCCAATTGATGGCAATGATGATGTCATTCTTTTGTAATAATGGCCCTTCAATACGAAGAGCTTCATAGAACCTTGAAAACAGCAATGGCCATTTATATTTGGCATATTCAGTTATTTCTTCTTTGATTTTGATTGATGGAGTTTTTTCCTTATGATAATAACTCTACATACATAAATAAATTCAAGAATAGATCGATCAAAAAGAATGAAGATCAATTTTGACAAATAATAATACCTTTTTGTAAGCCATTATAATAAGATTAGTCCATTTTTCTATACTTTTTTCATTGGAATGTAAATGATGATCAGGCACATAATTGGCAATGACTGATGATAGATTTTCTGTATTGAAATCACTGCCAAATTCAACATAGTATTGTTGTGCAGCTATCATTGCCAATTCTTCTTCTTTTTCACACCGATATTCACCGAATTTTACACCACGTACCACCTGTTGATAGATGAGATTAGTAGATACCGGATCCAAACTAGGATCATGCCATGGTGCAAAAATTTCTTTACGGAAAAATAAACGCCAAGGTGCATTACGCTCTTGTGCTCCTTGTTCTTTGGCATATTGTTCACATTGTGAGATGGCATCCATAACATGTTCACCGCCACTGCCTAACGACGAAACTTTATCAAACAAAGCAATATACAATGAAAATCCAAATTGATCTTTTAAATCAATTTTTTCCGAAAGTTTAGCACACAATTCTCGTGCTGTAGTTGCCGAATCGGCTGACAATGTTTTTGTATTTCCATCCATGAATGTTATTGGCAATAAAAGCGGTCGCTTAGATTTTGTTGCTTGCAATTCCAACCATGAAGGCGGTTGTCCTCGTGTTCCATTGACGAATGTTCGTCTTAGACGATCTTCACAATATGGTGCATAGCCTGGTGGTCCTTCACGGATGAAATTCAACAAATATTTTACAAACTAGAAATGATGAATAAACAATTGGTAATAATTATAATTAATTGAATGTAGATTCCATTCATTGTCAAATGTCTATTTTGGACAATTGAAATTTTTGTTTTACCTTTTTAGATGGGGCAAAACATCCTACACAAAGCGACAAGAGAATCCAACCTCGAGCATGAGAACTTTTTGATGGATTATTAGTCAATTGTTTGCAAATCTGACAATAAATCTCGTCCCTTATTAGTGAGAAAAAAAATCATGAATAAATTACAATAAAACCAGTTACTGCAAGATAATAATTGCATTTACCTTAGCTCTTCACGAAGAATACCGTGTCCAATAATAAAATGTAGCTTCTCTAAATTGGATGTTGGTCGTGATTCTAACCAATTACTGTATGTATCGGCAGCGAGATCATCTTCTTGTAATCGTCTTCTCACATCTTCACTCAATTTGTTTTTCTTTTTTAATGTCAACGAAACAAGTTTATTGCGAATGGATCGAGATTTCGGTTTAGCTGTTTGTTCATTTTGCTGCTCATGACCATCATCATGATGTCCATTCATTTGGGCATCTAAATATTCTTTACTTTTAATGAAATTTCTGCCCAATGTTGCTGTAACTTTACTCATCACAGATGTATTATCTCTGCCCAATGTATGAAAATTAGGTTCGCCTAAATCACCCATAAATCTAAGAATGGTGATCCATAAGGCAATCGATGCCATGCAATCACCTTGAGTTTTCAGCACTAATAATGGTTGTTTCAAAGGCTTTCTTTGATATTGATGAGTGACATTTGCTTGGAAATAGGTGGAAGCAAATTTTTGGAATTTATATCCAGATAAATCTTCTTCATCTTCTTGTGGCAATTGAGGCACTATTAATTCACTATTCGAGTCATTTCCATTTTCATTGCTATGTTCACCATTCACTTGTTCTAAATCACTGAAAGCGGTCGGACCATTTTGACCAACATTTTGATCATTTTGACTTTCGGATCGTGGAAGAAAGTCAAACATAGCATCAACTAATTTTGAATCATCTACCATTTCATCTTGTCGAAGAACAGCATCAGTAATGGCTGCTTTTTTCTGTGCAATTCTCTTTTGATCTTCAATTTCTTCTTCTTTTTTACGAATTTCAAATTCTTGAATACGTTCATTGTATTTTTGTTCAGCAATTTCTTTGGCTTTTTTCGGATTCATTTTTTTCATCAATTGATTTTCTTCTTTTTCTTTGAGAATTTGTGCTTCGATTAATTTTCTGCTTTCAGCCTTTAATTTTTTATATTTCTTTCTAGCAATAAAACCTCGAATAAAAGATTGAATTTTGATAGCAGCCTTTTGTCGTGATTTAAATTCCCTGCGTAATAAGTAACCGCGACTAATTGCTTGTAATGAAACAATATGATTTCGTAGACAACGAAATTGATTGGTCAATAATCTTGATCGTATCAGTGCTTGCAAACGATAATGACCGATTCGAATTTTTCGATATTTTTTTCTTTGTATGTAGCCACGATAATATTTTTGAATGATGATTGCTGCATTTTTCAATTGTAAGAATTTTCTTCGATAATACCAGCAGCGAATTGCTCTTTGCAGCGTAATGATGTGTTTGGTCAATACTCGATCTCGTTCTTGTTCTAAAAATAAATCATGTGCATCTTTGAGAAAAACTTTTGTCTTTCCAAGTTGATAATCCGATTTGGATAAAACAGCGTGACATATTTTGGCAGTGACTGCTTGACAATCGTTCACTTTATGCACTGGTGGTATTCCTGGAATCAAAAATCGATAACGATCAACGAATTCTGCAAAAGTATGACGTATCGGATATCCAGCACGACGAATACGAATTGTTTCCATCATACCAGAATATCTTAATTGCTTACAGCAAAGTATTCGATCAAACATCTGGGAATGAAAAATCGATCAGTACAATATTATTTGGAATTAATCTAAAAATGTCTTACCATTGGTTTTTTGAATTCATTTGGTTTTATACAACGAATAAAAAAGGGATGACAATTACTCAATTGTCGCATTAATGAATCTAATGATTTTTTAAATTGAGTGCTCAAAGTTGGTGCTTTTTTTCGAGTATCATTACCCATGGCAAAATCTTTTGCAAATAAATGACTAAGAAATTTATTCTTGCTAACCTGAACCAATTGTAAAAGATCATTGTTAAAAGTGTCACGATTTTTTTCTAAAAATCCTTCAGTCTTGTAGAAAACAACACCAGCAAAATGATTAAGTCCAAATGATTGATCAATATCAGCTCTTGGTTTTAAATAATTATCATTACTACTATGAGTTTTATGTAATTTATTCAACAAAGTAATATCAGTGCCTTTGGGAAATTTACTTTCCTCATCGATCAATGCCATTATGTTCATTGGTCTGGTTGCAATCAAATCCAACGCCTGTTGATTATCAACAAATTCAATATGTTTCCAATTTATAGTTTCGAGATTATATTCTTCTTGTTCTAATTTGAAAATGTGTCGCACAAAAAATTGTTGTAGGTTTTCATTTGCATAATTTATACAAAATTGTTCAAAACTGTTAACATTAAAATTTTCGAAACCAAAAATATCAAGAACACCGATCGAACTGCGATAATGTGATGATGATGTTTTTTGTCTGTGAATGGCCGAGTTGATTTTGTTCACAATCCAAATGAACATTCGGCCATAGATTCCCTTGACAAGAGCATCTCGAACATCTTGTGCTTGTTCGGTGCTCAATGTTGACACGACCATTTCATCATGTGCAAATATTGTTCGAGTGGTTAAAGCATCGATTAAATTTTGTCGATCAACTTGTAATAATCGAGCTGCTGTTTCCGTACTTGAAACATTGATAATTTCAGAAGCATCTAAATTCGAAACAAGCATTGCTTTATATTTAATATTTCCAATATGTAAAAGAAGGCTGAGAATTTTAAGAATTTCCCAAATTTCGCCATCTGTAAACATCAATACTTTCATTGCAGATCGAATATCAGCAAATTCTGCTGCATCATCACGACCTTCACAAGTGATTGAACCACCTTGTGTGAGATAATAATATTTGGATGCATCTTGTAATTCTAATTTCTGCTTGTCTTCTTTGCTAAGACCGGCTAACATGCAATAAAATATATGATAATTTCTCTCATCCACTGCTTGATTAACTATGCGAGATTTTTCCAATAAATATTCATCGATTTTAGCTCCTTCAATAACACCATTTTTATTAAAATGAATGTCAATATATTTGCCGAATCTACTAGAATTATCATTACGAATTGTTTTTGCATTTCCAAATGCTTTATTAGATATGGAAAGACAAAAATATAGATCAAAATGTAAAATACTATCGGAATATATTACCTTCAAGAATAGGATTGGCTTCAAGTATTTGTTGTTCAATCCAAGAATGTTGGCCACTAATTGCAGCTAGATATTGTAATATTAATTTGGTTGATTCAGTTTTGCCGGCACCACTTTCACCACTAATTATAATACATTGATTTTTATCATGACGTTTCATATCATTATATGCATTATCACCAATCGCAAATATATGTGGCGGTAATTCACCAATTTTTTTATTGCGATATAATTTAATTTGTTCGATTGTATAAATTGGTAATATTTGATATGGATTCACTGCTACCAATATCGAACCGGTATATGTCTGAAATGTTTTAACAAAAACGTTTGTTATTTTCCGGTCAAATTTTTTTTTTCATTCTCATTTCTAATCAAACACTCACATAAATAATGTTTTCATTGTAACGAATCAAAAGATTGCGTAGAATACCGGATTCATGAAGATCACCTAATGAAATCATATCTTCAACACCATGCACAGATGTTGGATGCATAGCTTTGATGCGTCTTTCCGGTGCAAGCCATATTTCCTTTATATTTACATTAGAAATTAAGAAAAAATATTCATCATTCAAAAAGCATAAATCTACAAATAAATATAAACCTACATTGCCATCATCATCGATGACCAATGTTTTTTGACCTTCAACCGTTTTAACTCTTGCACCAATTGCAACATCAAACGCTTGTTTGGTTAGCGGTTCAACCCAAATATAATCATCCTTTTTAATGAATTCAAGATACAGATACATAGATTATATGAATAAATTATTGATTGAAAAATTTTCAAAAAAAATGAATTTTTACCCTTGAAACGATGACCATTTTTGTTTGTTTGATGATTTAATATATCAAATCAAGAATGATGATAGTAACGAAAATTTTCGATGATATAATTAAGAAAAAAAACTTAATTCAACCACACAAACGTCATCACTTATGAGATGAGAATATATTTTTGTATTTGATGAAAATTAGAGGAAAATCATTTAAAACTTTATATTTTCACATTTTCTATGGATTTCAACATCATATACAATTTATTACCATTAATTATTCTTCAATTAATTGATTAATCATGAATCGATATATTTAAACATTGAAATTGAAACATATTCAAAGAAAACACATCCCAAATAATCACAACAACAGCAACAATAAAAATATTGAATCATTATCGAATAAATTATCGATTAAAGACCACTTAATTTAAATTGAATCATTGGTTTCAATTATTGATAATCAAGATTATTCATTAATATGTACACAAATAGTGATGATATATTCTGTGACTAAAATGTTGATTATACAAATATCAAAATAAAAAATATGTAAAAAAAGAAGTGGCCTAGGTCATCAAACAATTGACGGACCACCAAACACAATCATCCACAATGACTCACAACTACAATACAATGATCATTTCCATTCAAATGTTTATTATATCAGTCAAGCATAACAACATGGACAACAACATCGACAACCGAACAAACAAACAAAACTTGACGATTATGATGATGATGATGGCTACAACGATAATGACTTTTTGTTGATGATGATGTCGACCAATGCATAATCTTCACAAACAACACAATATTCACATCTGTATTGATGATGATGATGATAGTTGCATGGTATTAGAAGGCTATGACCCGTTCTTTTTCACATTTATATTCAACAACAAGAGTAGAAAGATGGCCAAACAAACAACAATTTATTGTTTTAATATTTTTTTCGTTCGGAAAGTTGCTTTTATTTACAATGAATGATGATGATGATGTTATTATTATTGTTGTTGCCGTTGTTGCTGCGGATGCTGCTGCTGCTGTGGCAGGTTTATTGTATCATCAACAACAACAACAATAAAGGTAAATGTTCAACACCAAAATAAAGCGAAAAAACTAACCATTTTTTTTTTTTTTTGGTTACCAGAAACTGTTACCAAATACTTGGTGTGTGTTTGTATTTGTATTCATTTCTAGTATCTTGAAGCAAACATATGTGTGTGTGTTGTGTGTATTCTGTTGAAATGAATGAATGACTGAATGTATATTTTTGTATATTTGAAATTCAATCGAAAATAACCTGCTCTTTTTTTTGCAAAATCAAATTTATTTCATTCATTTGAACATTTAGCGAAATTTAAAGGGAAAATCTCATGCACACACACACACACTTTTGTACATACACAAAGGTAAATAAATTAAGATAAATAAGAGGAAAAATTTGTCTACACACACACACACACACAATAAACCAGTATTAGACGACAAATAAATAAAATCATGGAAAATAAAAAAACAAAAGCAAAAAATGATGACGAATTGACTTTTGTATGAATGTGTGTGTGTGTGTTTGTATTAGGAAAAATCAATGGCAACAAATGAAGAATAGAAATAGAAACACATCCAAATGGAATGAAATGAAATGGAATGAATAGATGGATAGAAAAGAATGGATTAAAATTTAAATATTTGAAAAAATTTGGTTAGAATTATCATAATAATGGATGGCAGTGGATATATGTATGAAGCAATAATATCAAAGATAAATGAGATTAATGCATACAATACAATACAACACACCTATACATGGATCATATCTATCGTATCTATCTACACTTTTGCTTGTTTTTTTTTGTGTTTTGAGATTTGGATTTATTTATTTAGTTTTTAGGTTGCCCTTTAACCATTTATTTACATCTATTTGTTTATTTACCAATGACAGTGGTAAATTTATGAATGATAAAAGATAATTAAAGAGATTTAAAAGAGAAAATTTTTTTTTGTGTGAAAAGAGTCCAGAAAAAAGTAGAGAAAAATAAAGAAAAATGAAAAAATGATTGTTGCTGCAATTTTTTTTTTTTGAATTTTGGTTGCAATTTCGACAAAAAATGTTGTAAATACTATTTTCAAAAAAATTGACGTATCAATACGTTTTTTGAAAACTAAAATTTTGTTGCTGCTAACGTAATGATACGTTCATTTATTATGCAGTTGTCAAACCACTGGCTTTCATCGCGGAAATTGCAAGCGGACATGAGAGGCAATAAACTAATATAATGAATGATCAACAGGTAGTTGATTTTTTAAATTTTTATTTATTTATTTTATTTTTTTGAATATACATCATTTTCATGCATATTATTTTCATTTTATCATTGATAAATTTTTCATATTATCATTATTATTCATTCATTTGAATATTATTTGCCGCAATTTCATTTTTTTTCAAGGAAAAATAAAATTTAAATAACAAATAAACAGGCAAACAGACAAAATTCTCTACAAAATTCCATTGATAATAAAATTTAGGACAGAATTGTTGCATAACTTAATCAACTTTGGAGGAAAAATGGCCCCATTGACTCATACAAATATGCATAGACACACACACACACACGCACAGCATTATTTGTCATCACCGATTGTCATGGAGAAGAATTAAAGGCAGAAGGAAAAAAAAGGCCAAACATGAACGTATGATGTTTGAATGTCAAAAATTTAGCATGAATATCATAAATGAATAGATAAATAGTGATACATGAGTATAAATAAATCCTTGACCATTCTCGCTATTGATTTGGTTGGTATTTTTTACTTATTTTACGTTGATTAGAACTTAATGACATTTATTATTGTTATTATTATTATTATCAAGTATATTTTCAATGTCAATATTGTTCTGTTTTTTTTTCGTTAAAAATAATTTTTACTTACAAATCATTACTTAGTAATGTAAATAACAGAAAATACTTAAATAATACAGGTAATCGTGATCAATCGATTGTTGATTGATCTATGAAAAACGAAAAGAATGAAACAAAATTTCAAATCAAATTATTATTATGATTGAAAACATGATGATTATTTATCATCAATATTTTTCTTTTATGATAAAATAACATTTACTCATGCGAATTGTTGATGCATAGTACATAGGGAAATATTTGTACAGAAATAAATGTAAATTTTTCAAGTGTTTTCAGCATTTTTAAATTTTTTCAAATTTTTAAAATTTGATCAAAATTGTCTATGGAACATCACTTCTCATTAATTAAATCATATTGCCATTGTTTCTCCAATTATTCATACATTTTTTTCGTACATGTTTCCTTGAGAATTTTTTGACTTTTAATTCCTAAATTTGATGCCATCCATACGAAATGCTAATGAGTTGTAATTACCATTAAATAATGGCGACAAATTACAGCTTTGAAATGATTGAATTTTGTAATTTCAAAATTTCAAATAAAGAAATTCCAGTAATTTCTTGTTGACACCCAAAAGATTTTTTTTTTAATTTGGCAAATTTTTCCAAATTTAATTTGAATTATGAAAAATAAACATTTCATTTTAATAAAAAAATAAAGGTTTGAAGGTTGCCATTTTCAATTTAATTATATAAAATAGGATATCTAAAATGAAAATTGACAAGTGGTTTTGCTGATTTATATCTATTTTGACTATAAATTTTTGTTTTTTTGAAAGTGAAATAATTAATTTGTTTCCAAATGATTCCGTTTCATCGGAAAAAAAAATAGTAAACACACTGCTTACTGGTGTGTGTCGATGAAAACAAAAAAATTTTGGAAGAAAATTTGAAAAAAAAATTAAAAATGTCAATCAATCAAATCAATCATAGATTTAATATATATTAGAAATGAGATTAGAATAATTAAATTTTCTTTTTTGATTATAATTATTTCATATTGAAATTTCTTTGGAAAATTATTTCATTTCTTCAAATCCAAAATTTAATTTTAATGAATTGATACCAATTATTATTATTATTATTATTATTATTATTATTATTATTGAAACAATCACAAATAATAATATTATAATTATAATCGAATGAATAAAATTTAAATAGTTTTAGAAATGTTATTGCGCATTTGTGATTAATAATGATGATAATGAAAAAAATTACAAATTAAATTTCATTTCATTTCATTGCATTGCATTACACTTACATTTAATCAAAATTTATCTGTGATTGAAATCGTTTTGTTTAGATAATTATTGTTATAATTGATAAGAATAGAAAAAAAAATAAACATAATGGAATAATTTAATGTAACGTAAATTTTTATTAGACAAATGTCTCATTTTTTTTCTCGGGCTTCGTAAATAGAGATTTGTACACACATAAAAATACATATGTCAATGTGCATGTGTATATTAATATTAATATGGCCGTTGATCATAGATCATAGATCGTAGTAATTGGAAAGATTTGTTCATAATTTTTGAAATCATAATTTTCACGAAGACAATTGTCAATACGATGAAATATTTTTTTTTTTTTTTGTAATTGGAACATGATGATTTCACTGATGTAAATTATTTTTAAAACTTTAATTACCAAATAAACTGCTTATGTCCCAAAGCTATGGATAATTAGAGGAGAATATTAATTTTTCAGAAAAAATTGAACATGATTAAAAATGTACAAACCTTAATAACGCGATCAAAACCGGATGTAATCATTAAATTGTGTGCTTCATCGACATGCATATCGGTTATACAATGTTTACTATCATAAAATTTTGCCAATGATACTCGGCTATGTTAAAAAAATTGATTATTGATTATGATTGATAAAAACAAAATAAAATCTTAAACATACTCAGCTTCAGTAATTGTATTGAAACAATCATTGCAAACCCGAACTAAAAATTCATAACCATATTTTGGTAATGTTGAACGATTTGAACTACAATCATCGCATATTGCTTTTCCACACAGACGACAATGATGCTAAATTATTTGATCGATAATTAAACATTGATTTCTTATTGAAGAAAAAAATTTACCTGTCGAAAACCGAGTGTTTTTTGATTATACATGGCTTTTATGTTCCAGAAAAAAGGTCGCTGACATCTTTGACAAAAATCACTTTCAGCCCAGTCAGGTGTCTAAATATTTTTTATGAAAATAACTCAGTATATTGATGTGATATGATTAAACATTTAAATACCTCTTTACGTTGACATGACATATCCCAAACAATAATCATATAATCTTCAGATGTTGATATCAAATGACGATTTGCGCTTGAATAATATAATGATGTGACGGAATTTCTAGGCGAAAAAAAATTTTGATAAAAATATTGGATCAAAATCAAAAGTGGTAGATACCTATGGCCTTGTAATTCATATGCAGTTCCTTTTTTTCCACCAATATCCCAGCAGATAATTATTCTATCTGATCCACCGGAAAATAGTAATTGAGTGACACAGTCCCATGCTAAACATCTGACGGTTGCTGAATGACCTTTGAGTGTAGTTACCGGTTTGTATGTATTATTTTCCAACTTGATCATTTCAATATGGCCATTTTGATAACCAATGAATGCATGTTTAGATTGATGATCAAATCTTGAATTGAAAAATTAAATTTAGAATCTAAAAGAATGAATAAAAATTCTCTGGACATACTGTAAAGCTGTACAAGAAAATTGACAAAAATAAGCTCCAATGCGTTGTCCACGTTCAGCACAATGCCATACAAAATATTTATCACGACCAATACTTAGAAGCCATTCTGTTTCTAATGAAAACAATATACTTTTCACTCTGTTCTGATGAGCAGCATAATTTTTAATGGATTTTATTCGATTATAATCATCTGATACACTGAATTCAGATATATAACCATCATCTAATCCGACAAATAAACGTTTCGTTTGATGATTATAATCCATTGATGATACTGGTGCTTTAATTGAGATATCAGGAAAACAAAATTTGAAAAATCAGTTAAAATAATGAATTGATAATTATTTACCTGGAAGAACATGACATACTGAAGGCCAATATGTTCCACGGTCCCTTTTCAACCAAATTCTCAATGTTCTAAATAGAGGATAAGAATGAAAATTCAAAGAACTCAACAATTGAAACAATTACTTGTCTTCACTGATACTAATGACACCATCATCACGTGGAATGATACATGCTGCATTAACAACATCTTGATGACCTTCTAATTTACTTAATAATTGTATTTTAGCATTTTGATATGTTTTTATTTCTGTGGTCATTTTTTGTTTGCGATCAAAAACTGCTCGTTTGATTCAAAATTTCAAAGTCAAAATCAAAAACGTAATAATAAGGTGTAATAATCGATTGATATCTTTTTCAAATTTTTTTTTCTGATCACAGGCTAAATAATAATGAATGTTATTGTTATCGATTTAAGGCGTCATTCGTTGACGACCACCATTCAAAAAACAAACAATATGATAAATAATCAAATCAAATTACAAGGATCAAATGTTCAAAATTTGACTCCAATTTCGAATCAATATTGAACGGGTAGATTAACAAAAAAGATAAATTTCATCCAAGAACGCATCAATTGTTTTTTAATATTTCACTCAGCTGTAGATTTCTTTTTGTTTTTATTTTTTATCAAATTTTTTTAATGGTTTTTTGATGACGCCAAAATAAATACAATTATTATTGTCACTATTCCGTTAGATGGATGCAGTAAAGATTAGAGAGTAAATGATGATCCACCAGATGGTAGCGAATTTTTAGTCTGTTTTTGAAATTTTTTTTTTGTCAAGTACTGCCATCTAATCCTTTACGATAATGACAGGGACCATAATGGTTTTGATCTTTGTGTCATTTAATCATGATTAAAAGATTTTAATTTATCAACTAGCCATATTGATTTAATATGAAGATTTATGATTAGAAGAAAAAGTCAGAAAAAATTTAAATGGAACAAAAATTATGATGATAGTAATTGATCAATGAAATTAAATATTTTGACTATATTTTAAAACAGTTATTTCCTGTACATGACATTTTATCACTTTTATTAGCTGATGGATGATCTCAAGCCCATGCAAAACCAATAAGGAATCCGGATGCAAATCCACTGGCCAGGACAGCATTTTCACTTATGAATTGTTTTATATTATTAACAGCGACTGGCAAATGAGATTTATTTTTATCCATTTGTTTCTTAATAACTTCAACATCTTGATTTAATTTTTTCCAATCAATTTCAATGTAACCATTGTATTGTGCTATCTATATTGTGTAATGCAACCATCAAACAATAATTTTTAATATAAAATAAATATTAAATTGTGAGCAACGATTACCTGTATGACAAGCAAACTCCCACCAATAGCAATAGCAGCTAATTTACCAAATTTTGCTGATAAATAACCTGAAGCAATACCGCCTATTGCTCCAGTTATTAATTGTTTTGATTTCGATGTTTTTTTCAAATCAATCAAAAATCTTTTCAAGTAATCTGGTACATTGTTTTTATTACTTTTATCTTTACCATTTATAGTTAAAATCTTATCTTCATCAGATTTGTCTATTCGGAGAAGACAATGAAGTAATTAAAACAAGAAAATTTTGAATTTTAAAAATCTTACTCTCACGAAAAATGGCCATATTTGAGATTTAATTTTGATTGTTTTTTCTTGGAAAATCAATTTTGTTTTTTCTTTGAACAAAATTGATGGGGATACAACTTGAAGTTGTAAACAAATTTGATTTTGATTTAAGCCAATTGATGGCGTCATAAAATTTTTCAAAATTTTTTGAATAAATTTTTACAATTTCAATCAATCAGATAAATAATTTTGAAACAGGTATTTTTTCAGATATAAAAAATTAAAATTTAATTGTATTCATTATTATATATTAAAAGTGCATGAAAAAATAGTCAAAATAATCATAAAAATTGATGAAATTTGAATCAAAAATGAATTATTACATGAGATTCCTTTATGTTTAAAATACCATTGAAATTGTTTGATATTTTTACAGTCAGCATCTGTGTTTTGATTGAATAATTTATAATATGAATTAATTCAATATCTTTGAAACTGGTAAAAGAATTTACCTTTACACAATTTATTTGCTGCAGTTGGATTATAAAGTGATATAGTAAAATAAAAGGGTTGACAATTTTCTGTTGTACGCTTTTTACATGGGTTGTTTATGTTCAATACAACATCTTCATCGATATTTTTATTGACTCGACAATTTTCTTCATTATTTTCTGGAAATGCTGCACGATCGAAACAAACTTTGATCAATGATTCTACGGCTCGAAACTTAGAGAGAAAGAGAAAAAAAGTCGAAATGAGAACACAAATGAATCAATTTTGAATGTAATAAATTTATTTTTACTTACACGTATTTCAATGTGATAACTTTTGAGGAAATATTCTGGATACATAGTCCAATATTGTTTATGATTTGCTGATATATAACCTTGATAAATACTATTATCCGATGTTTTAGTCTTACAATCAGGATATTGAAATAATTGTGGTGCTGCCCTACATAATCGATTATTTAATGAACTTAACGAATTGATATTAGCAAAACTATTTGGACCAATTTGTTGTAAATTATTCGGATCTTTGACTACATCAGCTAAAGTTGAGGTATTTGTTGTAAATGAATAAAATCCAGAATTTCTTGTAGCGAAAAGTAATTGTCTTGATAATCTTGCATATCTAATATTTTGTATGGCTTCAATCGGTATAGGTTTCAAGGTGCCGTAATCAAACCAAAATATTAATTTACTTGGTACACCTATCTGATTTTCATTGACTTTGTCGAATGCTTCGATCATATTAATGATTTGTTGATACATTTCATTACGATCAGTGATCATTTCTTTGGCAACTATTTTCAATTAAAATTAATCAAAAAACATTATTTCCAATTTTTGAATGTTTTAAATGAAATGTCTGTGTACCTGTATCACCGAAAATAGCTTTACATGATGCACATTCTGATGATGTTGTATTGTATGCTACAGAATATAATGATGTATTGATAGGTTTCATTAGATCATCGACAAGTTTTGAATTTTCAATTGCTTTTGCATTGTAAAATATGGATATTGATCCAGAATTACGACTCATTTTCATGTGTTTGGTCAATGCATTAACATAGGAAGCTTGTTTTGAACATTTCCAATGATCTTTATCACATCCGTTTGTTTGACTAATGTCAAGAATAAAAAATGCATTCGATGTTGTTTCGCATGGCTGCTCTTTTATATTGTTCGTTTGGGTCTCTTCACAAAATTTTCTCTCCTCTGAAAATAAATAAAATTATTAATCAATCAATTGATTACTTATCATAAAAAATGAGAATAACCTTCATTTGGATATGAAGCTTTCTCAATAACTTGCATCACGGTTGGATATAAGTTATCAATATATCCATTAATACGACTCTCATCATAAATATTATTATAATGATAATTATTCCAGATTGTCAATATTTTTCTAGCTTCATCAGCCAAATCATCTTTCAATGATGCTTCAATATTGATACGACGTTTGCAGATGCCTGAATTAGGTCTCAAACCAGATTTAGAATAATAATAACGTAATACTTGACTAGCAGTAATGTTTGGAAATTCTCTCAATAATGATGGCAAAACTGCACCGATATTGTAACCATCTAAACCACCACGAAATTCTGCTAATGTCGCCCATGTTCCTTCATTAGAATAGAGTTTAAAACTTGTATGACAATAACTGTCATTCCATCGACCATCTGCTCCAAAGATATCTTTTCCTTCGATTTTACCGGCCATACCTCTGGTATTGATGCCATATAAGTCAGCCAAAGTTACAGCTAGAAGTGGATCCATGGAATAATTTGCAATTTTCAAAGGTTTTTTCTCTAAACTTTTGATAACATCCGTTACTGTACGCTTTTGTGGATTGGCAAAACCAACATATAATCCTAATAAAACACGATTGGCACTGATTGGATTCGTTGGAGATGATAGGAAACTAACTACACCATATTCCCTTGGTTTTTTCGTTCGGTGGTTTCTATCGATAATTCATCGTTAGAAAATTAATAAAGTAAAAATTTTCAAAAATTCAAAAATTTTGAAACATACCCTAAACTTCTTTTATTCTTCTTGATATTTGGTTTTGGTTTATCGGTTACCGATAAAGGTATTTCAGTGCCAATATCTCTTGGTGTAGAATAAACATTTGATGGTGCTGCCAAACGTGTTCTTGGCGAATCATCAATGATAATTATATCGAATACATTTTCATCGATAGTTGCTGTATCATTGATTGTGTGTGATAATGTAAAAAATAGATTGCATTTTTCATCATCACTAAATTGATGTTCGGGAAAATTTTCAATATATGAATAATCATCATCATTACCAAGTATTGCATTAATCAATTTTGCTTGTGCTACTTGTATATCGCTAGGCATATTTTCAAGACCATCAAACTGCAAACCATCTATATGAAATCTTTGTTATGATTTTAAAATATGTAAAAGATTAATGAGAATTTTTTCATTCATTTGAAAAAATGATTCATTATTCGATACCTTCTCAAAAATGTTTCTATAACATGAACTGGTTTGAAATTTGGATTCAATTTTTCAAATTTTTCAATCATTGAGATCAAATGTTCCATTGATAGACCGATCGGTTCATTTTGGCCTAATATTAATTCAGCACCGGTTGATGATGATCTGTTGAAACAATTTGAATTTATTAATTTTAAACGACTATTCGATACTGATATTGTATTGATTTTGTTTGAGAAAATCAATACAAAGAATATTATTGATAATGCTTTCAGATTCATTTTGAGGAAAATTTTTGAATGAAATCAAAAATTTTTTGTTTAATTTTTTTTTGTCAAAATTGCTATTGGATCAAGTTGCAAATGATCGATATTATCTGTAATTTGACCAAAATATATGATTAAATCAATTATATTTTTATATTTTCTTGCATTGCAAAAAAAATTGCCATATTGCCATGACGGCCGTCAAATATGTTTTTTTTTACTATGAATATGCTTTACTATCATGATGATAATGATTATTTATGAATGTAATTTATCAATCATTTGAAAAAGAAAGCACTCAATTGATAATAATTAAAAACAATTGTAATCCACACACACACACCTTTTTTTTATCGTTATCATTCATCATCAAATTTCTATGGCGATTGTCTATTCAGTGTTAAAATATGTTTGCAATCATCAAATATTGATCATCAAATAAACAGTATCGAAAGTATGACAAATAAAATCTAAATAGAAACAGCAATTTGTTTCAAAACAAATAAATTTCAATCGATTACAAATTTCAAGAAATTTCCGTTTTTTATTTTCTTAATTTTTATTTATTATAATTTAATAGATCAAAAAAATGATGAAACATACATATCATATATTACCGAATAAATTACAAATAAAAACATAAAATCCATGATAAATACATGATGAAATTTAATAGAAATAATGGTTTTGATACGAAGGAATGATTCATTGAACATTTTAATCCATCAATTGATAATTGATGTAGCTGATCGTTTCTTGATGTACAAACATCTTAAAAGAAAAAACATAAATAAATAAAAATAAGAAAGGAAATTGTTTGATCAATCATTATTCTCAAGTGTATTTTAATATTTTTTCAAATAATCAAAAATTTACCTTCAACAAATTCTCCATTTGTATATGAATAATAACATTTATTGATTTGATTATCATTTTTATCGACATTGAAATCTTCTTTACTGATAACGGTAAAATAAATTGGCAAACAAGATTCAATGACTTTCCATCGGCATGGATATGCTATCGTGAATTCAATAATTCCATCCGATTCTCTACATTGAGTATAATTTGTTTCCGGAAAAAGATAACGTCCAAGACATATGCGCCTTTTAGACAATGTTGATTCAAACTTGAAATTAAAAAAGAAAAGCAAATGGAAATAATCAGATTGATAGATTACAATTGAAAAATAATAAACTACCTTAAAATGAACTGAACGAGCATCGAGAAAATATTTAGGATATAATACCCAGTACTGTTTACGACTTTTTCCTATTAAAAATTTTTCAATAATCGTTGTATGATTGTTTTGATTTTGGCAAAAATTTTCAAAACGCATCGGTAATGGTGTTTGCAATGTTCGTTGCACTATCTTATCCACAATAGTTTCATCCGCATAATTCATGGCATTAACACCAAACCAATCACCTTTATTGATGATCATTTGACTTAGATCATCATCTAAATGTTCATCATATGTTGATATGAAAAACATTCGGACATTTAAATAATATAGTAGATTCCATCTATATTGATAATAATATGAACGATCACGTTCACTTAATCTTTCATAACTATTCGATTTTAAGGAGAACCAAATGAAATTTTTTGAATGACCATTCATGGCATTTATTTGATTATCTCTTTCGAGAAAATTCAATAAATTAAATAGCAAATCTTTTTTATTATTAATTGTTGTTTCACCTGGTCAACAAAGCAAAAAATATTCTTGTCAATAAATGATTATATGAACAAAATTAAATGATAATTACGGTAATTGTACCATGCTAATCGACATGTTGCTTTTTGAATTGATGTTGTATTATATGCTAATATGTGCAAAGATGAACGTAAATCTTGGCCACTATTTGATATATGTTCAGAATCGTATCCTTGTCTAGCATTAACCATAATTGTTATGCGTCCTAATGAATCCAAACTTTTCAGTTTAATTAATAATTTTGTAATGAATTCTAATTGATATTTTGAATATTCATGAGCATTATTATCAATCATTATATAAACATCATTTTTTGTTTCAATTTCCATGTTGATTCTGCGAAATTTAGTAATTCGTGAACATTCTTTCGAAAACATCGAAATTCGATCAGTCATGAATATAAAAAACTATTAATATTTAATTCCTACCTTCATGTTTGTTCCTATTGGATAATTGTATAAATTGTAAAAATGGACTAGCCATTTGATTCAGGAATCCATCTATTCTTTCGTATTCAATGTTTTCGTGCAAAAAATTTTTATTCCAATAAAATGCATAACCTTTTGCTGAACGATAAATATCGTCGATGAAATATTCTGGAAAAAGATCCACTTTACAGATGCCACAATCAATTGATAATCCATCATGAGAATAATATCGATCGATTATTGTACTTAGTTTCATTTTACGAAAAAATTGACCTTTTTGTGACAATAATTTCGAACCGATCATCCATCCATCAATGGCTCCATTAATTTCAGCCATTGTTACCACATGACGATTATTTCGATCAATCAATAAAAATTCACTTTGACAATATGTTGAATTCCAAACACCAGTTGAACCAATCAAACTATCATAAGCTTCAATACTTTCAATCGATGATATTGCTAATTTATCAGATATTGTAACAGCAAACAATGGATCAATTTCTAATCGATCATTGCCTTGAACAAATGAAATGGATGGTAAATCATACATTGCAACTGCAATCGCAAGAAGAACATAATTTAATGATAATGCAAATTTGTCATCATTCATTACGCTTACAATGCCAAATTCTTTTACAATATGATTACCATAGCTGAAGTAAAATGTGGTAAATAATTATGACTTTTTAGATTGCAATTATTTCGATTAAAATGATTACTTATCGATCGCTGTTCTATTGACAGTGTGTGAGACCATGAAATACATGGCACATTTCTCATCTTCATTGAATATTTCTTCAGCAAACGAAGGTAGATCATTAATTTTATTATTGAATAACATTTCGTTGATTTTTCGTCGATATACTTCATTTTCTTGTTGCATTTGTGGATAGCGTACCTGTTGAAAATATTCTTCATAACCCAGATTACGAATGCCATCATAATGGAATCTTAATCAAAGAAAGAAAAATTCGATGGATATTTTGCTTCTCATTTTCAGGGCCAATATGATCATACCTTTTCAAAATGATAGCTGCAATCTGTTTCGCATCTAAATGTGGAAAATGACTTTCAATTTTTTGCACTAATGTCACAAAGTAATCGATTGACATTCCAACAGGTTTCTTTTGACCAAGTATCAATGGTTCTCGATATTCAGTACGATTATAACATTTATTCATGATTAATTGTCGATATTGTTCGGGTGTCATTGAAATCATTTTCATTGCATGAATATTCATCAGCAATATAAATATTTGAATATAATTGATTGATTGAGACATTTTTATTTTGATTCATTTCATTGTTATTGCATGTTATTTAAAAAATGAGTCATCAAAACTTGACTACAAATTGCTTAACATGACAACAATGATGTTTTTAAATTTTGTCAGATTAATCAGCCAATGATCGATCACTAAGCAACCATCAATTTGATTAAATCATTTTTTATTTCCATTAAAATAAGCAGATGCATGCATTAAACTTGAAACAAATTTTGATTGATAAAAATAAAAAAATATTTTTATTGAATAAAAAAATAAATTAATTAATCAATGTAAGGATGGTATTGGTGTGGATGAATTGCGTTTAATATCATTAATTTTGTTCATAGAATCGCGTACAATGCCTTGAAATTTTTTCTCCAATTCAGTCAATTTATCATAAAGAATGGTACTTAATTCTTTAGATCGCTGTCCACAACGAAAACAATTATCGACAATATTATTCAATTCATCAACTTGTTCGTCAAATTCTATTCTATGTTCATTCAAGAGAAAATATTCATCATTTTCATATGCATATTCGATTGCTTGTTTGAAATCATCTAAATTTGTCATCTTATCTTTGATTGTTTGTCTACCTAATTCAATTGTTTGCATACTTTCAATCCAAACCGATTTGAATTCAATTTTTCTTTTTAAATAATCAATAAATTCATAAGAAATTTGCTTGAAATTCTGTTGAATTTCATCACCGATTTTGATTTTTCCAATTATGTTTTCATAGGTTTCCAAATGCTCACTCAATTGTTCAGCGCGTTTAAATAGATAATTGACATAATTATCTGAATCAATGTGTGTTAAGATTAATTTATTTATAATCGATTCCATTTCATTTATGCGTTCAAAATTACACTGAATTATATAATAATCACTATCAGCTCTTCGTTTTAAACGTATCAATGCTTGAATGATTCTTGGAAATGTTGTTGTTAGCAATGCTGCTGATGATGATTGTCTTTCACGGAAATCATCATCAGCGCGATTATATCTGCACATGTTGATTATCGATTAATTCTAATTGATTTTCCTAAAGAAAAAATAGCGATTAATTATCATAAATTCAATTAATTATACTTACCAATAATATGTTTTTTTCTACTTGTCTTGAATATCATTTTGTTTACAAACAATTTCATAAATATCATCTGAGAAAAAAAAATATTTAAACGCATTAAATGACGTTGTTGGATTCAATCCAATTAAATTATTATTATTATTATTATTAGTTATATCACAGAATGAATTGAAAATTTTGAATAAACAATTTTTTAAAAGTTGAATAAAAAATTAAAAATTATCCGAAAAATAATAAACCTTGTTCAAAAATTTATATTAATCGGTCTCATTACAAATTAATAATGATGGAATTTTGTTAAAATCAATTTAAATTGTAATGAAAAATTGATTACCTAAAATTTATCAAGGTTAATCTATGAACATGATTCAGAATGAAATTAAAACAAAATTAAATTGAATATTCACGTCTGAGTAAGAATATGAATTCAAATGGAAAAATATATGGGGAAATTGAATTGAATCCACACACATATTATTATTGTTTTCGCACAAACCATAAATAATTGAGGACGATTCAAATAATTTCATTTTAAAAAATATGAATCGATAAAATGAATTAGAAAATCGATCAAAGAAATCATATTTAAAGTATCTAAAGTTTTATTCATAAGTATGTCTGTAAATTCATTCATACAATCATTGAATGTAACGCCTCAGCGACAATGCCACTGAATAATGATCTCAAATAATTGAAAAAAAATCATATAAAATTTCAAGAAAAATTTTTTCCATTTCATTTTGTTGGTGACATTTGAAATGACAAAAGTCATTTGTAAAATCTATGTAAAATCAGAAATAAACATTGATGAAACGTGGTAAATTTGTAATCAATAATGGAAACGTTGAACAAATTATTTCATTATCGTTATTTTTATAAATACGTTTTGAATCAATTAATTCATAATAAAGATCGTAAATCATATCGTTATCTACATTATTCATTACTAATAATATTGTACGCAACAATATTTCGTGTTCTGATTTGTATGTCGAGTTATTATTTAGATTTTTTTCATTTATGGAAATATGATCTATTTTTTAATTTTCTAATATATGATCATCCTGATTTATTTCAACGTTATTCAATTATGTTATTTATTGGTGTTTATTATTGTGTTGAATGTGAAAAAAAATTATATTTGAAAAAATATGAAAATTCCATCATATTTCAAGTACCATATGATCTTAGTGTTAAAAATTTTGATCAATGTATCGAATGCATGATTACAAATGATAGAAAAAATATAATTCTAAATTTACGTATGAAAAAAATTTATTATGATTTTATGAATAATAAACATGGATATTTTATTAAAAAATTGATACCAGAAAAAATTACTCAGTGGCTATGCTATCAATATGCTAAATTTTTATTTTACTTGAATTTTGATTATGTAGACAAAGTTAAATTATCATATTATCATCTGAACACAGCACCTAATATTACTAATCAATCTAGATCATTTTTAATGATTATCAATTATGTGATCGAAATATTGACTCTTCCGATCCTTCCTGGCTTCAGTAAGATATTCGTTTTATTGTCTTATTTCTGAATTAATTGTGATTTTTTCTTTTCTGAATTTTCCAAATTGTAATCATTAAAGTAATATTTGCTTCTGGCTGCTTTAGCTATTATTTTTACTCAATAATCAGATTATTTAATTATCGACCACATTACACAATAGCGGCAATTATCGATAGTTCATTATTGGTAGGAAATCTTTCATTGATGATGATACATGGATTCATACCAGTCGTAATGATTATTGTAACAACCAGTTTTCATATGTATGAAATAAATAGAATAAATAAATCATATCGTTTGTTAAGAGATCAAAGTTATCGTGTAAATAAAATGAATAATATGAGAGATTATTCATTGAATAGAATTTATTTTTATAATAACTATTATCAGGATAACATTAGATATAAGAAAACATCAATATTATCATTTAATCATAATGCACAATTGAAATTGAAAAAATTATTAATCGAACATAATTATATTTGTTCTTTTTTGAATATATCTTCAGAAAAATTATTCGCTAATCTACTATTTCGTACATTAATATTCTTTTTTCCATCACACATATTGGGCGTATCAGCATTATGGAATCAAATCGGTGTATGGTATGATAGAATAATTGTGACAGCCATCATACTTACTGAAGATTTAATATTTG
The DNA here is from genome assembly GCA_002943765.1 of Psoroptes ovis. Classification (NCBI taxonomy): domain Eukaryota; kingdom Metazoa; phylum Arthropoda; class Arachnida; order Sarcoptiformes; family Psoroptidae; genus Psoroptes; species Psoroptes ovis. The sequence goes on along the minus strand of PQWQ01000011.1, from coordinate 381,443 downwards.
TACCGTTAATATTTATGGCATATCAAAGTAAATTATTACATAAATCCAAAGAATATATTTTTCCAATTATACAAAATATTAATTATCCACTATTATTGAAAATTAAATATGATAATTTTTATCATTGTTTAATGACTGAACCATATTTTGGTCATAAAATTTCAACACTTGGCACTGTATCGAATCGCATGATTTTAAACGTAAATTATTATTTGTTTTGTTTTAGAAATTAATACAATAATTTGTTTATTCTTTTTTTTCTCTACTCTTCATTTGCTTTGTTTTATTTCATCATAATCATCTTCGTACAGCTATTCATTTATTATGTTGGACTATTTTTATTCATTTTACCTAAAGAATACATGTTGACAGGTAATGTAATATGAATGAATTCATATGAAAATCAATGGCAATCATATAAAACGAAAAAAAAAATTGAAAAATAATTCATCGATTATTTAATCAAAATGAATTCAAATGAAAAATTGAAACAAAAAGACGGAAAAAATAATCAGAAAATCAATTTGCATTGATTTTTACAATTTAATTATTCTTGCATAAAATATGGTAGACAAAATTTCATTTACAGAAAACTAAAAAATCAATAAAATTGCAAAACAATAAATGTGTGAATACCTCAAGAATAAAATTCCTTTGAATAAATATAGATTATTAAAACGATACTGAACGATCCGACGACTGGTGAATATAATTTTCGTTGAATAGAAAATGAAAACATTTTGAAATTCATAAATATTTCAACATTAAAATTTTATATCACAAATTTTATTGAAATAATTAATTTTTTTTAGCATTTTTCTATTGATTTTCTTCTTTTTTTTTTTGAAATTATAAAAAGATTTTTTTTTTCGTTGATTAATTAATTAATAATAATAATAATGATAATAATCGATAATAATGATTTTAAATAATTGAATTAGAATGTCATAATTCTCTTGTGTAACTCATTGATTTAAATAAAATAAAAAGAATATATTTTTATATCAATTTCACAAAATAACTAAATGAATTATTTGAAATAAAATTTTTTTTTAATAAAAGTTTTTCAAGAAAAAAAAATGAAAATAAAGATAACATCGGGCAGTGTGTGTTGTCATATATGTCAAAACAATACAGTGTATTTCATTTTTGATGATGATGATGATGATGATGATGATGAAGACAAACGCATGCATGAGTAAGTCTTGAAGAATAATAATAATAATTTAATCAATTTTAAACTTTATTCACTGATTTCTTTAATAGTTATTAATAGTATCAAAATATTATTGACACTGAGATTTGCCACTTGTATATCGACATGCTTTTTCGACTGTTGTCTTGAATCAATATAAATTACAAATTCAACTATAAATTTGATTAAAATTATTATAATATGCCGGTACTATGGAAATTTTAATGATTTAATATTTTTTTTTTCAAAAAAGTTTGACTCGTTTTTTAAGCTCATTTCTTTTCCATTCGGGTAAACGATAAAAATCCATACGATTCATTGCGAATATTCTTTCAAATTCATTATTATCTAAATGTCGTTCAAGATGACATCGATCAACGTCTAAAGTGATTTTTAAAAATAATTCATTTTAAAATTATTTTGTAATTCATTTTTTAAAAAATTATTGAATTTTAATACCTGGTGGTAATCGATAATTCGATATTTTTAATAAATGATAAGGATATTGTCTTGGCGTCTCATTATTAATATGTTGAAGATTAACATTTGGCATTGAACGTCGAAAATGTGGACTATAAGAACCGGTTGTGTAGTTTCCATGATAAGTTCCGAATCCTTCGGAATATGGTGTCGTTCTAAATGTTCCGCTTGAGCTATGATTCATATAATATCGATTTTGATGATCAGAAGCTGCTGGAACTAATTGAAAACAAAAAATTATCCATAAATTTATTCAAATTTGAGCATTACCATCTGATCTTTTAGTACCAAATTCGGCACTTTGTGTTTTTTCTAAATATTTTTTCTCAAATGGCGATTCAACACCATTTTCACGATGTTTAAGGCTATATCCAGGTTTAGGCGTATTACGCAGTGATGATACAACTATTTTAAGTAATGAAATAATTAACTTCGAAATGAAAATAATGAGTTGTCATTTAAATCAATTACCATTATAATTAATATAAGGTTGACTTCGAGTCATTCGTGAATTTCGATAAAAATATCGTTCATATTCTTCATCTTCCCATGGTTTTGGTCGATCGATGTCACGTGATGGCGCTATAAAAATATAGAAATAAATATGTCTGCCAAATTTTGGTCTGAAAAATTACATACAAGCATTAACCGGATTATCATATCTTAACCTTGCGGGTATTTCAGTTCTGGCTGAAGGTGTCCGAGATGCATTACGAGGATCAAGATTAGCTCTACGATGAGCCATAATTTTCTCACGTTCTTTCACAGTTTTCAAAAAGACTTTGCCAATTCCGGTGGCGATTTTAGATAATTCTTCTTCTTCTTTTTTCAATTGTGGACTATAAAAATTTTCTTCACGTTCTTTAGCAACGAACTCTTCTTCAAGATCATCACCTGAACTGTACCATTTTTTAAGATTTGGATCAGCATACGGAAACTATGAAAAAATGTAGTCAATAACTGTTTTTTAAAAAATTGAATAAAACATACCGGTGGTGCTGGAAAATCTTCACGTTCGATTGTCGGCACATCATTTGGATTTGGTTTTTGTGCACTTGGATAATGTGATAATTCGATTGGTTCTTCATTGTTCATTGATGGTGATTTTGGTCTTAAAGAATTTGTTACTTGTAAATGATCAAGCATAGCACGCATTCCTTGTTTTGGAGATCTACTTTGTGTACGCCGATAATAATGATGATCAGGTGGCCGATGAAATTGTGGTGATTTAGGTGCACGTGGTTCGACTGGTTTCCGTAAATAACCAAGTGTAGGTTCAGCTGTTAAATAGCTATATGCATAATAACGACTCATGTCGCTTGTCCATGTTTGATTTTTATCCAAATATGGACTTGATTCGCTAAGCTAATTAACATGCAAAAGAAAAAATGAATTTTTAATCTATTTTGAATTTATTATAATAAATTTTAGATTTTTCAAACAAATGGGAAATGGTTTTTAAAATTCAAAGCTCATCAATAACAAAAAACGAAACAAAACAAAACAAAAAAACAAACCTGTTCGCCATAATTTCCAAACGGGCTAATAGAACGAGATAAAGAACTTGTCATGCTAGGTGAATCGGGTCGCAAATACTAATTATTATATATCATTTCGTCAAAAATTATCATAGCAAGCATCATTTTGAAATCATAATCAAAAAATAATTCATGCAAAATAATGAATAAATAAAATTAAATTAAATAAAAAAACAAATTATAATAAATGCGAATAGCAATGTTATGGCATTTGAATTCACTGAATAAATCTACCTGTGGATTATCGATTGGTGGTGTCATTAAATCATCGATATTATTTTCTCCCGGTCCTGGTCCACATCTTGGATGCCAAATGGCGGCTCCTTGTATATACATTTCTTCACCATCACTAAAGACATCGCCACATTTTATGCATCTAAATACAAATCACAGAAGATATGATGATAAAATTTATCAAAACAAAATCAAATGAACAAACCTTGCACAAGTGGGATGGAAATGATTATCACCAGCTTGTAAAACTTTACCAGTTATATAACGTTCACAATGATGACATTTGATGCCGAATTGTTTTTGATAATCTTTTTCACAGTAAACTTTACCATCTTTACTTAAATATTCACCATGTAAAATGCAACCACATGTAACACATTTAAAACATGAAATATGCCAATGTTTATCTAATGCAATTAATGCTTGTCCATCAGATATTTCATTATTACATGAATTACAAACTATTTTGAAAAATAAAATAACAATAGATAATAATTTAAATAATTTTTTTCTCAATAAATTTTTTCGATTGAATTACTTGGTATCAATCCATCATTATTAGGTGTTGATACTGTCGGTATTTGTATACATTTCGAGCAAAGACATTCCTTTCCAGTCCATGTAACTTTTTCACCACTTGGAAATGGTTGTCTATCATGAATAGATGAATAAAATTATTTCTTGAATAATGAATATTTATTAAAATTCTAATTTACATACTTGCATCGATTACAGCGAAAACATTTTTGATGATAAGTATTTCCTAATGCACTAATGACTTCACCTTCAACAAATTCATTACAAAATGCACATTTTGTACCGAATGAATTTTGATAACATTTTGTACAATAATAATTTGTAGTATTATTTATTGAATGTGTATAAAATCCTCCTTTTGATAATGATATTTTACATTCTAATCAAACAATTATTTTAAAATAACAATAATTTTCAATCCAAATGATTAAATACAAAATTCGTATACCATACCATGACATTTAAAACAAGCAATATGAAAATAAACTTTACCAACACGCAGTACGTTGCCCGAACATTTTTTCAAACATGCTTCACATAGTACTTTACCTACGGAATTGAAATAAAAATTGTAAAAAATTTCAGAATCAATAAAGGGTTGAACACTATCATTGAACATTGTTGATTTTTAAGGAATTTTTAATTAAAATAAATTTCAAAAAATCATTAATTCTTAATTAGAAAAAGAGGCAATACGACCATCACCACCAACACACACTTGTTGATTAGATTTATGCTTTGATTGATTGATTGATACAAATTTTCAAATTTTTGCATTGACATTCAAAAAGAAAACGAGTGAAATGAAATTTAAATCCAAAATCAATTTATTCACCCAATCACACCGACAAAACAAAATTATAGCACCTCCATAGATGGTGAAATAAAATCTAAAATTTCCAAAAAAATATCAATATTTCGAAGCACAAATTTTCATGATAAATTTGATACAAATAATTTGAATCAAGTTTTATCAATCAAATCATCGATTGTGAAAAATTTGCAAAAGAAACATGATATCAATTTTAAATACAATATATTAAGTTAATACAATATGTTCGACACGATTCGATCAGCATTAGATTTAGTATCAGGATTATTTCGACATGATTTATCCCTATCCGAATGATGAATTGATCTGATCAATAAATATTGAACCAGTTGTTAGAACAAGAGATGAAATAAATTAGGATAAATAAGATTTCATAAAAATTAGATCAACAACAACCAAAACAACAATGAAATTGATGCTTTCAAAATAAGCAATCAACCTCATCGATAAGGCAATTAATGAAATGGAATTAAAATAAGCAAAAACATGAAAAAAAAACAAAAGACTTTCTGTATTTTCGGTCTTTCAGTCAGGCAATATCAAATGTTCATGGATATAATGGAAAAAATTTGATAGAAATTTGACAAAACAAACAAAAATGCAGCAAATTTTCGTTTATTTATTTATTTATTTATTCATTTTGTCACGAAATTTCGTGCATAATTTAAATATAAATAAATAAATAAATTATAAAACCAAATAAATAAATAAATGAATGAATACATAAACAGGTCAACACATCATGTTACATCATAATGCAAAGCACAATTACCCACAAAAAGTCTTTTGAATAGAATAAATTAAATGTTGAATTCCGCAATCATATGTGACCTGTGTGTTGAATAAATTGAATTGAAAAGAATTGAATGATTGAAATGAATAGATGGAGAAGGAAATAAATTTTCCAAGTTGACAACAACAAACAAATTTTTTCTCGGCTAAACCACAATTACATAAATGCTTCACACATGAAACATGTGTACGTCAAAAACGTTTGAAATAATGCCAAACGAATGACATGGCCAGAAAAATGGTCGCATAGGGGGAAAATGATGTGAACACACCCTTCATCATTATTTCTGGTTTAAATTCCGAGAAATGATATTATTCGGAGTCATGTGATTCCAATGTTTGTAGCTCGTAGAGAATGTCAAGAATAATCATTGTTTTCAACGATGATAATAATTTATTATTTTCTTATCAAAAATCTTTTTTCATAGCAGCCAATGAAAATATATGGCTGTTGTTTGGCTATAATTGGCTTCTAAGGCGTAGTTTTTAACTGATTTTACCATTCATTGTTATTGGCCGTTGCAAATCAAAAAATTTAAACTAAAATTTAAACATTGGACAGTCATAATTGAAATTATGTCATAATTTTGTCAAATTTTTTTTCAACTTGTCATGATTTAAAATTATTTATTTATTCTTATGAAATGTTTAATCATCAACAGCAACAGCAACAGTGGAAAACAATTAAAAATTATTATTATCACATTCGTATTAATGTGTTGAATATGAGCGAAAAAATTCATCATGCATTGAATGCATATGAAATGTGCCATCAAACAAACAGAATTCAGCCAAGCAAAACATGATTATTTTATGATTTTTTATGCTTGACTTTGAAGTTAATAAATTAAATGAATTTTTCAAAAAACTATTTTTATTCATATTTTTATAATTTCTTGGCAACTATCACCATGATTTTCCGTTGAATATTCTTCATTATTCACTCAAGAATCAAAGATAAACTTCAGCATATGAGGAATAACGACTGAAATATTTCTAAAATTTCAAAATTCTACGAATATAAATGATTATTAGCGTAACAACAACATGGAGACTACGATTCAAAAGTCAAATGGAGACTGAAAATTTAAAAAAAAAATCCAAAAATAATCTTTGAAATTTTAAATTCGAGTTCATCATAATCATTTGGTTTAAAATACAGAAGCTGCTGAGAACAGTTAATAGTCATCACATATATTTGAATCGATGCTTAACATTTGAACAATTTAAAATCATTGTTTTTTTAACGAAAGAAAAACACATTTAGTTTTGTGGTGAATTGAAAAATTGAATTGAATTGAATCGTATTGTTCTTATTCTTGTTTTTTCATTTGTTTTTGTTCATCATTCATACAAATAAAAATGAATAAAATTAGAAAAATATAAAATTCATTGAGTTAGTCGGATGCTCAAAACAATTATTGTTGTTGTTGTTGAAAAGATATTTTTGTAATTCTTCATTTTTTTCCATTGTTCTTGAATCAACAGCCGAAAAATGGCGAGCCAACGCCTTCAACAATCAAGCAGTGTGTGGTAATGATAATAATGGTGATGATGATGATGATGGTAATGACGATGATAATGATTGAATTGACAATTGACAATTGTCAATGTTTAAAGTATGGAAAGAAATTTTGAATTAAAATGGAATGACTTTGAATTTAAAAATTGATATTTTTCTAACATCTTGTTAATTAAGATATGAATTTAATCAATGTTCGAAGCGACAAACCTATCTTCAAATGAAAACTATGTCGGTGAACTATTTCATTTTTATTTTCGCAATAAATTAAAAACATTTTAAATTTATGACAATAATCTTTGATCAATTAAATCATTGATTCTGATTTCAATTCAGACTGATTTCGATTTCAGTTCAAAAATTTTGAATTACAAATGATTTTCATGATTAAAAATCAGTACGAACAAACGAAATAAATCCAATCAAAATTGATTCATGTCAATTGAATTCAATACGAAAAAAAAATTCAACATCATAATTACACATTTGATTTGATATTTTCATTTTTCAAATCAAACTATTTCTGATTCACTATTTCTACTTCACTAAAATCAATCAATGATTACCAATAATTATTACCATTGATAATGATGTTAACATTAATAATAATTACAATTATCATTAATGATTCGTATTGATTATATTATTATCATCATCAACATTCATTATTATTATTATTATGAAAATAATTATTACATTCATTACGATTCATTTGAAAAAAAAAATTTTCCATCGTAATTTGATTGAATTATTTCTTCTTTTGCTTTTTTTCCTCAAAATTACTAATTCCACTGTGATTATAGCACATTTGAAATCAGAAAAATAATTATCATTCATTTTCGATGCCAATTCAAGTTCTAATTGAAAATCAATGAAATTTTCAATTTCCAAGACGAACTTTAGGCTCGCACATGTCGCTCTAGTCTTCAGAGGCTTATTGTATGAGACGGTGGTTTTAAGACTCATAAAAGTAAATTTTACTGCAATACATTGATTAATAAATGACCTACATTGACCTTAATCATATATGAATATAATATGTTCTAATTAATGCAAAGCAAACAAAAACAAATAATAAATCACTCGGCTGAATTTTCTTTGCTTTTTAAATGTAATTTTGAAATTAAAACAATCATAAACAAACACTGTTATTATTGTCATTAACCGATACAGAAAAATCCGATAGAAAAAGAACAAAAACACTCAAGAAGAAATTTCTACAACTTTCAGATGAACGATCATAAACAAACAGTGTAAACAACAAGAGTAAATAGATCAAAGATATGCAGATGTGGAATGCTGCTGCTGATGATGGTGATGATGAGGTGCCAACCATCAATAGTGATCAAATGGTGACAACAATTTGTCTATTTTCTCCTATTCTAATATTAATTTAAATATCGTTTATAATTATCAAATGTTGATGATTTTGCAATTTTTCAGTACATTTTGATTAAAATTTTTCTGTATAATCATTCCATTATTGAATATAAGATCGGAATTTGATGATTCATTGTTGTGAAATAATTTTTTTTATTAATTTCCGTTATTTTATTTATTTATTGACTCATTTTTTTCGATCAAGTAAGTAAATATAATTTATGGCTATGAAAAATGTGAAAATATTCGACAGATGGATTTATTTTTGGAGCTTTCACAATAAAGATCTGATGATAACAATTTAACAATAATGATTTGACGCATTTGATCATGATCAGTGGATTCTCGAACTGGGCGATTTAGCGATTCAGGTGGGCGATAGTCCCGAAAGCAGGGGAATCACTGGTTTAAATTATATCAAATAAAACATTGGACTAAATTTTGTATAAATTTCAGTTTTAACGTAGAAAAAATTCAAATTCAATTTTTTTTCGCAGCAACTGAGAAACTTCCCAGAAACTTTCACAAACCAACCTGGTAAATTCCCGGGAAGTTTTTCAAAAAAATAACCAAACCTCCCAAACCAACAACTCAACACAGCATAAAATGGCATAAACTAACCTAACCTAACTCACCAACTTGGCATAGCATAACCTAACCTAACCTAACTCATCAACTTAGCATAGCATAGCATAACCTAACCTAACTCACCAACTTAGCATGGCGTAACCTAACCTAACCTAACTCATCAACTTAGCATAGCATAGCATAACCTAACCTAACTCACCAACTTAGCATGGCGTAACCTAACCTAACCTAACTCACCAACTTAGCATGGCGTAACCTAACCTAACCTAACTCATCAACTTAGCATAGCATAGCATAACCTAACCTAACTCACCAACTTAGCATGGCGTAACCTAACCTAACCTAACTCACCAACTTAGCATGGCATAACCTAACCTAACTCACCAATTTAGTATGGCATAACCTAACCTAACCTAACTCACCAACTTAGCATGGAATAGCCTAACCTAACCTTACTCACCAACAACTCAACACAGTTTGGGATTCACTGATCATGATGATGGTGAATCGCTGAATCCCTATTCAAATATTTGAATATATTGGCACATTCCAAGTGTTTAAATTTTCATACAAAAAAAAAATTCCAAGCGGATTAATAATCACAAAACCAATTGATTGGAGGCGAATTTAGCCGATTGAACGAAAAATTTGGTCAATAAAATGAATTTAAACAAAAATTTCGATGATTTTGAATTCAAAATTCATTCCAAAACCTTTTGTAAACATTTCGAAATTGAAAATTTCAATTTATTAAAAAGAAAAATATTCAATTTACTCATATTACACGATTTAAAAAAATATTCGATTAAAGTACGATAACCTTTGAATTGATTTATGTGAAAATTGAGGAAAAAACAATTAATAAAAGTTTATTGATTCAAAATTGAAATTTTGTCGTGTCATCAATATTTAATTATTTATATTTTTCATTTATTTCAATTAAATGAAATTGAAATCTTATTATCATCATCAATTATACATCAGTTATACATATATTAGTTGCTTTACAATATTCAGTTCAATTGAAACAAATCGTGAAAGATATTATTGCATTATTCATCATAATGTAAATTTGAATTATGTTTGAAAAATAAAAATAAAAAAACCAGTACAATATGAAACATTATACAATCAACAAGTGAAATTTCATTCAATTAATTTAATTCATTTAAATAGAAAATTTAAATGATCATCGAATTCAAATGATGATGATGATGATTGAATTTACAATTCAATTCGATCGATTCAAATGGATTCGAAAGAAAACGAAGAAGACGACAAGAAAATTTTCTTTTGCTTCTCTGGAATCAATCAATTTTTAATTGATTTCAATGAAAAAGAAAAAATATTTGAAACATCATTGACATTATCAATCATTCTCAATTATTGAATCAATGAATCAATCAATCAAATAATTAAATGAGAATAAATGAATAAATAAACACAATTTCAAAGACAATTTTCAATACAAAATACATAATCTATCATAAATAATAATAGAAACGAATAATATATCATCAATAATGATTTGAACATGACCAAAGAAAACAATCAAACAAAATGAAAAACAAATACTGTCATGTCAAATACCATTATGGCATTATTATCTATATACAATGGATCTCAAAATATGAAAATATATTCAATAAATGTTTGAATAAATAAAGGTATGCACAGCAGCTTATACAACAAAAGATGATGCAGTTTTTCTTTGTAGAAATATAAATTCACTAACGCATAACGAAAGATATATTTGAATAATGATAAAAAGTATTAAGATAATAATCAAAATTGTTTGCAGGTAACTCTCAATGGAATTAGTATAAGAAAATTGAAAATTAAACTGACAAACGACCCATTTTTTTCATTTTTTTTTGTTTTGTTTTTGTGTTTCTTCTTCACTTATTTTCAATTATTATTAGATGATCCAAATGTCATCTTGATCTTTGAATTTGAACAAACAAAAGAGAAAATTGACAAAATCACCAACGCCAACATTTGCAGTTGACATTGATGAAGGATTGATCGTTTTGAATGAAGAAAAAATCAAAGTCTTCAAATAAAGAACTAATTAGTACACCGAAATTAATGACTTTGAAATTTAATAAATTATTCAAGATTAAATTTGAATGTCAAATGGTTAATATTTGGAATTGATTGCACATACCCATTTTGATTGATTTATTCAATTATTTGATTATTCAATTTTTTGAAAAAACAATTTTATAATTTTTTTGTATTTATTTTTGATGAATTTTTTGAATTTTAAAATTTGAAAAATTTAAACCATTTTTTTGAAAATAAAATTGATGAAAAATTGAAATGGTGAAAATTGAAAAACAAGAATTTTTAATATCAAAGTTGAAAAAACATTTGAAATATATTCATTCATTCATTTAGAATAGAAATAATAAATAAAAAGGTTGACTAGAATTTTGATCAATTTGTTGTTATTGATGTAATTGTTGTTTGATCATCAAATATAAATCATGTTGATGAGAATTTATCACCAGAAATTAATCAAAAAAAAAAAAAAAAAAAAAATAAATAAATAAATAAATAAATGAAATTTTTCATTGAAATAATTCATTTTTCTACGAAAAAATTGCTTATTTGAGATTGGATTCAATCATTATAAATTGATTCTACGATGTAATAACGATAATATTCGATTTATTTTCAAAAAATTCAAAGCAATTCATCAAAAATTCCAGATCAGTCTTAGCGTGTATTAATTCACCGCTGTTTTTTCACTGGTGATCATTATTATTATTAATGTTGTTGTAGCTAGTGTTGCTGCTGCAGCTGCCGATGATTTGATTTGATTGTATACAAATGTTTGATTTAACAAAAAATCATATATTCCCTTAATTATGATTTAACAATAAAATAAGGAGCATTAATATATACATGAATACGCCAATGTTTGCAATGAAAATAATCAAACACACATTTTACACAGGCATATTACCTACAGTTGCGTTTGCGTTTAATCGGCAAAATAATCATTAAAAATATAAATGAATGAATAGAGAGACAAAACGCAATGAAGCATTTGAATAATTGAGGTTATTATTATTAAGATGATTGAAAGTAAAAAAATGAATAAATTCAATTTATATCATAATTTCAGAAATTCACATTTCTTATGAGAACATTTTTGATAATATTTAAAACATTGAAAACACTGAACAATTAGCTTTGAAAAACTCTTGATGCACACAAAATTGATGATAACGATGATGAAGACGCTGAAGAACAAACACGAAGACACTGATGAACATGAAGAAGAATAATCGTCAAAGACGAATGAATGAACAGAAAGGATTTAAAAACAAAGTTTTACTTCGCTTTCAATGAGATAATTTGTATTTCTTCTTCGCTATGTCTTCGTTGATTCATTAATTTCTTCGTTTATTTTTTCTTAATTTCAATTTCAATCTTCATGTGTACATGTTGTTGTTTATATGCTTATGCTTTCTCCGATGATGATTTTTAAATGAAATTATTTCATTTTACTTTATTTCATTTCTCTTGATTTTCTCTTCGTAATCATCATCATCAACATCATTACTGTTTCTTTCTCTCTCTCATTTACCAAAGGCAAAATATTAAAAAAAAAATAGTGAAAATATTTTTCGATGATTACAATTTTTTTACTGTGTAAAAATCGGTATTTTTTTCTGTTTGTTTGTTGGTTTTGATGTATGTGATACTTGAAAACATGCAAACACACATATAAACAAACACACATATACATTTAATGCAGTATTTTCATTTTTTTAGCCGTGTATACATCTGTCTATATGTCTATGTTTGTTTGCATATATTTAATGTTTGTAGCGGTAAATGGTGTAGGATATTGCCGTGCAGAAAATCATAATGAAAAAAAATTGCTTGAATGGATCCGAGGATTGTAATTGAATGAATGCAGAAACGAATACAGAAATGAATGAATGAATGAAAATGCAGCATTTTCATTTGAAAAAAAAAAATGAAAATTTCTATATAATTCCCATCATCATTATCATCATGTGTGTAAATATTTGGAAATCTCCAAAAACACATTTGTATAATCACATTGAAAATAATAATAATTTTAAAAGAAATATTAAGTACATCATGGATGATGATGATGATGATGATGATATGAGAATGGACATGAATCCGATAGATTTGAGGGGTTTAATCGAAAAATTTTTGAACAAAAAGAAATTCGCCGGCATTGAAAGGCTTGCGGATTCACATTGTTCGATTATCTATAATCAATTACATGAAATATTCATGTGAATTACCAATCATTGTTGCTGGCTAATAATTCAATAATTTATGATAGTGATAATTGCAGTTATTTTCAGGCTGCAGTACGTCATCGGCATCGGATTCTAAGGATTTTAATAGTTTCATATTAATAGTTTCATTGAACAAACCAAGCGCAAGCATCCGAAAGCTTTTAGTCGGTCGACAAAACTACGAAATAACTATTTAACAATATAACGATGTGATAACGGCATCAATCAAAGCAAACAACAAGCAATATTACCATATATATTGTCAATATTTAACGCCTACGATTGTGGCTGAAATTATTTGAAAATGGAAATTATTTCTTAAGAATTTAAAATTTTATTTTAAATTGAATTGATTAAATTGTAAAAATTTTGATTAATATTTTTGGAAAAAAATTGTAAAATTTTCATAGAAAAACACTTAAATGTTCACGCAAAATACAAATCAAACTATCAATCAAATGAATTCATTGAAATGATTAATTAATCAAAACAAAAAAAATGAATCAATCAAATCATAAATCATTTGAACATTAATAATCGACGATGAAGATAATTATAAATAGGTCACACAAATACACATAATTGATTAATATTGGTTAGTTTACAAATGTATAAGAGTCAAAATACAGAAAAAATTTTTGAATTTCTTGTGAAAAAAAAATATCATTATCATATTGTGTTTTGAGATTATCATTTCATTCAAATTTAAATTCAAAATCAAATACAAAAATGAAAAAAAAATGAATGAATGGAACAAATCAATTGAAGATTGAACAAATTACAAATAAAAAATCAAACAAAAAGTAAATATTATTAATGAATGAATGAATGAATGACAAATCAGAAAAATCAAAAACAAAACATTTAAAAATTGAAAATTTTAATTGAAATTATTATTTACAAATCACACACAAATCAAATGAATCAAATTGATTTTAAATTGAAGAAAAAAAAAATTATAAAATGAAACCAAAATAGATAAGAGAATAAAATTTTTCTTTAATTAATTAATCGAAATTGTTACGAAGACATTTGTAAACAAAATTTTTTTTCTTTTCGTTTTATCAATTATTTATTTGTGAAAGATATATATGAAGATGATAATAATATCGAAATGAAATGATTCAATCATTCACAAATATTCATTTATTTTGCACTTGATTACTTATGTGGTTGTTGTTGTTGTTGTTGTTTATTTGTCTATCGATTGTGTATTTAAAAATATTTTTTCCAAAAATGATTAATACTAATTGAATGATAATGAATATATTGATTATTTCCAATGTTGTTGTCCGATTTGATGATAATTGAGTTTTGATTCGTTTTTAATTCGATGTTCAAATAATAGAAAATATGTCAATAAACTAATATCTGGTGTATATTTATATTTTGTGGATTATTATTAGAATGAGTATTAATTATTGTTGTTTATTTTATACGAATCAAAAGAAATTGATGAATGATAATTTTTTTATTTTTTGATGATTTTGTAAATTTATAGACCAATTTTTCGTCAATGAATATTTGTTAATGATAATAATAATATTGTTGAATGTATAAATGAATAAACGAATGATTGAAATTAATGAAGATCAATGAACATTTCAATATCTTTCGGTACAAGACCAACATAACGTAAATTAAAACTTTGTATTTTACAAGCGACCATACATTTAAGTGTAGTGTAACGCATCAAATTGATATTACATTTATTGATCGCTGATAAACGTTTAATCGGTTGATTACCAGTAATATCTTTTTGATCAATATGTGAACCTTTTTTCAATAATAATTTAACAATTTTTTCATTGAAATTTTGATGTAATGATGCAATGTGTAATGGTGTTTCCCAGCTAGAATTAATCATATTAACATTATATCCAGCTTTTAATAATAGATGACAAATATGTTGATCAGGAAATATTGATGAAAATGTTTCTTCATGTCCATTTACATTTGATTTTAATATATTTGTTTTACTAACAACCAAATGTAATAAACTATCACCATTACAATTGGTTGGATTTATTTGCCGTATTCGACAAATCAATTGAAATGTTTGATTTTCTTCTTCTCTTGTTTTACTATTTGCATCTAATATATAAATTAAATGTGTTAATATCTAAAAAAAGATGATTATCATACGATCAGAATTTATGGGAGGAAAAAAATGAAATACATTAATGATTAAATCATTTTGATTAATGATATCAAATGATAATACCTTTAAGATTTTGTCAAAATTTTCCTGATGTTTTTTAAACACTGGACGTATTCGTAATAATTCTTTACATGATTGTAATTGATTAACAATCAATTCAATAGTTTCATATGCATCTTGATAACGTAATTCATCGCGAATCAAACCAATATTGAGCTTATCGTTTAAATCAAGAAATAATCTTATCTATTGACACAAATTATTATACAGAAAAAAATATCAATGTAACCGTTAAAATTAATCATGAATAAGATAAGAAAAATTGAGTCATTATAGATATCAATTTTCACATTAAAAAAAGCAATACATACTAAGGCATGAGCAGCAAATACAGCTTCATTATGCAGTAATGTATCTTTCTGTATTCGCAAAATGAATGCATATTTCCAAAGTGAAATCTAAATCCAAAAAAAAGAATAAAAAAATTATTTTTTTTAATATTGAAACGGAGAAAATTAAAAATGATATTTACACAACGTTGATATTGAAGTCCATCGGCATATGCAGCGCCTAAAAAATAGAACACAACGATTAAATTAATTGTCAATTTAATCGTTTTATGACAATCATACCTCTATACATTAGCCTATAAATCATTTCTTTATGTGTTGATCCAAGTATACGTTCTGTTATGATCAATGATTGCATTCTCATCGCATCTAAATCATTTGTTATTTGATTCAATTCTTCAATCGTTTGAAATTCTATTGCATTCATGAAAGCAGGATTCGGTGGTAATAATTTCTTTTTGATTATTATTCTTTCCGTATTTGAATTCGTATCATTGTCATTATTTAAATTATTTCGTATTTTAAGTGCTAATTTCCAATATTTTATTGTTAAATTTAAATCAAAATGTTCATCTAAAAATGTTGAACCTAATAATTCATATGCATCGGCAATACGTTCAGGTGTATAAGGCAATGTTTTAATCAAATGATTAAATATTGGTTCTGAACCTTTTAAGCTTGCTGTTTGTAATGCATCATCGCCATAGCGATTTTTTCGGTATGGATCTATGTTAATATTAGTATCATGATTAGGATCATTTTCCAATGAATTGTTATCGAAATCGAAATTTTAAAAATTGCACCCAATCAATGTTGAATAACAAATAAAATAATCAGGAAATATATACAAAATACAAACGAAAATTATATTAATGAAAAATTTATCAAATGAGGAAATTAATTTGATTTTTATTGTCTTTTTCTCTAGTGATTAGTTAGTTCATTGTAAAACTAATTTTATCTAATAATAAAAGAATCATTAACATGTCATTGACTTACCTGCACCATGTTCCAATAATAATATGGTAGTTTCAATACGATGTTCTTGAATTGCATAATGTAAAGCAGTTTTAAGTTGTATATCTTGTGCATTAACATCGGCACCATTTTTGAGCAAATATTCACATAATGGTACACTTTGAACTGAATTTATAAGACAAGTACCTCCATTATAATTTGGTTTGCAAATATTGGCACCATTTTCGGTTAAGAATTTGACAATTTCTAAATTTGTCATAAAACAAGCTGATCGTACTGGTGTTGAGCCAGAATCAGATAAACTATTGACATTTGCACCATGTTTGACTAAACATTTAACAACATCAATTTTTCCGGCAACAGCTGCACTCCATAATGGTGTCACCAAATGCACTGAACGATCATCCAATACTTCATATATACCTTTCAATTCAATATCAGCATCACATTGTTCAATTAAATAATCAACAATATCAACATTTCCGCGTTTACAGGCAATGAATAATGATGAACATCCTTCATATAAACGATTCACTATACGTTTCCTTTCATCTGGTGTTAATTTTTCTAAACGATTTCGTAATGAATATGTTAATCTTGCTCCTGGCGCTACATCAATACACATACATCAAGAAAAATAATAATAAATAAAATTAATTTTGAAAAAAATAATAAAAATCATTGATTCTTAGAAACATGTTTATGTAACAATTGACAACATTGAAAATTATTCAAAGATTTTCCATTGAATTGAATTGCGTCATATGGGAAAAATTAGAATAAATTTAAAAACAATTTAAGAGCAATCATTTCATTATTATTTACACTAAATATTTTGAATGTCATCAAACACTATTATTATCATAAATTCTGTACAAAATTCATAAACTATTAATTTGAAGTGCATTTGATTGCATACATGCATGCTTAGGATTTCTATATAGAAATACAAATAATTCAATGATAAATTCTTGAGAAAATTATTTTCTCAGCAATTTGGCAGCAAACAAGTTTCTTGAATATTCTTGAATTGTTATAATGTCAAAAATTCATTATTTTTAGGTTAATAATTATTGTTATTTATATTATAAATACAAGTATAGAAATATATTTGAAATGTTAATGAAAAATTGCTATAAATATTTCAAAAATCTTAATGTCATTCTAATATCAAAAATTAGTCAGAAAGTATTGAGAACAAAAATAGGCAATCGATCGATTATTGATTGAACAATTGATCGATCAACAATTTAACTGCAATTGATTTGAGTCAAGTACATTTTAATTAAAAATAATTTAAACAAATTCAAGTAGAAAAAAAAATACAATACCTGCTTGTCTACATTCAACAATTAATTCGGCAAAACATTGATCTAAATGTGATGCATGATCTAGCTTTGGTGAACTCCACATATTCACCAATGATTGGCTTAGATCAAATATATCAGCTAAACCAAGCTGAAAACGTAGATTCGGTAATTGAGCAATTTTGAAAATATTTATTTAATTTTTCGTTGAAAATTTTTATTAGAGTGATTATTTATTTTCAAATTTGAAAATGTTTTTTTTCTGAAATCAATGAAAACTACATAAACAATATACTTGTTTGTGCGCTGTGTATGTGTATTGCACAATAATCATGAAATATTTAAAAAATCAAAAAGATTTTTGGATAGATTTATCGAATGAGATTATACACAAAATGAGGCTATTGATTGATTCACACAATATAAATGAAGAATCGAAGAGAACGAAAAAAAAATTCAATCAAAATATAATCATAAAATCAATCACAAACGGTGAAAAAAATGGTCAAATTGTCGAATCAATGTTTGATTCATTAATAATCGATGGATCAATTTTAAAATGGAAAATGAACACAATATGAATCGAGAGTTGTTGTTTAAATCTTTCAATTTTGATTGAATTAATTAATCTTCAATTTCAAAACAACCAATCACATCACATCATAATCATTATGTTGATCATATCCAGAAGACAAAACCAAATGACTGAATGACGCAAATGATTGTACTGTTGTCGTCGAATCACAAAAGAAAGTAAAGAAAAAGTAAATCCAAAATTTTGAAAAAATTTGAGTGAAAAACAACAACAAAAAAACAAATAAATGAAAATGAATTGAAAACACAAAGAAACACAATCATCAAACGAAATATGGATAGAAAAATAACAAATGAAATTTATAAGATTAAAAATTTATCAACAATGTTGTATATTTACAGATACATACATTGAAAACACTGATCAATTTTGATTAATTTTTTTTTATTTGAACGACGACTCAAACACTAAAAATCATATGAACGAATGAAACTCTTTCTGTTTTGTTTACGTTTTTGTTTGTGTTCTAAATTTAGTGGTAGTGGAACTGATTTGAGTTGTGGTCGAGAAAATTCCCTCACACTACATTTGTATGCTTCTGCCCTTTTTT
Organism: Psoroptes ovis; assembly: GCA_002943765.1. Taxonomy (NCBI): domain Eukaryota; kingdom Metazoa; phylum Arthropoda; class Arachnida; order Sarcoptiformes; family Psoroptidae; genus Psoroptes; species Psoroptes ovis. Next base: position 362,112 of record PQWQ01000011.1, on the reverse strand, counting down.
TAAATGAAAATTTTCATTTTCATTTTTGAATTTTCAAAAATAATTTCAATATTGAATCATAATTGAAATTGGAATGAAATTGAAATCGCAATAATTGAAAATATTAAAGATATTCTCTTTTGAATTTCATATTTTTTCCGAAATGATAATAATAATGATAATATTCATCAAATCATTTGAATATAATTTTCTCTTTCATTTTGAAAAGTTTGAAATTATAAATTTCAGTTATTTTCGAGAAAATACTACTGAATAAATGGACAAAAATATGAATAATCATCATCAATAATTCAATAAATGAATGATTCAACATAAAAATAAATGAATTTCGAAAAAGAAAACAAGAAAAAAAACGAGAAAAACACTCATTGTCCTTGTTAATCGCTGTTGTTGTTCAATTAAAAAATGCTCAGATAAATAATTATTATGATTGAAAATGAATACGATAATAGCAATAATGTATGACAAATGTTTTCATTTTCATATTCATTTAATTTATCTCAACTTGTTTTTTTTGGGGGGGGATATAACGTTTCAATGATAATAATTATTTTAAATGATAATCATTATTATCAATATTTATCTTGCTGCGTCATTGAATTAATATTTTCAAATTGTTTTCGGTCATATACACAATTATTTGACAAAAATTTTTCATTTTTTTAAAATTTAAATTATTTAAAATATTTGAATTTATTAATTGTCATTTATTAAATTGAATAATTGAAATATTTTCGATCATTGATCTTTGATTATCTATTTCACCGAAAAAAATTGACTGGTCATTATCCTTGATTGATTAATATAATTTGAACGAAATTTCCGGAATAATTTAAAATTAGAAGTAAATTTTGACTGGAAATCATTTGAATAATTTTGAAATTGAATGTTCAGCCTTTTATCAGAAAATTTCCCAAGAAAAGTTATGGAAAGAATTTTGGCAGGAAATTTTCTGGAAAATTCATTGACTGTCACGTGGATTTTTTTTTTTTTGAAAACAGCTGAATTTTGATTTTTCAACAAAAATGGATAAATTAAAATTGTTTGATGATCACGATGAAGATCAACAAGATCAGGAAGAATTGATTAATGAAAAAGTTTTCAATAATCATCTATCCGAAAAACAAACATCGAAAATTATTAAATTAAAATCTCGTTTGAATCAACAGCAACAAGATTCTCGTTTTAAAATTGATGAAAGATTTATTGACGATGATAATGATGATGATTATGAAGAATCGATAACGAATAAATCGGAAATTGAAAATGAAAAAGATCAAAATTTAAACATATTAGAACAAGTGATTGATAAGCGTGTGAAAAAGCATTCAACTTATCAAGCTCAATCACTACAACAGCAATCATTATTTACGCCAAGATATTTTGCAGATGAATCTAGTAGTAAATATGAAATAAAATCAACTGTAAATGGTGATAAAAATGAAGTCATTAATAATAAAACTAAGAAACAAAAAGTTCGGTCTATTGATTTTGATGAGATTGATAGCAAAATTAAACGACGAAAATATCAAGAATCAAATGAGTGTAATGAAAAATCTGAGATTAAAAACAATGAAAATGATAATAAATATTATTATGAAACTGGTACAAATCTAAAGAATTTATTTAGTGGTGGGACCGAAGATTTTACAATTGGATCTGCATTATTTAACGATGATGAAATAAATGAACATGAAGAAACAGTAATCGATAATGCTAATAAATTATCTAAATTCTTGTCTAAAAGCAATGAAAACCAGACAAAGAATAAAGATAATAATAATGATGATGGTGAAATTGATGAAATCCAATTCAAACTTGGTGATACTAATTCATTAATGAAAAATCATCAATCAAAATCATTTTGTGGTTCTTTTTTTCGATTGAATTATGGTGATGTAAATAAAGACCAAACTGAAGAGAAATTCTTTACACCAGAATTAATTGAAAGAATTAATCAAACATCGAAACAGCGGCAATTATTGATGATAAGAGCGTTGAGTCTGAGAAAGAAATCATCTTTGAAAAACAAGAGAACGGCTGAAAAATTTGATTTAAAACAAAAAAAGCATAAACGTTTCATTTTACAGCAACAACGTAAACGAAAGGGTAAAAAATTACATCGATTTAAGAAACAATTCAAAAATAAATAAATTTTTCAATTTTAAAATTACAAATCAAAATAAAATCATAATCGCCATCTATCTTTCAACTTTTCAGTTTCATTCAAAAACAAAAAATTGCCGGCATAATTTAATTTGCAAAAAAAAAAGAGGAGGAGGCATTCTTGTCCAGGTTGAGACATGCGCATTCATTCAACCGAATTCAGGAAGAATTGATTTTCACTTTTCGATAGACCACTGCCACTAGATTTTTTCTGGCGTTTACATTCGATAATTAGCCTTTTTTTAATTCAATTTTTTTTAGCACACATATACATGTTTGTACACACATACACATACCACTACTTTTGCATTCTTTTTTTGTGCATTGGCTAATTGAAACGATTCGAATTGGCAGCAAAACACTGCTGCCACCACTGTTCGGATGGGCAAGAGAAAAAAAAGAGCACAAAGCGCCAGAAATAATCCTTCGATCAGAAAAATGAATAAAACGAGTGTAATGTGATTTTATTTCTCGTTGTTTTTCTATGATATACATGCAATAGATTATGGTGTAATTATTTATTTGTCGTTGAATGCCGAATAATAATAAAAAATTGAATAAATTTAATCAATCAAATGAACGAATGAATGAATGAATGAATGAAAGAAGGACAAGAAGAAGAAGTTAGAAAGTGATGAGAGAATTTCTATGATTTTTATTATGATTAAATATTGAATGAAAGTAAAAAAAAAATTTATCCACCGCCATACCATTCATTTACAAATACAACATCCAAGTAATATAATACTATAACAAATCAATCCATCTAAGCACCAACGTTTGTTTGTGTGTGTGTGTTTTTATTTTCAGAATCAAAAGTAAGAGTAAAATAAAATAAAAAAAATTGTGTCCAAAACATCTTGAGACACCAGAAACAAATGTATATGGACACCGAATAATAAAAAACAATCATTAATAAATGGAATAAACATCTTTAAAAAACAAATAACACCAGTCAATGAAATTAACATCTAAATAACATCAAAATATCAAATATTGAAAAAAAAACCAAAACCACGGATCAATTATTAAACACCCAAGATAAAATCAAATTCTATTGAATCTAATAGATTATAAATGTAATAATCAAAGGAATTGATATTAATTCAAATTATTTTATCGTCATCATCTTAAAGAACATTCTTCCATCTTATATAATCAATCTAGATTTATTGCACGCCGGTCTTATATCGCTTTTATCAAATAAACAAATTTTTAATATCTTAATATATCGAAAAGGTTTGTAATGATGAATTTTCCATTGAATTTGATTCGATTCATAATTATTTTCATCCATTTATTTATTCTGATCATTAGGACACAATGGCTGAAGTTGATAATTCAAATCAATTAGATAATAATAATTCAGCATCATTGAATGATTCACAACAAACATCAAACAATGTAAATGGTATCATGGCTGATAATAATGCTAACGGAAAAAACGGAGATTCAAATCAGGGTAAAAAAATTATTGGTGAGTTTTATCATCCTGTATTTGATAAATTCATATTGAGTGTATTGAGATTTATTCTATATTCTAAATTATGCCAAATGCTAAATTTAGAAAAGAAAATTCAATGCGTTTGTGTGATGTGAAAACGGCATGTGTGATATGGGTGTGTGTTGTCTTGTTTAGTTTTTTTATCTATCGGAATTCCTCCATAATTTATTCTTCACGAATTTAGATTGCGGAAAAAAATGGATTTTTAAATATTATTTTAATTAGGAAAGATAGTAATATTTATTAATAGATTCAAATATTCTATTTTTTTATATCGAATCATCTGATTTTGCATAAATCGATTCAATTAATTGCCAACGCAACATGTGCGCTATAGAAATTCGATACAATCAGTTTATTGAATATCTGCAAATGATCATATCAATCAATTTAATATAATTTGCACTATTTTTGCTGATTCAGTCGCTGCTAAAATAAACTTGCATGTGTATGGTAAAACATTAAAATCGATTTACTGATTAATGATGTATGCATTTTTCGTTATGTTCAGCCACTAGAATCACTGGAACGGTTAAGTGGTTCAATGTGAAAAATGGTTACGGTTTCATCTCACGTAATGATAAGGAAGGTGAAGACGTTTTTGTACATCAATCGGCAATCAAACGTAATAACCCTGGCAAAGCTGTACGAAGTGTAGGCGATGGTGAGATTGTCGAATTCGACATCGTGGAGGGCGAAAAAGTTTGTATAAATTGCATGATTCAGAATTGGAACCATTCATCTTGAATTTCCTTGATGAAACAGGGAAATGAAGCAGCCAATGTTACTGGACCGAATGGTACACCAGTGAAAGGTTCCCCGTTTGCAGCTGATCGTAAATATTCTCCTCGTGGACGAGGTCGCGGAGGCTTTCGACGTGGTGGCGGGTTCCGTCGAGGACAAGGACGTGATGGGCAATTCGGTGAAGGAGGTGGCAGTGGAAGACCATATCGCGGTGGTAGAGGCCGTCCATATTTCCGTCGTCGTTTTTTTCGAGGTGGATTCCAGAATCAGCAACAACAATTGAATGATGGACAGCAAGATGGCGGAAATTTTGAACAAAATCAAAATTCAGGATTCGAATCGCGTCGTGGAGGCAGTGGTGGTCGACCACGCCGTTACATTCAGCGATTTTTCCGTCGTAAGCCACATCGTCCAAGGAATGATCAAAGTGGTGATAATGCTGGCGATGAAGTAAGTCTTAATCTTAGCTTGCATTCAAATATAATTAAATGTTCATTATGCTAGAACAAAAACCAAGAAGGCCAAGATGGTGACCAACAACAAGATGGCCAACAACAATCTGGATTCCGACGTGGAGGCGCTCGTCGATACGGTGGTGGTTTTACTGGTCGTCGACGAGGATTCCGTGGTCGTGGTGGACGCGGTGGTGGTAAATTCGGTCAACGAAACACTGGTGGTGGAAATTGGTCTGATCAACAACAATCAGGCAATGATGATAATGGAGATAATGTTGGTGCTAACAATTCTGGCAATGATGGTGCTGCCGGAGAAACATCTAATTAAGTAAACTACTCAAAATTGTGTGGAAATCGCATAACACTCAATCATGAGAACATACACACACATTCAAACACATATGACATCAAAATTAATATCATTCAATAATTGGATTCAGCAAATATAACATCAGCATAAATATATGCATCACCACCCACCACCACCATTTTTCCATCATATGAACATCTAAAGACACAAATACACTCGAAAACAATTATGAAAAAATTATTATAATTATAATTATTATATAATCGAAAAAAAACACCACATTCTAACAACTAATTATTGCATCATTAATATTAACAATGAATTTTATTGTTTTGAGGAATAGCTTAATACAAACGAAACAAAAAAAAAGCAAAATCCATCAGATAATCCACCATTTCAATTATATAACACAGCATATAATAATGATCTTTTTTCCAAATGGAATGATCATTACTTTCGATACAAACAATTATTCAGAATACAAGAACAAAAAATTCATACATTGATCAATATAATATACAAGATTACAAAGGTGGATTATGAAAATAATAATATAACCATCATCAATTATCTATTATGAGATCAATAAAGAAAAATCATTTGGAATTTTCGTTTACTTTCATTTTTACCATAATCGTTGAATGGTGACGAATTCGGTTAGACCAGTGATTTACAAACGAATACATCATTGATATTTATGACATTTATAGTTTATTTAAAATTTTATTAACGACTCAAAAATTTTTTAAACAATTTTTTTTTTCATTAAGATAGAAATATACATTCTACCAAAATGGACACCAACCAATATAACATTGACATAGATTTTCATGACTTGTAGCCTGTTTGATTAATTGTTCAACTTGTGTATTAATACTACAAACACGATTATTGGTGCCAAAATCATGTCCAGTCAATTTATCATTAACACGTTCAATAACGGCAACTGCTTTTGAATTTAATCCTTCATCATAATAATAATCAAGTCGTCTTTGTTCGGCGTTTTGTATCGAAACAATGCGTTTAATTGATGATAATCGCTGCAGATGTCCACGCGGATGATGATGAATTATATCTTGGCCATCAGCTTCTGGATTGTCATTAGCGTGATGCAACATGGTAGATTGGCCAGCTTCTTGATCTTGTGATGATCCTTCTTCTTCAACAACATGCATTGGATGCAATATTTCTGTATGATGATGTCGATGACGATTGTCCAAGTCTTTTGTTAGATTGACTACTGGTTTTTTGATATTCAAATCCGCTTTTGATTTTGGTAGAGCTTGAATTTCAAATCAATTCAGAAAATGTTTGCTAAAAAATATTCATACAAACCTTCATTCAATCTCCAATTTAATAATGGATCATAGACGAATGCTTCAAGTAAAGCCATCAAAGATTCTTTATTTTTACGCAAACAGATCATCACTTGATGACACGTTGTTCTGAACGTTCCATCTAAGCCAGTCACTTCCATTGCTTTGATTAAAATTCTTGTCAATCTAGCATGAAATGAATATTATTAAAAAAGGCAAATAAATCGATGAATATGTTACCTAAATGGAATTCTTTCCGGGTATTTTTCTCTGGTCATAGCAACTTCGAAACAATCACCAAAATCAATGTGCAATATTTTACCAGAATTACGATCAAGCATGAGATTGCTTGGATGACGATCCCCTAATCCTAGTATATAACCAACCATTGACATGACAGCTAAACTTCTGGTATAATTTGTTCGGCGATCAAACCAAATTTCAGATGATTCACTTCGAACCCATAAAATTTTTGCCAAATCATCACCAGGTGTATGAGCTAATGCATGTTCGAATACTTCAACTTTTTGTAACAAAGCTAATCGATCATATTCAGGAGCCATACGTAACATTAATCGATGCTCCATGTTGAGTAAAATTTTACGTTTACTTCGATAATCGCGAATCAAAGAATGAAGTGTATCACAACATGGTACCCATCCAATCAAACCGGAATTAGGACTCAATGGTATCACAGCATATCGTTGAATTGCTATTGTATTATTCAATGATAAAATTAGTAAAAAATTATTACAAACATCACAATGAATTGTACCTAAATTCTGTCTTGAAGTGGCAGCTTCGGAATTTAGCAAAGTATTAACAAGACCAAACAATTGCATAACACGTTCGTCTTGCCGTAAATCTTCATGACCTTTCAATAAGAACATATAATTATGACCATTTGAACCTTTAATTGTCAATTTTCTTGGTCGTTGCTTTGAAACAATTATATTCAATTGTGGTTCAACTTTAGCTATTCGAATCAATTCTTTGTGTGGGCTATACGAGCCAGGAACAGCCAATTCTAAATTTGTACATTCAGTCAATTTTGGTGATACAGATTCCAATTCTAATGAAGTTAATTGCGGCAGTTGTCGTGAGATTCGTTTGAAAACATGATAATAAATATCCCATGCTTGATTCAATATCTGTGGATCTTCAGTAGTACGATATTTTCTATTTAAAAAAAAAATATTAATAAATTTGATCTAAAAAATTGAAATAATTATTACAAAACTTACTGGCAAAATTGATAAGCTTTGGCCAAATCTTGACCATAATTTTGATAAAATGTCAATTCTTTACGAGTGTCTGGCTTTCGCTCAATCATTTTATGTAATGGCCCTAATGTTTCAAACATTCCTTCAACATTTTTGTCTCCAAAATAAAGACGCGATGCTTCTTCCAAACCTTCGTGCCAAAGTTCATGCCATAAAATAGCGATACGGATCAATTCTTGAGAGACCAAAACAGCCTGATTCACAAGATTAGGCGAATGAAGACGCATCATCGATAGAATTGAATTAGCTGCTCCACTACGGGCTTCATTTGATGATTTTGATGCGACTGTCAATGGATAAATCAAAGCTTGTGGATGATATTTGCCAATATCAGTTAATAATGTGCCAATTAATTTGGCTACCGGAGCATGCGGCATATCGATGCGAGCTATTAATTGAGGAATCACTTGTAACCATGTTTCTATCGACACACTTTTGATGCCTTTTTCGACTGCAGCACGAATATCCTCATCATATCCATCTTCAAACCAAATGGTGAGAATTCTAAGCGTATCTTGTAATGATGATCTATTTCTACAAAAAGCAACCGACTGAAAGAAACCACGCACGGCATTGATGGCAAATTCTTTAGGTTTTAATCTCGGTCCGTGTTTGCCCAAAGCATCAAGCGGATGAGAAATATTTTTCCTTATTTCTGGCAATAATTCTTTGCAAAATTTCAATGCACGAAAATTCATGAATGCCCATGTATGCCATGCTTTGTACCATTGTAAATCACGTTGCGTTGCTTTCTTGTATGATTCTAAAATCGCTGGTATAGATACATGATCAAAATCAAAAAGGAATTCTTCCCATTGACCACGTTTTAGGTATGCACGAGATAAAACCTTATTTATTGCTTCCGTAGACATATGTGCATCAGGTGAAATGTGAGCATAAAGATAATCATTATTTGCTGTCAAAATATCAGGTGTTTTACTCGTCATCAAATCATCTTGTAAATTCAAATTAAATCGTTGATTTTGATGCACACCAATTTGTGCTGAGACATTTGAACCATTATTCTCTTCTTCTAAGCGCTTGCAAAAGTCATACAATTGAATGTAAGCTCGTTTGTATTGGCCACTATTCCATAAATGATCAATAAATTTCAACACAACTTCTGGATAAAGTAATGTGAAAGGATGATTTTGTTGCATCAATTTTAATGGATTTGGTCCCATCAATTTGACAATTGTTTTGAATGCTAAATCAATGCGATTATTTTTTTCACAAAGTTTCGAGAATTTCAACCATGCACGCACATCTTCCAGCGGTTTAAGAACCAAAGAGTGTATTTGAAGTATTTTTTGCCAATCATCAATTTGTCGTTGACATCCTTGTAAACGTTGCCACCATTTTTGTCTAATCATTTCTTGTCTTTCAGGCACTAATTTATATTGTATTACCTCTTCTAATTCGCTCATCATTTGCACTTGAACCATAGCTGGATATGCACGCTGGTATGATTCACCAGCCATCGAGGTTAGATCAGTATCGATTAGTTCACGAGCTTTATCAATGAAATATTGTGCTTGTTGAAAATCTTCTTGATGAACACGTATCACTGCTTCATAGAAAGCTGATTCAAATGAATCAGTAGGAATGTATTTGGCATATTCAATCATTTCATCCCATTGATTTAAGCTCCAGGTAGCTGTAACAGCCATTCGTGCCATACGTTGTTGATGATGATCGGCAACATCATTAAAAGTTTGTTTAGCTAATGAATATAATCGTTCCCATTCACTCAATACTTCTAAACATCTCATTTGCCCGAGTAATGCCTCATGATCATTATTGTTTTGTTCGTAACGTACTTTATAAGCAATAAATGCACTTTCATAATTATGTAATTTTTCGAACCATTTTTCTTTGATTTCAATATCATTGATTTCTTTTGATTTCAATGCATAGGCTAAACAGCCATATGCAGCTTGCGGTGCTTGCAATTTGTTATTTATAGTTATTAAGGCACCAAGATTTTCTGTTGTTGGACGTTCTTGAAATTCTTTTTCTTTATAATGTAAGGCTTTTGCATAGGCACGACATTTCATTGCACGTTCCGATAATAGCGTTACATCAAACAATAATGGCCCTTGATCAATATGTTCTAAAAATTCAGCTAAATTCAATAAAATTCCTGTCACTTCAGGAACTTCTTGTTCTTTCATTGTTTCTTCTAACAATGTGACCAATTCTTTTCGTTGTGTTGGATTTAATTCATTCCAACATGACCAGAATGCTGGATTAAACAATTCACGTGCTACATTGTTACATGATTGAGCTATCGGAAAACAAGATCGAAGTGAGAGCGATGGTGATTCTTTGATCAAATCGACATTAAATTTTCTTAACCAATCAAGCCAATCTTCTTTCGAAATACGACGAGAACATTGATTCCAAGCATGTTTTATTTCCTCTAACGATGATGTTGTTCGTTTATTATCAGATTGTCCAGATTGTTGTTGCTGTTGAGATTCACTTTCATAATTACGACGATTAACACCTGCTTTCCTGATAAGATTTGGCGGCAATAACAGTGAATCTGGTTCCATATCACTGATTGAAATATTATTTTGTATTTTATCTGCTAATAATTCATATTTATCATGCAATAATTTATGTTTTTGCAATACTTTTGACACTAATGGAATGTAGATCTTGAATTTTAGATCTAATTGAAAAACAATTCTACATAAAGTATCCATAGCATGTTGAAATAATCGTTTGTCTTGCGGATTATTATCAATCGTTCGAACTAATGCATGTATTATGCGTGATGCAAATGTTTTCAAACAAAGATCACGACAAAATGTTTCGATCGTTTTGATAGCCGATATTCTAAGCTCTGAATCACATTTAATTTCTAACATTGTTGCGCCTGGTTGTGATTGTATGTCAAATAAACGTAATATAGGTGTCAATAATAAATGAATATAATCTTCAAGTGTAATACCAAAATTTTGTAATGCAGACAATAATTTCATTGTCACTTCTTTTTGTGGACTAGCATCATGATTAAATGCTCTCATTATATGCGGAATCAAATGTGGCACATAATTTCTAAATTCAGATCCTAATGCTAACACAATTTGATCAACAACATTGAATAATGTTAATTGCATTGTAGAGTCATTTGTTGCCCATAATTCACGCAATACTTTGAATATATCATCTAAATATAAACGAATATGCTTTTTGACGGCGGATATTATCTGACCCAATTGTTGCAGAAGAAATTCACGAATTTTAGGATCTCCAGTACGAATAATATTGATGAATGGTGGTAATATTCCTTGTAAATACGGTACGGAACGCACTTTGAGCACATTGAAAATAAAAGCCATGGCTTGAACAGCCATCGTATGCTGACTACTTGCTTGTGGATCTTTCATGACGGCAACTAATGTGTTGATTGCTTGAGAACAATAGTAATCATCACTAGAAATAGTTCCCCAAATCATTTCATAAGAATTCGCTTCTTGTTCTAATGCAGGATCATAACTAATCAAATATTCACCAGACAAATCAATAAATCCCATATTTATTTTATGCCAATATGGATCGACTGCGCCCAATAATCCTAGAACACGTATCGTTTCTCTTCGTATTAGATGCGAAGATTTTGTTGGTTCTGATTTTAGTATTGAAAATAAAACTTCCATCAATGTTGGAAATTTTGAATAAGGCTCAATCACATATCCACAATTTTCAATTAATCTGCCCATGGTCCAGAGTGCAATTTCTCGTTTCTGAAATGAATTAGTATCCTGTACAGATTCCAATATGATTGGAAATAATTCATAAAAATAAGCTCGCATTTCTAATCCAGAAACGATTGCCAATTCACCAACGGCGCTCAACACGGCCGTTATAACTGCTTGTGATTGTTGTGGATCACGAAGTTTTGGCATAAAAACTTTCAATATTGGCTCAGTATATGGACGGGAAAATCTCGGAGCCGATGCTAATAAATGTCCGATCATTCTGGCTGATTGTTCCAAGTTTTTAGCGATACCTGAATGCTCGAATTCGCTTAGAAATCGTAACAATACTTGTAATAAAAAGGGCATTACATAGGCCGGATTTAAGCTGGACAATCGACCATTAATACATACACCTAATTCTCGAATTTCGAAGCACTCGTCATAAACAGTCAATTGTAGCGATTCCAAATTGACTGATTGTGCAAGATAATAATCAAAATATTCATCTAAACGCGATAAAACTGAATATCTTACAAATTTATCTTGATCAGTTATACCGACGGTAATCAATTTTTGAAGAACATCTTTTGTCATTTTTTCGAATCCATTGTTCGGCTTTAAAAAAGGTTTCAATAATTGACAACAAGTATGTACAGCTTCTAAACGTATATCACGATTCTCATGCGTCAAGTATTGATTAGCACAATGAGGTAAAAACATGAAAAAATATTGCGGTTTAAAATCAAATCTTCCCAATACTTTTAAGGCTAATTTAAATGTTTCTAAATCATTGACAGACATTGATGATATTGATTGATCCATTAAATTATTGCCGCCAACACCGATTGTATGTGTTGATAATGATAAATAATTGCTTGAATCAGAAGCTAATAATTTAGATCGAATCATTGTACGGTCCATAATGATTATGCTCAAAATTTTGAGCAAACCTTCATGTATATCTCGTTTGAGTTCAGGAATATATTTACAAATATCATATAATGAATTAACTAAAGGTTCACTTAATCCCATAGAAAACATTGACGGCAACATTTCCGAAATCTCAGCGCGTATCTTGCTGCCAACTGCTTGTGCCATAAATGAGAGACAAGTGAAAACCGCAGGATCAGTATTGTTATAATAATTGATGGTTGAGGATTGCTTATGCTTTCTCGATGATGATGATGATAATGACGATGATGCTGAAGGTGTTGACTGATGATGTGTAGCATCTTTGTTAGGAAAACATTGGCGTATTTGATTCATCATCAAGGTGAGATGGCCATCGATTGAATTTTCTGAGACATCTTTGATCGATAATGTGAATAAACCAAGCGACAAAAAAGCCAATGATCTTAAATTTTGATTTTTGATACAATTCAACAGATATTGTATTGAATCATTTACATAATTATCTGTTTGGCTAAAATCTTTCGGATTTAACGATGTAAGTGATGGCAAAACTAATAATAATACTTGATTAATTTGTGTAGAATTTTTCAATTTCAATAGTGATATTAGTTTGGAGCTAATAACTTTGAAATTTTTTTGAATCAATTCATAGCATATTGTGCTCAATTTTGAAAATTTACGTTTATGAAAAAATGAAAGAATCGGTGCTAAACCCATTTCTTTATGATAATTAACCATTGATTGTAATGTTCGAAGACCATACATTAATGGCACTGTTGATGAATCAAGATTTGAATGATTTCGGAATAATTTAGTTATATATCCATAATTCCAATCAGCTAAATCACCAGTTTGCGATTTTGATTTAGGATTAGATTGAACAATCGTTTCGAATGAAATTGGATAATCAAAATTAGAAAAATATAATGAATTGAATAGATTCAGTTCTCGATGATTCGTATAAATAAAATCCAATTGTCTGCTAATAGAATCACGAAATATGATTGACGAGTCGTGTGAACATCTAAACAATTCATTCAATATTAATAATGATGCATGAATTCTATCATCACGATCTTTAGATGATCGGTCGAAACCATTGATCACTTCATCGTAGCATAATTTATAGCACATGGGTATCTGTTGATCAATTGAAGAAGTCGAGGATTTTGAAGATGATGATGCTGATATATTGGATGATGAACGCTCACGCTGAACAACGACTGACAATGCTGCACGCAAAGCTGCAATTGCAGGTTCTCTCAATTTAGGTTCATAGATTGCAATGAATATATTCTCGAATATGTGCATAACATGATTGAAAAAATAAGATGGTGTAACGTTTGCTAATTCACGTAAATTCAATATGGCTGAATGACGTTTTTGAATATCTTTTTCACCATGTATCAGTTCTATGGCACGGCATATTTCGAATTCAACGAAATTCGGTGTCGATGATCCGGAATTCAATGCTATTTTACCGACAGCGCAAGCAATCAAATCTAATAATTCTAAATCATATTGATTGAGATTTACATTTCGTAAATGATTGACGAATGGAGCACAAATTGGTGGTCGATTTTTCTCGGAAATCGGTGCATCCAATAAAATGCACATCAACATAATACCAGATTTGACATCATTTAAATTTGTGGCTGAACCGACCATCAAATCGAATATACGTGTCAATGCAAAATCATAGAAATGTTTTCGCTGTTCATCGGACATTTCAGGCATTTCTTGTTGTAAATGATGTTGCAATTTGAGAATCGCTTGTTTCTTTTTCTTAAGATCATCTCGATTTTGATCAGATGAGCCAGATGAAGAACGATCGCGTGAAGATTGTGACGAATGTGATGATAAATAAGATGATGATAATGCATTTGATTGTTGAATTTCTTGTAAAAAGGAATGAATCCATGATTCATGCTCTTTATTTTTTTGAGCCGATAATTCTTTTTCACTGTGTTTTGTGAACATTTTTCTTTTCTTTTTTTTGTTGTTTTGTAGAAATTAATTCATCATAACTTTTGATTTAAATAAATAATTGAAGATGATCATAATTTGGATTTATTTTTTTGGCTAAAAATTCATTTGTTGGAACGCCTTGTTATGGGTTCGGAAATATTTCCTAAAATTTTTCTATTTGTTTACATTCAAGAAAAGAAAAGTTTACGGCAATATTTTCAATATTTTTATTTTCAAAAATCTTGCAAGACGAAATTAAATTCAAAATTTTCACTGTGGAATCTTGATGAAAATAAATTTTTAAATTTAAAAAGCATGTAACGAAAATTATTATTTATTTATTGTGATTCATAAAATCGTCATTCTGATTTATTTGTTTGTTTTTTTATCAATCAAGGATCATCAATAAACAACGTTTGCAAAAAAAATCAAAAACTTGAAATTTTTATTTTTTGATAATTTCATTGAAGAATTGGTGATTTACTTTCGCCTAAATATTTACCAATAAGATGCATACGATCAGAACCGAATACCCAACTTATTTCTAATGGTTCATTAGTTCGATGCACAAGTGTTATCGGTAAACCAAAACCGCCTAATTCAATTACACGATTAGTATTATTTCTGAATATTTCTTTGATTTTGTCTGTATTCATGTCTTGTTCAGCTTTGGCAATCAATTCTGATGAACATCCGGCTTTTGATGCTAATTTTTTCATTTCATCAATATTCGATATGTCCACAGGATTGTTTCTTGTGAAAAAATTATCAAATGCAACACGTATCAATTTTATATGTAATTCTGGTGAATGTGCATGCAATGCTGCCATAAATCTTTGCGTATTTAAAGTACCTTTTTTGAAAACCGTTTCAATGAAAATGTCTGGCATATCGAATGGAATCTGTAAAAAATAGAAACATATTCAAAATTTGATTGAAGTGCTTAACATTTCCTATAATACATTATAATAATTGGCTTGTTCTTTAACATCTCGCATTACGTATTGACCTTTTGCTGGTACATTGATCGGCGGAGAATTTGAAGCTCCTTTGATAACGTGTACAATTGACACAGGTGTTATTTGCAAATTCATCGATTTCCAATGATCGATTTGTCGTTGAAGTAAATGAAATTGTAAACATGCATAAGGTGATGCTAAATCATAGAAATATTCGACCATCGTTTTAGTCGATGAATGTCTTTGTAATGTTGAAAAGTTGCAAAGTGGTTTCGCCACTTTCATTGATAAATGGTGTAGCATATTTTTTATCATGTAAAATTTAAAAATCAAAATCAAATGATTTCAAAATAAATTTTCAAAAATAATTATTGAAAAGACTATTTTAACCGTATTTGGGTACATTTGATATTAAGGTTTTCAAACAATTTTGATTTTTGAAAAATAAAACGAAATTCTGTCCCAATTTTGAATCAGAGAAAAATGCCAATTGTTGAATTATTTTACGATCTAATTTCGCCTTATTCACGTATTCAACATGGATTATTGATGAAGCAATTAGGACATTGGAAAACGATGCAATTAACGATGACACCTGTCATGATTCGTAAAGTGTTTGAATGTGCAGAAAATTTACCACCAGCATTGATTCCGCGTAAAGCTTTATACAATCATCGTGATTTGAAAGCAATTAGTGAATTTCATAAGGTATCTTATTGTTTCAATTTATTTATTGAAATCTAATCGCATTATTTCTTTATCGCTGAATTTCAGATTCCATTCAAGATTCCCCGAAATTTCGTTGAATTAGCATTAGAATTCAAAGTTGATCCGGCTCAATTATATCTTTGTGCAATTAAAGAACATTTAGATGATGATGTTTATAATCGATTAGTTGGCAAATTTTATGAGAATTTTTTCAAAGAAAATTATGAAGAAATTTGGAACAAAGATTTTATGATAAAAGTATCAACCGAATTAGGTATATCATCTGATATAATTGAAAAAGCGCTAAATGAAATGGAAAATAAACAAACAGAAGAAAAACTTGAAAAAAATTCAAAAGGAGTTGATGAATTAGGTGGATTTGGTTTGCCAATAACACTGCTACATTTAGAAAAACCAAAATGGATTTTTGGTTCAGATCGAATGCACATAATCGGACAAATGATGAATGAAAAGCCACCGATTCTTCAATGAAACTAGATTTAATTTATTAATATTATGATCAATAGTTATAATTAATATGAAAATACCTAAATTAAATACTAATAAATGATGATGATGATTTGTAAAGATTATGGAAAGTAAATATCAAATTTTAAACAATATTTAATAATATAGAATTGTTGAATTGTTGAGCAATTGATCATCAATTAATGAAGCCATTGTGGAATTGTCATTGTAAAAAATTTCTGGTGGAACTGTAACCGGATCTGTTATCTCAATATTGTCATCTTTCATCCATTTTAAGAATTCGAATGCTACTGCCATGAAGCAATTTCCCAAGACATCAGCAGCTGCAGATGTGAATGGAATCGCAGAATTATCAGGATTGATGCGATGTTGCCAAGCCCAAAATACAGAAATGTATGCTAAATATAATAAAACCGCTAATTGTACTACCACTGTTATTATATAAACAAACATGAATGGCGCGGTCACAACAAAACTGAAATCAAATGTTGATTGTAATAAATATATGATGGCCATAAATATTAAATGTGCTGGAGCAATCACAAGCATTAATAAACGTGCCATACGAGCATGAATATCTATAGAAAATACTCAAATTTAATCAAATCAAATATAAACATCGATCACTCAATTACCTTTGGAGAAAAAAACAAACCATGGACTAACGAATGGTGTAGGATTCGATGTTGGTAATTGGCCTTTCGGTGCAGATGCATGAAGAAACGTTGACATTCGACTTGTTTGTATTCCAACAAGATTACTGCCAATCCCTGCATAATTCAAAAAATTGAACCATAACATTATAGCTATTTTAGTGATTAAATAATTTCCTCACCATTAACTAGCGGCTGAAATGTTGACATGACTTTATAATCCTTGAATGCTTTCTCCATGACTACACCACCGGGTTGTTCAATTATAACTGCTCCTAAAATAGCAGTCCATCCTGAATAAATGACTGATTTGGTCCAACGATTCCTTCGAGCGAATACTCCGAATACAGGAGCTGCCGATAAGCCTATCACCATCAAAGCGATTTGAATCTGTCTTCCATCAATCATATCGTGTAAATATTGACTAACATGCGCTAAAATCCCTATAGTACAAACATCACCCATCGATGCCGCAACAGGTGTTGATATGTTATCTGCCATCGAAAAATTGAAAAAATTAGGAAAAACTTGAAATCAAAATTTTCAAAAAATTACCTGGATTGATTCGAAATCGACGAGCTGAAAGTATCACAATAATTATCAAAGTAGCTATCAAAGAATTAGCAATAATTGATGAAATCACTGAAGATGAACATAATAAAATGATTGAGTCTAATGTTAATTTTGTTCTAGTTTCTTCACGTATAGCTGATATCGATATTGAACAAAGAGCTGCAAATAATCCAACAGTTGATGCTTGACATTGGATGACCATCAAATTACCGAAAATGACATCCTTGATTCCGTCCCACGTATCCAAACGGCCTAAATTAGCTTGTGTTGATAAACGAGATGCTAAAGTTGTTTCAATATTGCCAATCAATCCTAAAAATGCTGTAACCATTATAGATATCTGTGGTATATGCTTGAATACTGGCCATTCTGTAACAGCATTTAATGCAACTCCAGCAAATACAGATCCGATACCAGCAATGAAAAATGGCAATATCATTTGTCTTAATACTGACCATGTTGATTGTATTTGATATATTGTCTTTTCGTCATCATCACCTATCATCGATGATATATTCGAAGATGATTGTTTTTCGACATCTTCAATATTTAATGATTTAACACTCAATGCATTATTCATTTGGATTTTTGAATCATTATCACTTTTTACTGAATTATTATTATTTTGATCATCTGGTGATTTTTTATCATCTTCTTCGTTCACATATCCTTTATTGATCATTCCATCTGAATCCGAAGATTTTTCTGTATTTGGAATGTTTCCATTTGCATCAATTTCATTTTCTTCTTTTAATGGCATTTTTTTCAAATACGTCTATCGATCGATATATATTCAAAAATAAAACGTTAGAAAACGAATTCAATTATCTATGATATTTTTGATGGTCGACAATTGTATTGATGATGATAATGATGGTGATGATGACAAAGATGCCGATGGTGATAATCACTAGATGCACCTATTGTTTTATTAATGATCACTAAAGATGCCTTTAGAAGGATAAGAAAAATAGAAAAGTATTGTATAATTTAAAGTGATTGAAAAAAATTGATTGATTGAACATTTGGAATTGATGATTTTAATTTTTAATTATCATTGATTATTAGACCATTATATATAAAATTTTCCTACGATCATATGATCATGGAATATCTTTGTGAAGCAATTGATATGGTAGCTATTGTACTGGGATAGCAATTTATGCAATTATCAAGTGAAAAAAAAACTTGGTCTTGAGATATAATTAAAAGAAGAAGTAAGATAAAATGGAAAAAGGTCCACTCGAAATCAAAATGCAGATAAGATATATCACGTTCCAATCGATTATATTGATCAATTAAGAAAAAAATTTGATCAAGTAGTGATTGCCATTGTTTTCTTATTTCCTATTAGTATTATTAAATCGGTCAAGATCAATTTTATCAATTTCATTGTGACAGCTTCACCACTTACCAGTTTTGTAAATTTTAATTAATTACTTTCTTTTTTCCACGAAAAAAATAGAATAATTCAATTCAAAATATGAAAAAATTGAATAATAAATTATTGATTGAGAAATTTAAAAATAATAAAAACACCATTGCACCGTGTTGTATTGACCAAAAATTGATCATTATTCATTATGCATTAAAAACAAATAAAACTTGTCACATTTTAATATTGTCACATTTTGTTGTCACATATGCACATGCAGATAGAAAAAGAAAAGCAAAATGACAAAATTTTTTTGAAGAAAAAATTGATTTATCAATCAATAATTGAACGTTTCTATTATTTAAAAAATTGTAATTAAAACAATCGATAATTATCGTATTGATTTTGATCAATTTTGGATGATTGATGATGATGATGATATTGATATGTTTTACCATTTCTGTGATGTGAATTTTTTCGTTAAAAAAAATTTCAATGAAATTAAATCGGAAAAAATTTAGACCAAGTTATTTACAAATATACAATGGTCTGATATAAACACATTAAATGGCTCATAATGCAAAAGTACATTTAATCAATCGATTAATTAGATCGCATACATAAAATGAAATGAATAAAAATCTAGAAAAAGACGAATTAATTTTCGATTGTGTAAAATTAAATTTGTAAAATAAATAAATAAATAAACATAATAAATTTTCCGATTCAAACTAATAAAAATAATGTAATTATCATTTCTCATTTTTTATTACCAATTGTTTCTATGCTTTATTTCAGTCTATGACGATCATCATTATGATGACAACGACTGCTTTGTCATTGTGTCGAATGATTATATTAACTAGTTGTGATAATAATTATCAGATAATAAAAAGTGGAGAAAAAATAAATACACCTGTGCATTTATCATTCTCATCGTTCGTATATCATATCATTCATTCAGTGAACATTACCAGCTATTGTCAATTGAATTAATTTCTACCAGTAAAATCATTGATTCAAAGTCTACACAAAAATTTGATTCAATGTGATTTGATAATGAATATTAATCATCAAATATCATTGTTATGAATTTATTAAAGCGAAATATTCATGATCAAAATCAAGTATTTTTATCGGAAAAATAAATAAATGTCAAAATAATTGTTTTTTTTCAAGTTTAGAAATTAAATTTAAAAATAAGAAATATGAATAGAAAATAACAAATACATACAAAATTTGAAATACAAATATACAAAATAAGAATTGATAGACTTTCAGTGGTGACAAGTGATGATTTTATTGTTGTTTGACACAAATTTTCAAAGAGATTAAAGAGGTTTACTTACAATTTTTATTTGAAAATTTTTTTTGACAATTTTCAATTTTGTGAATCACATTTATTCAATCCGAAGCATTCATTTGTTCAATTTCAATTTCAATTCTGTCTATGTGCATTATCAAAATGAATTGAAATGAAATCAAACAATGAACATTTTTGAATTGATTTTTTTTTTGATTTTGATTCGTATTTGAAAATTGTCAAAAATTTAATGATTTTTTCTGTGATTTTATTTAAAATAAATTCATTTCTTCAATATATTCAAAAACCATAATAATGTAATGTACATTTCAATGTCACCTGTCTCTTTTTTAAATAATTTTTTTTTCAATTTTCGGTAAAATTCAACAACATATATCAATCAATTTCCAATTCAACATTTTTTTTCTGGCTAATCATAATAATCTGCTGCAAAAAAATAATTTGTAATCATTTAATTGATTAAGTATGTGTGTTTGTGTGTGTGTGTTTTTTTTTTTGCATATTTGAATGGATAAATGATTAATTTAATAGTTGGTCGCGATACGAATAATGTCCGCTAATATCAAACAGGAATACGGAAGAAAAGAAAACGTATCAATAAGTCATCGGCAATTTATTCAATCATTATTTGCGAATGGATAAATAAAATTAGTCATTACTGTTTGTAATTTATTATTGTTATTATTATAATTCCATTTCTAATTATAATACATGAAAATAAACAATGAATATGTTTGCATTGATTTATTTAATTGATTTTATTTCAATTTTTATTAAGAATTACAAATATAAGAAATTAAAAATAAATTAATCAATCAATCAATCAGTCAAATCAAATTGAATTAAATCAAATCAAATGATTGATTGATTGATATATCGATTGCCAATACTAATTTGCCACTATTAATCATATGTAAATTTTGTTTAGTTTTGTTCTTGTTTCTGGTAAGAAAATGCTCACAAAATTATCAATTGTATGTTCATGTTCATTGAATCGTACTAATTTCATTATTATTATTATTATAATCAATTAGACATTAGTTTTATTTCCATGAAACAATACAAAATACTATTCCGGTAAATTATTTTTAAACCAAAACCAACAGAACACACAACAATAAGTTGCTGTAAAAGAAAATCACAGAAAAAATGGGAAAATTAAAAGCTTGATTGATTATTGTCATTGATTGGTAATGGTAGATCAATAGATCGATCGATTGATCGATGTTGAAATTTTCCTTGATGATAATTTTTGATTTTTTTTCGATAAATGTTTGATTAATTTTGTGTCTCTGTGTGGATTGTGATCGCTTGTCGTGTATATGTGTGTACCAATCAAATTATTGTTGTCAATTCAAAGTAAAGTAAACCGAAAATTTGTCAATGCAAAGACAATGTGCGTTTGTGCCTGTGTCTTTGGGAGGTTTATCAAATCAAAATTACATTTAAATTATCATTTATTGTTTTGGATGAATTTTTGAAAATTTCAAAAGCTGAATAAATATTGAAAAATTCATGAATTGGTAGTGATTGAATCTGCCAGAATGAATCATGATGAACATATCCATGCAGATCGGAGCAAATGTTTGTCGTTTGAAAAGTATTACAAATACAGTGACCGGCATCGATCGATCGACAATTGATAGTCCTGGAAAATCGCAAATTTTCAGCAAGAAAAATGCATTAAAAATCAATGAAACACAATCGAAACTCGAATTGAATCATCATTATCTTGATTATCATTATCAATGTCGTTGTTGTTTGACAATAATCAAATCGATTATATTCACCGATAGATCACAATATTGAAATTTAATTTATTTTATATAATGATTTCAATGATTAAGGACGATGATCTTCATTTCATTCAATTTTTATTTTCTATTTCTCCATTCACTAAACATTTGATACATTGTTACATTTGATGATGATAAGAAATTTAAAATCAAAATAATATTAAAATCTCAAGTTCATGGCTTTGTTTGGTCAAAATAAAATGAAATACAATTTCCATTTGACTATTCGGACATTCACGAGAAAAAGAAATTAAATTTTATCTTGAAAAATTTTGAGAAAATGATTTAAATCTAATCAAATTGAATACGATGATAAAACACATTGATGATAAAATATTTCCAAATATTCGCTTTGAAAATGAATTAATAAATTATCAACGGATGATAATCATGTATTTTGAGTGACAAATATGTGAAAAATGTTGAAATTTGTTATGAATATTTCGAGCTAATTCAGTTTTGAATAAAAATGCAAATTTTGTGTTTATCAATTTTAATTTTATTAATTGTCAACTATTCCAATCAATATATCAATGATAATGATGATGATGAAGAAATACCGATACCATTCGATAATGTAATACCGGAACAATTAAATCACAATGAATTATTTAATTGTGGTCCAAATATTCCAATACAATTCGAAAGAATTATTGAAACTTATTCATCATTTCAAAATGATTATTCACATGTGGATAATCCTGTACAACAAAAATTGAATGAAATGATTGATAAATGTAGAAAAATTGTTAAACAAATTAATTTTCGTTTAAATTATTACAACGATAAATTAAAACAATGTAATGATAATGATTTTACCAAAAAATTCAAATATTTAATTACAATTTTAAATTGTAAACATTATGAATCAAAATCAAAATGGTTTTTGACAATATTGATTGGTTATAGCGAGAATTTCTGTATAAAATTATTCAATACAAATTTATTGGAGATGCTACAAGATAATAATCATAATATAATGAAAAATAATAATTCTATTTACAAAAATTTCCTAAAGATTGTCAAGAAAATTGATCGATATTTGCTTACAACAGCAAATAATTCCATGATCAACAAACATAATAAAAGTTTAAATCATTCCGAAATATTACAAGATATCCGAGTATTGGAAGGATATTTGATCAACCGAATAATTGAAATTGAAAATCAAGAGAAAAACAATACGAAATCAATTGGTTTAGCGGCAAATGATGATGAATTATTATTTGAAATACTAGCGTTTGAACATCAATTATTTGATCATAAATTTCATTTGGAATTTAGAAAAAATTATCTAAAATTATTAATGAAATTCTTTGATATTTACAAAGCCAAAATTCTGGCAACAACATCATCTGAATTGAATTGAAATGAATTTATCATGAATTGATCAAAATCTGTTGCGTATAATTGATATTGTTCCAGGATCATTTGCCAAAAAAATTCATGAACCAATGTTGTTGGATTCTCCCTGAACATTTCATTTATATGTGAAATTTTTTCTGATATTTGAATTTTGAATGAAAAGCAAAGCAAAGACAAAAACCAGAAAAACAACAATTCAATTCAACTAACTACCAATTGAACTGCTACCACCTAAAAAAACATTGAAAATCATGTTGTTTTGTTGTTGTTTTGATCTCGGGTACCTCGTATACCTCGAAACAAACAAAATCTATGACGAATTTTCATGTTAATTTGTTTATCGATTTATTAATCTGATTAATGGTCCGATTTAATGATTTTTTCTCATCAAAACAACAAAAACTCACAACAATTCCAAGTAATTATCGTTTGAATTTTGTTCATTTATTCATCATCCATTATTCACATGATTCACATGATCACATAACCATTAAAAACCATCAAATCAACAGCAGCAACTAAAACAACAACAACAACAACAGATTTAAAACCATTTTAAATGATCAAACTAAATATGACATTGATGATTATATTTCTGCAATGTTATGATGAAGTAAAAATAAAAGGTTTCTGTCATTAAAATGCATTGAAAATTAACAGCCGAAGCAGCAGCAACAGCAATCAATCAATTTCTAAATTGTTTCTTATGAAATTTGCAAACAATATTTGCAATTTGACTCTTTTATATCTCATTTCTTCGTGATTTAAATAGAAAATTAAAAGTTTTAACGCATTTTTCGCCATTGATTTGCTTTGCATTTCTCTTTCATCATTAATTTACACAAATCTCTCTTTCATTTTTCAGAAAAAAAAACATTTTCATTGAAATCAAAGTGAAAATTATTTTTGAATTTCAAATTATAAATTTTTCACAGTATTTTGAAATCATTGAATCCATTGTCGATGATTCTATTGAGGATTTTTTTTATTAAATTGATTGAAATTCAACATTTTTTAAATCAATCCATCGCTTTGGTGTGTGAAAATTTCATTGTGTTTTATTTGTTTTGTTTTTTCTCATGAGTAAATGACTTGATTTAATTTTTTAAAAACACATCAAATCAAACATCGAACAAACGCAACGATAATCGTTGAAAATTCAAATTTAAAACTTCAAAATTCAATTCAGAACAATGTAATCCTTTTTGGTGAGTCAATATGGTCAATTGTGTTTGAAGTTTTAGCTTTGAAAATTTCAAAACTTTTTGATCTTATTTCAATTTGAACAACTTTAACGATTTGATATTGATCAACTTTAAGCTATCATAAAAGTCATGATCACCATAAAAACCAAAAAAATGTGCTAAATTAGCTTTTACTTTCATTTCGCTTTGGTGATCAATTAACCAATTCCATTATCACCACTTTAAATGCCGATCATAATGTGTCTAATTAGCAATGTCAAGCAAGATATATTTGTAATTATGTGCTAATAATATTATCATTATCATTCATTTCACTCATTAACTTCTATATTAACCATCAAATCATTGAAAAATGATTTTGAAATCAAATCTATCAATCAATAAGCATGAGTATGTATGTACGTGTGTGTGTATGTTGATTATAATTTGAAAATATTTAAAATGATAATTTTAAATTTGAAATAAATCTATTCATTATCACTATACATACATCAACACACACATTGCATACCTATACAGCAACAACAACAAAATATGAAACATTTTTTAACTGAATGACTGAATTAAACTTGAAACAAAAAAATACGCGCACATGATATGCTGCGACAACAGGTATTACAATTATTATTATTATTATGATAATGATACATATATTTTATTTTACTCTAGACCTGTTGTCATATATTTTTAAATTGATATATAATTATGATTTTGTGTGTGAATTGATAAATTATCCATAGATTTTTTTGATATTATTATTAATTTGTTTTTTTAATTGTAGATTTGATTGTAAATTACAAGTTTTGTGAATTGTAGCTTTCACTTTCATTTCAATGCCAATTTCAATAAAATGAAAATTTAATATTGACTGTTTTTCTTAGGGTCAATTTCCGGAACATTTCTCGATCGTTACCAATTTCGTTCAGTCTCTTTTTTATGATATTGATAATCAATCGATTTAAAGATTCTATTAGCAAATTAATGATTTTGATTCAGCTAACATAACAACTATCATTTTTCAAATGAAACAACAAAAAAAAAAAAAAACAAAAATTTAAAACGATAAATTGCTCTTCAAATCGCTTTCAATCATTTCAATATTTTTTTTTGAATAATAAAACGATTACTATGACATATAAACATGTATGTATTGATATTGATGATAATGATGATGGCATCATCCATCGATATCATTCAATCATTCAATATATATGAAATATATTGATTTATAAATCATGATTTCATTTTTCATTAATTCAAAGCTTGATTATTGCGTATCTTATTTATAAAATAAAATTCAGCCATTTGAAATCATAATCAATGAATAAATTCAATTTTGCAAATTTATTTATGAAATTAATTAATTTCTTTCATTTTTTATTTTCTTTAATTAACTAAAGCCTTTAATTAAATATTTAATTATGGAACAATTTGAACAGCAACAACAACAACAACATTGCAAACCACGTAAACATTCCACGTTATCATTATTATCGACGGCAGCATCAACACCAATATCTTCGATGATGCTACAATTTGATTCACGTTTTATGCCGAAAAATTTTTTCAAATTCCATAAAGTAATTGAAATTATCCTTTACATTAAAAATGCTAAATAATCAAAATTATTTATAATACAGACAGGTACTGATGATGAAAAAATGGCAATGATTGAACGTTTCAAAAGTGAAGGAATTGATCCGAAAAAATTGAATGATACAAAAAAATTAACATATATTTGGAGATGGTTAGTGGATGCTGAAATTAATTGCCAATCATTAAGGCATCAATTGGAAAAAATGTGCCTACAACATGAACAAGAATTACAGGTAATATAAAAATGAAATAAAAATTTTATTGTGAAATATGAGCGAAAAATAATGAAATTTCGATTGCACAAATTGAATTATTCATTCATATGAAATTATCATTATCATCATTTGTTGTTGTGTTGACCTCGACAATTATGTACGAACAAAAGAAATAAAAGAAAGATGATGATAACGATTTGTTTGTTTCGTACAATAATGATAATTAAAACAGTTTAATCTTCTTTTAAATGTCATCATCAAATTTTTCAAAAAAAATAATTACTTGTTTTTTTTTGAAAAATTTTATGTTTAATCACATTCAATGCATGCATAACATGTTCATATACAAAAATGTGTGAAAGATGAATGAAATTTTTATTTAATTTTAAATTTTTATTTTAAAATTTCGATTGAATGTTAATTATTATTATTATTATTTCAGTACAGATCTCTGTACAAGATGAACATTGTTGATAAAGACATAAAATATATGGCCTATTCGTGATGTTAATAATTATTCATAGTTTAGTCATGAAACACATTGGATTTGAATGATGAGAGCCATTTCATGTTAAATTGTTTCTCTTTTTTTTTCTTTCTAATGAATTCAAATTAATTAAAACAGATAATCCCTCATTCACTTCTTATTTATATTCAATTATTTACATTCATTCAATTCAATTTATTGTTTGATTTACTGATTATCATTTATCTTTTTTTTATTAATAGGAAGTTGAAGATTATGTTAGTCAAGTATGGAAATTATCGATGGAACGTTTAGAGACATTACAAAATGAAAATCGATATTTACATTCAAAATTATTTGAACAACAACAAATGGTCAGACGTTTAAGTGAAAATAATAATGAAAAATATAATAATATGAATAGCAATGATCAAGATGATGATGATGATGGTGATGATGATATTGAAGATGAATGTACGAATGATTTTTTAGCTAAATATTTCAAAAATAATGCCAAATCGACCAATAAAATGAAACTAGTCAACAATGATGATGATGATAATTATGCAAAATCATTATCATTACATTCACGTTCAATATCATCATTTTTTGACCGCCAAAATTCAAATGTGATCGATAGTAATAATAATATTAATAAAAGCACCAAAGATAATACTAATAACACTCTATTGGATTGCTCAAGACGTTCGAGTAGCTGTCAAGATGTTAATAATAATATTAATAAAGACATCGATAGTAATTCAAATTCAAAGCAAATAAAAAATGAATGTAATAATTGTCAAAAATCCAATATCAAAATGATTAATTATCAAAATCAAATAAGTGAATTGCAAAATCAATTATTAGAATTGGAAAATAATAATTCAAAACAAATGAAAATAAATCGTTGTATTGAAATTGAAAATGAAAATTATGCTTTCAAAGTATGTATTATTCAATCATTTTAAAATTAACAAATTTAAAATTAAATTTTTTTCCAATCTATAGCTAGCTGAAACTGAATCTCAATGTAATCAAATGGAACAAAGGATATACAAATTAGAACAAGAGCTTAATCATAAATCTCGATCACCACCATCATCAACAATCGACACAAATCGATTAAATCTAGTCATTTGTGAACAAAAACATTTAATCGAAGAATTGAATGATAAAATAAAACATTTAGAAGAAACATTAGATTCTAAATGTTTAGAATTGGAAGAATTGGAAAATCGACATCATAAATTACAGCAACGAATGAAACAACAAGAATCAAAAGAATCCAGCCTTAATTTTTCTACTAATAATTCATTAACATCATCATGGCTATTATTTAAGAATAATAACAACAATAATAATAATGATAATCTCTCAAGTAATGACTCTAAGAATAATGCTAATAAAGCCAAAAATAACAATAAAATTATGCATCGTCATACATCTGATTATTATGGATCAAGTGATGGTTTTGAAGAGATAAAATTGTAAAAAAATGTACATACGATTTGTTCTTACATTCCGATCGTATTCTACCTCCAAACACCATACTTTTTCTCATTTTTAGATGTAATATTTTCTAGATTTGTATAAAATGAAAATTTTTATATTTTTTCAATCTTTTCAATAAAAGAAATTATTTTATTTTGTTAATTTCATTAAATTTTAAATTTTAATCAATGTCAAATCTATTGACTCTTATGCTTGATCATCATATGATGATGATGATGATGATTAATGTTCAACATCATTAGAGTCATCATGATCAACATGTGGTGCAACAGTTGTGAATTCAATCAGTGGATAATCAGGTATTATATGTAAACATTGTAATGCTTTTAAACCATTACAGCTTAATGATCTTAAACATATTTTTGGATTTTCAGTTTTCAAACATTTCAATAATTGTTGAGAACAATCTTCCAATATTTTAATACTAATACATTTAAGGAATTCTTTCGGATTAGTTCGATGTCCATATCGTCTTCGTAATAATTTTTTCACCTTGTCTTTAACGTTTTGTCGAAAATTCGATGCAGCTAAATTTTGTTGATGTTGCTGCTCATCAAATTCAAAATCATTTTCATCGCCCAGTTCCTCAGAATTCGATATTATTATCAATAATGAGAACATTACCATGCAAATTAATAAAATTCCTTGTTGAAATAAAATAGAAAAACGGAATTAATACTAATTAATGGAAAACAATTTAATTACTTTGAATTTTGGTCCATTCGATCATTGTGTTGGACTTGGGTGTTGACAAAAGCATAGCCATGAATCGATTGTATTACGTTGTACGAATTTGAAATGGCAAAAGATTTAAATGAAGATGAAATATTTGAATCGATCTGCCTTTATATAATCATCGAAAATTTTAATTGTTAAAGGTCTTGATATTTTACAATTTTTGCTTTAATCATAAATATAAAACAAAATGTTAAATATAAATGAAAATTTGACATTTAAAATGGAAAATGTCACAATTAAATGAATAATAAGATTTAAAAAAAAAATTCCATTAAAAATTAATCAGATGTATTCGATTGACGATGATACCAGAATCTGGCACGAAAATCATCTGAACATGTTACGAAACAAGGCCTAACAGGTGAATGACAAATATGTCTAACTGGTTGATTGTGTCCCAGCGCTAATAATGGTTGACGTTCCGCATTTCGTGAATCCCAAATACACAAGGAAGTTGAATGTTCATCAGGCATCATAACGAAATCTTCTGTATGATTAAATGTCGCTTGGGTTCGATGTTTCTGAGCATTCTGGGTTGCACCCGTATAAGCAATTAAACACCTTGACATTGATAATTCCCATAATTTGACCATAGAATCTTTACCGCTCGACAATATATACTGTGAAGAATATGGAAAATTTAGTTATAAGATGTAGATTAGAAAAGACTGACTACATTACTTTTCCGTTCCGTGAAAATTGAAGCAAACATATTTCAAGACCTTCATGTGCTCGTGGTAATACACAGACACAACGGTTTGAAACAGTATCCCAGATACGAATATCACCGTCTTTAGAACTAGATGCATAACATTTAACATTTGGAGAATAATTTATTGATGTTATCGGGCCTTTATGCTGATCGGCAGTAACCGAAGATATGAATGATTGAAATGTGGGCATATGATATAAACGAATAGTTGGATGTTGAGTACCAACCAGTAAATAATCCCCAGTCGGATGAAGGGCTAAACACCGAACTGTACTTGATTCTTGTATTGATTTGCAGGCGCGTTTCACTGATGGCTTTGAATAATCAAAAACTTTAATAGTCATATCATGGGATCCCGATATAAGAATTTGATCTCGTGGATGAAATACTAAACATGATACTTCTTCCATATGATCATATAAAGTTCGAATTACAGGATGACTGTCTGAATTATGTTCTTGTTGCTGCGGTTGTTCATTGTTTGTATTGTTCGGAATGAATGATTTGGCCAACATACGTTCGACATCCAGAATCTTAATACTAGCATCGACTGATCCAGTCGCTAATAATTGGCCGTTTGCATTAAAGCATCCCGTGCGACATGGTCCTTTATGTGAAGTTACATAAATTGTTTCATATGATGATGGACTATAAGATGATGCGTTTGGTTGCCTCTCAGTTTCAAAATCCAAATCAATACCATTAGTTAAACTATTAGTGTCATATAAAGAATTAGATTTGGATGCTGGTTCACCTGCGGAAATCATTGCTTGAGCAACTGTCTGATATAGACGATCAGATGGTGGACACATGTCTAGAATTCCCATTACTCCTGAAACATTTTTGGCTAATTGAGTTTGACCATCGTAATATAATTGTGATACAATCAAACGATACATTTGATCGCGATAACGAAAATCATTTGAATGATTTGCTGATGTTGACGATGAAGAGTTTGTTCCATTCTCACTGAACATTTTATCTTCACTATCCTGTCAATCTAAATTCAATTTGACAATTTGAAAATATATAAAAATAAAATGTGTAAAATTTTATGAGAAAGTTCCCTGAAAAAGGCATTGATTTTGGATGAGAAGAAAAAAGTTCCCAGAAATTCATAATACTTCACGTGATTTCGAATTTGAAAAATCTTAATGCAAAAAATAAACAAAAATGGTGAATTCAATCTCATCTGACAAAGTAAATCAACCAAATGGCAGCATCGATAACACTGAACAGACCTCAGATTCTGTCACAAATTCATCAAAAATATGTAAACGTGATGATTATATTACATGGTGGGATTATTTCCTCTCTATATCGTACATAGCTTCATTGCGTTCAAAAGATCCAAATACTCAAGTCGGTGCTTGTATCGTTAATGAAGAGAATCGTATTGTTGGCATTGGCTATAATGGTTTTCCCAATAAATGTTCTGATGATGAATTGCCATGGGCACGTTCTAATCCCGATCCATTGGAGAATAAATATCTATTTGTTTGCCATGCAGAAATGAATGCTATTTTGAATAAAAATAGTTATGATTGTAAAAATTGTACCATATTTGTAATATTATTTCCATGTAATGAATGTGCTAAATTAATTATACAATCTGGCATTAAACGTGTGGTTTATGTAAATGATAAGTATAAAAATGATGTTAAATATATGGCTAGTAGAAAATTATTAGAAATGGCTGGTGTCGAATTGATCCATTATGTGCCTAAGAAACGACAAATTTTAATTGATTTTGACCAATATTTAGAATAATAAATTCGATGAAATCATTTTTTGAACCCATATAAGCAAATTTTGATTATTGCACAAATTTCATGATTTCTAAGCACCTGTCGGAATTTTTGACTCTGAAATCAATTTTCCGTTGAAAAATTATCCTAATTATTGATTAATGATATACTAAAGATTGATATTAAATTTTGATTAACACATTTTCAACGTTTTGATTATCTTGATTCTAATTTGTGACTAACTTCCTTGTAGTCACTAAATCATTCTAGAAATATGATTTCAAGGATTCTCGGTAATTCCGATTGTACTATAAAATAATAAGTGGAGTTTCTTTTTTTCAATGTTATTCAAAATCATAAATTTGGTATAAAATTTGGATTATTGTTATGAGAATAGTTTAGATTTGATTATCATTAATTAAAATATCTTGATGACATGAAATCATTGCAATGCGATTATATTCTTTATTAAACTAAATCCTTATCGAATCAAAATTAAAATCATCCATTGAGTTAGTAAAAAATATATAAATAAGATCTTTTTAGTCTTATTTCACATACAAAGCGTTCAAAAGTTGAATGACTGTTCCAACATCTTAAAATTATTGAAATTCCTCGCGACAAAGTTATAAAAAATTATCAAATATGAGTTCCGAAATCGATGAGAATCAAAATTCAAAATCATCAGGTGCGATACAAAACGACAAACTTAGTGATGAAGATTACATGTATTTCATGTCAATATCATATATTGCTGCAATACGTTCAAAGAATTCTGCAAGACAAGCTGGAGCTTGTATCGTCAATGAAGATAATCGTATTGTTGGTATTGGTTCGAATTGTTTCATGAAAGTAGGAGAGAATTCTCATGGGTATTATGCAATAATGGATGCGATTCTAAACACCAATAGTTATGATTGTAAAAATTGTGCCTTATTCGTATTATCATTTCCCTGTAATGAGAGTGCTAAATTAATAATACAATCCGGCATTAGGAGTGTTTTTTATTTGAGTGATACATATGAAAATGAAGATAAAATTAAACATGAAGCTAGCAAGAAATTATTAAAAATGGCTGGTGTCGATTCGTTTCTACGTGTGCCTAAGGAACTACAAATTTTTATTGATTTGAATTCATATGGTGGTAGCCACCGAAAAAGATTAAAATGTGCTAATAATCAGAATATAAAAGATTGTTACGATTTTATGTCCATAGCATATCTAGCTTCACGGCGTTCAAAAGATCCAGAAACTCAGGTCGGTGCTTGTATCGTGAATGAAGATAATCGTATCGTTGGAATTGGCTATAATTGTTTTCCCAATAAATGTTCTGATGATAAATTGTCATGGGCAAAAAAAAATGAAAATGAATCACATCATAAACATTTGTATGTTTGTCATGCAGAAATGAATGCTATTTTGCATTCAAAATATTATGATTGTAAAAATTGTACCATTTTCGTAACATTATTTCCATGTGAAGAATGTGCTAGATTTATTATAAGATCCGGTATCAAACGTGTTGTTTATTTGGAATTTAAGAACAAATATGATGAAAGTAAACAAGCATTATATGAAGCTAAAATTACCTCAGATCCACTGATCTATGATGAAAAACAGTCAATCACAATCGATTTTAATCAATATTTGCCCAAATAATTTTAATTTGAGATGATTTTTAAAATAATAAAAATTATCAATTATGAATGGATTCGAAATTGATTGTAGATAAATTTTTACATACATTTTCAATGTCTACTTTTCTCTAATGATTTCAAGGAAAATTTCAAATTTGAAACTATTTTCGTTCAATATCTGTTTTCAAAGATTTTTACCTTGACCGTAAAGCCTAGAAATCTATTTTCACTTTATTTTGAATCAATTTTTTGTTATTTTAGACATTTTATTTCATTTTTTTAGGCCATCATCAAATAATTTAGATCAAAATTTAAAATTACCAACATGAATGATCTAAAAAAACAGTAACGGAAAAAAATTCAATGAGATGGCGTCTTAATTTTCATTTTTGAATGTACTCAATTCCTTTATTTTGATCGAATTAACAAATGCCTAAAATAGAGTCATGTTGATCATTTCAATATTGTATTCGCCTAAAACCAGGAACAATGAATACAAGCTTTAAATTGAAAAAATATAAAGAGTTCATTTTTGACAAATATTGAATTTGGTTAAAGAAAAGAATTAAACCAGATTTGATTTGAAGATATAATTGATACATTCATTTGATTATCATCGCATAAATCGATTATAGGATTATGAATAAGGAAGCCTAAAAAAAATTTGAATGAAAAGTGTAATGTCCTTCTGGTGTCGACAATCTGCAAGCAATTCAGAATTGATGATTGACCTATGTTTCATTGATTTCATTTGGCCTTTCATTGACCTGTGTTGACCTCGTACAGTAGTGTTGCTGACCTCGGAAAGCCTAAAATCGACTCGAATCATAAATGGTGCCTCTTTTATCGTCGCCCTATGTATGAATCGATGCGACCTTCACCTAAAGTTCATTTAACTTTAGGGATGCGTATTTTGGTTTGATCGAAATAATACTAATAATGCGTGGGTGCTTTAGCGCCGAATCAATTCAAAAAAATCGATGAATAACAAAGCCAACGACCAAAAATTTAAAACGTTCAAAAGGTTAATCAAGTCCAATCAAATCAAAATAAAAAATAGAATGGACTCTTCTTCCGTATACGGAAGAGAATCTTCTGATCTGGATCAATGAACTGAACCCGAAAAAAAAGAGCATCGATTTAAAATTAGGTTAGGTTAAACCAAAGATGATGCCTCTTTTGATTCTTACCGTTCATTCATACCGTTGTAGAATGCATTGCATAAAATTTGACCATTTAATTAACTCTTTTTGGTGAAATCTATAACGCATGCGATTAGTATGACCCGGAACTATTATCATTATGTGATGAAGCCTATTCCTTATTCCTATTCCATGTTTCAATATACCAGGAAATATTTTTCTTTTTGAGACGTACAAAAGTTTAAAAGTTCATCTTGGTTTAGACTTAGAACTTCCCCATGCACTTCTTCATACCCCTAAAACCTAGCTTTTTCGAGTTTCTCATTGAAAAAAAATTAGGACACTAATCATTAGGTAAAATAGTAAAATATTTTAAGGTTTCATAGGTCATGAAAGAACAAAAGATATTAATGCAAGAAAAAATTCAAGTGGTCAATGAAGGACCCTATTGAATAACCTAAGGAGACCTATTTTTGATACACACACCTACTGTTCAATTTCTGGAACAAGATCATACCATTTTTAAGTGTATACAGAAGCATTATGAAACAATAATTGGACGAAAAAAAATTAGGACAAAAAGTGAGCCAGGCCAAAAGGTCGGCGACCGATTGTAAATTAAAGGCAAAGTACTTTTCAATATAGAGTTGCATGTGTGATTGAACCCAGTTTACGGGTCGCATCAAAAATGGCCATCTATTTTAGGTCGTTGACCGTTCATAACCAGTCAACGACCCCAATCTGAGTGCCTCATACGCTGATTCGAAAGTATTTTGAACTCAAATTTCCGTACGCGCACGCTTCTTTCTGATCAAGTTCTGATCGGGTTATGAACG
The DNA here is from genome assembly GCA_002943765.1 of Psoroptes ovis. Taxonomy (NCBI): domain Eukaryota; kingdom Metazoa; phylum Arthropoda; class Arachnida; order Sarcoptiformes; family Psoroptidae; genus Psoroptes; species Psoroptes ovis. Next base: position 326,695 of record PQWQ01000011.1, on the reverse strand, counting down.
GATCATTCACAAATCGGAAAATAAATTTACCCGATATCAAACGGTAAATATAGTACATTAACCGCTTCGGTCTATTCGGATATTATTTTTCGGATGTTATAAATACCGTATTTACGGTAATTCAATTTCCAGATTTCGGTTATTTCGAAAGGTCAACAGGGTGTTGACATCATGTCAGTTCAAATACAGGACATTGTAGAACGATCATATCTGATTGTTGTCGTTGCTGGTTTTTACACACTGTAACAAACAAGAAATTTGAGAGAGCTTAGCTTTTGTAAAGAGAAAAATTTCTACCTATGACTAATCACATCATAGATATATAAATGAATGAGTAATGGCCATTTGTTAATGTAAAACACACCACAACAATCTTTTCATGCCTATTTGTTTGAATGATAAAATAATGGTCGAATTAATTAATTAATCAATTAATTAATTAACTAATTAATTAATTAACTAAAACAAAAGATTTTCAAATTTTCAATTAAAAATTTTTTTTTTGATTCTTAAAATTTTTTTCTGAGGTCAATCATAAATAATTAATTGATTGATTGTTTTTTTTCAAATTTATCGAAATAATCGTAATAAAGATGGTATCATCCCACTCAAACCATGATCACCATTTTTTGGTGAATCATCTTGATCCATTTCCCATTCATAATCACCACAATATCCATTCAAAATTGGTGATGCTGGTATACCACGTCGTAACATACGACAACGATGTTGATCTAAACGAAGTCTTGCTGTGTTGATGTCTTGTGTTTGTTCTGCATCACTCCAAAGACGTTCGGCCACAGCTGATGCGCGTGGCCATAAACGTGACAATAAATTGGTACCATCAACAAATTCACCCCACATACATGCTTCACCGCCGATGACAAGATTACGTTCATCTTCTGATCCATTAAAATTTCTTGGATCACATATATAATATTTTTCCCAATCGTTACCAGGATATGGATATGAAATATAATTTAAATACCAACAAGCAGATAGAATCATTTTATGACCTAATTAATTTTGACAATTAATTTTGTTAATCATTTTAAACCTGTACTAATAGATAATACTGACCTCTTTTGGCAACATTTCGAATATAATCTTGCCAAAAATCCATAGTTGAATCAAGGTGTTTATCTTTCCATACAATTACAATTGAATCATCTGACAGTTCAACACCATTATCAACTGGATCTTGATACATTAAATATTTGTAGCCAACATCCCGTACATTGCGCAGTGTGCGTTCAATATAATATTGTTCCAATTGATTATAATTATTCATACCATTTGCACGCATAAAATGTAAAATTTCTGGATTTGATCGCCAGCAATCATAGCTAACTTCATCCATACCAAGATGGATATATTCATCCTTGAATGTTTCACGAAATTCTTCGAATAAATCTCGCATGAATTTGAATGTGAAATTGTCCAATGGATTCAATACTTCAGATTCGGAAAAGAATGGAAATCGAGGTGTATTTGGATGAGCACCATCACCAAAGCATGGTGTCAACAATTCTGGAAATGCTCTTGCCATCGCATGAGTATGACCAGGTGTATCCAATTCTGGTATAACACGAATACCACGCATTCGAGCATATTCAATCACATCTTGAATATCTTCAGGTGAGTATGTATGACGTTTTGAATATGCACCATGTTCACTAACGTTTGGGTATTTAACAGATTGGAATGGAAAACTTTGATCATCAACTAAATGCCAATGAAACACATTGAATTTATTCATGGCCATTGCATCTAAATTTGAAAGAATAACTTTTTTCGGCAAAAAATGACGAGCTGAATCCAATAATATACCACGATAATTATAGCGGGGAAAATCTAAAATTTGTGTACCATTCACTAATAATTGATGATCATCATTTGAATAAATTAATTGTGTTAATGTTTCTAATGCACGTAATGCGCCCCAAACTGATTCACTCGATATTGCTGCTTGATCTTCTCGTTCAGGATGTGGAATCCATATCGAATACACCTCAGGACTGTCTGCCTTTGGATATGTGCAATCATTATCACCATCAATGAAAATATGAACATTTTCAATAACAGTATGATGAGGTTCTGCTTGATAACGTGGATCGATCAATATTATTTTTCTATATCGTTCTAATGCATTTGTTATGACTGAACAATTATCTAGATTAGTTGTCAATGTGAAACGATTCGGATCGATTGAATATAATTTGTCAGTTGTATTTATTGAACGAGGTTTAGGCCATGGTGTTCCTGGAGGTGGTTGAATACCCTTAAAATCGTATTGTTTAATGAATATTTACTAATCAAAAATCATTTAGTAAACTTACCTCTAATGGGAGACGAAATTCAATCGGATATAATTTTGAAAATATTGATGATATAAAACATAATTCGATTATGAATACAATCAACAACACAATCTTATTGATCGTCATTTTTTTGTTTGATACATCAAAAAAAACAACAACAAAAATTTTAGTGTAAATTAAAATAAATTCAAATCAAAGAATTGAATCAAACTAGAAAAGAATCAACGTGTGAAAAAAAATTAAACAAATAAATCTAATTGATACAACAACAACGATGTAAGATTTACAAATGATAAATAAATCTCATCGATAAATATCGATTTGGATCAAATTTTTTTCTTTTTTTTTGCTGGATCACAAGTTACAAATGAATGAATGAATGAATGTATCATTTATTTATGATCAGATGAAAATCATCATCATGAAAATGAAAATAATAATAATACAAATGATATTGATGATGATAATAATAATGATGATCAACAAAGTATTAATATTTTCATTTTATTATAAATTTTTTTCCTTTATTATAAATATGTGACAAATAACAATAATAATATCATATGTTGATCAAGTGAACACAAGGATTAATAACGATGTTTTGTTAAAATGAAATTTAATTTTTTTTTTCGATGTCATAATCGATATGTATGTTTATGCATTATCATAACCATTATTATTATCATCATCATCATCGTCGTTAATATCATTGAACAAAATGCAATTATTGCTGCTGATGTTGCTGTTGTGATGTTTCAATGCAAAAGATTTATTTGAAAAATCGCTGGTTCATCACATATAACAATGAAATGATAATATTAATAATGATATTGATAATAATAACATTATTATTATACAATATGTGTGATATCAATGATGATGAATAATGAGGATCAATGATGATCATTTGATAAAATAGTCAAAAATTTTATTTATTTATTTTTGCTGGTTTATGATGCTATGACAAATACAAACACAATGTTTTCCAATGATAATCTTTTTCTCGCTTATTTTCTCTACTTTCTATGCATCATTATTGTCAATCATTTACAGGAAAGAAATTAAAAATGTCATATCAATCGCACTTGTTGAATATATCAATCACAACACAATAATCGATAAACCTATGATTTTTTTTTGTAGAAAAACAAATCAAAGTAATTTTCCATCATTTTTTTTCGCGATTTCGAGGATAATTTACAAAATGAAACCAGATGTATGCAGAGATATAGCTGAACAAATAAACGTAAATATATTTGCATTGTCATTTGCAGAGAAAATGACAAACGATTTAAATGGTGTTGCACACACGAAGATGATCTTGATTATGTGAAAAAAAGTCTGAGGGGAAAGGAAAATTTTTCAATGTTTTCTCTATTTTCATTTTAACCATTATTTTGAACAAAATGTTGAAATTGATTCAATGCAATTTTGATGCGATTTAATTTTTTAAAATGTACAGATTTCAATGAAAAAATTTTTAATAAAAATTTGAATCAAACAAAAGCCAAATCCAATAATCACATTTAATCTGTTAATCTTGATATATATTGGATTCTAGAACTAAAATATTTTCTCTCGATCGATTGCAATCAATTGATCAAATCTTTGCTTTGAAATTCCAAAATATCGCAAACATATCCTCAAAATCCTGACAACTTGAAACATTTGACACCTGTTGCGCAACAAATTTCAAAAATTTTCATTGATTGATTACGTTTTTCATAAATTACGATCATTATCATTTATTTATTGATAATTTGAAAAAAAATGTACAAAAATTAATTTATTAGATTTCTTTTAAGATTTTTTATGGAAAAAAATTAAGTTTATAAGTTTGTTATTTTAAAAATAGGCTTAAGTGAAAAATAGAGAAGTAATTTGAAGCAAAAAAAAAAAGAATTTTAAAAAAAATACCATAAGGCTCAACAACAATGAATGTAATGACATTTGATGATAATAATGATAAATTAGAATTCAATTCAGGAAAAAAATCATGAATCCAATACATTTTTAATTTCATTTTAATGGAACTTTGAATTGTCATAAGGAATCTTGTTATTGAATAAATAAACATTGAAATTGTTTGTAATCATTTGTTGTTGTTGATAATGATGATTAATCATATTTTTATCTATTCAAAAAGGCAAACACATTTTGAAAAAAAACACATGTTTAAGCATTTCATACATTGGTGTGTGTGTGTGTGTGTGTGAAATATGATGAGCAATTCAAGTGATTAATTGATAAATTAATCAATGGGTAATTAATTGATTCAATCTTATAATTTGGAAGAATACAGATCATTTATGAATATGGAAAAAATCATTTTTTGACAGTTAAAATAATAATAATAACAAAAAAAACAACACAACAATTCATAAGATTAATTCAATTTGCTTCGAAACTTGGAAATATTTTCCCAATTTTTCATAATGTAACAATATCCGAATCATCACTTGATTGTGTTGATGATTTACGAGAATTATTATTATTATTATTGTAATTACTATTATTGACAATTTGTTGTTGTCTTTGTTGTTGCTGCTGCTGTTGTTGTTGTTGTTGTTGTTTATGTTGATTATAATTACTATCTAAACGATTGGAATGATATAAGTGATAATTATTATTATTATTAGTATTGTTGCTACTTATGGACATCACTGAAGTTGCGTTAGCATCTGAATTTTTGATATTATTATTATTATTATTTGTAATGTTGAAATGTTTATTGATATAAGGCGATTGACCAATATCGATACCATTATTTTTATTATTATTTGATTTATTGTTCGATGATGCTGCTGCTGCTGCTGCATTTGATGTCGATGATGAAGATGATGGACCGATCGTAACACATTCGACTGTCGAAGGATTAGATATTGTATAAACATTTGTTGTAAAAATTTGTGGTGGCGATGCTACAGTTAATGTGGTATTGGAATTAGAAGCTACATTAATATTGGCTGCACCGGAATTCAATGATGGATTGAAATGATCTCTTATTTCATCTTCATCATCGTCATCATCATCGTTATTATGGTCATTTTCAATCACTTGTATCATCTCTGATGTGGAATGAGTCCGATGATGATTATGAGAATAATTAGAATGTGTTGGCAATTGATACGAAGAAGTGGAAGCATGTGGACGGAATTTCGTTGCGTTCGTAGATGATGATGTAGTTATTTGTTGCTGATCAGACTTTTGATTATTATAATTATGACCTTCATTATACATGTTACCATAATAATCGACTTGTGAAACTTTGGACCTATGTCCAGATCGTTCTAAGCTGTTCGTGTAGTGAGAAACACCTGAACTTTTTGATGGCCCATGATAATGAGGATTATTAAGATAATGATGATTATGATATAAATGATGTGGATGTCTATCGATTGTCATCGATTGATTCATTGCTAAAGATGCTGCTCCAACATTTGGATAATGTGGATGATGATGATGATGGTAATTCGAAATCGTATTGGAAGAATAAGATGATGAAAGTGTATTGTGACCAGCTGCCAGTGCTCTTTGATTAGCCGGACGAATCGTAATAATAAGATTAGAAGAGTTAGCTACCATCATATCTGTTACTTGATCTAGTGATTTTCCATTCACTTCAATTCCGTTTACTTCTAAAACTTCATCATTAACTGCTAACAGTCCGGTGCTTTCGGCTAAACCTCCAGGAACCAGACGTGATATGAAAATTCCAGGCACTTTTTCTAAACCATGTTCAGTGATGCGAACTGAGTTACCATCCCTAATATAAAAACCTAAGGGTTTATCAGATCCATGTTTAACTAAACGGACACGTCGACATGTTTCTGGAACAATATCAACATCAATAATAGATGAAACTTGACGAAAATCTTCAGGTGCTGATATGGCTAAACGATTTTTAGCTGAAGATGATGATGATACTACAGGCAATATATTGCCTAGAAAATTTTTCTTTTTAACATAATTATTTAAATAATCAATACTTTCACCTATTTCAGAATGATAATTGTAAAAATGAGACAATTTATACAAATTTATTTGAATAATAATTTTACCTTTTCTTTGTACGATTAATCGTAATAATGGTTTAGCAGATGCAATAGCTAATGCAAAATTTGTATCATTATTGATTGGTAATAGATCACCATGAATTGGATCAGTATAAAATAAACAAAATGGTATCGTAAATAGATTATGAAAATGTTCAATTAATTTAATAAAATCTTGTAAATTTGTTATTTCGGAACGTTGTATTGAAAATCTACGAAATTCTGCATCAAACTAATTAACGAAACAAATTGGATTAATTTTCAATGAAAAATTACATCATCATAAACAATCTACATACTTTGCTTTTGATTTCGATTAAATTCGATTGATTATTATTATTACTATTATTTGTTATATTTGAAAATGGGGAATGTTGCTGTTGTTGATGATGATGTTGATGCTCATGATGCATATGATTCGATGACGAATTATTATTATTATTATTTGCCATTGTCGATGTATTTTGTAAATCAACAATATTTCTACTATTACTATTTTTAGTTGTATCGATATTTATGGCAAGTTGTTGCTGAAAATTATTAACACTAACATGTTGATTATGGCGATTATTTTGAATAGTGTTATTATTTTTATTATTATTTGAATTTTTCGAGGTTTTCGACGATGATGATGAAGATGAAGTTGATGATGTTGCTGAAGACGCTGTTAAAGATATTTTATTATTTGTAGCTGCTGTTTTTGCCGATGTATTATTCATAGACACAGTTGTCATTGTAGACATTTTATTGATGATTGAAAATGATCAATGTTTTTTTCAATTAATAATAATTAATTTAAATAAATGAGCATTTAACAAGTTTAATTACGTTTTTTCTTCATCGAAATCTACGGGGAAAATTAATTAGAAAACAAGAAAAGATTAGAATAAACAATTTATGAATCAAAGAATTTGAGAAAAAAATAATAATAATAAACAGGTATCAAATATCATACTAGTTGCTTATTATTGCATTTGCCTGTATATTATATGCAACACATACAGCCATATATAATATTTATATGAGAATATACACTCAAAATCGTTGATTATTATTATTATAATCATTATTTGTTGATCATTGCAATCAACATCGGTAACAGTAGCATTATTTCTATTAAATGAATAAAATAAATTCACATAAAAATTCATGTGTAATGAATAGACATTTCGCTATTGAAAATTCAAAATATTCAAGCTTGAAAAATTCAATTCAATCATAATCATCACCATCATGGAAATAATAAAAGATGTATGCTATTATTACCACTAAACATCATTCAACAATAACAAGAATTGATAGCCATTCTCATCATTATCATCATCACCAGGACAACCAGCAATTACATTGAAAACAACAACTGATCAATTCAATCAAATTCAATGACTCACACACAATGATTATTTCTTTTATTCAAAAATCAAAAGAAACAATACAAATCAACACATAACAACTGTGATAATAACAATTTCAATTAAAATGAAATTATTACATACATTTTTTAAAAAAAATTCCAATTTTATTTAAACAAAATTGGAAAAACGCCGTAAATCAATCGATCAATGTCAATTGATTGTTAATGAATGGATTAATTGACAACTAATCATTGATTGGAGAACAAGATTTTTGAGAAAAAACACACACATTATCAACAATTAATTGTTGTAATTGTTTCGATAATCTTTATAGCGAAAAATTGAATTTTAATTGAGAAAAAATTAAATGAAAAATTGAAAATTTGTCTACTTATTTGATTCAATCAATCAATCATAATAATAAAAAATACATTAAAGCGTTGAATTTAATTGAATGTTTGAATATGATTGAAAATTTTATACCATTCAAAATATATTAACAATATAAGATGATAATAATGTAATTTTTTTATTTCTTTTGGATCTTTGAATGAAATAGAAAACATATATTCATTCATATTTGAAAAACGAAAAATACATTCAAACAGGCTAATCTCATATACTTCTGATCATAATAATGATCATAACAGTTATTATTATGATGATAACAATAATAATAACAATTCATTTTTCTCTTACAAATTTTAAAGAAAAATATGTATTTTTAACAATAAAACAAAAATTCAGAAATAGAAAAAGGTTTAAAAATATTCAAATTATCTAAGAATTAAAGCTAACAACAATTCTTAGATATAAATGACATTTGATGAATATATTTATTCATTTTCGATCAAGATTGAATATGTTGCATTGAAATGAAATAAAATGTTTTTGCTTTCTTTTGGATACTTTTCTACTTGGATGAAAATATCTATTTTTTCTGGTTTTTTATCATTATTTATAGAAAATGTAATCTTTAAATGGATATGTAATGATTGTTTTGAATGAATGTAAAAGAACAATATTGGAAATTTTTTTTTCATCTATGATAGATAATAGAGATTTGTTTTGTTTTGTTTTTTTCTCGAATATGTAAAAATCAATATGAGAAAAAATGTATTGACATGAATTTTATTTTGTAGTTGTTGTCGTTATTGCTGTTATTTGTGTTCTGTTATTCACTATCATCAATCGGTACACAACCAATTATCTGAAATCATCATCATCATTATTACAATGATTTTGTTGATTGACGACCGTAAAATAATCTAGGTAATATAATATATTGTGTTACAGGTACACAATGACAACAATTACAACAGCAGTAATAATAATAATAATAATAAAACAATATTTTACCTGGAAAAAAATATATGATAATAATAATAGTAATAAATGAGGTCGATAAACGTATAATGAATGTTTGATAATAATATTTAAATGAATGAATGAACAAACGAAAACAAAATGGTGAATTATCGTTATTATAATAAATAATAGGTTGATGTCATATATTTATAAATAAATAATAAATCATATGACTAAACTGTAAAAAGGATTGACAAAAAAAACATATATTCACATAGACACAATTTTAAAAACGGTTAGACATATTTAGTTTTAATTTGTCTAATTCAATGTATGCTTAAACATTGACAATAATAAAAATATGCGTGCATAAAGATATACACCGTTGTGAGAAGATTTGCGTCAATTATGAGGATTAATTAATAAATCAATTAATCTTGATCGATTAATGAGTTTAGTATAATCAATGACTTACATTAATTTCATTGTAAATGAATTTTTTTTTTTCATTATTTTCTTCTTCTTATAAAGATTAATTGTTATTATTAAAACATTTTGCGACAATTTCAATGTTTCTTGTGACGTTATTCGATAATAATAATGGAAAAGAGGTGTTTTATTTCATATTTGATTCATTTACCATTAATAATTGAATGTTGTTGATTATTATTTCATGTGAATAATCGACAGCTGATGTTTTTCACTTGAGAAATTTAATCATTAATGAATCATTGATTGAATAATGTTCATATTTCAATTTTTGGAAAAACACATTGGAATAATTTTGAAGCAGAAGCAAAATTATTAAGGCAAAAAATTATACACTTATTTCACAGTTTTAAAATTGAATATTTAAGCAAATTTTTGATTTACATAAGATATGGTTGATACACATTGATTTTGTAAAATCTGATTTGGTATTAGAGCAGCAAAAAAAAATCACAGATTATTTTGATCATTGAAGAGTTTTTGATTTCTTGAATAATAATAATAATAAAGAATTAATTGATATTAATTTGTCTGGAAGATGTCTTGAAAATTTTCAATTATTACCGACAAATCTAAAATAGCTGGAGTATCTGAAACATTGATAAAAAAGAATATAAAGCAAAATTCAGTCAAAGAAATCAAAAACAATTTTAAAAATTTCAAAAACATACCATTTTTAAAATTATTTGAAAATATGAACTGCAAAAAAATTCATTTAAATCCAAATATGGATTGATTATACAAAGTTATTATTATTATTATGATCAATTTGGAATTAATTCATAATTTTCAATGAAAACACATCATTTAAAAATGAATTAATTTCCTTTTTCAATATCAACAGTCAAATGAAAACAAATATTATTCAAATATTATTGTTCATCAATTTTCTCACAATCGATCATTTTACTTTCATTGTTCTGAAGAAAACGACGACGACGACGATGAACTCAATGAGTTGATGAGTTTATTGTTTTGAATCGATGATGATGAAAATAATACTAATAATAATAATATTGAGGATGTTATCCTTTTAAAAATGATTGTTGTTAATATATAATCAATTAATTGACAAAGTAATGAAAATCAAAACATTATTCAAATATGATCAATGATGGAATACATGGAAGAAAAAAAAGGAATTCAATCTGTTTAAATGAAAAAATAAATACAGAAAAAAAACATTAATATTGTATATAAATTGAATATGAATTCAATGTTTTTTTCAATGTATAATTATTAATATTTGAAAATATTTAATTTTTGTTTAAATTTGGTTACGGATGAATAAAAGGCCGTGGTTATTTTTATTTCATTTCATTTTTATGTTTGTTCATATTTGCAACAAACAACAGCATCATTATCATTAGACATTAAACATTGAAAAAAAATAAACAATAAAATAAACAAATTAACAAGATTACCTTCGCGATTATTTCTGAAATACACAAACTGAAAAACAAAAACAAAAAATAACGTTTCAACAATTTGATGAATGTGTAGAAATGAATGAATGAATGAATTTGAAAAATATTTTAAAATATTTTCTTTAAATGATTATTACTCATATCATTAATAATAATCATAATATCAATGATGATGTTTATAATGATGATGATGATGATGGTGATGAATATGATGTAGTTGATGGTGATGATTATGGATACGGCGACAACCACGATTGATCACAAATTTTTGTCATTTTTCATACAAAAAAAAAAATTTCACTAAATGAAAAAAAACTTGTTGAAGAATCCAACGACAACGTCAATGTTGTTTACAAGATGATATATATGATCAAAGATATTCAAAGCAAAAATACATTGAAATGTGTTAAAAAATAAAGGCTCAATAAATAAAAAATAAATAAATATTGGAATATGAATAATACACATACACATTTTATTCAATGCTTGTATATATGAGATAAATATATAGATATTAGCCTGTAAATGTATGCAATGCATGTATTGAACACATATATATTGAGTAAAGCTCTGCATGTATTTTGCAATATTTTCAATATTTTCTCCGATATTAGTGTACTGATATATTCAATATATTTGAATGTATTGACGAAATAGCCACATTTCTACGTACATTTTTGTTTTATGTGAAAATAAAACAGGTAAATAAATATTTATATTTTCATATATATATTTGTATATGCACATGAATATATGTATATTGAGAGGATGTCAATAAAAGTCAATTTATACGCATATATGAAAAAAAACAGGTATTTTTTTTGGGAAATTTTTCCAACAGCAATTGAAAAATACCACCACCGCGACCACCTTTTGATTGATGGTGGTGCTGGTTGTTATATACGATCGGATTGAGAAGAAAATGTACTAATTCATCATTAAATAAACAATTTGATTTCAAACGCATCTTTTTTTGATGAATGAATGCAGATATGAAAAGGCAAAAATTTTTTTACTTCTTAATCTCAAAGATCAATCAATTGATTATCATTAATAATGAATCTATTGGTTTTAAGTCTTATTTATTGATTATATCAGATGACCAAGCACTAGATGTCGGTATTTTCATGATTAAACGGTAATTTGATGACGCAATGTTTTTCAAAATATTTAATTTTGAATTATCAAAGTTGTATTTAAAATTACCAAACAAAATGTAAAAATTGCCTAAGAATTGCATCAAATCAATGATACAAAGAAATCTTTTTCATTTAAACTCGAAAAGACAAAGATTTGAATATAACGTTATTGTAATGATGGAAAAAAACTTAAAAATCAATATTACATGATTTAGTTTGAAATTTAGATATCAATCAATCCATTATCAAATCAATTCAGACTGGAAGATTATAATTCATATGAATTACGCATAATCTTTCGATAAAAAATTAGAAAAAAACGTTGATCAATATCAACATTCAATAAAATGAATCATGATTATTGTGCAAAATTCGGATGTTGCTTCCAATGGCTGATTAAAATCTTTAAAGATCGATGATTTGATGATTATCATCAAATCTCCTGGATGCCATGAACATCAGCAAATTTTATTTCAATCAAAATCAATGGATTTTCATTCAAAAAAATTGAAAATAAAAATCGTACCATGTTATATTTGGCCATTTACCATGTTGCCAAATGTTAACACTGCGCAAGTGTACACACACAAGAAAATGTGATTTTTTTTGCACAAAAAAATTTCTCCATGTTTATATAATAAACAATCAGCGAAACGGAATTTAATCATTTCATTTTAATTTTGAACTTAGAATTGGTTTCTTAAATTTTTTGAATTGAAAATTTAAAATAATAAAATGGCAACTGCAGTAGAAAATGTTAATGTTCCAGAAACATTGAAATTATCGGAACAAAAACCAAAATACAAGATCGGTATGTTTTATTGATTTTTGGTATTTCTGATTTATTTCCAATGATCCATTTTGATGATTTTTAGCTGATATAAAATTAGCCGATTTCGGCCGTAAGGAAATCATGTTGGCCGAATATGAAATGCCCGGATTGATGGCATTACGTGAAAAATATGGTGATAAAAAACCATTAAAAGGTGCACGTATTGCCGGTTGTCTTCATATGACAATACAAACTGCTGTTTTGATTGAAACATTGGTCGAATTAGGTGCTGATGTTCAATGGAGCAGTTGTAATATTTATTCAACACAAGATCATGCTGCTGCTGCTATAGCTGCAACTGGTGTTCCGGTTTATGCATGGAAAGGTGAAACTGAAGAAGAATATGTTTGGTGTATTGAACAAACATTGATATTTCCTGATGGTAAACCATTGAACATGATTCTGGATGATGGCGGTGATTTGACTGGTTAGTAATTTTAATTTCGATTAAATTTTGAAATTGACTTTGAATGTTTCAATCAAAATTAGCTCTTGTTCATCAAAAATACCCGGAACTTTTGCCTGGTATTCGTGGAATCTCTGAAGAAACTACTACTGGTGTTCATAATTTGTATCGAATGATGAAAAATGGTGAACTTAAAGTTCCCGCATTCAATGTTAATGATTCGGTAACAAAATCAAAATTTGATAATTTATATGGATGTCGCGAGTCATTAGTCGATGGTATTAAACGTGCAACCGATATTATGTTGGCTGGTAAAGTTGCTGTTGTTGCTGGTTTCGGCGATGTTGGCAAAGGTTCTGCACGAAGTTTACTTGGGTTCGGTTGTCGTGTAATAATCACCGAAATCGATCCGATCAATGCTTTACAAGCAGCAATGGAAGGATATGAAGTAACGCTTCTAGAAGAAACATTATCACGTGCATCGATTTTCGTTACAACAACTGGCTGTAAAGATATTATTCGCGGTGAACATTTCATGGAAATGCAAGACAATTCTATTGTTTGCAATATTGGTCATTTTGACTGTGAAATTGATGTGAAATGGTTAGAAAGTAATGCCGTAGAAAAAGTTAATATCAAACCACAAGTAGATAGATATACTTTGCCCAATGGTCGTCATATTATATTGCTTGCTGCTGGCCGTTTGGTAAATTTAGGCTGTGCTACTGGACATCCGAGTTTTGTTATGAGTAATTCATTCACTAATCAAGTATTAGCTCAAATGGAATTATTTAATAAAAAATATGAAATTGGCATTTATACATTGCCGAAAATATTGGATGAAGAAGTGGCTGCATTACATTTACCACATTTAGGCGTAAAATTAACCAAATTGACCGATGAACAGGCCAAATATTTAGGTATTAATAAAAATGGTCCATTTAAGCCCGAAAATTATCGCTATTAGTTCATAAGATTTAAATGAAAGGTTCAATAAAACAAAATTGAATAAATCAAACAATGGAATTCTAGTTTGAACCTGTTTTTTTCAGCCACCAATAAATATTTGCTTGTTCTTAATTTGTACTTCAAATGAGACATGATGAAATGATAAATAAATTTTCCATATTAATTTCTCCATCAAGTCCTTGATAATGAATTTATTTGATTTAAATTTGATAAGGAAAACAGAATGTAATGATGAATGACGATTTCATAATTGAATCGTACAATTTTCCATGGTGAATTATTTGATAATTTATTTGATATGATAATTTTTGATACATTGTGTGAGCACGTGTCAATATTGTCCTTGAGGGCATTTTTTATCTTTTATTTAAAATTTTAAAATTTTCATTTTTTGTTCATTTATTCGTGATGTATGATTCAGTATTTTCATTTTCTTTCTAAGAGTGTCTCTTTGAAGAAAAACTGAATTGAATTTGATTAGTTTTTGATTGAAATTCTAATTTTGAATGTGAAATATGCCTGAATTAACTGAAATCAATAAAAACAATGATATCGATGGCGTTAATGGATTTGCAAAACTATCAACAAATGAACATGTATTTGTTACTGGCGGTGCAGGTTATATTGGATCATCATTGATACCGCAATTATTACAAAGTAATTACATGGTCACTGTATTCGATCAATTCATTTATGGTATTTCACCATTATTATCGATTATTTCAAATCCGAATCTCAAAATTATCAAAGGAGATATATGCAATAAAGAAGAGTTACATTCGGCATTAGCTGATACAACAATCACAACAGTAATACATTTAGCAGCAATCGTCGGTTATCCTGCTTGTGATCAAAATCAAGACTTAGCAATACAAGTGAATGAAATTGGTACGGCCAATTTAGTTGAATCAATCAGATCGAATCAAAAATTAATTTTTGCATCCACTGGTTCTTGTTATGGTGCCATTGATGGTTTATGCACTGAAGACACACCAATCTGTCCCTTGACACTATATGGAAAAACTAAATCCATATGTGAACAGATGATACTTTCGAAAAATGGTGTTTGTTTACGTTTAGCAACATTATTTGGTGTTTCACAACGTATGCGTTTAGATTTATTAATCAATAATATAACACAAACATTATTAAATGAACATGAAATAATTTTGTATGAATCAAATTTTCGCCGCACATTTTTACATGTACGTGATGCGGCAAAAGCATTTTGTTTTGCAATTACACATTATACAAAAATGAGCGGACAAATATTCAATGTTGGTGATGAATCAATGAATATGACCAAGAAAATGGCTGCACAAAAAATCATTGAACATATGCCATTTCCATGTTCAATACGTTTATCGACGAATGGACAAGATAAAGATAAACGTGATTATGAAGTTTCATATGAAAAAATTAAACGTCTTGGTTTTCGATCAACGATCACAATTGAAAAAGGTGTCGAAGAATTATTGAAAACAATACCACAAATGTCGATAGCTGAAATTAATTTGTCCAAAAATATTTGAATTAATTTTTTTTCGCGGAAAAAATTTTGTACTGTCATTTTTGAATTTTTCTAAAAATGAATAAATATTTTGTGTTTTGCTAATAAATTTTCAAAATAATAATCTTTAGAATTTCGTAATTTTATCATAATATCTGATAACTTGATCATAAATTTTGATAAAAATCCATGACTTCAATACATACACCTAGTCCTAAATCACCAGAAAATGAAAAAAGTAAACGTTATGATCGTCAAATCAGGTAAAACAAATCATTTGTATGTAATCAATTGTATTATTGATTCTAATTGGTTTTCACTATAGATTATGGGGTGAAAATGGACAACAAGCATTAGAAACATCGCATGTTTGTTTAATAAATGCAAATGTTGTCGGTACAGAAATATTGAAGAATTTAGTATTACCAGGAATACGTGCATTTACAATTATTGATGATCAAATAATTACTGAGGATGATGCTGATAGTAATTTTTTTCTGTCAGCTGATGGCTCTATTGGTCGATCTAGAGCTAAAGTAGCTGCCACTTTCCTACTTGAAATGAATGAAGATGTTAAAAAAGGAGATTATCTACAAGAAAATTTTGAAACATTATTAGACAAAGATGCCAATTATTTCAAAAATTTCACCATAGTCATTGCTTGTGGTATACGTGATGAGCGTTCGTTGAATCGCTTAAGTCAAGAAATGTGGTCATTGAACATACCATTACTGGTGGTCAAATCTATTGGATTTCTTGGTTACATAAGATTACAAATACAAGAACATTGTGTTATTGAACCACATCCAGATAATTCACTCGAAGATCTCAGATTAACAGAATTATTCAAGGAATTGAATGATTATTTTGAATCAATTCCACCTTTCGAAACTATGACAAGACAAGAATTAAGTCGTATACCCTCAATTATAATCATTTATAAAAATCTATTGAAATGGCGTGAACAATTTCAAAAGTCAGATAACGATTATCCTAAAAATTATCGTGAAAAATGCTCATTAATCTCGATGATCAAAGATGAAGCGTCAAAACTACAAGATATACAAATTGATGATTCAAAAATGAATAATGTTCGTATGGATCTGGAAAATTTCGATGAAGCATGTAAAATGGTGAATAAAATATTCAATAATTCACCGAAAATATCTCCAAATTTACAACAATTATTGAATGAATCAAAAATTTTAGATCCAATTACTTTGAAGAATAAAAAATCATTCAATTATAATTTTTGGATAATGTTAAAAGCATTGAATGAATTTATCGAACGTTATGATTGTCTGCCATTGAAAGGAAGTATACCTGATATGAATTCAGGTTCAGAACAATTTATTAGCTTGCAAAAAATATATAAAACGAAAGCCAAAGAAGATGCACAATGTTTATCGAAAATAATACAAGACAAATATAAATGTTCAACAATCACTGATTCTGATGTACAATTATTTTGTAAAAATTTACAACATTTAAGAATAATACGTACCAGTCCAATGTATGAAGAAATACATAGCAAACAATTACGTAATTTAATTACACAACGGTCACAAAATGATGAAGAAGAATCCGATTCGGATGAATTGTTTTTCTATATTTTAATGCGTTTAGTCGATCGTTTCTATACAAAACATCGTCGATATCCTGGACAAAATAGTGATGAAGTTGATATTTCAGAATTAAAGGTAAACAAATTAAAACCTATTGAGTAATGATTATCATTTTTGCCTTGATTCCTTTTATTTGATTATTTTTTTATACAAACAGAAAGAATTCAAAGAATTTTGTCTTGAATCTGGCTGTAATATTGTCATTAAAGATGATCTCGTTCATGAAATGTAAGTTTCATTCAATTAAAAATTCAATTCATCAAATCCTAATTTATTGATTCATTAAAAAGTTGCCGTTATGGTGGATGTGAATTACATTCAATCAGTGCATTCATCGGTGGCTGTGCCGCACAAGAAGCAATCAAAATAATTACTGGTCAATTTGTACCGATTGATAATACATTCATATTCAATGCATTATCAAATACATCGGTCACCTATAAACTTTAAAAAATGTACAATTTTAAATAATTTTAAAACATTTTTATTAATAATTTTCATAATCACATAAAACAAAAACGAATGAAACAATGAATGAATGAATTTAATTAATTAATTTCTCAAATTAACTTTTGAATAAATTAATTAATAAAATAAGATAATCATTGTTGGATTGAATAAAGTATTTTGAAATCCTAAATAAATGGATCAAAAACAAAACGAGGAAAAAAAATTGTGCACATTTCAATAATTTTGCTGTGTATATTTGATTTGTATGAAGGTTTATATTGAATTAACAAATGACAAGTGAAATAGTTTTTCTTTCAATCCAAGTCAATATCTCAGAAATGACAATAATAATAACAATTTAGATCATTTTAGATAGCCATTATCGTTTGATTAACATATTAATGGCCATTGTTGACTTGGAGTTGATTTGATTTGAAAGGCTTTGAAAGATAATGAAATCAATGAAAATGAATGAATAAATATCTGTATAATTTAATGGCATTACAAACACACCGACACAATAGGATGATTCACAGATACACACAAGAGATTGATTTTGAATTAATAAGTGTAAATAATAATAAATATATGAATAGTAAATAACAATGTGAAAAAAAACAATGATAAAACAGATAAACATGATTTGTTATAAATTTGAGGGTTATTATGTATTACAAATGCATTTGTAATTGCATTTGTATACAATTGATTGATTGAATTGAATTTTGCCAAAAAATTGGCATACTTGACTTGATTTTGATTCAATAGAAAAAACAATGTTTCAGAAGTGTTTATGTATTGATGATCAATAATATTTAAATGATCGTATGATCTTAAATGATTGATATCTTGAAACTAGTTAGGACAAATGTTGAAATTATTGTTGAATGTATCACTGAATAAGAATACGCGCACCAAATTTAATTGAAATATAATTTTAAAATAGATATCGAAAACAATTTCAACTGAAAAATGTGTAAATGGATCCAAAAAAAAATTTGAATTGATATTGATAACATTATGATGATTATATCTCTAACTCTAATAATATTAATGTTATGATAAATCTGCGATTTTTTTTGAATTGAATTGTATTGTATTGTAAATTATTTCTTTTTTTCGGCCGTCGTCATTTTGATTGATTGTTTTGATATCTTGATTGATGATGATTGTTGTTAGTGCACACATAATGATGTGCACGAAATGATCTGATATATTGATAATTTTCATATTGATTATCTTAAAACATTGCTTCGATGTTGAAATATTTTTTTTCAATTGAGTTGTTTGCAAGATTGTTTTGATAAATGTTTTCACCAAGCATCAGTATAACGAATATCAACTTCTTGCAGCGAAGGTAATGTTTGTTTCAATTTTTCATATGTTTGCAATGATAAATTTGTACTGTTTAAATTTAATTTTTTCAATTCTTTCATTGCTAAATGGGGAAATTAAAATTTGCGATTAAGATTTAAATATTTCAAAAATGTCAAAATCATAATACTAACATGTTAAATGCAATAAGCCTTTATCGGTGACTGGTGTTTCACAAAGATTCAACACTTGTAATTGTGTTAAATGTTCAGCCAGTAATTGTAGACCAGAATCACAAAACTTTTTGGAAAATAATAGATAGATAAAATGAAATTGAATCAATTAAATATGTTTTAAAAATACCTGTGTTGACCAAAGATTTAAATAACGCAATGAAGGCAATTTAATTAGATGATGTGCACTGGCACTGGTCACCTGTGTAAATGCCAATGAAAGACTTTCAAGATCACCAAAGGAACCATGGCTTAATAATTTTTCTAGATCAGCATCTGTTGATCGCGAAGGCAGTGTTAATTTTTTTGGTCCACCTTTCATTTGCTGTAATTTGATAACAAGATAAGTCTTTAAGTCAGGTTTCTTGAAAAATACATACGAATTCCCTGAGATGTAATTGTCTTTGACAGAGATCTTCATATTGTTGTCGTCCGCTTTGGGTACTTTGTAATGTGAATAATATTTGTTGCTTGACATCATCCGATAATTTTTCAATCAAATCCATTTCAATCAAATCGCATAATATTGTTTGACAAGTATGATTTTCACGTAATGACAACAATAACAATGCATCTAATGATGATTTCATCAATGTTTGATAGAATCTTTTACGTCGACAACAACAATCGATCAAAGTTTTCAGCTATAAACAAACATAGAGAATTAATTTGTTGATTTAAATTTCCTAATAAACACCTACCATTGAACTCCAAAGTTGCCCATCATCATCACAACCAACGTTGCCTGGTGAATAAAGTTCTAACCAACTTGATTTATTTTCACGTATGCCTAACAGCATTTGATGTACATCACAACGATTATCATTTGTAATATATTCAATCACAGGTTTAAACAATCTTTTGAGAAAGAAAAAATTGATTAAAAATGATTAATTTCTATCGTAAAAAAAATTATCTTGAAAAACTTACGAGAAAAATTTCGCATCATTCAATGCTGAATCTGGCAATGGTATTGGCTGCAAAATTTGTGCCAATGATAAACGCCAATCTTCATATTGTGAACTAAATTTTAATTCAAATATACAAAATCAATCGAGCATCTATAATTTGTATATGTTTAACTTACATGAAACGAAATATATCAATGAAACAATTGACATTTATTTGCCAATCATCTGAATCATCATCATTTACATTATCATTATCGTTATCATTATCATCGAATGCATCATCATAATTATCATCGATTATTTTATAAGATTTAATATTGTTATTATAATAATAATTATCATCGTTATTATTTTGTACAGAATCCAATTGTTTATATTCATATAACGAAAATATTGTCGCTAGACAAACTGATACAAGATTACTAATTACTCTTGGATGTGGACACATCATTGTTCGTCCATGTACACTAAAATAATGATTACAATAAATTATTTAGATCAAAAACGCTATCGATAGATCAAATATACCTGTATATGAATGTTTGTATTAAATGATTGCCATCGTTATGCTGATTCAGTGAAACGAAATAATCTTGTACTAATACACGCATACGTGGGTATTTACCGAAATCCATATTATGTTTGAGAATACGCTGAACGATTTCAGCATAATATTCACAAATGACCATGGAACGAGGATATTTACGACAATGCTATTATATTTTTTTAAATATATCAAAATCATATGAGAAGATTATGATCAAATATCACAAGAATCATTAATGATTAATTATAAATGTTACCTTTGATAGAAATCTACAAATTTCTTTACTCGGGTTTGTACGTTCTAAGAATGGAGATAATATCTGTACAATTTCTTCATTCAATTTTCTTGCTGCGATTTGCATTTCTAGTGTTTTTGCATTATCTCTATCAAACTTTGGATGTAAAAAAAATCATTTTTATAAATTGATAAAGTTCATAAATTAATAAAAATAGCTTACATCTTTCAATCTTATCAATAATAATTCATTGATAATGTCCAATGATGTTTGATAAATACATTCATCTTGTAATGGTGTTGTCAATGTTAATTCTATTAGACTCTATAAATTTATTTTAGTTTATTTTTAAAACAATGAAGGAGAAAAAGTGAATCCAATTTAAATCAAAATTCAATCAAAATGAAATTTTAAATTGACAATATAGAATAAGCTTACTTTCAATTCTCTTGTTAGGACGTCCGATCTTATTGAGGGATTCACTAAAATTTGTCGATATCTAAGCATATGACGCTGAAAAAAAATAATGAACAGAAAAACAATTGAAAATTTTGTAAAATTCAAAGAGAAAAAAAATAAAATAACAAAGAATTTGTCTCATTTTTATTTCTATAAATGGAATTTCAATGTGAAATCAAACGTCAAAGAGTTACATCATCATCAGAATAAATTACATAATATTTAATCATTATCATGAAATTCGATCACATGATAAAACAAAAATTCATTCCAAAAATTCACATATTATTTAAATTAATTCTATTTTTGGCTACAATCGACAATTAATGATTGTCAATTAATAATAATATTTATAATAATTGATAATAATAGACAAGTAATTATGATTAATAAAGAACAAAAAAAAAAAAAATGAAAATATGTCAACTATTTTTTTTCTTTTGGCTAAAAATAGCAAAATTAAATCATCATTATCCTATCCTCCCATTATTGTAATGAATATTTTCATTATTATGCTTATTGCTATCATTTTTCATCGAAATATTTGAAATTTTCAATGAAATCCATGTTAAAAATCATGTTTACCTTCCAGTTGATTGAATAAAGCCATTGATCTCGTACCCATTTGTTCGGTAGCTAATTTGTTTGATTTATATTCAAAAATTGAATTGAGAATTAGTTCCAAACTTTATTTTATCCCAACAAATACGAAATTACCTGTAACAATACTGATCCATCGGAAACAACGATACGAATGTAAAATTTTTGATTAGTATCCCAACGATTAACTGGATAAACATTTTCAATTTGACTATATGGTACTGGTACTTCCATAAAACCAATCGGCTAATTAATTAGAAAAAAAAATCGAAAAAGGAAAAATTTGATAAGATAATTTAAAATATTTTTCGGAAATATAAATTAATTTCATATATATGAAATATGAATATTTTGAACGAATCAATCGTTTCGAGAATAAAAATTAATATTCCATTCAATGTTTTCCAATAAATATTTCCGTAACCCTGAACCAATGTACCATATATTTGTACTTAAATACGTAATACCGTCGTAACAATAATAATTATCATAATAATAACAATCAAAATACCGATACAGGTCGTCCGTATTTACCAAATAGTTTCACTGTTATACATAGAAGTGTAACATGTCTATTCATGTATACGGAATCAATCAAAAACAGAATATATTGAATTTGACCTAATTTTTTTTTGGAATTTTTAATTTCATTCACATTTTCCAATTCATCAGTTCTAGGAGGTTTGAATGTGGGTGCGTGTATTCACACAAACATAAGTATTCAACGCACAAACAAATACGAACACACTCTCATATATTCCAGAATAAAATCTCGGTCAAAGACTTCACGTCATAGAGTTTTGAAATGAATTCATGTTGTTTGTTCATGGTTAAAAAAATAATTTAGTTCAACATACATATGTGGGTTCAAACACACATCACACACATATGATAAACTATATAAATTTTTATTGGTGTGTTTGTGCGGGTGTATCGATACAGATGATAATGGTACCAAGAATGGTATGCTGATGATATTGTTGGAATATCACCCAAAAGAACCAAGCAAACAACCGAAAAAAAACTCTGAATGAAAATTTTACTCGGTTACATTGACGTAACCATTAAATTTGTATATATTGAAACACAATGATTCGTCATCATCGTACAAATGAATTCAAATACAGAACATAGACACATATGTTCAATGTTGTTACACTTTATTTTGGTACATTTCTGGTTTACGTGATCTACAAGATTACGATCATTGATTTCACTGAATTGTGACCCTTATTTTTTTTGTATCAAAATTTTTACTACAAAAATACATCAAATGAAACTGTGTCACATACGCACAATGATTCTCTGTTGATCGTTCTTATTTCGTAATCGTTCTGATTCAATTGACTGAAATTGAATTCAATTTAAATCAATGAATGAATTGAAATCATTCATAAAATTTTTTTAAAATTTCATTGAAAAATCATCTGAATTATTTTTTTCATTAGAAATGCAATGCGCAAATTCTTTAGTCTTTATTCTCTTTGGATACTTTGTACTGTTCAAAAATAAAAAAAAAATTGGGACAAACTGCTTAACTTCTATATTTTTTTAGGGTTTTCAATGCATATTTTGACAAATAAAGATTTTGAAAAAAAACATTAAATTGAATAATAATGATCAAAAACGATTAATAAAAAATCAATGAAAAAATGGATTCAAAATTGAAATAAAAATCAAATCAAAGCCAAGATTTTATATGATATTTAATATATAGCAGTTTGACAGTCAAATGACTCCGAATTTGACGATGAAATTGAAAACAACAAATCCATATTTTCTATAACAACCATTTCAATGTCTATATACATCATTGATTGAAAACGGAAAAAAATATTCTAATCAAAATGATGTTAAGTAATGAATCGTAAAACTAATAATAATATAATAATAATGAGTGTAATAAGTGTAATGAACTTTTGACATTTACATCTGATTTATGAGGAAAAAATAACTGAATTGAATATTTATGTTCACTGCAAGACATTTACATTAACAGTATGAAAATGTATAAATATTTACATTGAATTTCAATCAAATCAAAAAACAATCAAGAAAATAATTGTTTTTAACCTTTCAAAAAACAAACAACAACAACAACAGAATTCAATTTCGGAAAGCTATCAGTAATTCAATCGTGTTAAACTATGCAACACTAAATAATAATAAAAATTATGATCAATAATTTCTGGTTAAAAGGTCAATAACTTTGACGTTGGAGAATTTTCAATTTTTTTGCGTTCAATTCTCAGCTCTTCATGCACTCATATGATGAAAACATTGAAATGGAAATTATTTCCTATTTACGCATCATTTTATTTTAAAATCAATAATAAGAATAATTATCATAATTTGAAAAGCAGAGAGAAAGACAAGAAACCAGAAACTTATGACGATGATAATAATAATAAATGAGCCATAAAATATCGCTCAATTCCATTATCATCATCATCTTCAATCATCATCATATGATTTAAGATGAATAAATGAATAATTAATTAAAGGAATTAATGAATGAATAAATGAATACATTTGCTATAATTTAATTTAAAAGTTTTTCATATTTTTTTTTCGTTTTCTATTTTCGAAATTAAATTTGATAATATTTGATTTTATATTGAAAATTGAATTCATATCAAATTGAATATAAATGTGTCGGTTTTTATTAAAATTTAATTACGATTTTCAATTTTTAATTTTAAATTTATTTTTATTACCCAAAAATTAAATAATAATAATAATTCAATAATAAAATTAAATGAAATTAAAATTGGAAAAACAAACAAATGTTATTGATGTTGATGTTTATAATGCCAATTCAAATGGATATAAATATATTTGAATATTATTATTATTATTATTACGATTATTATTGTTTCAAATTATTTTTGAAAATTTTATGAATCGTGACGTCAATTGAATGATTGATTTAAATTCAACATTTATCATTCATTTATTATTATTATTATTATTATTTTTATTATGATTATTATTATTAAAATTATAATTTAGATTTTGGTATTGGTCTCTATTTTCAATGTGTTTTGTTCGTCCAATGTTTGGGTTGGTTTGTTTATTTAACACTTTTTCATTCAAATGTTTATGCATTCATATGTGTAATGATCATAGCCATCCATTGATATTCATATATGAATGCGATTCATTGATGTTGATAATCAACATCCAAGCATAATTAAAATTTTCTTTGTATTGTGGCATCAATTTTATGTTATGATCTATAAATAAATGTACATAATTTATAAATGATCAAAGTTCATTGTTTAGAAATGAAACAGCCATGATGATAATAAAAATAATGATAAAAGCTATAAACTTGTGTGATGACATCAATTGTTTCAAATTATTTGATCATTTATCACCAGAAATTATGTAATTGTACATACATAAAAAAATCATTATCATCATATGTTTGATGTCATTGGTAAAAGTCATTCGCGCAAGCAATTAAATAATAATCATTATTTAATGATGACAAATTTCTAAATTTTTTTTGAAAGAATTATTTGTCATAAATCATATAAAGAATATGAATTCAAAAGAATGTGTATTCTAAGAATCCTATGGATTCATACGAATTCAAACGGATTCAAAACCGGTAAACAATGAAACAATGTTTTGAAATGATTCATTTGGTAAATATTTATGAATCTAGTTTTTTCTTTTGTTCCATCATATTTTAGAATCCATTCAGAATTCATAATTCTTAAGAATTCCTATTCAAAGAAAGCAAATTCCTAAGACATGGATACAATTGAATATAAGCAAATAAAGCTAACCAAAAAAATTGAACCCAGAATTTTTTTTCCTCAGAATATTCCCGAAATCCAACCAAAAAACCCCCATCTTCTATCCCCATACCCCAACGCTAAATGCGAATGTGCAAAAACATCATCATTTGCCAATGAATGAACCAAAACAAAAGACACAAATATTTACAATAATTTCAATGAACAAATATGATGGGGATCATAAAAGATAGATCCAAAGAGAGATAGAGAGATGTACATTGAAAACACACAACAACAAACAAACACTATACACATTAGTATATACATATCAAAATATGCTTAAGGTTATATACGATAATATTATCTTAACTTCAAATAACTTTTTATTGAAAAATCATTTTCTGGTTCTGGTTATTTCAGAAATATATTCACAAATGAAACAACCAAATAAACAAACAAATGAATGAATTACTGGAAGAAAATTCTAGTTTTTTGCACTTGATTCTCGTTTAAAAAAAGGGAAAATTTGGGTCACCATTGACGTCATGATCATCATCATCATCATAAACATCACCGACATCGACATCATCATCATCATCAAGTATCGTTAAGCAATGAACATATAGACATTCGCATATATGTTTATTGATATAGAATAAGAAGCAAATGAAAGTAAATGTATGAATGTTTAATGCATAAACACACACAAATAAATTATACATGAGTTTAAATACAAACAACAACAATATCAAGCTTGAATCATGATAATAATAATAAAATAATAAAAAAAAATATCATAATACCAAATAATAGGCTTCAATAATATGCGCTTTGAAAGAATATGTTTCTAGGATTTCAAATGATGAACAAAGAATTCCAAAGAAAATAAAACAACAAATTTTATGTTTTCTTTGGTATTTTCGCCTTTTGTATTTTCTATTTGAAAATAAATAAATAAATAAACGATAAATTCTTACAATAACATTCGTATGATGATGATGATGATGTTGAACCATTGTTAAAATTATGGTTGTAAAACAATGAAAATATTTCACTTTGAAAACGATTAAAAATTTATTGTATAAATTCAAAAAAAAGAAAGAAATGGCGTAAGAGAGACAAAGGAAATTTAATTTCAAAAAAAAAAAAAAAAAAATATTTTCAGGAATTTTCATAATTCAGATTTAAAATTAAAAATTGTTCGTAAAAAATAATTAAATCAGGTTTTTTCCGTATGATTTGAGATTTTGAATATGGAAATTCATAGACATTCATGCAAAAACATATAAGAAATGTATTGCAGTGAAGCCAACTTTACTGATGGGTCTTAGAAACACCTTTGAACGTATTTGTTATTTTGGTTGAATGTTTTTAATATGAATTTAAGATGAAAATAGATTCTTTTGATTCTGAAATCTTCGGAAAAAATAAATACTCACCGTTTTGGATGCTAAATTAACGGTGGTCAGATATAATCGATGATTTTCCCAACGGCGTAAAAATTTTGAACTCAGAATTTTCGATACAATCGTACGTTGATGATTTAAACGACATAAGTGTACATCACTTTCGTGTATGATCTTGAATTTCGGTCCAATCGGACTTGATGGTGCCGATGTACGATTCGGCGAATTAAGCGGTGATTGAAATATACCTTCATCCATACTGGTTGCACGTGTTATCAGCAAATATTGTTGATCAAATATTAATCCTTGTATTGGTAAATTTTTTATATTTTTATTAATATTTGCATTAGTATTTGTATTTGTGGTTAAATTAATATTTTTAATCATTAAATTATTGCATTTATGATGCATTATTGCCATTTTATTGTTATTATTATTATTATTTAATGATTGTATTGTTGTCATTGATTTTAAATTGTTATTTGAATTTGTATCATTTGCATTATTACATGCATCGATACCGCATTCATTCAATGATGGTGATGAAAATGCAGATGACAATGATGATGTAAATATTTTATTATTATTATTATTATTGCTCTTATTGTGACTGATATTATTATTATTTGACAGTAACAATAATTTTGAACAATTATGCTTATGATTATGATCAATATTATCATCTATTGGTGTTTCAACACCATCATCCGATTCATATGTGATTCGAATATCTGTTTGTGTAAAACTAGCTAAACTAGATAAACCAGATGATGATGATGATGATGTACTATCGGATGATGTACCATCAGATGATGGTGTAGGTGATTTTGAACCTGATGATGGTGATGATGAATGATCAGATGAATCAAATGCATTCGATGTTGTTGATGCGGATGTTGATGATTTCGATGTCGATGTTGGTGATGATGGGGCAGCCATTTTGTTAAAATTATGAGTTTTTATTCAAACTACAATAGGATATTGCAAATGATCAAAGTAAATCTATTTTCTAATTTATTTATCAAACTAAAATTTCAAATAAATTCAATTATGAAAACCAGACGCGAAATGATTATTGATTCAAGTTGAAAATTTCGAAAAAGGAAATGAAAAAACGCACACAAACACACTCACTAACAAATGTATAGAAAATTAAATTTGAAAATTAAAATTTCATATACAAAACATTTTGATTTGATTTGTTTTAGGAGGAATGAAATGAAAAAAAAATAATTTAGTTCATTACTATGAAAAATGAATTGTAAATATTTCTACTGAAAAAACATTATGATTGAAATTAAACGAAATTCATTTATTTAAACCAGTCATTCTCAACCTTTTTTTCGCCGCGGCACACTGAAAAAAAGAAAAGCCTTTATTTCCAAAATCTTGCGGCACACCAAGTAAGGGAATAGTAAAGGAATGAGTTAGATTTCCGAAATTTGGCGGCACATTTTTGGAATCTGGCGGAACACTAAAGTGCCGCGGAACACCGGTTGAGAATGACTGATTTAAACATTGTTATTATTTGATCATATTTGATGATTAATGTTGTCGTTGGTGATTGTTGTTGTTGCTGTTGTTTATAACACTGTGTATTATCAACATTATTATTATTTAACCATCGTCTTTGATCAATGAATTGAAATGAAATGAAAATAAATTCAGATTATACAATAAATTTTATTTTGTTTTCATTTTGATCAAATGTTTTCAAAAAAACAAAAATGGTGTTCATACATGCTTAAATATGACAAACAAACAAATGAAAATATATAGATGTGATTAGTTGAATCTCACTGAACACACCATTTGTTCAACTGTATATGATGATCCTGAAAAAAACCAACAAAAACAAATTGTAGAAGCATCAATTTAATAGATCCAGAATATATATGATTTAAATGAAAAATGAAACACTATCACAGAGACAGTTATCGTTGGTGTTGGATACAATTTCCCTATATATTTTTACTCATCGATAGATAGAAGCCGCGATTGTTATGGCGAAGGATCGATCATCGACTATCATCATCAATATGATGATCATGATCACACGTCCAAATAATTGTCAAATGATTTTTTTAGCAAAATGCGAATATTAATCAACAAATCAAGTGATAATAATAGATAGTCATGATGATGGTGATGTAATAATGATGAATGAATTTTCAATACGATTCAATTCAATTTCGATTCAATCAATTAATGGAGATTTGAAAAATATGGAGATATAATCAACGTCATGTACATCATCAATGTGTTTTTAAAATCAATTTGACGTAATTGAAAAATTTTTAATGGAAATTTTAATAAAACAAATACACATGAAAGATATGGAAGATTGTACATGTTTGTTCCCTGTCAAAACAATAGATTGAACAGAATGAACAGGCAAAACAAATGAGAAAAAACGAAAACAAAAACATTTCATTGTTCAATTTAGTCATTGTCATAATAATGGATGATAATAATAATCGATGACAATCGTTTTCAATGATGTTTGATACCTTTACATTTTAAATAAATGCAAAACATAATAAAAACACCATTACACCTGTTGGTAATGGTTATGGTAATACCTTTGTTTTCTAATGATGTACAGACATTGTACATATGCATTTGTAAAACAAAGTATTGAAAGTATAAAATTTCATACATTTGATGAAACCATTGGCGAGAGAGAAAATACAAAAACAAACAAATGAATGAAACATGATTACATTGATGGCAACCATAGCATCACCAGTCGCTGGTACATTGACGTTGATCAATTCATATGTTAATCATAAGATTTTCGTTTGTTTCCATCGTTAATTTTAATATTGGATTTACCTTCAATTTAAAATTTGTTTTTGGCCTTGTTTGCATCATACTGATTAGAAAAATAACCTTAAAAATATTAAAATGATGAAATTTAAAATCCTTTTTTTCTAAATTAATTTTGATTGAACCATTTCTTATCCGGGTTAATTCCTTTTTTATTTCATTGAATTACAATGATAAATGCTTTCATTCATCGTAATCACCGAATAAAAATTATCGAAGTTTTCAATTTCAAATTGAAAATCTGGATACATTTATCCAATATGCTTAAATGAGCTATGAAACAATATTATTATTGTTTTAATGAATTTTAGCAAAAATTATGAAAAGAAACCAATGAAATGATATCAAAATCATTTTTCACATGGGAATTTTGTCAGACTTGAGACAGATTTGTCAAATATTTTTGAATGACGTCAAATAATGATTGAAACTGATGGAATTAGATACAGACAAATACGATATGAAAAACGATCAAAAATTGACCGAAATCGATAGCAAATCTATCCATATGATCCGAAGTATCAAATTCAAATGATAATTTAGAATAATAATCGAGACAAGTCGTTTATTATAGTGAGATGAGAAATTGATTTTGTATAGAAAATCAATGTGAATTAAATATTATTAAAATAATTTGAAGCAATATCGTAATAATATTAATATTTTATATAGTTTCAAAGTTATTTGGGTTAGTTCGATTAATGCATCGATCAGAAATCTTCATCATCATCCAGATTATCGTTATCGCCAGCATCATCACTCTCGTCATCATCATCATCATCGATGGCAGTCTTTCTACGGTCATACTGTTTCAAAGACATTGAAATTTGAATAAATGTGAATCGTCAAAACATCTAGAAGCATTCCATACCTTGACAACAGTTTTCTTTTTAGCTATTTGTTCATTGACTTGTTCCAAAAAGGTTTTCAGTTGTTCTTCTGATAGCTGAGAAATCAAAGGGTGAAAATAAAAATGGGATAAATGTTATTAATTCTTCTTCAAACACTGAGATTATAGATACCTTATCACGAATAGCGCCACGTTGTGCGTTTGCGATCAAAATATTTTCCAACATTTTTGCTCGGTCAGGTTTAG
Source organism: Psoroptes ovis (assembly GCA_002943765.1). NCBI lineage: Eukaryota > Metazoa > Arthropoda > Arachnida > Sarcoptiformes > Psoroptidae > Psoroptes > Psoroptes ovis. Next base: position 295,430 of record PQWQ01000011.1, on the reverse strand, counting down.
CCAATGCTATATTACTTACTTTCGGAATAAAGATTAAATTATTTAGGCTAAGATATAAAATTGTACAAATAATATCTTACATCTAGCTCTTGCTTCTTGGGACAATATCTGAGACAAGATTGTATTTCTCAGATCTTCTTCACGTTCTTTTCGTTCTTCGGCTGCTCTTTGTTGTTCTTGCTATTTATGTACAAAGGATTGTGATTAAAAATTGATTGTAAATGAATCAAAAATTTCCAATTCATCATACCATATTCATCGACTGTTGCCCTGATGGTTTATTTTGATATTGCATTTGCATCTCTTGCATACGTCTTTGACGTATTGCTTCTAATTCTGGATCGGCCATATCCTATTCCAATGATAAATTGATAAATGATTTTCAAGAAATCAAAATAATTGAAAATATCGAATTTTGATTATTCAAATTACGTTAAATCACATGTTACAATGATATTGTTTTCATTGTTAATTCTTTATTTTGTTGATGGAGGTCGCTTGAATCAACAAATTTTTAAAAAAAATTCAAACAAATTTTTATCAATTTTTTTTTCTTTGAAATGATTATCAATCAATTGATTGATTGATTGATAGATATAAACATGTGTTTGATTATATCAATGTCCCATAATTTATTTATTTTTATGCTGAAAAAGCATTGAATCGATACTATTTTAATTGTTGCTTTGGCTCGACAATTTGTGATCGTTTTCGTGGTCCAAAATGGATCCACATAATTATTCGAAACAAATTGAAACATCTGAATTAATTCTAGATTTACAAATCACAATATTATATTTGTTACGTATGATAATTTCAATGATACAACGGTCATTGAAACGTACAATACTTGTAATCTTGAAAAATTTTAATCGATGGTATTCAAATTCATTATTAAATTTATTAATTTTCAAATTGAAAACTTGTAAGTATCGATTGCTTTTAATGATTTTTATTTAAATCATCTCATTTTTTTATTTTATTAAGATTTACTGATTAGACAAAGTCAACAGAATGACCTTATGAAATTGTTACGAAACAAATTGCCCGAATCAATGGCACCGAAAAATTTCAATATTGATTGGCGTAATGGCATTAGATTGTGTACATTATGTGAAATAGTCAGACCTGGATGTTGTCCACGTTATGATTTACTTGATGCGAATGATCATTTCAATAATCTCAATTTAGCGCTTTGTTTACTGCAAAATAATCTGCGAATTAAAATTGTACAGTACATTCTTATTTTTGTAAATTTATTTTTACTCGGAATTTTACTTTCTTAACATTTTTATTTCTAGGATTTAAATGCTAATGAGATTTATGAATGTCAAAATGAAACAAAATTAATTCATTTATTGAATGATATTATGAAATTAGTACATTCGAAACAAATTAGTAGTAATGACCGTGGCCATCATAATGATGAAGATAATTACATTGAATTACATGAAAATTACTTCAATAATTGTCAAATTAAAGGTATGGGCATAAGATTAGGTGTACAAAGTCGACGAACCAAATTTTCTATATTATATCCCACATACAACAATGATAATGTTGAAAATATATTGAAAACAATAAAATCATTATCATTGTTTATTGAAATTATTGGACCATATCAATCCTATTGTTTGGAAAATATTCAATTGTCTACAAACAACAGTGGTAATAATAATGATAATCCACATGAATATTATCGTTCAATTGAAAATGTACAATATCTATCGATGAAAGCTGCTATTAAATTAAAGTCAATGAAAGTGCATAATTTGAAAATACCTTTATTCTATGAAATTAGTAATAGTAATCATAATCAAAATCAATTATTAGTCACATACATACCCCTTTTCCAAGGAGAACATCGTATCAATATTGTTTGGCAAGGTAGATTCATATTTCATTCACCATATTTTGTTGAAATTGAAGATACAGAATATCTACAATATGTGACATCATCAGCAACTAAAAACGAAATGATCGGACCAAAATTTACACCCGGAATGCAATATCCATTGTGCTTATTGAATACCGATGACAACAAACGATTCAATCTAAATGATATCGGTACGATCGTACGCCGCAAAGTTTTACGCAAATCAATCATAATCAAAGAAAGAGAATATGATTATTATAATTATTTGGAACGTTTGAAAAGATTTGATAAAATTATGAAATCATTTTCAGCAGCAACTACATCAACAATAGGTTCTTATTCAAATGAAAATAAGGATATCGCAAATGTTCATACTTATGATGAATTATCAAAATCATTATCATTTCAGTCATATGATGAAGAATCATCAGATAAATCAGCGAAAGAACAATCTTCGGAGGAAATTGTAATTGACCAATCAGACGAAAATCAACAACAACAACAACAAAACCTTACAAAACCAATGAAAATGAAAAGGAATTTTTTGTTAAAGAAAGTTCGTCCACAACTGAATGCTATCACTGAAAATGATCAAAGTAACGATGGAAATAATAGTCAAAAAAAATTTTCAAAGATATTCAAGAGGAAATTGATTAAATTTAATAAAAAGAAAATTTAATTAATTTTTTCTTAATAATTCCCGGGAAATTTCTCGCATACGTCCTTTTTGAATTTTTCTTTTTTTTTTAATTGAAAAGCAAATTTTTGCGTGACACAGCAATTCAAAAATAAACAATCGGCGTGAATTATTTTATTATTTGACATCAAGAATCGTTTCTTAAAGATTAAACTTCTGAAGATTTTTCGAAAATGTCGCAAAAAGTCATTGATTATATTGCAAAACAGCAGCAACAATCTACCAATGCTGCATATTGGATATCGATGGATGAATTATACAATAAAAAATTATGGCATCAATTGACAATTAAATTATTGGAATTTATTCACAAAGAACAGCCAAGAAATTTGATTGAAATTTATGAAAATTTTATTTCTGATTTTGAAACAAAAATAAAATGTCTATCATTGGTTGAAATTGTTGCATTTGTGGTAAAAGAAATATCCAATCACGAAGAAAAACTTGAATTTCTTCAAAAAATTAAAGGTTTGTATTGTGTTTCAATTCTCTTTTGAAGTCCAATTCAATTCTTGATGTTTATTTAGAAAAAGTAAAAAATGATAGCCTAGCTGTTATTTTATGCGAAATATTGTGTGGACAAATTAAGCTCGAAGTGAATGATTTCAAAGGCACAAAAGAAATCATTGAAGATATTGATCAAAAAATAGACAATGAATACGGTATTACAACTGTACACGCACGTTTCTATCAATTAGCATCGGATTACTATCAAAAAATTGGCGATCATGCTGAATATTATCGTAATGCTCTCCGATATCTTGGATGCTGCAGTACGGCCGGCATTGAAATACATGAAAATGATGAAGTACTTGCTCAGCGTGCATTTACATTATCATTAGCCGCTATACTTGGACAAGATATTTTCAATTTTGGTGAATTATTACTTCATCCGATTTTGAAAAAACTAAAACCAGAACATGAATATATGCGTGAATTATTGTTCGCATTCAATTCTGGTAACATGATCAAATTCAATGAATTAAGACCGAAATGGCAAACACAGCCAGATCTTGTTGTTCATGAGACTGAAATGCGTAAAAAAATTTGTCTTTTGTGTTTAATGGAGATGGCATTCGCTTCTCCAAACGCTGTCTTATCGTTTGAAAAAATTGCTTCTGCAACCGATTGCACCAAAGATGATGTTGAACTTATGGTCATGAAAGCATTATCCAAAGGCCTGATCAAAGGACATATTGATGAAGTTGAACAAAAAGTAACGATCACTTGGGTGCAGCCGCGTGTGTTGAACAAAAATCAAATTCGCGGTATGCGTGATCGTTTAGATAAATGGATAAAAGATATCAATGATTTTTCAAGATTATTAGAGAATAAAGCTCAAGATATAATTGCATGATTTAATTCAACTTATTAACAATTCAAAATTTTCTAAAGAAAATAATAAAATTGTACAAAGTAAAACAAGAAAAACCCAAAACTTTTTATTTAATTTTTTCAAAAAATGAAACAGATTTATATTTGCGGCTCTTGTTTGTTGTCAATCACTTTTACACAATCATATCGAGGATCATTAATTATTCGCAGCAACATTGCCAGCGGGCTTAATTCGAAAAGATTCTCAACTTTGAATAGAAATTGAAATGTTTGTGCTGAAAAACCTGATAACAAAATAACACCATTTTCATCACAACGCACCGGTGTTGAACGAGATGTCTTATCACCTTTCAAATTCCAGAAAATGACAAACGGTGTTTCATAACCAGCTGCATCATATTGCGTTTTAAAATATTCGAAATTTGTTTTTTCCATCACAGCACAATCAAATTCCATATCAGTGAATATGAACAATATTTTTGGCATTTTATCTTCGGGTAATTTATTTTCAATGGCATGTTCCAATATCAAAGTGAATACTTTGTTCAAATCCGTATTTATGCCACAATCAGAGCCCAATAAATCTTTACAACGATAAACTAAAGATTTTGTCATATCAATCTTATGGAATGAAGGAGTTTTGGAAAATGTTATTATACGTCCATTCCAAATATCATCGGCAATTTCAGTAAGAAACAGTGATAATCCAAGAGCACCATGGATAGGTCGAATTTTTTGTCGTGAATCACACATAGAACCACTAATATCGCATATAGCCAATGTATTTGAATTCATTAAAGATCCTTTTTGACGCAAATCATCAACTAATGATTTCCATTGATTATCAATAGATTTAAGAGCTATCATTTTATCATCGTCAATCTTTTCCGGTAAATATTGTAACATGAGATTGACATCAAGATTTAATGCTTTGAATACTTCATTAACTAGTTCGGCAGGATTCACAGCACCAGCTTTTAATGATTTATTTTCTATGAATTCTTTGAATCTTTCTGTATCATTACGAATGAAGGCATCGCGATATCTTAACATTGCTACTGATGGTACACATTTATAATCGACATGATTCCATGATTTCGATGACATAGGTAATTCAGGAACATTAAGTTTTCTGCGCATTTCAGTGCAAATTTTCGAAAATAAACGCACTTGTTTGCCATCAGAATCTTTGGTGACGCCAATCAATGCTTCAGGTTTAGCTTTAAAAAATTTTTTGGCAATTGGTTTCAATACGAATGTATATTTATCAAAATATCGACGTTTATTAGGGAGCCATTTGCTTGCTAAAGATAATTCATTTGATTTATTTTCTTTGAAATTATCATAATCATTAACCAATTGCTCAACAAAAATATCCACAATTTTATCATAAATTGCGCGGAATTTCTCATCCTCTTCATACTTTTTTTCGAAATAAATCCGCCTAAATTCATTCAATTTTTTCAGTTTTGCTTTATTCGTTCGGAATTTATAATGTACTTGATCCATATTCACTTTTGGAAATAATTTTTTCACTGATTTATATGCAATTTTTTTGCCATCTTCCAGGTTACGATCATTGATTATTTGACAAACTTTTTCAATTTTCGAATAATCTTCTTCGAAATCCTCATTTTTATCTAGAATATATCTACGTTCAACTTGTAGACAGACAGATGGTATCAATTCTAATTCACGGCGTTTTTCTTTCGGAAATGATCGAATAACTTTGGTATCAAAGCGATTTATATGGGTATAGAGACTATTTTTGGAGAATCATTCAAAACTAAAAATTAATTCATCGATTCAAATGAATATAATAATTACTTACAATCTCTTATTTCTTTGTATTGTATCAACATCATGTGGTAGTTCATGGAATAATGCAATCATCAATATATTAAGATAATCTTTCCAACATCCGAATTTTTTAAGAATTGGCAAATTAAGCATGAGATTATCAAACTGATGATCATAAAGCCATTTCAAACAAATCAATGATTGTGGCCGTATACCTTTTCCACCACGTATATCACGACAATTGATTATCAATTTCATAGTATCCAATGGTGATTGTTCCCATGATTTTTCCAAAATTTCTACCGTTCTTGATGGACTTGAACCTTCAACAACATGGAAGAAAAAATCTAAGCGCGCATCGTTACTTGAGTCATATGTTAAGGAATAATTTTCGGTTAATGTTAAGGCCATTATAATTTTTTTTGAATTGAATAATCGATGTCTACACGACTATGACACCACAAAAAACACGGAAATGTTTATGAATATATCAATTTAGTTGTTTATTGTGATGATGACGATGATCAAATTTGGGTTGAAAAATGTTGTAAAAGCAATTTAATTGATGCTCGACAAGCGCAAGACAACAATCAACGTTTCATTTGTTAACAATAATCAAAAACGACTGGGCGGGTGATGCAATTTGATGGTAATACAAATATTGGATGAAGGACAAATTTTGATTGATTGGTGATTGTATCCATGAAAACATTGAATATATTTTTATTTGTTTACATTTATTTAATACAAAATTCAAATACAATGTACACTCAGGAGTTTAGGGATGGATTGACATGTTGGAGAAGCATAGGCAAATTTTTTTTTCTTACGTCCTACCACAAAATGAGGCGTCGACAAGTTGAAATTTTTTAAAATTCGTACGCGCGAAAAAAATTTCAGCATTTTTCCCCCAAAATGTGGGGGCGAAATTCAAAAAGCACTATTTCTACCTATTGAGGATAACTCAATTGAGTCAAATTTTTGAATTTGAAAAAATTAATAATTTTCAAATTAATTTTTTGTGATTTATGATTATTTGAATAATTTAATCGATTAATCATATAAATTATAAGGGTTTATATTCGCTGGCATTGATGTGTGCATCTTAAATGAGAAAACGATGTAAGATTCGCATCAAATAAAGTATTTTATCAAAAAGATTTAATTTCAAAATGATTAATTATTTAATTAAAATGATAATTTTTTAAAAAAATTTGAATGATAACAAACCAATTCTATTTTCAGATTTCGGCCATTTCAATGAATTCTTTCAATAATTTGAGTTTTTTTCTTTTTGACAATAGCCCACAAATTAATAAAATAATTATTATTCCAATAATCGGTAAAGAAATCAGCCAAAATAATGTTGATACACAATAACCAACCAATCTTTGATTTCCTTGGATTTGTTCGATGTCTTCAAGCAGAATATCCAAACTTTTACCGCTTGAGATATAATTCTCGAATCCTCCAAGGAGATTTTCGCTTATTAATTTATTGTTGTACATAGCAAAAGAATGGCCCCCGAATCGATGACGATGCTCGGCCGTATGATGATAATCCCCTACTCTGAATTCTTTCATTATGGGCAACTTGTAGATCTTATTTTCACAAATAATTGTGACATTATCTACCATTAAACTCTGGTTGACACAATACAGAAACACGTAGTCATCATTGAAGTGCAACTGTAATTCGTCTCTATCCAGAATTTCGTTTTCTTCACAACCTTTCTTGGCCCATAAATTCTTCATTGGCTTACTTTTATCACAATCTTCTGGTTTGTTGACCAAAAAACTCTGTGAAGGTAGCTTATTATTTGGATGTATTCGCAACCTTTTAACACAGTCTTTTTGCTCATTATAAACCATGAATGGTGGCCCATTATATTCAAATGTACAAAGCTTGTCACCCTTGTTTTGATACAATAAAAATGGGTGACTTTCAAATATTACCAGATCTTTGTAAATTTCTGGTTCTACAAATTCTAATACCAAATAAGATTGTGAAGTTATCATGCAGCTTCTGAAACTCCATTGTTCGTAATTATCATCGGGACCGGCCAATTGAGGAAATAATAAAGTCAATTCGACCGGGACATGGGATTCTTTTGCTATAGCGAAGAATTTCATCAAATTTTGGTTGACTATCAATAATCGAGCCTCCATTATGGATGTTGATGACCTTTCTCGAAACTGTGCATCAGGATGAGCTTTTTTTTGAGCTGTCATAATTTCCATTATTGTATTATTCAGCTGCTTCAAGAGTAGCTCTTGATTTCTAATTAGTCTATTTAGGCCCTCACTTTGTTTGATTTGGTTTGTATTTAAATCACCAATTTTTCGATGAAATGTCCAATTAGTGAGGAAGCCAATAAAACTTTGTCCTATGTGAATAATTTTGTCGTGATTATCAAACAAATACTTAGCGCCTTGTAATATTGTTTCAACGCTTCTTTTTCTTCTGTCATCTACTATTTGTTTGATTATATTTTCGAATGATGCATTAGTTTTGACGCAATTATTCATAATAGGATTCATTACCAATCGTTCATAATTTCTTTTACATTTGTAGACTAAATACTCAGCAGTAATTATATCGCAAGGACTCATTATATGCATAATATAATAGGTGTTGGTCAAGTCCTTAGCGATTGTATGTCTAGTACGCTGCCAGACTATTGGATCTGTAGTTGATATATCGTATTTGCCATATGCTGCCTCAAGAAGCGATGTCAATATCATCATCAAAGAAACTAATTTGAAAGTTGAGAAAACCATTCTGGGCTTGACTTGGACAATATGAAAATTTTCTACTTTTTTATGTATTTTTGTTGAAAATTCACTTTGGCACATCTTGCTTATAAAAAATAAATAACTTGACTTGAACAAATTAAAATTTTATGTGAATCACTTTATCACAAAATTAGAATGATGATGGCTAGGACTTTGAGATGATGTTTTTATAGCGATTGATCTTTGTATGATATTCAACGGATGAAATTGATTGACCTTTGACAATTTCTGGAATTTTTCACAATCATCAATATGAAGAAATCGCAATCGTCACTGTTCATTATTGATCTGTTTCACAGGCATTGATTGACCTTTGACAATTTCTGGAATTTTTCACAATCATGCCTCATAAAAACAGCATCAAATTGCATAGTCGTTTGGTAATAAAAACGATTTTTTCTGCCAAGTATTTATACTGGAAGAAATTTCGATGAAATTATTTATATTTTCAACATACCGAATTTCTAATTCAGAGTTGCAACTATTCATTTTCTAAAATCATTATTCTTGTTCAAATTGTTAAAATTTTTTGGAAATCTTATTGAATCATCATTCTTCGAAAATGTCTACTGGAAGTAAGCTTATTTTGAATTATTAAAAAATCTTTATATTAACTTTTTAAATTTTCAGAGAATAATGCCGTAAGAACAGCTAAACAAGCTTTAGAAAATATGTATTCCCAAATAAAGCAAGGAAATATGGATGATGGGCTTATAAATCCATTTAATGCTATGGTCATTAAGTTTAGCAGTATACATGAAACCTATGGTACGTTCAAAATTGATACTAGTAAATTTGATCTCATACTGAAAAAAATGTCCGAAATATTCAAAAAATATCCCGATATTTCGGACGAGAAATTGCATCAAGCATACAATTTGCGTCAAATTTTGGGAACAAGTCAGCCAAAAAGGAAATTCGATTACAATCATCCAGTCATGAAATTGTATGTGCAATTAAGAGATAATCAATGTTCATCGGTCAGATGTTGCGGAAAAACATTCAAAAGTCGTGTACCAATGATGACACATATTTCAGAAAAACATCCTGAAGCTTCAGTGCCAGAACAACGAATTCCTGCGGATGAATCAGAGTCAGAACAACAAATTCCTATGGAAGAATCAGCGTCAGAGCAACAAATTCCTGCGGAAGAATCAGCGTCAGAGCAACAAATTCCTGCAGATGAATCAGAGTCAGAGCAACAAATTCCTGCAGAAGAATCAGCGTCAGAGCAACAAATTCCTGCAGATGAATCAGCGTCAGAGCAACAAATTCCTGCAGATGAATCAGAGTCAGAGCAACAAATTCCTGCAGAAGAATCAGCGTCAGAGCAACAAATTCCTGCAGATGAATCAGAGTCAGAGCAACAAATTCCCACGGAAGAATGGGAAAATGAAAGTTTAGAATCTATTGTCTCAAACATTGAAGTGTATTCTGGTGATGAAGAAATTATGCAGAATGATCCGTGTCCATTCTTGTCTAATGTTAAAGAAGTATTATCTCAAGAAGAATATGAAACATTCCAAATATGCGCCGAGACCATAATCAAAACAAGAGCGAATAATAATGTCACATTGAAGGCATGTATTGAGCTGTTAGAGCCTATTTTCAAGAGATTGATACCAGAATCAGTTTTGTCACAAAAACTACTAGAATTTTTGGAATCGAAGTATTATCAACGTAGATACACCGAAGAGATGTCGAGTTATATTGCACCAGTAAAGTGTAACTTCGAAAGAATACGCAAAAATTATTTTTACATACCAATCAAGCATATTCTTAAAAATTACATTTTAGACGATGAACTGGTGCGAATCATACTTAACGAAGACCAGCAAAGCGTCTCTAAATATGTTTTTGAAAATGAACTCGCGAGATCTCTACGACTAATTATATATGGGGATGAATTTGTGATGACGAATCCCCTTCAAGAAGCGAAAATCAAAAATAAAATTTATGTATTATACTTAGATATAGATAATTATCCGATCATGAAGACCAAACTTAAATACATCAATCTCTTAATGATATGGCGTTCTATAGATCTGAAAGAGTCTGGAATGTCATTGCGAGATTTAATGAAACCAGTGACAGATGACATACAAGAATTAATGAGGAAAGGTATTGATTACAAAAATATTAAAATTCCAGTTCGCCTTTCGCATATTTTGGGTATGTGATTCTGCTTAATGTGTATAATTTTGTACATAATTTTTGTTTGAATTCTATATTCTAGGCGATAATTATGCAATAGCTGAACTATTAGGTTTCCAACGGTCTTTCGGACGGGCATTCAAGTGCAGGTACTGCGGGAAAGATAGGCAATTTTTGCTGGACCAAAACTTTGATGAGACCTTTGCTCTCTTAGATCCCCCGTATCTATGCATATACAAGGATTATGATAATTATTTACTTGAGTTGGCACAAGTGAAAGCTGACGAAAACTTAAGAAGCCTTTTTGGAATCAAAGATGAATCTGCTTTTCACTCATTGCAAATCAATCCTTATCGTATTTCACCACCGGATTGGTTTCACGATTTGGCAGAAGGTATGTTTCTGGTAAAAATGTGTCAATCCGATAATGAGATGATAAATTTTAATAGGTGCTATTGCCGAAATAATGACACACACGATAAAAAAGATGAGAAAACACTTTAACGACGATGAAATGAAAACAAGACTCAACTCCATTAAAATGGTTAACGGGCCGATTCGTATAGATCTGAAAAAGGTTCGAGTCCGAGGAAAAGGAATGCAAAAGTTAGAATTTGCAACTCGATTCATCGAAATGTTTACGGAAAAGATCATGAATAATCGCAACGAATTTGATCTATATATCTCATTGCGAAAATTCATTTTTTTATCATCTTCATATTTATTAGACTCGTCAAATATCGAAGAACTGAAATTGGCATCTTTAGATTTAACCAGAGAATGTGTAAAAAACAAACTCATGATCCCTAAAATTCATTTCATGGTACACTATGCAAAAATGATTGAATATTATGGTCCACTGCGAAGATATAGCACGGAGAAATATGAACGTAAACATTCATTCTTGAAACAGCTTCTAAGCACGTCGAGAAACTACCTGAATCTCCCCTTCTCAGTGTCTAAAAAAAACCAAACATTGCAGGTGTTCTTAGCCGATGAAGAGGATCAAGCGACAGAAGGGACAGATATGGAAATACCGGCAAAATATCATCCTTTCAAGTTATGTCACAACATTGCTCGCGCCGTTTTGAATACAATTTCGAATACAAGAACCGATTTTATGGAGGCCGTTAGTTTTTCAAGACAAGATGGACAGGTGAAGGTGGTTGGAAAAGTATGGTCGCTAGAAAATCGAGATGGAGATTTGAACATTCACCGTGTATATCTTAAAACGGCAATGGACTCGTTTTCCTTGAATGAATTATCGCACCATAATTCATTCATATTCGAGTTAAATGGCTCATATTATGTCAATCATACGATCAAATAAAATAAAACATTTTTTGGACTAACAGCCTAAGCCGATGGTTAAGAAAAAATGCAAATACACTACAATTTGTTATGTTCATTGCGTCAATTACCATTGCTATATTCGGTGTTTTGATAATAAACTGTATATTTATGAAAAAAGATTGATTGCACCAATTCTTTGTTTAAAGTTGTTTTCTTTGACTGGAAATGATTGATCTTTGACTTTTACTCTAAACCGAAATTACAGTTGATATCAGAATTATTAGAAAATGATATTTTTATTAAAAATTACAAATATTTTTTTGAAAATCATAAATATTTATATTTTTGATTTTAAAGATTTGTATCTTCTGCTGACACATATGAACCATCTGAGCTACTAGACTCACCATTGGAGCCAGCGGGCTCACTTTCAGAGCTTATCATTTCATTTTCATTTTGCATTGATTTCAAGATCCGTTTGCGATATTTTAGAATTATTGTCACTATTGTTATCAAAAAAGTGAGTGAAGAAATCCCGATTGAAATATAGACATATATATTTTTATCATCTTGATGATTAATTACTTGATCATCGTAATCTAAATTTATTCAGAGAAAGAAAAAACGTTAATCATAATGTTGATAGGGTCAACGGAAACACTTACGATCATCATCATCATTGGGATTTTTCTCTCCCCAAAACTCGACAAACACTTGCTTCGTTTTCTTGATCGAGCGACACGTGTATCTAATTTTTGGTTTGAAATAGATTATTTCAATACGATTACGGATGAAACTACCAGTTTCACCAACGGTTCCTTTGATGGGGGTTTCGTCTTCATCTTCAGGCGAGAAACCAAACCATTTTAATATAGACGATTTATCGTCGCTAATGCATGTCAGATTGTATTTTTGTCCAATTTTTAAGGGGCCAATATACTCGTTGTCAATGATTTCACCGTTTTCATTTATAATGTTCAAATCTAACATTGATTCGTTTATGATCGGTTTGATCATCATTATGATGATGATATATATCAAAACAGTTTGCATTTTTTCAATAAATTTATAAATGTTGATGATGATGGTGATGATTATTATTATTGGATTCAATTAAAAAAAATGATTTTCTTATTATTATAAATCAAAAGAATGATTTTTGAGATTTCGAATAGCGAAAAAAAGAAAAGAATTGGAAACAATAAGGAAATTCGAAATGAATTTTTCAAAGAATTTGAAAATTCAAATTTTCGAAAATTCTCATGACCATTCGTAAAGGACGTATGGCCAAAAAACCGCTCAAAATTCGATCAACGTGTTTTGATGAAAAATTGTTTTTATTTCGTTAAAATTTAATTGAATTTTATGATTAAAGTTAATTAAATTCATATCAATCGCAATTAACTCATTTAATTAGTTGAAAAGTGCTGCATCAATCATAATGCAATCTTTGACACTATGTGAACATGTTAGCCCAATCATCATAATTGGTTAAGTTGTTTGTCAATTTTATTAAAATTTCACTAACTGTTTTTGCTTTTCAGCATTATCTCCAACATTTCTCATTGAATTAATCGCTGAATCTGGTCATATGACGTGACCTTTGATGGTGGATGATAACCTATGAAATCCTTGTTATGATTCAATCATTAAATTCTTAAACCTAACAACGATTTGGAATGCGTTTCAGGAAAAAATTGAAGATATTGAAGGAGTTGGTTGCTTGGAACAATGTTGCTGATTTATGCTTGCACCTATTGATGATCAATTCTGCTCAGGTGATTTTCATTGAATCAAATCTTTGATTTTTTGATTATTATCAGAACAGCGTTTGGTCCAGATCATCATTTGAAATTGAAGACATATCTTGAATCTAATTGTTATCGATTCACCGAAATCCTTTGATGCGACTTTTGATGTAAAGATGAACATTGTGAATTAATGATTGACTTTCTTTGACGTTCCTTTTGATTCGAGCATTTTCACTTGGCCACTCGATGATTGGGTTTTGACTTTCGCTTCGACAAGGCCACTATTTGATAGGTTCATTGAATTCTAATCGTTCATCTTTGCCTTCAACTGTTCAATCCAAAGATGTTGATGATCGATCACAATTCAAAGTCAAAAAATTGTTTTCAATTCATTTGATGATCATATGTACCAAATCCTCATCAATATATTGAAAAGTGGTCAATATTATCTCATGATACAATTTGATTAAAATTTCAAATAAAGGTGAATTGATTTAAAGTTAGGTAAATCTTATAAACATGATTACTTGAGGTGAGTTGCCATAATTTTGATCATTGGCATTAATCATTTTTAAACCACTCATTATAATTAGGCCCATCAAATAGTGATCAATGAAAATCGACCTACTGAAAGGTAATCATTATAATCGTCTTGAATTGTTGATTGATTCTTCTTTTCTCTTCGTCAAAGAGTTCCCAGCTCCAATTGTAATTTGAGACAGATTGAATTCAACTTGATCTGAATAACATAGGCAAAATGACATCTGTTCCTAGTAAGTTGATTGTGATTGTATGATCAATCCATTTTTAATTTCTTTCAATGATCAGAACAACCGCACCAATAATGGTCTTATTTTAGAGAAAGGTAATCAGTATTAACGTCTTGAAATTTTAATTGATTCTTCCTCTCTTTTCGTTTTAGACTTGCAAGTTCCAACTTGTAATTTATGACAGATTGAATTCAAATTGATCTAAATATCATAAGTACAATGGCTAGTGTTGCTAGTAAGTTGATTATGATCAAGGAATTTATTCATTTTCAATTTATTATTTTTTTTATTAGGACCATTGCAGCAATTTCAATGATATTCTTGGTCAAGGTAATTAACATTGTTATTTAACAAAGATTTCAATTCTTTTTTGTTTTTTGATTACAGACTTTTTCAATTCAATTGATTCATTCTTATGGCCGATTTAAGGTAATTTTGAAATTGATTTCAAATCTCAATCAATAACTTTTTTTTCACCAAGATCAACGCATCAATGATCGTCATATTTTTAATAAAGGTAATCAACATTGTTATTTAACAAAGATTTTAATTCTTCTTCATTTCTTAATTACAGATCTCTTCGATTCAACTGATTAACTCTTGTGGTCGATTAAAGGTAATTTTGAAATTGATTTCAAATCATCACTAATAACTTTTTCAGTCATTTTCAGAATCATGTTAGGGCAAAATCTAGCCATCATTGAAAATTGAAGAAATGTTTTGAACTTGATTATTGATTGATCTTAGAGATTCATTGATACATTTGATGAAGTAAAAATGAACATTGTGAATTTATCTGATCACACTTTGACGTTTCTTCGAACTGGCCACTTGTTGTTTGGGTTTCGACTTTCGCTTTGACTTGGCCACTGTTGACTTCTTCATCTGATCAATAAATCTTGATTCAAAATGTTCATTTTTCTTCATCATTTGATCAAAGAATTAATAAGATCGATCAACACTTCGAGTCATAGCTATTTATTCAATTTCATTGATGATTGACTCATGGATGCTATCGACGAAAAACTTAGGTAAATCACTTCAATTTCTTTGAAATTATGATTCTGATACTTTCTTTTTTGTAATTTAGATTTAATATCTCATTGATGGAATTGATGAAATTGGCACAATCGCTTTATACATCACTGTTCGATAAAACGAAGCACCTTATTTTGAAGAAGTCAATCTATAAATCGCCAATTTCCGAAGTAAACGATAATAAGGATTGGGACTTAGAAAATTTCAATTGGTGGCGGCTTATATTTTGCATCTGAGCCGGTTAGGATCATCAAAACAAGCGATTTTGGATAACATCAGTTGTATATCATCATTAATTATTATTTTTAATTTTTTTTAATCAATTTTTTAATTAATTAAATAAAATTTTAATAAAATTCAATTGAATTACATTCGTACATGACAAGTATATGTGAGGTATGAATAGGGTTAGCATATTGATGAGTCATCCTCCTCATGAGGGGGATGCGCGAACAACAAATTTCGGTTGCGCAGACAATGGATATTGATTGTGACAGTTACAACTGTTAGCAATACAAATTTTCGCTAACTATTTTCTATAGAAATCTTGAAGTCCCTTTTTTCGTGAGTGAATGAAAATGTTGAAGAAACGTCTGAAAATCGTTTTTTTCAAATAAAATTTGCATTCCCAAAATCAATCAAAACAATTCTCTAAAAATTTCGATAATTTTGTCTGGTTGTCTAAATTTTTATTCTTTTTCGAATTAATCAATAATTTTTGTAATTGTAATTTATGATTTGTTTGTTCAATTCTTGATGAAGTTTTTGTTGATTTTTCAATTTGATTGATACGTATTTTTTCTTTTAATTTTTGTTGTTTCACTTGCACATTGCTCAGCGAACGATTCAAGCCTTTAAAACGAAATTTTGTTTCACAATATTTACACTTGCAATTTATTATATTATAATTGAAATTATTTCCTTTTTTCATTGGCTTTTTACGTTTATATTTTTTCGGTATTAAACGCATTGATGTCATGGTACTCCAACAATTTGTACATATTTCCGATAATTCTGGCAGGTCTTTTTTATTTGGAATATTATCAATTAATGATTCTGGAGTAATGGCTAAATTTTGTTGAAATTCAGCACAACGATTATTCAATAGCCAACAATAATATGATGATAGACGTTTATCAATTTTATCATTATTTTTTTCAATATATGAATGTAAATTGAATAAATAATCGATCGTCGATAATTCTAATGGCATTTTACAATTTTTTTTGCTTCAAGAATCCAAAAAATTTAAATGCCAATAAGATTGTCACGTGGTTTTTCTTTTCATAAAGGGTCAATTCATAAACATTTGTACGCAAAATTTTCAATTGAATTTATGAAATCTTGATAATGTACGAATCTTGCATCTTGGGGTAATTTCAATCGTTGGATTGTGATTATTTACATCTTGTCTACTTTGCTGCTGTTTCAAAATTATCTCATTATTTTCATAATATGGTTCACCAGTATCATCACTATTTATATAAACAAAACGTGCATGATGTAAATCACCTCTGGTCGTTGATAAATTTTCATAATCATTTTCATGATTGAAATTTATTTTTGTTTCATTATTTGTTTTCATGATTGTTTGCAACAATTTTTCAGTAGTTGTATCGCTACTGAAACTTAGATTTTCAATGTTGATATTTTCATCATTTGTCGCTTGACAATTGTCAACGGTAAAATAATCAAATGCTTCATTACGACTGTTTTGCTCATGATAATCAATTTTATGAAATTTCACCGATTTAATAATAATATCTTCAGCAATCAATTGATTCAAGTCA
Organism: Psoroptes ovis; assembly: GCA_002943765.1. Taxonomy (NCBI): domain Eukaryota; kingdom Metazoa; phylum Arthropoda; class Arachnida; order Sarcoptiformes; family Psoroptidae; genus Psoroptes; species Psoroptes ovis. The sequence continues at coordinate 278,131 of PQWQ01000011.1, read as the reverse complement.
TTAAAATCACCGATATTCAAAAATGTTCTCAAACTACTCAGATATTTTACATTTATTTGACAATTATCTAATATTGATGATGATTGCAACAATCCATTCACATGGAATATCGTACCATTTTGGGACGCCTTAAATATTTTGAAAAAAAAGATTAAAATATGGAATGAACATTGCATAAAACATAATTACCAATTCAACATCGTGAATATTGATAGCGAATTTTTCCAATATTAATTTAATAGCGTAATATGCCAATTTTTTTGGATTAGTTTCAATCTGTAATCGATAACCTTCAGGAAAATTTAATGTAAAATTAATTATTCGTTCGATACGTAAATCTGTTTTGATTAATGATGATATCAGTCTAGTTGATTCAATTTCTTGATTGTCAGCTATGGAAATGATTTTATAGCAGTAATTTTCCATTGATTTTCTCTGCAATAATGATTCAATAATTGAGCCGATTGTTCGCTGTTGCAAGATCGATATGAATTCATATGAACCATCGGGCAAAATAATTTTAATAAATTGTTGATTAGACCATTTTTTATTTAAAATTGGTGAATTTTCATATATACAGATACGAGGTGAAGAAAATCGATGATCACGATAATCATCAATTGAAACTATTGATTTTCTACGTTTACGATTTGATGATTGTTTGATATTGATAAAATTTACAAAATTTTTATACTCCTCAGTTTTTACAAAACGCTGATATGAATCATTTTTCATTAATTGATAAATGTGTTTGACAGCATCGTCGTAAATGTTGATTGAAAAATTATTCTGGTGAATATTTTGACGAATTGATTTCAATGTATCACAATCAATATTTATGGTTTTCGTTCCTTTCAAAGAGATGTATTCATCATATATTTTCTTGATAGATTTCTCAAGCTAAATATCGGGAGAAAAAAGTAAAAATAGACCCAAAATTAAAATTTAAATCACATACCAAGCTTTTATCATTTGATAAATATTTTAATCGTTGACATTGTAGCCAAAATTCAAGATTTTCTTCACTAAATTCTTTTCGTAAAAAATTCATAAATAATTTGCGACCATTTTCATTCAAAAGAAATTCATCGAATTCCATTTTTCAAATTTAAATTTTTTGAATGAAAAAAGCAGAACATGGCTTGAAAATTTGACGGTTGAAAATTTTTAAAAAGCATAAAGTACAGTTAACGTTACAGCATGTTGCCATGCAATATGTAAAACACAATCTCTGTGCTGCAATCTGGTATATGCCTAAAGCAAAATTTAGACCATAATTTTTTATCATTTTTCATTGATTTAATGTACATATGAAAAATCCATGTTCATAATTGATTGATAATGAAATTTCATTTAAAAAACGACAAATCAACAATGTCCTTTTCATTCATCGACATTAAAACGTAATGGAAGTTAAAAGTAAAATTAAATTCATTTTAATAAATGAAATTCCAACAAAAATTCTTCTCATTGATCGTAATGATTTTATTGATAATCAAACAAAATTCAATGGCAAACAATTGATTATAATGATTACTGGTATGTAGGAGTTCCAATAAATTCATTTGATTGATTCCGTCAGTGATTTTTTTGAAGGTAATCCCGGTGAAATAGAATATTATTCCGATTATCTTGAAGAATTGTATTCACAAACTCGTATACCGATAATTGGTCTATCGCATGCTGGTCATAATATTTTAGATAATGGAGAATATGTCAAACCTAAAATCGATTCAAAATATTATGGTTTGAATGCTCAAATAATGCATAAAGTCAAATTTATTGAAAATCATGTGCAATCATCAACAAGAATTATTCTAATAGCTCATTCAATGGGTTGTTATGTTACTTTGGAAATCATGGATCGTTTTCCACATATCAACCAAATGGTATGAAAATTTTAAATTTCAATTGCACCAAAAATTGGTAATCAAAATTTTTGAAACTTTTAGATCGATCATGCAATATTGCTACATCCAACAATAGATTCTTTTGTTGAAACCGATTATGGGCATAGAATAAATTATATTATTAAATATTTATCATATCCTATTCTTATGATTCTTTTTATAATCAATTTATTTTTGACTGTTGAACATAAGGAAAAATTGATTCGTAAATTTTTACAATGGAATAATCATGAATATTTGCCACCAATAATACGTTCATCATTAGTGTTATTGAATGCCGACTGTTTTCGCTCAATAGCATTACTTGTGTCGGAAGAATTTAGACAAATAAATGAGCCAAATTTCAAAGCGATATCTGAAAATTCTACAAAATTATCATTGTTTTATGCACAAAAAGATAAATGGGCACCACTTGATCGTTATCATAAAATGAAAGATTACATTCAAAACAATTCACTTGAAACAACGATAGAATTATTACCGCCAGAAATTGAGCATGCATTTACAATGGACAAAGAATCAATCAAAAAAATGAGTCAAATTACATTAAAAATAATTAAAAATATATGGAAATTACTTTGAAATTTTATTTGATTTGAAAAAAATTTAATTTTGTAATCCAATAAAATTATATTCTATTCTTGAATCAATACTTTGATAATAGATGGTGTTTTGAACAGAGAAAAAAAATCTGATTAAATCCCAAATCGAAATCAAAACAAAAAATTCAAAACGAGTCAAATTACTTGTGTGTTCTCATTTTATATTCAAATGTGAAATAAAATAAAAAATAAAGACGATCAAATTGATCATCATCTTACATGTTACATGTAATGAGAATAATAATAATAACAATCGTCAATACAACTGATACTAATTAAATTTGAGAAGAAATTTTTTTTTCGAAATCATAATTTATACGAAGACAACAAAACAAAATCAAAAAACAAGCATGTATTTATGAAATTGCATTTTATATGAAGTGAGTTTTGTTTGCCTGTCTGTTTTCAACAATAATTTATATGTAAAAAAATATGACAACCAAAGGGAAAAAAATGTTACCGATCATTGAAAATTATTAAAAATAATAATATTCATCTCATCATCTCTCAATAATTGAACTATAGTTGATCAGCCAACCAAAGAAAAAATCATATAAAAATAAATAGTGTATAAAACAATGAACAGTTAAAGGCTTAAAATTAAAGTTTAAAAGTGATTGCAGCTATTTATTGTTTGTTTTGATTAGTTTTTCATTCAATTCATTTCATCAAATTTTTATATTTTCCATAGATATTTATGTGTTTGACATGTGTGATATTTTGACCAAAATTATTTGAAAAAAAATTGATCAAAATTGACAATTGATTTTGACTCATTTTACGATTGATATTTATTATTTACAAATAACGTCGACAACAGCAACCAATTAAATCAGTAAACATATAAACCTATTTTATTATTATTATCAGTATAAATCCCGTAATTTCCGTGAATAAAAAATATAGATTTACAAATACAAAATTATATACAAATTATTGTTATTATTATTTTGCCAATAAATAGTCGATGATATAAAGTTTATATTATAAACATTTTCGAAGATTTGGTTTCATCATCATCATCATCATCAACATATAGATGATTGTCTGTGTGTTTCTTTCATTTAAATATTTGAGAATACAAAAATAGCAAACAACAAATGATTGGATGAAATGAAATAACTGAATGAATAAATGAAAAAAAAAACTGACAATAATAATATTTAGTTATTGTATGTATTTTTAGGTTGTGAGTATTTTCAATCAATAAATATCAATGATTTGAATGGAAATCAATGATTGTTAATGGTTTGAATATATGAATGCCGATAGATGAATAGCTAAATATTATTATTTTTGAAAATAGCATCTTCTATTCATTTTTTTTAAACCATTGAAAACATTAAAAAAAAATTTTTGATCATCGTCATCTTCATTATCTTAAAATTTTTCCGAAAATCAAATCTTTTATCGAAAAATTTTATCAAATCGATCTCATATTGAAAATTTTCAGTGAATTTGTTGACGCTTCAAAATTATTGCTTTCAAACAGTGTTATTAAATTAAAATTCAAAATGTCCAATCAAACATCGATACCTTTACATAAAATAATTATGGTCGGTGCTGGTGGTGTTGGTAAATCGGCATTAACATTACAATATATGTACAAAGAGGTTTGTGATTTATTTCAAAATCAAGTGTTTCATTTAATTTTAAATATTTATTCATAGTTTGTTACTGATTATGAACCGACCAAAGCTGATTCATATCGTACAAATGCTAAAATAGATGGACAAGAAGTTAATGTCGATATATTAGATACAGCCGGACAAGAAGATTATGCAGCAATACGTGATAATTATTTTCGTTCTGGTGAAGGTTTTATGTGTGTATTCTCAATTATTGAACATGAAAGTTTTGATGCTATCGCTGACTTTCGGTAAATGATTTTTATAAATTGTTTACATTAACATTAATTCCATTTCTTATCATTCAGTGAGCAAATATTACGCGTCAAAGGTGATGGTAATATACCGATGATATTGGTCGGTAATAAAGCTGATTTAGAAAATGATCGTAAAGTAAAATATGATGAAGCAAATATGTTAGCACAACAATGGTCAGTGCCATATATTGAAACATCGGCAAAATTATATACAAATGTTGAAGAATGTTATGAACAATTATTACGTTTAATAATACAAAGTAAAGAACAATTAATGGACAATGGTAAACAAAAGAAAACGAAAAAGAAACAGCGAAAAGGTTTTTTGAAAGGAATGAGAAAAAATTGTATTATTCTATGATTCATTTTTTTATTACCAAAATATATCAGCATTATTATTATGGATTCATATATTTGTTTCAATTTTTTCTTTCCATTAAAAGATGAAAATTACTGTTATGACAGTGCAACTGAAATACCTGCCTATAAGCATTCGTATTAACCATCTAATTACATAAATTACAACATCTAACATCATAATAATATCATCATATCTTACAAACATTTATAAAAACCAAATGACAACTAACCAAATTTTTAAATTATTCAAATCTCTTTCCCTGCAATTTACAATTTTATTATTTTATCATTATTTTTTAAACCATAAAAATATTAAATTAATTAAGATTGAAACAATAAAAAAATGAAAAATTTCCTTCTACTTAAAATCTTATTAATGATGTGATGAATATTTTGACAATTCAAACGATTTGTCACACTTCTATAGATATTTTAGACATTCAATGTACGATTGAATTTATTCGATATCCAAAATATTGATAAATTGATATTTGATCCTTGAAAATTTAGCGGAAAAATTTTCTTTATATTTTATCATCAATTATTATCATATTATAGTATTCGATATGAGAATGATTTTTTCTTTGTATTTTCTGTGTTCAAAATTAAATAGTTAATCAAATATTTCCGCAATTATCTTTTGATGATTACATATGATTGATTAAATTAGCTTTGAATACAAATTGTTTTTTTAGTTTGTGAGTACTTTTCAATTTTAATATTTGAATCAATCAATACCGAAACTTTGTGTTCTATTTTTATGGGTGTTTTTGTGGCTATTCATTAAAAATTAAAATGGAACAACAACAATCAAACGATGACAATAGTGATCAACAATCATTCGTATTAACAAATAAAAAAAAGACAATCACTGATGATGATTTGAAACGTTTATTGGAATTATTCCATAAATTTAATCAAACAAATATTTGGTCAAAAGTAACTAGTTTTGAAGATTTCAATGCCAAACGCTTTGCGTGAGTTTTATCATTCATATTTACAATAAAATGGAAAATTTATTCATTTTTTCGACCATGACAGCACCGGTAATGTAAATGATATTTGTTTATGTGAATTAAGCGAAGAATTTTGTCAACGACAACGTTCAGATGGCTATCATGGTGATTTTCCGAAAATTGTGGTGAAATTTTACAATGCTTTCACATGGCTACCTATTGACCCGATGGAGAGAGCTGTGACGACAACATTAATATCAATGACTGGTTATAGCCCTAAATTGCATTACATAGACGATGAATATCAAGTTGATGAATACATTGAGGTTTGGCGTTTGAATATTGAATTTTCTCTTTAATTATTGATTTTCATTCAAAATTACTCAAGGCCCGACATTATAACTATGATGATGATCATGATGAAAAAACTGTGCGACAAATGATACGTCTAATAGCCAAAATCAATTCAATTAATCCGGTCCCTGTTTCACGCAAAGGTTGGGACACATGGTGTGAAGTAATGGATGATAAAGACAATGAAATTCATAAAATCGTTTTCGAAAATAAAGCTTATTTACATTTGATTGAACAAAATGCGGAATTGAAGGCAAAATATTGTAAGTATTGTGAGTTATTCATTTCATTTCATTTAATAATCGAAAATAATTGGAATTCAAAATTTATTGATTTCTATTCATTTTCTTTTTCAAAAGACGATACCTTCTATCCAATCGATATGGAAGCTGATAATGATTTTCTGAAAGAATTAATAATAAAATTGGATGCACCATTAGTTTTATCACATAATGATTTAAATCGATTAAATCGTTTAGTGAAAATCGATGAACACGGAAATAAAAGAATTTATTTCATTGATTTAGATTATGCAAATTTTAATTATCGTGGTTTTGATTTAGGACGATATTTTTCCAATTATCGCCATCATGAAGATCTTTTTGGTAATGAAGGTTTTCCAGATGATAATGAAATCGATAAAATTCTCAATGAATATCGTAATGAATTAAAGATGCATCAATCAAAAGAATGGGCTGATGATCCGAAAAATTCTATTGAAACTATGCGTAATGAAATGAAAATTTTCACCTTACATGCCTATATAATTGATGCATCATTTTGTATTATGATGTTCGCCCAAAATAATGAAGAAATATTTTTGGTTTGTATCAATTTTTGATTGATCAATTTTATTTAATTCATTTTCTACGAAAATTAGGATTGGTCAAAAAAACGTTATGAAGGATATTTGGAATTGAAAAAACGTTTCAATGAAGATGGCACATTTGAGAAAATTTTAGGCCATAAAATTGATTTACATTGAAAATCAGTAAATTTATGCCACTATCTTTTCGCGTAAAATACATTTACATAAATTTGAAATTAGCATAAAATTCATTCAGAGCAAAATTCTACAAAACACACTAATACATATCGATTGATTATTTTAGAATTGAATCAATTCAAAATGTACAAGCTAAAACCGGATAATGATAATCTGTTTTTAACGATTAAAAGCAACAATAATATCAATAATAATAGTCTGACGATTTGTCGAATGATTCAAGGTCATATTCAGAGAGATGAATTATAAAATTGAATAAAATTTTCATTTGTTTTGATTCATTTCATTTTTTGTATTGTCATTGTGTGTGGTGTATACTTCATTTGATTATTGCATTTGGCTGCTTAGTTTTATGTTGCTGTGTTTCGATTTTCAAACAAAAAAAAGCACCACTTTGATTTTTTTTTCGTGATTTTTTTTTATTTATGTTCAAATAAACAACAAAGACAACACCTGTTTATTAAAAAGGTTTATTTACTTGTTTGCATTGTTAACTCTACTGTGTGCATAGTCAATCTAAATTCAAGGTGACATCATTAACGTTGTTTTATTGTTTTTGTATTGAGGGTTTCGCTTATCGTTCATCTTGATTTTATCTTTGAAATTTACCATTTCGGTCTTTTAAAAATGAATGGTCAATTAGATAAACAAAATGATTGTAGCATTGACAATGTTTTACAAATACCTAAATATCGTCGAGAAAGTGTTGCTGTCAATACGATGGAACATTTAAGTCAATTGGATATTGATATTGTACCGGCTTTTGAACGCTTAACCGGCATCATTTGCACTATTGGCCCGGCATCACGTGATGTATCAACATTAGCCGAAATGATTAGATCCGGCATGAATATTGCACGGATGAATTTTTCACATGGTACTCATGAGGTAAATTGAAATTCTATTGAATTTGTTGAATTTAATTGAATTTTTCTTAAAGTATCATAAAGGTACCATTGATAATGTACGTGCTGCCATTGAAATTGTTAGCAAGGAAAAGGGCTTGCCAGAATTTCCGGTAGCGATTGCATTGGATACTAAGGGACCGGAAATACGTACCGGTATTGTGGATCCTGTAAGCAAATTTTTAAAAAATTTCCATTGATACATGATTTCAGATTTTGATCCATTTATTTTCTCTAGAGCGTCGGTGGAGACATTGAATTGATCAAAGGCCAACGTGTAAGGTTGACAATCGATGATGAAAATCGTAGTAAATGTACATCTAAAATGATTTATGTCGATTATAAAAATATTTGTAAAATAATGAAAATTGGTTCGAAAGTATTCATTGATGATGGTCTTGTTTCATTGGTTGTTCTTGAAATCGGTGCTGATTTTCTTGAATGTGAAGTGGAAAATGGAGGTATGATCGGCTCAACTAAAGGTGTGAATCTGCCCGGTACTGCTGTTGATTTGCCAGCATTATCGGAAAAAGATAAATCAGATTTACGTTTTGGTGTTGAAAATCATGTCGATATGATATTTGCATCATTCATACGTAATGCTGATGCTGTGCGTGAAATTCGTAATTTATTAAAAGAATGTGGTGATTCGAATATAAAAATCATATCTAAAGTTGAAAATCATGAAGGAATTAAAAATATTGATGAAATCATCGCTGAAAGTGATGGCATTATGGTTGCACGTGGTGATCTTGGCATTGAAATTTTACCACAAAAAGTATTGTTGGCACAAAAAATGATGATAGCCAAGTGTAATATGATTGGTAAACCGGTTATTTGTGCTACACATATGTTAGAGTCAATGATAAAGAAACCACGACCAACACGTGCTGAAGTAAGTGATGTTGCCAATGCAATACTCGATGGATCAGATTGTGTTATGCTATCCGGTGAAACCGCTAAAGGTGATTATCCACTGCAATCGCTACAAATGATGCATGCCATCTCGTTAGAAGCTGAAGCTGCTGTTCATTCTAGGGTGAGTGTTTGATGTGAAATTCATTGAGTCATCAGTCGATAAATGATCAATTTTTCTTTTATAGAATTTATTCATTGAATTGAATAATAAAGTAAAAGCACCAGTTGATCAAACTACAGCCACAGCAATCGCAGCTGTAAACGCATCATTGAAATGTGCAGCCGCTGCTATAATTGTATTGACAACTACTGGACGTTCAGCACATGCATTATCAAGATTTCGACCACGTTGTCCGATAATTGCTGTATCACGCAATCCTAAAACAGCACGTCAAGCACATTTACATCGTGGTATATTACCATTATATTTCAATAATGAAATTCCATCATCTAATGATTGGTTACATGACATTGATGTTCGTGTACAATTCGCAATCGATTATGGTCGTCAACGTCAATTTATTCGTAATGGTGATCCAATCATTGTCGTCACTGGTTGGCGTAAAGGTGCAGGTTCGACAAACACAATGCGTATTATTACTGCTTAATCTATTATTGGGATAATAAATAATTGATTATTTTCCATCATCGTCTTAAATGACCCTTAAAATCATTTTAGAATATTCAAATGTTTTCTTCTTTGAATAAGAAAAAATAAATAAATCATGGTGATTTTTAAATTTTTAATAATTCGAATTCGAGCCACTGTATGGCGCGATTATTGCTTCATTTAAAATTATTTGAAAATCTCATTCAATTTGCTCAAGTGTATTTTTTTTCAAATGATATTATTTCTTGATTCAACCGGTTGTAATCTTAATGGATGCAAGTAATACAAAACTTGAACTTGTAAGTAATCAAAACTTTGTTTCTTAATGTGAAAAAAAATTGGTAATTACATTATGAAATCATAAAAATTGATTGATCTATTGATTGCACGTATTTCAATCGATAATCTCATTATTCAAAAATACATTGATAAAAAAATATGAAATTTGATTAGGAAATGAGGAGAAAAAATTCAGATAATTGAAAAAAAAATCGACAATCTTTCGATTGAAATTATTTGATCAACTCAATTTTATTTTTTTGAAATTGATAGACATTTGTATACATTTGTCAATCTAATTTTCGGTCCAAATATTCATATTTTTAATGTGTAATATCGTTGCCAAAAAATGATGAAAACTTTCATTTTTTCCCCAAATTCATTTCTCGATGATAAAACAGTTTCCTATAGAAAATTTTATTAATCAATTACTGAGGCATTGGATGAAATAATTTTTCAAATTTTTAAAATAAACAAAATCAAATCAATGATCCAAACAACAACCAGTAAGAAATTGATTAGATTCGTTTCAATTTGTAGAAAATTGAAAAAAAGTATCGATTTGTTCAAAGTCTAAATTTGATAATAAATTTTTGTCCGATAAAATTTTCTGTTTGCCTGATTTTCTCATTTATTTATGAGAGAACAATCCTCAATAATTAAGATTTACTTTGAATTTGAACAATCCACGATTATTTTCAATCTGATTCCGGATTCAATCTTCGATTCTCTTGTTATTGCTATTGTTGAGTGTATCAATCGATGTCCATCTTATATCAGAACCAATAGCTACTATCATTGATTAAATAAGATAATAATCCATCAATGAATATGAATAATGTCGATGACTTTCAATTATAAATGATGTCGATGATACAAATTCATTGATTTATAATTCGTAGAAACAAAAACAATGGATTTCATTGATGATGATGGATAGGACATTCAACCTTGAGACATTTGAATCGATTTTTGACATGAAATTTCAAAAATAATTTGAATTATTTGACCAATATCTATTGATTGTTACGCGAATAAAAAAAACCATATTTTTGGGCTTGTTATCTGTGTTTGGTACTGCATAAATCAAAAGCAAAAACTTCAATGATGATGATGATGATGATAAACTTTGACCTTTTCTTTCAGATTTTACCTTTGCTTTCTTTTCATCTAGAAATGTCCAGAACTTTTGAACTTTCAACTTTTTTTTCCATTTTTTTTTTTTTTTTTTTTTTTTGGAAAAACCAATTATTATTGGGTTTTTTCTTTTTCTTTCTTGGCTATGATTCCTTAGGCAATCAATCTCATCTGATCGACTATTCAGTGTTAAAAATACGAAGTAATTTCAATGGTGAATTTTTTTTTCGAAATTGCCACTTGTTGCTTCAATGTCGAATACCTGTTGCGCTTTTGTTATGGTAATGTTTTCTGATCATATCATCATTGACCTTACGTATTATACCATACATCTGTACTAATAATAATAACATTATTATTATGCTTTAAAATGTATCATCAACAATTTGATTAACGGTAATATTTCATGTTGATGATGATAATGATGACCATAATATAGGAAATGTACATGTTTTTGTCGTAGTACCCTGTATATATGTTCATCTTTAAAAGATGATGACCTAAATAAAGAAACTAATCTTGTTTACTTAAATCATTATTATAATAAAATAACCCTCAAAATGAGCCATAATAATGATGATTTTGTAGAATCATTTTTTTTCGTTTCTTATTTCTCTCCCGTTTTTTTACTTAATGATGGTTGTATTTGTACATTTTCAGTGGAAGCCAACCATTTCGGCAACATTGATCTAATTCATTTCGTGATTTTCGAAAAATTTCTTGCAGTCAAATTCTTCAATTTTGTTTGCATGTGATTTCGAGAGAATTCTGCTGCTCCATATCAATGAACAATGAAAGAAGAGCCATTCATTCAACCCTTTTGCATCGAATCGTAGTTAGCCACATTTGTCCGATATATCCAATATAATCTGCTACAAATGGACTCATTAAATGTATAAGATTAATGAAGTATTATTATATAATAATAATAATATAATATAATTAAAGTCAATTTATGAAAGATTCAATGAAAGATGTAAGATGTTAATATGGTAAAATGGCAAAAGAGAGAGAGAAACAGAAATATAAATAAAAGAGGAAATCCTTAGATCATAGATTTGGCCTTGAACACTTGGATTCAATCTTAATTTTTTTCAAGTTTCAAGACATAAAGCGAGAGAGATAAAGAGAGAATGATGCTTTAAATTAATGGTAAAGTTGTATTGATTTATAACATATTTACCTTTTTTTTTTATATAACAAGCATAAGAGATGCGGAAATTTATTTAAAATTTTTCTCTTGAATCATCCAAAATTCATTACAATTTATTTCAAATATTCCAATTTCATTTATTATATTAATAATAACAATAATCAAAGATAAGATTAATTATCAATAAGATATATTTCAATGAATGAATGAAGCGAAAAATTAAAAAAAAAATCCAAAATCAATGAATAATTGAGCCGAATAAAAAAAACTGGATTTCTATGATACGCCAAGTCAAACGATAATAATAATTAAGTTTTTATTTTACATTATTTCTATTCAATTCGTTCATTCATTCATTTTTTTAATTTTCATCAGTCGATAATCATCGAAATCATATAACTAAATTATTGCTGTGAATATACCTTGAAAAATTATAAGGTAAAAAGACCTTTAATCAAAATAAATCTGAATGAATTGAATTGAATAAATCAATGCATGTAGCAGATGCACACACACACAGAGAGACATACAGATTTATGCCTAACCAAATGTAAAAAAAATAAACCAGTCATATAAGAAAATATATTTGATTAAATGAGATGCTTCCGCATCGTTCGTATGAATTTTTCTGTCTTTTTTTCAAAGCAAAACCCTTGATTACCCTATGTTAAAGAAGAAAAAAAGCATAACCTTACCTTTGAATTACCTTTAAATTACCCTTGAATTATGCCTTTGAAATTACCTTCATCAAATCTGCAATGGCAAAAACATTTTTTCCTTCATTGAAACAAATCGAGAAAAAATCAACGATGTTGATAATTCAAAGAAAAAAATCTACATACATCCAGCACATATCTATCATGGAAATTGTAAATTGAATTTATATCTAATTATTATCATTATTATTTTGAATTATTTAAATTATTTCATTTTGAAGAAAAAAAAATGGATCACTCTTTTTTTTTGCCTATTTCTCCATTGATTACTGGCTGTTTGTTGTTCATTGTTCATTCAATATTTCATTTCCATTCATTTAAAAGAGAATTTTGTTTGTTTGTTTGTTTCATTTTAATATATTTCATTTCTTGACAAAATAAACAAAATAAATAAATAAAAATAAATGTCACCATATTTTTTTTCAAATACAAATGGCAATTGTTTAATTATTATCATTACAATTACTTGTACTCGTTGTAATTGTTGACTGAATGTATTTGTATTTGAAATATTTATTTATTCATTTTATTACCATTTGAAATGACATTTTTTTTTCAATTTTCAAATTAATTTGTTTCATTTCATTTGCACTACATTTTATCAGGTTTTTTTGTTGTTTTGTTTGTTTGAAGGCAAAATAAAGTAAATTATTATTTCTATGCTTCAAAATTTTTTTGCATCAAAGAATTCATTTGGACCCATTCAAGAAATAATCAATGATATGTGTGTTTGTGTGCTACAAGAGAGCCAAAGAATTCAATTCAATCTAAATAAATGGTAGAAAATTCAAATTGAAATTTGTTTCTTCTCCCGAAATTTTCTCTCAAATAACTTTGAATATTTTTTTTTTTCTTTGATCTTCCCATTGACATTTATTCAATCATTCATTCATTTCAAACATTCAAATCGATTGCTATTGATTTTCAAATGTCAACATCAAAAAATAAAATATCATCAATGGTGTTTGCTTGTGTATGTATGATGCACCATTGTTTCGTGAGTGGTGATGAATCGTTCTTGAACTGTTTCTGCTGTTATGAACCATTGTTTTTTCATTAATTCAATGTCAAATGTCTTGAATAATTTGTGCAACTTGTAATAATGATGATGAAACAAACATCTTGATCAAAATCAATTTAAATTTAAGATTTCAAACTTTGTTATTTGTTAAAAATCCAAATTTCCACTGCTTTAAATTCCAACATGTTTATCATGGCAACAACAATTAATTAAGAATATTTTTTTGATTAAATATGAATTGAAATTATCATTTTTACCATCATTTTCATTATTGTTATCAATTATTTATTTATAATCATATCTAAGAAATGAATTGAAAATTACAAATAAATAATGAGCAAAAAAAACAAGTATGATTGTATTGCATACATTTCGATATTCGTGTATTTGTGTACAATGATGATAATGGTCACATACATTTAATCATTTCGACAAAAGTTTTTCAGTGATTTTTTTATTTTTCTTAAAAGGTTTGGAGAGGTACTATTTCTCTCTATTTGTTTGTCTTTGTATCTTCATATCTCTATCTCTCATTTGCTTTGATTGTAGCTTTTTGGCAATTCTTCTACATCTTATTTTCGAAGAAAATTTTGACAAAACTTCAATCAATCGATGATAATGATGATGAAACGCGATTCAATTCTTGTAATATTCGTACAATTTTTAAGCAGTCAATCAATGAACAAAAGATGATCAACAATCAACGCTTTGAATCATTTACAACGCAATCATTATCCACTAAATTTGAATCAAAAACATTATCATCATCATCAATGACGACAACATCAATATCTTATTTATAATTGTTATTATTACTACTATGATCATGATTTTCATGGTTTGATAAATAATATTGTGGCTATTGATTGATGGCAATGTTGTTGTTGTTGCTGTCGTGTATTTTATCATTGGTGGCTATTAGTGTTTTTATTCAGTTTCAGTTGATGGCATGTAATACCGGTATATTTTGTTTTTTATTCGTATGTTTTATTTGTTTCGTATGCAACAACAAATATATTTATGTGTTGTTGGTAGTGTGTGTTCATGTGTGTGCATATGTGCATTTGATCACACATTCTATACACGAATTTTCAAGAAAAATAATAATATAAATAAGCAACAATTGATAAGATATATTTCAACAATTTTCTTATATTATTATTATTAGCGGATAGCATATTCAGGTATTATGATGATGATGATGACGATGATCATGATGAATATCCATACAATATTTCTCTTTTGATATTTTTTTTTATTTCTACAAGTACAAGTGTGTGTGTGTGTGTTTATATGTATTTCTACACACATTATGCATTTGGCCATCTGATTATTTTCGATATTATTTGACCATTAGATTTGATTTGTTCATATGTGTTTGTGTGTTTTTTGGTTATTGGCTTGTTTGTGTGTGTGTGTGTTTGCTTCAAATCCAATAACAACAATAATTAGGATGACATTTGACATTATTTTTTTTCGTTTGTGATAATTTACAGAGAATTTAATCAGAAAAATTGAACAATAATCGACAATCAATACCATGCGAATGTTGTACTCAAGATGTGGCCGTCAAATTTCAATAATTTACAATGTTTACTTGTGTGATTTAGCCGAAAAGATTCACGTATTACCTTTGATGGTGTTTGCTGGTGTTGTCATTGTTTGAATATAGCAAAAAGTGAACAGTGAATTTGTGTGTGATAATTTATTGTTTTTTGCGTGCAAAAGTTTTCGTCATTTGGCATTTTATTTCATCATCATCATCAAACATATCAATTGTTTTGTGTTTATTTGATTGTATATTTTCAATTTAATTAACATTTATTCAATAAACGAATGACTGAATAAATTACATCTTCGGGTTTTTTTTTCATCTCGTCTTCATTGTTTTTTAATCATTTAATAAAAATTCAATTTGATGATTTTCATTATCAACGTCATCATCATCAATGGTGAATGAATGAATATACATGTTTATGATTTATGATTTGAATAGATTTGTGTAAAATTCAAAGGTAAGATTTTTTTCAATTTTTCTTTACATAAAACATTGAAATTATCACCATCATCATTACTATTATTGCATGTTTCACACAAATGAATAGATTTCGAAATAAGATTTCTTGTTCCAATATTTCTTCATTAATTTTGAAACATACATTTTTTACGAAAAATTATGTTTCAATTAATTGATTTTTTTGTTTAGATGAGGAAAAATGTAAATTCAATGAGGTTATTCATTTGTTTTTGTCTGCCTGAGAATCCACCGAAAATTTCCAGCCGAAATTCTAGATTAGATTTTTCAAGAATTCATAAAATTTTTCATTTTGAAATTTCCAAGTTTCCAATCCATATATTCTTAGATTAATGGCATTTGATGATCCGCAAAAATATTCAATGTTTATTTCAAGTTTATAAGTTAAATTGTTTAATTTTTTGAGTTTTTATATCATTTCCATGGATTTAAATCTTTGAATCTATGTTTTTTATGATCATTAATGAGTGTGTTTGTGTCTGTGTGTGTTATTGGATTAATTTTACAAAATTTAGGATAATTTTGTTTATGTCATTTATAAATAAATAACTAAATAAATTAATTAATATTATCAAGTCAGAAAAATTCAAGGTAATACGGTCAATATGTTATTATTATTATTAATATCATTATCATAACATATATTTCTGATTTAAATTTTTTTTCCTTTGAATCAAATTGGATTTGTTTGTTTGTTTTTTCTCATATATGACCATTATTTAAATCGCTGATTATCTTTTCAATTTTTATTATTATCAATCACAAAATATAAATACTATAATCGATCATAGATCAATTTAGTTCAATTCTATTAATTTTAATCAAATTTATGACATCAAAATCAATAACATTTTAACTAAATCATTCCCGAAAAATCTCCAACTCAATCCATCATTATTTTTGAACCAGATTCATTTACAAATAATTTTCAGATGATAATAACCGACATGAGATGGAGATAATCTTTGGGATGATTCATGAATAAATAAATGTACCGACATATTAAACAAACAAATAATAAAAATTTGGATGAAAAAATATTCACAATATGAATGTATTAACATATGTGATATTTAGCACCTTACTATAGCTCGATTATAATAATAATAAACTGAAATTTTTTTTGTTTTTAGCAGTAATATTTAAAATGAACAAATAATAATCATAATAATAACAATAAGTAATTTCATAACGATCCATGTGAATTTTTTTCATTTTGTTTTGTTTCAAGAAAATTTTTATTTAGTATCATCATCATCATCATCATCATTTTTTGACAACTAGTCAGTCAGTCAGTCAAAAAAAGCAGCCAAAGTTAATATGACTAAAAATAAACCTTTTTTTTTTTTTTTTTGCTTAATTTTATTTTGTATTCAATTTGTTTGTTTTTTGTTTTTTTTTCGGCTCAAATTTGAATTTGGATTTTAATTTTTATCCAAATGTAACATACATAGAAATATACAGAAATATATGCGCACAAAGCTTGCGAGAAAAAAAGGGCAAACACTTGGAGATGATCATCATATTTACCCGTAGTGTTGTTTATTTTTTTCGGGTAATTATCATCAAAAATGAAAAGAAATAATAAACAAACACACACACACATGAATTCAATGTATGATATATATATTTTGAAATGAATTGTTTAATTTGAATGTGATTTTTCACATACATTTGTTATATTATAATCAAACGGCAGCAGAGCAGCTACAGAGCAGTGTAGTTGCAATGGCAACAAATGAATATCAATTTTTTTTTTCAATTTTATTTTTTATTTTTTTTTCGGCATTTTTACATATTTTTTTTCTTGGCTTAAATTATTCATTTCGTTTACTTTGTTTTCGCTTGTTTGTTTGGTTATTCATTTATTAGACATGGCTCGAAAAATTAATTATAGTTGAAATAAATTTATTTATTTATTTTTTCTAAATTTATTATTATTTTTAGAAAAAACAATAAAAATTATGATTATAATTTAAATAGAATATATTTTTAATTATTATGAATTAACAATAATTATAATGAATTATATTTTTTTTTCTTTATTTCATCTAACAATTAGAATGTAGTGTAAATGTGTGAAATTTTGGCGTTTTATAAATTTATTTAATTTTTGGCTCAAATTTTGATTCACTTGCCATTATATTAAAATGGCTGGATTCACGAGTAAAATTATCTATGAGATAATTAGATTTCATGAGAAATTTTGAAAAACGTGTATCAATGAAATATCGTTTTTAATTGATGGAGACCATGTTTTTTCAGTCGAAAATGTTATACAATTGAAAATGATTATTGTTTAAAATTTGAATGTTATTAAAAAATGTTCAATTTTCAGAAGGTTATGGACATATGAATCATGGTAAAATATCTATCGATGATGTTTGATTTCGATGACAAATGTGACATATGAATTTTCCTTGGAATGAAATCAATGTTTTACATTCTCTCTTTGGAAAAAATTTTCAAAGAGTTGAATGAAAAGGTCAATGGATTTATTTAATGTTTGTTTGATAGTATGAGCGAATGATTGATTAATTTGTCAACAACAAAATAGTGGTAATAAATTGATGAAAATCATAAATATTTGTGTTATTTTTATCATGATTCAATCATCAATGTGTTTATTGATTTATCATTATGTGATTCCTAAAATTTCTATGCATATTTGTTCCTAAATTTGCTCATAAATAAACAAATATGACTAAAAATAATTTCAAATACTTCCTTTATTTTGTTTTTGAAAAATTGATCAAAACATCACAAATAAACAAGTTCAATCACACTTTTTCGGTATGAAAACGTTAAAAATTCTTTTGTTTTCAATTCTTATGGACGAGATTTCAACGAAAAATATATCACTGATTTACAATTTTTCTGATTGTCTCCATACTTGCCACAAATGCTTTGCAGGTTTATTACCGAATGACCAATTATTTTTACAATCGAATTGAATCGTTGAGAATCTTCAGTGATTTAAATCTTTGTAAAATTATGACAAAATAATAAAACAAAATAATAATAAAAAAAATCTGGTTCATTCAAGTTCTCATAATTAAATTTTTTTTTCTTATTCATTTACCCTGATTCATCATAAAGATAATATTATCAGATTTTCAATAAATTTCTTTCTTTTTTGATAATTTCGTTTAACACTGAAAAATTATTTTGTGTTTACGAATATTTTGTTTATTTTTTTGACCTACAAATGCAACAAATTTTCAAAGATAAATAAAATGAAATGACAAATAAATGAAATTTACCGGAACGAAAATTATTTTGGAATTAAAAAATCTTCAAAGAAATTATGATCATCATACCGAAATCTTCCCATAATCCAGATTAATTTTAACGAAATTTATCTTGCATTTTACCTTAGTTTTATTTTATTAACTTTGATTTATTAAATCTTTATATAAAAATTAATTTATAAGAAAATTGAAATAAATAATCTTTATCATCATATCTTCTTCTCGTTCTGAATCATATCTCTCATTCGTTCTCATATGTCCACACATACAAAAGATTTCAAAAGATCTTTATTTATCAAATGTATAACGATAAAATTACTGGCTAATTTTACCAACACCTGAGTTTTATTCACTTAATAGAAAAATTAAAATTACTGAAGTAAATAATTTGTTTAATTGTTATTATAATTAAATGGACAATATAAATAAATTTTTATTTCAGATGCATCATAAATAAATATACATTCAAATATTGTATCTTGTCTGGATCAAGGATTTTAATTTCATGGAGTTTTATCTTCTTCCAAAGGATCAAATATATAAACGATTTCAAAGAAAATATATGAAATTCTCTTCTCTCAAAGATATTATTTTTTCCTTTGATTTCACTTGGAAAATATTTCTCCATTTTCTTCGATGATTTTTGCTTATATGTTTGTTGTTGTTTGTGTATGCGTCTGTGTATCTATTTACAATATTAACCAATTACAAATGTGACATGTTTGTGTTTCGGGTGATAGTTTAAATTTGAATTTGTATAATTTCAGTATAATGAACAACTTAACAAAAAAAAAATTATTTCAAATTTCATTCATAAAATTAAAAAATCTTCATAGAAAAAATTTTGAATCAATTCAAATGAGAAAACGCACACACATTGATTGACACTTGCTCGTATCAAAATATACTTTAAAACGTGTGTGTGTGTGTGTGTGTGTGTGTGTGTGCAATATTCGTCATTGTTTTTTCTCTGAATATTTGACGATAAATTAATGAAATTCAAATGCATTAATTTTGATGTTTTTATTTATTTTAAATGTTTTTTTTCCAAATAAACATCGAATAATGAACTTGAACTCAATCAATCAAACAAACAAATGAATAAAAAATTTTTCAATTTCATTTCATTCAAACAAAAATGAACAATGAATGTGAATATTCAAAAATGAATAAATCAATCAATTAATCAATTTAATTATGAATGTCAATTGTATGTTTTCACATGTGTTCGTGGATGAATGTTATCTATTCATTGTCGATTCATTCATTTGAAAAGAAGTAAGAATAAAATCATCATTTGAGAAAAATATTCAAAATCAATCATTAATCAATCGATTGATTGATGATTGATAATCAAAAAAATCAAATCATTCAAAATCATCAACTATAAATAATTATCATTATTATTTATCGGACCACTCCTGGTTTTGACGAATAACGGATGTTTATTTGTTGTTGAATGGTTTAATGGTTTTTGTTTGAATTTTTAAAATTTTTCAAACTAAAAAAATTTCAACGAATGAATGAATGGAAAATTAATTGATAATTGATTGATTGTAAATCAATCGATGATTTTCAAAAAAATTTTTCTCGATTCAATCATCATGATTATATTGCAGCTGATGTGTTTACACTGTGAAATATTCATCACCGGATTTATCAATGATCAAACACTTCAAATGATTAATTTCAATGTTTTTTCGAGTTTTGAGTTTTGTTTTTGTCAATATTCATTTCAATTCTATGATGGTTCATTTATTTTTCATTTTTCTTGTTGTTTTTTCTACAAAGAAAAATCAACATATTCATTCATGAGATTCAATTTAAGATAATTGGCAATTAAATTAATAATTATTATAATGAATGATCAATGGTGTTTACAATTTACAATACTTTGAACATAATTAAAGATATGATTGATTGTGTTTGCATTGAATCTCGTATTATTTGATATTTCATCAAAAAAAAAAAAAATAAATAAATAAATAAATTCAACATGTTTCAAACAATTCAAATATCGATCAAATGATCGATATTTTGTCTATATATTTTGAAGGTATGTCATTTTTGATGAAAATTTATATAACTTTTTGTTGAAATTCAATGTGAATTGATTTGATCGATTTGATCTGATGTGATTCGATTTCGTATAAAATGATATCAAAGTTCATTGTTGAGCAATCTAGCCAATACATGGAGTTTGCGAAATTGCCAAAAATAACAAACTAAAAATGTTTTCAATCATTTTGTTCGACGTTCATCAATGATCATCATTACCATTACATCTATACGTCGTACAAATTTGCTTCATTTCAAATGAATTAAAATTGAAAAATTGTCACATTTTTTTGATGTAATAATTGTCATTGGATCTTATCAGAAAATGAATCAATAAATAAATAAATCGACCGACAATTTCAGACAAAAAATAAATAAATTTGATCTAATTTTTTTCAATTTCAAATTTTGATTATCTTGAAATGATATTCAAAAATACGCATCTGCGTTGTGTGTCTGTGTTTGTCTCTGTGTGCATTTGTGTGCTATCCAATCGTGCAATGTATATTCAATTAAATCTATTCAAACAAACGTAAGCATAGTCGCTGAAAAAAAATTAAACAATTCAAATCAATTTGAATACAATCAAAATAAATCCTTTCTTTCTTTTCTTGTTTTGTTTTGGAATTTTTGTTTTTGTTTTTCAAGAAATCATCATTCATTCAACTGCAATTGCACAAACACACGACTTGTGTATATGATTTCCTCGAGAATCAATCAAAAGTTTCATTCAATTCATTCATTTAATCAATTTTTTCCTTAATTCATATGATATGATCGAAAATACATTGATTTTCCGATTAAAATCTATTTTTTCGATTCAAATTGATTCTAAATCACTTCATCGATTGTTTATCGTATTCAAATTGAAATGAAATATCAAATTGAAATAATCCTAAATATTTTTTAGTTTAATCATTGAATACTTAATATTTATGTACCTATACTTGTATGTATTTGTGTAAAAATATGTAAGTGCACAAATAAATGTCGTTTATATCGAATAAAATAGAAAAAATTTCGATGAACTTTGGTATCTTTTGAAATTATTATTTATTTATTTCTTTGTGTTTTGATTGTAATATCATCATTATGATTTATTTATCAAATCAATTTGATTAGTAAAATTAATTAGAATTATTGAAAAGAAATTTGTGTGGATCAATCAATGAATTATTGATTGTTTGACAAACAAACGATGAAAAAATATAAAATTTCATATTTTGATATTATTGAATAAAATGTGAATCCAATCAGAAAATCATTTATCAAATGTCATATTCTGATAATTAAAATCTTTCTTAATCGTTCGCCATTTATATATTTACACAGAAAAATATCATATTTTCAATTTTTTTTTCATTTCAAATCACATTTGAATTTGATAAATTTGAAAAACAAAGTTGAATTGAATTCATTGAATCCATTGATGATTTTGGATTTGAACACAAACAAACAACAACAAAAAAAATTTCATTTTTTTCTACGTTTTAACAAAATTCAAAAATTTTCCCCTCTTAATTCAATATAATTTGAATAAAATTTTTAAAAATTTCATTTTTTTTTGTCGTGTTTATAATTTAAAATTAGCATCATCAGCAGAAACCATTTTTTTAATTTATTCAAACAAACAATTCATCAATTCAAATTAAAATTGATTGATTTCCAAATTTTTCCTGTGGCCAATTATTTATTATCATCATTATTGTCAAGTCAAAATCATACGACGTCAATCAGCTATAATTTTGTTGAATAATTAATTCATTGTGCTTTTGTATGTGTGAGCGTACGCGAAGCAATCGATATTAATTAAACTTAATTACAATTACAATTATTAATCGAGTATTTCAGCTCAATCATCAATCCGACCGGAGACGAATTGATTGATCAAACAATTGATCGATTGATTACCTACCATTATCATTCACACAAATTTATTGATTGTAATTGATACATTTGTGAATATTTGAAATTATTATTATCATCATCATCATAATTCAAAGATAGAAAATATCAAAAAATATTCGTACACACCAACATAGGCACACTCATCATTCATCGAGAAAAAAGCGACATCTTCAAATGCGATCACATTTAATTATGTGATCATCATATATTAAACTTTTTTTTGATGATAAATTTTGTATCAAACAAAATCTATGAACATTTATACACATACACAAGCGCTAATACTAATATCGATTATCATTAAATTTATTGAAGAAAAAAAAACAAAAATACAAATATTTTAGTTCAACTCAATCAAAATTCAACATTCATTAAGCATCATTTATACACTACAGCAACAACAACAAAAATCAACACTATTCATCTTCATCATTGAAAATTATTATTATTTTAATTATTATAATTATCATCATCATCATCATCATTATCAACACCATATAGTTCACAATTAGTGTGAAGCAAGAGGCAAAAAATAGATATCATTTTCGATCTCATTTCAACAAAAATTTGTGTATGGAGCATTATTTTATGTGTAATGCTGTTTTTATTTTTAAATATTTTCTCTAAATCTAATTGAAAATCATCATTATTGTCTTTCATCAATCATTAAACATCTGATAATTAATAATATATTCAATAATTTGAGACAACGAAAAACGAAAAAAAAATCCAAATTCAATGAATCAATAAATACAAAATAAATATTTATTATAAAAATCAAAATTCCATCAAAAAAAAAGGGAAAATCTTATTGAAAAATTTCAAATAAAATAGAATTTGGTTATATGGCATCACTAACAACAACAATGGCAACATCACCATCAACAGCAGCAACAGTGGCAGCAGCAGCAGCCGCCGCAATGAAACATTCATCATCATCAGCCGTAGATGTCGAATCATTATCATTTTCATATAAAAGACATGGTCTAAATTTAGAATCAATTAATATGCATGTACCACGTGGTACAATTTACGGTCTATTAGGTCCATCCGGTTGTGGTAAAACAACATTATTGCGTTGTATTGTTGGACGTTTAAAACCACGCTGTGGTAATGTTTCAGTGTTTGGATATTGTCCAGGTAAGTGTTGTTCAATTCATTTGATTATTTATTAACTATTTGTTCTATGAAAAAATTGCATGAAATACTCAAGAACTTACAAACAATTGACAATCATTTCAAAGATTTTCTCAGAAATTTCTTCGGAAAATTTCTTTGAAAATATTTCCCTCTTATGTTATCTTCTAAAATTTTTCATTATCAACCGGAAACAATTTCAAAGATTTCTAAAATATTTGACATTGAATCAACGAAAACATCAGCAACACCTTAAGATGATGAGGATAATCAATGTAATAACAAGAAATTGAAAATTTGATTTTCTCACATAAATCCATTAACATCTTTAATGCACTTGGAATAGTGATGTTTTTGTTGTCAAAAATATATATTTTGTCAAATAGTATTCAAAAGATTTTTTTTACATTTTTCAAAAATAAACATTTCCTTGACATCATTTAAGATCTTTACACCCTTGTGTTTTTTCTATATTTATTTATGTATTACATCTAAAATCTGTCATTTTCTCACATCATATTCCATCAGATTATTGTATTTGACAAGAGCAGTTCAGGTCTAGTTAATGCCTATTTTAGTCGGTAAACTTTAGTGCATCAATGTATATTTTTTTACATTGATTTATCTATTAACTTTGAGATATTTGAATTTCAAATGTTATGGTGTTTTTTTTATTGGAAAAAATGAATTATCTCAAACAAATACCAAAGCATACTGAGATAACAAATCAAAATATTATTCAGGTCATCATCATCATTCATCATTTATTTATTTTTCCAATTTTTTCAGATTTTTTTTTCAAATTTTATAATAGAAAATCCTTGAAATATATTGAATGTAAATGTGTACATTATGTTTCCTGTATAACACATTTTAATTTGTTTGTTATTTGTTAAATTCTACAAATGTTGATTTTGTGATTTAATACATTTCAATTTATTTTGAATCTGATTGATAATAACATTTAGGAACGAAAGAATGTGGAATACCGGGGCCAAACATAGGCTATATGCCGCAAGAATTATCATTAATATCACAATTCACTGTAAGAGAAACGCTTGAGTATTATGCTGGTTTTGCTAAACAAACATCACGCATGCAAACATTAGAATCACGTATAGAATTTTTGCTTAAATTATTAGACATAAGTGATTTTGAACATTGTTATACGGATCGTTTGTCCGGTGGCCAACAACGTCGTGTATCATTGGCTGTTGCAATGATTAATGATCCACCATTGTTGATATTAGATGAACCGACAGTAGGTGTCGATCCTATCGTTCGTGAATCTATCTGGTCATATTTAGTAGATCAGAGTAAAAATGGTCTCACCGTATGTAATTTTTTTCAATTTTCCAATAAATCTCTAATAGTGCATCAATGATTTAGGTCATAGTAACCACACATTACATTGAAGAAGCAGGATCAGCCGATAAAGTTGGTTTCATGCGACAGGGTCGAATTTTGGCTGAAGGTAATCCAAATGATTTAATGATGGAACATGGTGTTGTATCGATGGAACGATTATTTTTAAAATTATCTCAGCAAGATGATTTTCGCCATTCAAATAATACCAGCCAATTAGAAAATGGTTCATCATTTACAAAAGATATATTATTGACACTTGATTCTCAAAAGAATCACAAGATTATCAACATGAATCATCATAATCACATTCTTCATAATAATTATGTTATGGGAAATGGTGGATCGCCAACCATTGCAGCCACAATTGAACCAACTAATCAATCCGTCATGTATACATCGAATGGTGGAGCATCAATGATGGCTTTTGTAAACAGTGGCAAGAATAAGCCAAATCTTTTTTCACATCTGGCAACACCGCCAATCAATAATGCTGTGAAGCATATGATTGTTCATGAACAATATAAACAATTGGATCCTGATTCTTTGATCGAAACAAATACGATTTCAGGAAATAATTGTAAATTGAATAATAATGACTATAATAATCAAATGGATGCATCATCAGACTCGCCATTATTCAATAATAATTCTTCATCATCATCTTCCTCATCTACATCATCGACAAGATCAAAAAAATCCAATCATTCATCATCTGGTCGCAATAATAATACGAACAAAAAAGTTCGTACCTATTCCGTGCATAATCAAGATCGTTCAGTAAATTCTGTACAAAAAGTGGGTGTTCTTTGTCGTAAACATCGAATCCGTTTATTTCGACGTGTACCTGAATTAGTTATTACAATGTTATTGCCTGCATTAGAGGTTGCCCTATTCTGTTTGTGTATGGGCCGTGATCCTACATCAGTACAGATGGCTGTGTGTAATCAAGAAGATCCTCCATTTCTTAGTCTAATGTTTCTCAAGTCAATTGATTCGGATTTCATTTCACTAAAATATTATCGCACACCTGAAGAAGCTATTGATTCTGTACGGAATGCTGACACATATTCTGCTATAGTTTTGGGTAAAAATTTTTCAAATGTTCTTAATCGTTTCGGTAGGATCGGCTCTGGTATGCCTCCTGGACTAGGGCGATTGCCTCCAAACATTGCTCAACAACAAACAGTTGCAACATCGACATCGATTGAACCGCCGATCGGTTATACACAATCGAATGGAAAACTAGTGACCAATACAAATGAACCTGTGCCACCACTGATGACACCGTATATTGCTCCATCACAGCCAACGCAATCGATGTTGAAAACGTCCTCAATCATAGTCAATGATAATGATGACTATGATTCAGAA
This sequence comes from Psoroptes ovis, assembly GCA_002943765.1. Taxonomy (NCBI): domain Eukaryota; kingdom Metazoa; phylum Arthropoda; class Arachnida; order Sarcoptiformes; family Psoroptidae; genus Psoroptes; species Psoroptes ovis. The sequence continues at coordinate 251,191 of PQWQ01000011.1, read as the reverse complement.
AATGAAGATAATCCGGAAAGAAAACGTTTTAAGCGTGACATTTCAGATTTACTTACGACAACAGCAGTAACTTCAACCCCAGATAGTAATTTGATAACGCCAGATGATGACGATTCAATCATACGAATTTACTACGATGGATCCAATGCATTACATGTTAATATAATTCGTCGTGAAGTGTTTAGTGCATTATTCAAATTTGTAGAAAATGCTGGCAAAATATTTGGCGGTCAAATGAGCTCAATCAAATTGCCAATTAAATTTGAAAAACCAATTTATGGTGGTGAAAAAACTGATATGGTTGAATTTGTCGGTCCTGGTCTAATGGTTTTCATAGTATTTTTTGCAACAATGTCAATCACATCAATGGCTTTCCTTTCTGAACGACGTGAAGGTAATTATTATTTCATATTTCAATTATTTAATTGCAATTAATTTCAATTTTATCAAAATAATATCAATCAAGGAACATTGGAACGTTCGATGATTGTTGGAATGACACCGACCGAATTTATTATTGCACAAATAATCAACATAACGATATTATTAATTGTACAGATTATATTGACAGTTGTGATGGGTTTTTGGATATTCGATTTTCCAATGAAAGGCTCTTATGTTTTAGCTGTTGCAATGATGTTCTTACAAGGTCTTTGTGGTATGTATTATCGATGCATTATGTCATGTTAGATTATTTGATCTAAATTATAATTGTTAAATTCACAATAACAGGAATGACATTCGGTCTTATGTTATCCGCTATTTGTACAAGTGAAATGACAGCATTAGCATTAGGAGCCGGATCTCAGCTAATGTTTTGTTTTATAACCGGTATATTTTGGCCAGTTGAAACAATGATTGCATTATTACGTTATATATCATATGCTATGCCGCAGACGAAACCAATGGAATCATTTAGACATATTTTAATACGTGGATTCGATTTATCTAAACCAGCCGTTTTGAATGGTTATCTAATAACAATGGCGTGGATTGCGTTCTTTCTCATATTAGCTATTGTTATATTCCGTGTTCGATAAATAAATGAATGAATGAAAAAATAATAATAATAATACTGATACTATAAATTTTATTTACGATCTTGTACCATTAATTTCATAATTTTTTTATAATTTCATGTGCTACTAATTTTTTTATAAATTAATTAATATTTGATTGATAATAATAATAACAACAATTTATTATTCATAATTTTATTTGAAATGATTATTTTTTTCATATCGCAAAGCAGCGAACATGAATTCAATGATCGCAAGTGAACAAATATGATTTCAATGAAATTTTCCAACATTTTTATTGATAAAGAAAAAAAAATTAAAATTTCAAAAATTTACAAAATAAAGCGCCATACAATGGTAGTGAAAACAATCACTGAAATTTTTTAAAAAATTCAAAAATTTTTTTCTTTGACAAATTATTTTAAAAAAAACCTTCATCATCATCATCATAATTATTGTTTTTGGCATCATTCAGATTTTTGATTGTTTTGGAATGTTTTTTATTGTGATTAGAGGAAAGCTCTTGTTGTTGTTGCTGATCATTGATTGGATTTAATTTGACCAATTTTATTGGTTTCACAATCATTGTTGGTCTATGATTATTACTATTGGTGTTGCTAAAGCTTGATCGATTATTATTATTTTGATTTTGTTCAAATTCATTTTGTATATAATCATAAAATTCTTTGTCAAGATTGTTGAAAAAATCTTCATTATTAGTTGGATCACTGTTAGCCTTATCATCGCTATTTTTGATATTTTCATCAACACTAATACTATCTTGGATTTTACATTCATTATTATTTGTATCAATTTTAGATTTATCTGATCGTAAATATGTATTTTGATTTGAACGATCGATTGTAGCCTCAATACAAAGATGTATACGTCCATCATTGATTTTTTCACTATTGTTTGAATCCATATCATCATCGTCATCATCATCATCATCATCATTGTTACTGGTTGTACTTAAATCTTCATCAGATTCGTTGAATTCATCATTCACATGATTGTTGTTATCGTCATAATGGTCATCATATTCGGCATCATTGTCTTCATTATCATCCTGATCATCATAGTCTTCATCCTCATCATCATCTGCATAATCAATCAATGGTTCATTGATTTTCGTCACTGAAGATTTAGCGCGATAATAATTATTACTAAATCATTTTAGGAATAAAAATGGAACAAAATTGATTAAAAATTTGAACAGGTCCACTGCCTTAGGGCTCAACTGTGGGTGACAGTCGATTTCGCTATCTAAGGCTATCGGTTCCCTGAGCTAAACCATTGAACTTGGCGCAACAGAGAACGTGTTTGAAAAAAAAAATTCAAGAACAAATTAAGGAAAATGAAAATATTATGACTATTATTATCATCATCATTGCACGAAATAGATTGGTTAAAGACAATAAGATTAAGGGTTATACATAGAAACATTGAACATTAATATATCTTGATTCATTTATACATTAAACATGTGTCGACTAAGACAACCCATCACAAAAGATTGAAATTGATTCATATTTTTTTTTAAATTGAATATAACCATTAAAAGGTATTAGATAAAAATAATTGTAACACAAACTTCCCAAATGATAAGTAGAACAGAAAGACTTAAAATGTTATGACAAGTAGAAATAAATTTTAAAAAAAAATCAAAATGAAATGACTAAGGATTTTGACAGATAATATTTAATTTTGTTATGCATGTGTGAAATATGGAAATAAAAATTGTATCAATTTGTATATCAAAAGAAAAGAAATGTAACAAATGTAGAAAAAAAGAAAAAGAGATTTATGAAGTAAAACACTCATTTATTATTATCATTACTGATTTTGTGCGCTTTCTTCGGCCACCAATAATTCATATTCTTCAGCAGCATAACGATCCCAATCAGACATTGAAACACCATCTTCATCACGTTGCGATGCAAATGGATCACGTTGTTCATGATCTAGATATTTTTCTAAATTGAAAAATGTATCGAAAAATATCGGTGTTAAACGACATTTTTTCAAATCCGATAACATTATTCGTGATGGATCCTTTGGACTAATCAAATCAATCATCTATGAATTTATATGTGATTAATATTAGATTAATATGATTTCAAAGAAAAAACAATAGAAATTATAAATAGTTACATACTTGACAAAGACAATCAGTGAATGGTAATGCTTCGATACCTGCTGCTTCCATACGTCTAACTTGTTCATTATAAAAATATTCCAATTCATAATATGAAAGACAGCCATCACCATCCAGATCCATACATCGGAACCAATATTCGATTGCTTTTGGATGACGTTTATCTTCATCGGCCAACAGAAACCAAACGAATTCCGTGTACGACATTTGATTATTACGCGAATTTCTTGAAGCCGTTTGTGTAACAGCTCCGCTAAAAATACGATCAATCATTCTTGATGATATGGCTAATGAATGAATGAAAAAAAATTGAATTTAAATATGAAATTTAAGAGATTATGATAAAATTTCAAATAATAATAAATACCAGAATCATTATGTCTAGCAAGATCATTTTTACTAATAAATAAATCATGATCTTGATCTAATTCCCAGAATTTACAATATATTACATAGAAATGTTCATAAGAGAAATATTCAGTTATTTGATTGATATCATCTTCTTCTTCCAACAAATGTATCACTCTTAATAGATTAGATTTTTTCAATTCAGGTAAAGTAATTTTACCGGACCATGTTTTATCTACACAATAATAAATACGTGCAATAACCGTATGTACATAACGAGAATGAAATTCTTCGGCTTCTTTCAAAAACAATAGACCAGGATGTGTATCGATTACATCTTGTATCAATGGCTCAAAATCTTCTGGAATAATGTAATTTCTTCTTCCTTGTGTTAATATTTTTATAAAACGACTAGCATCATCATAACATATTGATATTAACCTAAATTTGAATAAATTTATCAAAATAACGTGAATATTGAATTGTAATGAAACATACTTTTTCCAATAATTAATAAATTGATCACATGTAATGAATTGAACTCCAGCGGCAGCATTACCGGTACCATTCACCATAGGGCCATTATTAATCCGATTGTTAGATGAATGATCGAGAGAATTAGTTCTTCGCATAATACTGTTACCACCACCACCATTCATTTCACTAACAATCGGATTATTTTTAACATCATTCAATATTGAACGGAATAAAGGTTCCTTCCAATAAACAGGTATGCCACATAATTTTAATATATTACCAAATTCTTTGGGAGTGATTGTACGGCTCGAAAAACGATCAAATATCGCTACAATACGTTTAATTTGATTTTCAACCTCAGTGGATGAATATGGTCGGCCAAGCGGATAATAAAAACGAGGCAATTGTCCGGGCAAAGTGCCAATCGAATTTGTACGCGATAAACGTCTAAATATTGGTATGGATGATATAGTTGGCGTTGTCGATAATTTTGGCTCATCTTTATTATTATTATTTGTCAAACTTTTTAAAGATGTTGTTGTTGATTGTGCTGTTGTTGTGGCGGCAGCTGCTGCTGCTGCTGGTGTTGCTGTTGGTGTTGTTGATTGTAATAAAACATCAGGTTGATGATTGCCAGAATATTCTTCATTTATTTTCAAATTTTTGCCAACTTTTATTGCTGTTATTTCATTTTGTGGTAACTAATTTTTTTAATATTCATTTTAAATACATTTTAAATCCATTTGCATGCAAGTAAACAAAAACAAGAGAGAAATAAGAAGTAATTAATAAATGAATAATAAATTTTAAACAAAATAATAATAAGTTTCCATTCATTCGGCGACAAACGAGGACGATTCATACTCAAGAATGAATGTGCATGAATCGTTGAATGTGAAGCGAATGAAATAAAATATAAATCCATAAACATTGAATATAAAATTCATAAAGCAAAGTAATGCAAAGTAAACAGAAAATTTTTCCATAAATAAGAAATTATCAATTCTATAAATCTCTAAACAATTTATCAAGGATTCTATGTTGTTGTTATTGTTGTTTTTTGCCAAATTTGAAACAAAATAGATTGATGAATGAATAAATGAATAAAATATACGTTAATATTAATGCTATGGTCTGTCAATATTTGGAGCTTGTCATATTATATCCTAATGATTATGATAAGAAATGAATACTGAATTTCGTTATTTTGAATCTCATCAGAATTAAGAATGGGAAAAACTGCGAATAAAATGGCAAAAAAAAGGTTGATGACTTGATTTGAAAGATGTGTTCAAATGTATTTTGATTTGTTTTAAAGCAATATTATCATCGAATGATGGAAAAAATTTTTGCTTTGTTTTTTTTTTTTGCTTACCACAGTTGGTGATGGTTCAGTAAATTTGAACCAATTGCCAATTTTATTTGGATTTGATATACGATTTCGTTGTAATTCTGTCAATTTATGTCTAGTAACCGATGTTTTTTCCGGACATTTTTCAAACAACATAACACGTTCTGCAACTGAACCTTTTTGCAATCCATGATGTTGTCGTGGTTGAACGTGCACTTGTCCAAATACCATTTTACCATTCACATATTTTGGTTCAGGTTTTGGTTCTGGTTTCGGTGCCGGTTTCGATACAAATATTATTCGTCTTTTTTGTTGTTGTGATGATGATATTGTTGTTGAAGATGATGTTGATGATGAAGATGATGATTGTAAATTTTTATCATCATTCATATCAGATATACTATCTGATGATGATGAATGATATAATTGGCCAACCTTAAGCGTTTCATGTAATAATGCTTTCTCATCATCAGTCAATGATGATTTTGTTGTCGTTGTTGAATGTTTTGATTTTGACATTGTTGAATTCTGTTGTTGTTGTTGTTGTTGCTGCTGCTGCTGTAAATATTTCATTTCATCGAAATGATCAAACAATTCGTCGTTATTTGAATTTTCAATTAAACTTAAACTTCTTGATAATAATGAACGATGTCCACCACCACCATCACCAACACTACCACCACTGTGAAAAAATTTTTCATTTTCTTTTATGAATGTATCGATTGTATTTGATATTAATAAATGATTTTTATTGGATGATTCATTATCATTATTCGTATTATTAATATGTTTATTCAAACTGTCATTTTTATTATCACTATTACTAATAATTTTATCCTTATGATAATGATCTTTATTTGTGATTGTTGTCGTTGTATTCAGAGAGGAATGATATGGTGATGTCGATGATGGCGTTGTTGAATTAATATTGCTTTTATAATTATTATGACTGTTAAGCTCTTGATTTCTTGCAACAAAATCTAATAATGGGTCCGTTGTATTTAATGAATCAACTGGTAATGTTGCTGCTGTTGTCGGCGATGAATTGTGATGAAGAAATTTGAATTTTGTTGTGGGAGAAGAAGAAGGAGAAGAAAGGGATGGTGATGTTGGAGAAGTAATAGTTTCTAATAAGTAATGTTATAATTAAAGAATTGAATGTGAAAAAAAATAAGTGATAATTTTTTCCTCAATTAACAAAATGAATAAAACATACGTATATTTTTTGAATTAACAGAATCATTGATTCTGGCTGCTGAATTCATGGCGCCATCTTTATTTGTTGAATAATTTCCAGTACCAATATTATCATGAATACTACTACTACCGCCATTATGATGATTATTTTTGACGATGATATGGCTTGAATCCAATATTTTCGGCGATGATGATGCTGATGATAATGAATTATTTGGCATCATCATAGCAAATTGCTGATCATTGTTATTATTATTATTATTTTGTAGATTTTTATTCGATAATGATTCTGGATTTTTATTTACTCCACTTATCGATGATGATGTACGCTTCGATAAATCACGATCATGTTGTCTATTTTCTAAATCTAAATGTAAATTATATAAATCGATACCGGTAGCAAAATTTAATTGAATCGGTGATGATGTTTCACTTCTTGATTCGATAAGGTTTTTATATCTATTGAATTTTAATGAAAAATTGAGCATAAAATTATTGTTTGAATATTCCGGAAACATTTTCTGAAAGTCTTCTTCCTCATATGTTTATAGCATTTTAAGCATGTTATAATAGGCATTAAAAAATGAATTAATTTCAATTCTAGTGAATTGAATCGAAAATCGAAAACATTTGCCAAGTTTGTCAGTAGATTATGATAATCATAATTGAAATTGTCATAGAATTATGGCTAAAATTAGTGAGATTATTTTTTTTTATTATATGAATTTATCATATTTTTTTGATTTAATACTTTTTCAAATTTCGATGTGTTAAATATTTGAAATGTCAAATTTTTTTCAAAATATGAAAATGACGTTAGCAAAAAAAAAAAATCTTTAATTTGATCATTGATCATTCTTGGCTTATTATTAATCGTATATTACATTCATTTTCAATGATATATGATCGAGAATATAATATGATTGGAATTAAAATCAGACACTCAGAAATAAAACTTACCTTGAAAGTGAACTTGACTTAGGACTAATACCGAATACCTGATTAATTTGACGCACGTTATTATTATTATCATTATCATTTTGTTGTTGTAGCAATAATGGCGATTCACATCTTTTTGGTTGCGACTGTTGTTGATGATGATTGACTTGATTATTATTATTATTATTATTTGAAAAACGCAATAATCTTGATTGCACAACACCATCACGATTTGATGTTAAAAATGGTGTTGGTGATAATGATCGTTGATTATTATCATAATTTATTACACCATTTACTTGCGGTTGCTGCTGTTGTTGACGCAATAAATCAGCTTGTGATTTTTTCAATAAAATTCTTCTACCATTTGTTGGTGTTGTTGGTCTCACTATTTGATCTACATTATTTTGCACGATGGAATTTTCATTCATATCATTAGGACTAGATTCGGCCACTAATGCTAATGCTAATTTTTCTAATTTATCAGTATCATCTGATTGTTTATTAGCTAATTTTGATTGTTTCAAATTTGTTTTATCTGCATTATGAATATCTGCTTGTCTTTGTCTATGTCGATCTTCACGTACAAAATTTCTATGTTTATTCATTATTGTTTATTGGTGAAAAGCAAAAAAAAAATCGAAGAAAAAATCAAAAGATAATATCAACACAAAAGCTAAATCGAATGATGAAAATTAGAAAGAAAAAAAATCGATCAAAGCAGAATAAATTTTCCAAAAAGAAAAATTCAAATTCTTGAAGATTCTTGAAAAATGTTTTCATGCACACACAGACATAAACACTTTGATTGAACAAGCTAACCAAACAACGAACATACAATAAAGTCTGATTGTATTATGATATATGATTTCTTGTAGAATCAATATGAATCGTAGAATTCTTAAGAATAGAATAAGAATAAGATGAAGAAAAGAATTTTTATCGAAACACAAATCACATGCAAAGAAATCAAAAAGAGAAAACTTTAAGAATCACTTGTTGTTGTCGTTGTTACTATATGGTTGTTGATTTGATTTTTTTTTTCTTTAACCGAATAACACAGATATATTTAATTCTTTTAGTACACAAAGGCTTATTATATTTTTAATTTTACTTTTGAATTTCGTGGTTTATGCTTTCGCGTGTGTATGCGTTTATGTCGAAGTCTTTTGAATGATAATCCAATTTTCTATTTAATATCAAAGATATTATATATAGAAAATATGTACAAGAAACAAAAATTCAAAAAAAAATCAAAAATTTCATATAAAACTCTATTCAGACGCATACATATTCTCACTGAAGAATAATTGTCTATTTATCAATTGTAACACATGTACACACATCATAAATCAATGAATAAAAAAATTCTTGGTGTTCATGTGTGTTTTTAGCTGAAAGTAAGGCAAAACTAAAACATTTTTCAAACATGATAACAATCGAAATACGAATACGATTCTATCTATTCATTATTTTTTGAGTTATTTTGAATTGAATTAATTGAATAAATTGAATAAAAAATTTATTCATCATTTCAATTCAACGACATTTTAAATAATAAAACAATTTCGAGAATAATATTTCAGTTTCATTTGAATTTCATTTCAAATTTTGGTATTTAATTCATAAAAATTTTGATTTTTCTATTTGAATTTATAATTAAAATGCCAAATATCAAAGAAACGAATGAATAAAATAAAACAAAATCACTCTTCCATGATTTTTCATATTAAATATACAATTTTTCAATCTTTCCAAGTGGGTGTGTATCTCGTATTATTTTTCAATTTAAAATATTTTATCATCATCATCAAAATGATGATATACGATTTGTTTGTTTGTTGGTGTGCTTGTGTGCGTACAAGTGCTGTGCATAGGGTATACTAGTCTAATTATGCAGTAATTTTTGCAACGATTAGTGAAGAATTTCTCATTTATAACATGGGAACACAAACCTGAATTCCATTGAAAATATTTTCATAAATTTAATGATCAAACTGGAAGACTACGTGAAAAAAGACGTGTTATTACGTCGATAATCTTACCCTATCAAAATGCATCAATACGTCAAAGGCAGAAATGTGGCAGTAGTTCTCAAATATTTAAAACATATCACATTGATTTAGCTGTTTTGAATTATCGAAAGCCATGGTTTTTGGGTAGACACATGAGAAAATATTTGAAATTTTTTTCCTGCGCGATGAATAGGCATCAAAGGCATTCATATTGTTATTGTTTTAATTGCTTCTCAGGAAAAAATGTGCCTTAAATTATTTTGTTTTTTTGAAATTGAAAAATTCAATTGTTTTTTCATTGTTTTCAACCCATTGTTATCATTTGTTTTGGTTTACTGCCATTGTCAACACTAACCTATTGAATTTTAGGTCGATTGTTTTGTTTTTTAGGTTTGAATTTGATGATTCAAACAAAGAATTTTGCCGAGAATAAGATAAGCAAAAGAATTTTATCTTCAATCAAATTTTGTCACTTGATTTTTTACACTTATGAACCCACTTAACATTCAACTTTTGAAACAAGAAAACATACCTTATCATATCTTCAAGTTCATCATCATTATCGTGTGATTGTTGTTGATGTTGATGTCTTTGTTGATTATTATTTAAATTGAATTCATTAGTAAATAATTTAATTGCTTCATCCAAACTATAATTATCAAAATTATTGTTTGATGAATTTGATGGATGATGATCATAATGATGATGATGATGATGATTATGTTGATATTGATTGTTGATTGATGATTTTGATTGTAAATTATTCATTGTTTCATTAATTGAATTTTTATTATCGATATTGTTGATTGATGGTCTTTTAACTTTATAAAATATCGTTGCTGTATCATCATAATCATTGTCATTGATGTCATTATTGTTGTTATTGATATTATTAATATTTAATTCATTTTCAACAAATACATCGAAATCAGTACATTTACCAAAATGTATAGTAGCTGGACAAATGTCGAATATTTTTTGTTTAATATTTGATTCGGGATCAATGAAAAATTTTTTACCATATGTACAAAATTGATAATTTTCAGGCAATATATGTATGGTTTGATGTTTAGGTCGATCAATACGTATTGAATAATATTTTTGTGGATTTGTATACAGCACTAGTTGATGTTGTTGTGGTTGTAATTGTCGATTCAAATCACTAGTGATTGGAATAAATAAACGTGAAAAAAATCAGTGAATGAATTGGTTTATTACAACGGTTATTTTGTTTGAGCACTCAATCTTTGCTCAATTAACTGATGCAAGCAACCAACCACCAAATGTACAATCAATATCCGATCACCAAGGTAACTTGATTAAAATTGATTAAATTGATCAAATATTTATAATAATAATAGCATAAAAATACCACAGAAATTTTTTAATGCAAATAAATCAAATGTGTAAATATAAATAAATAAATCGTTTACATCAACGTACATCAACGATCACAGCAACAAGCACCGATCAAATCTGGTGCTGTTGGTTCAATGATTAGCTTCAATGATTAGTAAAACATGCAGAAAAAAATCAGACAAATGATTTATTTATAAGACGTCATTCAAATTAACTTTTGAAAAATTAATTTCTGGTTCAATTAATTTTAATGAAAACCAGAATCATTTTCATAGATTTTTCTCATTGAATCAAACTAACTAACGATTCAATGAAATGAAATACATCATCGATAAATCCTTTGCATACATGAAAACAAGAAGAAAATTTTTGAATTTTTAGTGAAATTCAAAATTATTTCATTCAGCAAAAAATGAATGAAATAGATTCGTGTTTGCACCGCCACCACCACCTACATACGCGCGACAGCCGCATCAATATCAGAAACGACAGCAGCAGCAGCAAATGGCATACATATATGATACATGGCATCAATAAATGATTCCCTTTCGATTCAATGATAATCAAAAAAAAACAAACATTCCTCTGTTCATTTGAAAGCCAATTTCATTCATGAAAACATGATGAAAGCCACACATGCATACATTTATTTGTTCTGAATGAGAACAAACACAATCAGAAAAATACTATCGTTCATTTATTCATTATTTTAATGAAAATGAAAATCGAAACGAAAATGGAAGCATTGCATAATATCAAAGATAAATAATAATAATATTTCAATGAAAAAATACATATATTTCAAATGGATTCATTCAAATTCAAATGCAAACAGAAAACAGTTGTTTTCTCTCAAAGTATTTGTAGTATTCACAAATGGAGAAAAATATAAATGAATGAAATTTGATGAATTCCAATGAATTTCACAACTTTTTAACCAATTTTCGTGGCAAAATATTAATAAAACAAACGAAATGAAGTGCAAGCAAGTTTTCAAAAACAAACAACAAGCGCAACAATGGTAGCAATTATTGAATAATTTCATAGAATGCTGATAGGAACACACGAGTATTTGAACAATTATTTTATCGATAATCAATTATTACCAATTACAACCGATTTAGGCCAATATTTTTTCATTTTTTTTCGCACTTATCAAGCGATCTAATAATTATTGATCAAATATTACTGAAGCGAATTGTTCTAATTATCGAAATTGGTTTGGAAATTTTTATTTTTTTTTCCTTTAATAAACTGCACTGATGCTGTTCAATCAATAATCACACAATCGAGATTTGATTGGTAGGCGTTCAAATCAATGATGTTTTTCAATGATAATTTTTCAATTATTAATATTTTTTCCTTATGAAAACATTAAAGTTCCATAATAATGGTAATGGTAAATGTGTTAATTTTAGAAAATTAAACAATTTTTCGTTTAATTTTTGGGAACTTTTCATTGAATTATTTCCATTTTACATTTCAAATGTATGTATTCGTGCTATGGCACGTATCTAAACATTAAAAAAATTAAACGAATATAAATTTGACCAAAAATGGATTCATTTTTCTGTTATGATAATCATAATTTTACATAATAACCATGAAACCATTCGTATATTGAATACATATTAGATTCAATTGGATACATTTATATAAATGAAAATGAAAATAATAATAATAATGAAAATATGACCTTATAATTGCTAAATATGGCATTTAAATGCATAAATAATAATAATAATGATAATATCAAATGAAGAAATAATTTATATTTCGAATAATTTTTTGTTATTATTTCAAATATAAATGATTGAATAATGGCAATGATCAATCAAACACCCATCAATCAATTTAACCTCATAGATTTATATATACGAACATATTGATATTGACTTGTCATTTTTTGTTTTTTTCTTTTCTAAATAAATACATCTTTGACCGAATTTCAATTCATTGTTCAACTATCAGCTTGGTGTTTATTTGAAATAATTCAAATGTCAATCAAATACATTCGAAATTGACAAATGTACTTGTATATGACAAATGTAATTCGCATTGGGAGAAATTTGATCGAAAATTTCATGGAAAATTAATAAAATTGAAAATTTTTGTCAAAACAAGCGCAACAAGTGTTTTTGGTGACATTCAATCAAATTTCTGAATTAATGAACTAAATAATCGATTTGAAATTGATGCGAGTGAAAAATGATTCGCATGTGTTGCATATGTTTGTCGCCAAAAGATTTATTAGCGAAATATTTTGAACGAAATAACATTTTGATTGCAAATTCGTAAAATGTGTATTCAAAGGATTTAATTTTAGTTGAATTTTTGAAATATTTTGTCATTTTATTGTCAAAATATTTTTGAGAAAAATATTTTTAAAAAAATCTATTTTTAGATTTAAAAAATTTCACACATCGAAATACCATTGAAATTAAAATTCAATCGATTTCAATATAAAACAACACTTACTATGATTCTGCACTATTACGTCGTTGATAATTGTTTAATTCTAAAAGCTGCTTTTCAATATCATCATCGTTTGATGGTTTCTTACGATTCGGTAATGTTGATGACCAATATGTTTTCGGTGATTGAATAAAATGATCAATGGTGGACAAAGGTGATGAAGGTGTTGGTGATGACAAAGATGAATGATGATGATGATGATTATAATATGGTTGATACGAAGACATTTTGAATGTTTTTATGTATGTTCATTGACAAATAATGACAACCAATCAACGAATGATAAACATTTTGGATTTTTTTAACAAATATAAAAATGGTCAGTCTATCAATGATTTGAATGTGAATTTATTTTTACGTTTTTTCCATAAAACAAAGAATCAAGATCATCATCATCATCATAATCATTATGATGGTAAGGTGTAGGATGTAGGATAGTTGATTTAAATTGATGATAATTTTATTTCATTGAATTATTTTTTCAATTTTAATTTCTTGTTTCAAATGAATAATGAATCGCATAATGATGTGATGTGGTGATGATCATTCAATCCATTCAATTCAATGATTATGATAATTTATGAAAACACACACTTTAGGATTATTTCATTTTACTATAAATAAATGATTTTATAAGTAGTAATATGGATGTATATTGAAGTATATAAGGAAGATTTGAATTGAAAATTCAAGGATAAACAATTGAAATTGATGATTGAATGAAAAAAGATTTCAGGAAAAATGTTTCTTGAATCTTTTTTGGACAAATCCGGTATAATAATGATTGATGGAAAATGTTTGCTTTGCTTTTCTCTGATTTCAATCGTAACGTTCTGTTTATAAACACAGAATTTCAAACCATCATTATTTCATTTCATCTCATTTAATTCATATTAATTTCAATTATAATTAAACTGAATAAAAAAATTAACCTAAATTTCTTATAATTATTATTTATGTTACACATATTTGTTTGAAATATAATTCATACTTACCGAATTGATATTATTATCATTTGAAAAGATTCGGTGAATGAAATGCATTCATTTCAGTGCTTAAACACTCTTACATTGTTAATATGTAGATATTTGTTGTATTTTCAGATATAATCGCATAAATGCAGACATAAACAAACAAATACAAAGATACAAACACTACAAATGAATGAATATTTGAGTGTATCTTCAATGTATGTTGATGATCTTCATTAAAAGATTTTCGATTCCAAAGTTATTCGAGAAGTTGGTTTTTCTAAATGAATTGCCACAAATCGAAAAAACTTTCCACCATGAAAAAGTCAAAAATATGAAAAAATCTTCACCGAAATAATATTTCTGAAAAAGTAATAAATTCTTGATACCGAACAAAACAACAACAAATTAAAGCGTATTAATGATAATAAATATGAATTAATATAAATCTATTTGTGAATATTATATGAAAACAAAAAACAAAAACAAACAATTTTTATGTCACACATTTGCCATAGTCAAACAGTGTATTCACGCCAACATTATCATCATCTGTATTTGTGTTTTTTGTGATGATAATAAAATGAAATTTTAATGAAATAAACAAACAGAAAATCATCCAAAGATTGTTGAGCGTGTGTTTGTACGTTCGCGTTCGTAGTGGATGCTTGAATGCTATGAAAAAAGAAATTTATTATATGATTATATGGCGCCCAGTACAATACGAGATTTTTCAGTTTTTCATTTATAATAATTTCAGGCAAGAAAGCATCCTTTTAATTTGTTTTTCATTCGACTAAAAAAATCGGAATAAAATAAAACAAAGCCATTTTGGGTTATACACATTTTAACGAGCGCGTGCTATTATTGCCTGTGTTTAAATTAATTATAAAAATTTTCAACACACACAAAAAAATCTGTGAAAAATTATGGAATTTTTTTCGTTTTGTTATTTGAGGATGTTTATTTTATTGACACAATCATTTGAGATTTGGTTTCGCGCAATTTTCATATTCAAATTTAAAAACTTACATGCCATCTTTTGGTGGATATTCAAAACTTTATTTTGTAATTTTTTTTATTTCAAAAAAATTTTCAAAACAATTTTAAATTAAATTTAGACAAAAAGATTTTGATGTTGGTTTATAGAAGACGTGCACGTGGAACACGTGTAGTGAAACGTGTTTTATGGAAATTTCTACTAACACGATTCGGTAATGGAAATTTAATTTTAGAATCATGAAATTGTTTCACATGTGGTCTACGACATTGATTGGCTGGAATTTCTTCCACTTTGATGATTTGAATTGAATCAGCACGTGCCCGATGTCTGGCGCCCATATCACGGTCTATTTTCAAGAAATTTTAAAGAATTAATAAGATGATAATTAAAATCATAACATTAATACATACAGCAAGCAGTAACAGCATTGTTAGTAGAAATATCTCGATATTCACGATACATATTGTGGCTACCGGTACGTGAATTGTAACGTAACCAAACACCATAATTTTTCACGCGTTTTGCCGCATTTGATTGTTGAATTTCTTTGATGTCAACTATTTCACCATTGGCTTTTTTAATTTTTTTCAAACGTGCCAAAAAATACCAGAAACGTGATTTTGCAATAATTGCATCTGGAGCAAATATTGTCATACGATACAATGGTGGATTGACATTATTTTCATTCATCAAATGTCTACCGATGATACGATATTGACGGAGCTGAAAAAATACAACCGAACAAAAATTAATCAAATGAAAGTTGAAAAGTTTTTATGAAAAAATTAAGAAATAATTAGATTGAAATTTTAGAAACCTGAGTTTTTTCCTTTCATACAAAAGCAAATGGTTAGCATTTTTGATTAAAGAATTTCGTTAAAATGGTGAAATTCACAGGAAATTTCAAGAATCAAGAATCATCAAAAACTTACCACACCAGAGGCCTTCATTGTTTGAAATCTGTCGAAGAAAAATAGTCAAATATCAACTAAACTTTAATGAAAAACACACCACAAAGCAAAAATAAACACAGGATACAGGAAACTTTAAAAAGTATAGCTTGCCACATGTATTTAGATTTACAGTGCGCATGCGCAAATGATGTTTCTGGGAAGTTTCTTTTCGTCATAACTAGAAAATTGAAATTTACGCGAAAGTTTCTCCGACAAAATTTACTCATGAACAATTTGAAAAAGGATTAAACAATATTGCATTTCAATTTCTAAAAATGATGAAATCAATTTTTATTCTTTTCAAACATGAAACATTTAAATGACTACAAAGATTGATATAATTTTTCAATACTACAAATTTAATTTATGCATTCATTAACGGAATCATCTGAATACAATGAATTGTTAGATTTGAATAGAATTAATTTCCACCACGAAGACGCAACACTAAGTGAAGTGTCGATTCTTTCTGGATATTATAATCAGACAATGTTCGACCATCTTCAAGTTGCTTGCCAGCAAAGATCAAACGTTGCTGATCTGGTGGAATGCCTTCTTTATCTTGGATTTTAGCTTTCACATTTTCGATTGTATCTGATGGTTCCACTTCCAAAGTTATGGTCTTGCCAGTCAAAGTTTTCACAAAAATTTGCATACCACCACGGAGGCGCAATACGAGATGGAGTGTAGACTCTTTTTGGATATTATAGTCGGATAATGTACGACCGTCTTCAAGTTGTTTGCCGGCGAAAATTAAACGCTGTTGATCTGGTGGAATGCCTTCTTTGTCTTGAATTTTTGCTTTTACATTTTCGATTGTGTCAGATGGCTCGACTTCCAGTGTGATTGTTTTGCCAGTCAATGTCTTAACGAAAATCTGCATGCCACCACGTAGACGTAATACCAAATGTAAGGTTGATTCTTTTTGAATATTATAGTCGGACAACGTACGACCGTCTTCAAGTTGTTTACCGGCAAAGATCAAACGCTGCTGGTCTGGTGGAATGCCTAATACATACAAGAAAATTAGAATCAAAGATAACTAAAAATTACAAAAAATACACACCTTCTTTATCTTGGATTTTTGCTTTAACATTTTCAATAGTATCCGATGGTTCGACTTCCAAGGTGATGGTTTTGCCAGTCAACGTTTTGACAAAGATTTGCATACCACCACGAAGTCGCAATACTAAATGCAATGTAGATTCTTTCTGAATGTTATAATCGGATAATGTACGACCATCTTCCAACTGCTTGCCGGCGAAAATTAAACGTTGCTGATCTGGTGGTATGCCTTCCTTATCTTGTATTTTAGCCTTTACGTTTTCGATAGTATCTGAAGGTTCGACTTCCAAGGTAATGGTTTTACCGGTCAATGTCTTGACGAAAATTTGCATGCCACCACGGAGACGTAAAACAAGATGGAGGGTTGATTCTTTTTGGATGTTGTAATCAGACAAAGTTCGACCATCTTCCAATTGTTTACCGGCAAAGATCAAACGTTGCTGATCTGGTGGAATGCCTTCTTTATCATGAATTTTAGCTTTCACATTTTCGATTGTATCCGATGGTTCAACTTCCAAAGTAATGGTTTTGCCAGTCAAAGTTTTCACAAAAATTTGCATGCCACCACGGAGGCGCAATACAAGATGAAGTGTGGATTCTTTTTGGATGTTGTAATCCGACAATGTTCGGCCATCTTCCAACTGTTTGCCGGCGAAAATTAAACGCTGCTGGTCTGGTGGAATACCTTCTTTATCTTGAATCTTGGCTTTGACATTCTCAATCGTATCAGATGGTTCGACTTCCAAAGTAATGGTCTTGCCAGTCAAAGTTTTCACGAAAATTTGCATACCACCACGAAGACGCAATACAAGATGGAGGGTGGATTCCTTTTGAATGTTGTAATCGGACAATGTACGACCATCTTCCAACTGTTTGCCGGCGAAAATTAAACGCTGCTGGTCTGGTGGAATACCTTCTTTGTCTTGAATTTTAGCTTTTACATTTTCAATTGTGTCAGATGGCTCGACTTCAAGTGTGATTGTTTTGCCGGTCAATGTCTTAACGAAAATTTGCATACCACCACGAAGACGTAATACAAGATGAAGTGTGGATTCTTTTTGGATGTTGTAATCAGACAAGGTACGGCCATCCTCAAGTTGCTTGCCAGCGAAGATCAAACGTTGCTGATCTGGGGGGATACCTTCTTTGTCTTGGATTTTAGCTTTTACATTTTCGATTGTATCGGATGGCTCGACTTCCAATGTAATAGTTTTTCCAGTTAATGTCTTGACGAAAATTTGCATACCACCACGGAGACGTAATACCAAATGCAAAGTTGATTCTTTTTGGATATTGTAGTCGGACAATGTGCGACCGTCTTCTAGTTGTTTACCAGCAAAGATCAATCGTTGCTGGTCTGGTGGGATACCTTCTTTGTCTTGAATTTTAGCTTTAACATTTTCGATTGTATCAGATGGTTCGACTTCCAATGTAATTGTTTTGCCAGTCAAAGTTTTTACAAAAATTTGCATACCACCACGAAGACGCAATACAAGATGGAGGGTGGATTCCTTTTGAATGTTGTAATCGGACAAAGTGCGACCATCTTCCAATTGTTTACCAGCGAAGATCAAACGTTGCTGATCTGGCGGAATACCTATTTAAAAAGAAAACAATTAGTATTGAGTAATTAGAGAATCGAACGAAAATACACACCTTCTTTATCTTGGATCTTAGCTTTAACATTTTCGATAGTGTCCGATGGTTCGACTTCCAAAGTAATGGTTTTACCAGTCAATGTTTTCACGAAAATTTGCATGATTAATTATAATCGTTTGGATCAAAAATTACAATATCAAAATCAATAGTATTTGTAAATTTAATACGACGCAATAAAAAAAAATTCACTTGAGGACAGAAAAATCGCTTAAAAAAAAATTCAACAAATATAACTTATTTATCAAAATTAAAATGGATAACTTCTCAGCGAAATTCGAATGTTTTTATATGCTTTTTTTTTTGTTTCATTCACACTCATCAATGAAATATTTGACGTAGTGGTAATTCAAAAAAAAGCAATTTCTCGTTTTTTCCCATTCTCCTCATTTTCATTGTTTGAAAATTCTAGAACGCCATCATTTATTATTCATTCATACATTTATATGCTACTACTACAATTTTTTCAAATTGATTTTCTTTGTTTGATCACAATCGAAAACATTCGATTTCCTCCCTTTTTATTGCACAAGCGCATTGATAACGAAATTATTGCCTACGTATTACATTTTATTTTTGGCTGATATCCGCGTACAATTTTCCTTGAAATTTACGTCGTAAATTCACAATATGAGAGCAATGCACAAATCCTGTAATAATGATTGATAAATTATTATCCTCATTCTAATTTAAATGTTTTTGATCTAAATTTTTTGACATGACAAATTTTTGAAGATGAGTAATGAATAGGAATCTGGCAATAAACAAACTTTTAAATCATCATTATTAAAAGTAAAATTTGTAATTAAACGTAATTTATCAATACAAAATACGATTTTCTTTCGTTTACTCATCCATTTTACGCCATTTAATAACCTTACATTGGATGAATAATCATATGAGTTTATGATTTTGTATGAAAATTCATATGATTTTTTTCATTTTCTAGAATCGTATTATCACAATATTTATGTCGCGATAATTTGTGGTAAACAAATGGAAACCTAGATACAGGATAATAGACGATTTTGCCTATTACTATTTGATGAAACTTTGAACCCTAGAAACGAAATAAACATTGCGATATTTCTTGATATCTCAACGTAATAATTGTTTAAGTTGAAGGTTTTCAAACGAATTCAGTCGTCAATTGCTAATTGCCAATTTTTCTTTGCCTTTTAAATTGTTGTAGAGGTCATAAAAATACATATGAATATGCACATAAAAAAAGTAGCAGTAAAATTTATTCTCAGCGTCTGTTTTTACCTTAACAAATCAATAATGTAGAAATAGATGTCTTGATTTTAAATTTCGCGGAATTCGAAAAAAGGCGGAGTTTGATGAGAAAAAAAAAGTTTAGCGCCAAAAAATTTGAATGTTTTATTTTTCACTGAAAACAAAAATTTTAGATCCTCCCTTTTTACGATTGAGTTCGTTCGAGTTATAATCGGCAGCTATATACATTGATGAGCATTGTTTATGTTGGACCATAATTTTACTCAGTTGAACACAGCGAGTTTAACAATCAAACGATATTTGAATATCAAATCTTAAGTATTTATTGCCGAAAATCATCTAAGCATCAAATTTGAAAATGTCTGGTCGTGGTAAAGGTGGCAAAGGTCTCGGAAAAGGTGGTGCAAAACGTCATCGTAAAGTTCTTCGTGATAATATCCAAGGTATTACCAAACCAGCTATTCGTCGTTTAGCTCGTCGTGGTGGCGTCAAACGTATTTCTGGTCTAATTTATGAAGAAACACGTGGTGTATTGAAAGTATTCCTTGAAAATGTTATTCGTGATGCTGTTACATATACTGAACACGCCAAACGTAAAACAGTCACCGCTATGGATGTTGTTTATGCTTTAAAACGACAAGGTCGTACATTGTATGGTTTTGGTGGTTAATCATTCCGTGTAATTTCCACCTAATTATTTTTGTCAATTCCTATCTGTATAAATCAACGGTCCTTTTAAGGACCATAATTTCTTGAAAAAAAGAGCAATTTTCTTTAATTTTATTTTTCATCTCATCATTTTACTTATTCAATAAAATTTGATCTTATTTATCCAATCTTATTGTCTATCCATAATTCATGTTGTGAGGCGAACCCTATCATGTTGAAATAGAGGGTTGGGTAGAAGTAGTCACCACTTGTAAATAACGAAGTATATTTCAGCTATCTGGTCACTGTTTACATGCAAATGCAGAATTTCGGTAAAAATTTCTTGCATAAATTTCCCAACAAAACATTTTTTTTCAATGTGCCACAGAAAAAAAGGTTGAGAATGACTGATATAGAATACCTCAAATGACAAATTAATGTTTGACCAAGATCAAAATAGTCGAATTCATTAGGACCAAAAATTGAATGATAGGTTGAAATAGCCGTGAAAAAAAAAATTGAGAATCAAAATACAAATTTTTATTGTGACTTATGAAAATATTTTACAAAAATGCTTAAAATGAAATTAGCTCAATGTCCATCAAAGAATTTATGGTCCTGAAAAGGACCGTTTTAAATTAATGAATATGTGTGAGGATAATTTGGTTAAACATTTAGGCAGTTTTTTCAGTTTTCTTCGGCAACAATACAGCTTGAATGTTAGGTAGTACACCACCTTGTGCAATTGTAACACCGCTCAATAATTTGTTCAATTCTTCATCGTTACGAATGGCCAATTGAAGATGTCGAGGGATAATACGTGTTTTCTTATTGTCACGTGCTGCATTACCAGCCAATTCCAATACTTCTGCAGCTAAATATTCTAAGACAGCAGCGAGGTATACTGGAGCACCAGCACCAACACGTTCAGCATAATTGCCTTTACGCAATAAACGATGAATACGGCCAACAGGAAATTGAAGACCAGCTCGTGATGAACGAGATTTGGCTTTGGTTTTGACTTTACCACCTTTACCACGACCTGACATGATTAGAGATTTTTAATGATAATTTAGAATCGAGCAAAATTTTTCAAAAAAATTTGTAAACAAACTCTGAAATTATGACAGTTCTGTATTTATACTCGATATCTGACTCAAAAAAATGGTGTACAAAGCACTAGCCAATCAAATTTCAGCAATTGCAAAAAAGGCGGGATTTATGAGAAAAATCGCTTTTTGATTGGTTAACGCTCTGTACCATACTTTCGAAAGGTATATAAACATTGGATTTCGATTCTCAAAGTTATTTTTATCATATTCATTTAGTTTCTCACGACTTATCTCGATCAACTCAATTATGGCACCTCCATCAACTGGTAAAGCAATGAAAAAATCTGGTAAAGCACAAAAATCTGTACGTGCTACCGATAAAAAAAAGAAACATCGTCGCCGTAAAGAATCATTTTCAATTTATATCTATAAAGTATTGAAACAAGTTCATCCGGATACTGGTATTTCATCAAAAGCTATGTCTATTATGAATTCATTTGTAAATGATATTTTTGAACGTATTGCTGCTGAATCATCACGTTTATCACATTATAATAAACGAACAACAATCACATCAAGAGAAGTTCAAACAGCCGTACGTTTATTATTACCAGGTGAATTGGCAAAACATGCTGTTTCTGAAGGAACAAAAGCCGTAACCAAATATACTTCGAGCAAATAAACAAATGCAAAACCTTCTCGATATCTAATTCTCATTTTTGTTTGATTACATTTTTTTCTTGAATTTAAACGGTCCTTTTTAGGACCACAATTGATATATGACAGCGAAGAGAGTAATTTTTCGTTTGTAATTATATGCTATAAATAAAAAATTGATTTGAATTAATTTGGCGGGAAAAAGATGAGTTTCGCTTCATTGACAATCGATAGATGGCATTGGTGTTGGATTTTTTATCTCGAAAATAAAAACATTGAAAAAAAATTGACTTAGATTTACCATTATTTTCAATCTTCAACAAGAGATGGTACCAAAATCGTTTTATTCAAAAAATTTTTTTTTTCAAATTCAAATAATAAAATTGAAAAACTTGAATTTTCGTTTTAAATTATTTATTCATTTTGCACTCATTGTTTTGAATGCTGTTCAACTGACTCAAATGATGAACTCGATTTGACGATTGGACAATCTTTGAGAAATAAATTTTAATCATTTCTTTGTTCCTCTCATTGATTATAATTAATTTATCAAATATTCCACGATAAAATAAGCAAATAAACAAAAATGGAATTCAATTCACGAATTCGTATGCTTTTTTTTTTGCTGTTTAAGCTGCTGCTGTTGGGAATGAATGATTATTTATGAAATCAAAAATGAAATAAATAACAATAATAGAATAGGATAGAAATCATAATAATAAAAATTCATTTATCATAAATTCATATTTATTTCTATGTCAGTGAGTGTATTTCTTCTTTTTGTTCTTTTGCATCTTGTAGTGTTATCGATTATTATTATTATTTTCATAGTTATAAGAAATAAAAACATCAAAATAAATAAATAAATAAAAATCAATATATTTTGAAACATTTTCGAAGTATGAAGAAGTAAAAAACCTTGATATAATCAATAATTTTGAATAGAACTGAACATTCCAATAAATTGAAACTGTATTTGAAGCTTTCAATTTAGAATTTTTGGATTTTTTGTTTTGGATTTTGAATTATGGATTTTGAAGACTCTGGATTCTGGATTTTATCAAAAAAAAACTATAAAGAAAAATAAAAACTACAAATAAGACATCAATAAAAATTTTCTAAAGAAAATTTAAATTTTTTTCGCAGTAAATTGTAAAAGTATTATTTTGAATTATGAATTTTTCTTTCATGTGTTTGAATTTCTATTTAAAAATTTCATTTGAAAAATGCTTTATATAATAGCGAAAATATTTGTTTTATATGATTGACCTAAATTTTATTTTAATCGAAGAAAAAAAGTCAGATTATTTTTGCTTGAAACAATAGAATCAAGATTATAATAATGATTGCAATTTGAGAATTATGTTCAAAAACTAACGAGTGATGATTTTTCACTTGAACATATAAGATTTCAATTATCAATTTATCGATTGTTAAATTCAGTGAAATAGAATCACACTTATTCGATGATTCTACAATTCAAAGACTATGACATTACAATCAAGAATTTCCAAAGTTAAAACAAATTTCGGTTCTTCCAGGTTTTTGCAACCTCATTTTTTGTGATTACTGTCGCCATCTAGTGAAAAATCATTGTCACCACAAATAGTCAACTTGTTATGTATGAACTTGTACAAAACAAGTTGAATTTTTGAATATAATTATCATTATTGTTATTTCCTGGAACCAACAAAATTCTTTTAGAAATCCGAAAAATATGATATTAACACGTTGGCTGCCATGGGGGTCACCGGTGACCGGCAGGCTGTCACGTTATAAAATTTTAAAATTATCTTGGGTGAAAATCCTGATGAATTATTCTAACGAAAATCACTAAATAATGATTGAATAAGTATGAAAAATAGAACAAAATCAGAATCGAAAATTTTGATCTTTTCAAAGGGTAGTGATAGCCGAAAATAACCCTTTCTGAGATAAATAGATAAATGATCATTTTCAAGTCTGCGCTTTTCATTGACGCTAGTTTCATGAAAATCCGTGGAGCGCATCTCGATCTGGACGCCGACGGAAAACATAGAAAAATGCGTTGGGCAGCCAACGTGTTAATGTTTTTTAGTTTAGAATAGTTTACTTTAGTTTAGGGTTAGGTTAGGTTTTTTTTCCACAATTCTTTATTCATTCGAGATGCAAAGAAAATTACAAAATCTCCAGCAATGGCCGAAAGAGAAAGAATCAAGGGAAAAACGTGCGACTGTATGCAGTTTTGTATGATGTTGTGCAGCATGTTGATTGTGTTGTAACGAATGAAAGAAAAGTTGGAAAAACAATTTAGTATTCATGTGCTAGATCAGGGCTTCTTAAACTATGGTTTTTTACCCCGAACTTATAAAAATTTTGGGGTCATAAGATTTTGATACCAAATTGACCATTTCATGACTATTTTCAAGATTAGTAAGCCAAGAGTTTAACTTCATCATTTAGCAACTAAAGTTAATCATATTTGACTATTTAAAATTAAGTTTGGTTTCTAGAAAGTGATATTTGTCATGAATAAATTGAGCAATTTGGTCGTGTTGCAAAATTTGTTGTGTGATGAGACGCGGGCGAGCGGTCAAGGATTAAATCATAAGTCGAAGGGATTAATTATAAGTTTTAATTTATTGATAAAGAAATAAATAATTTAAATTTTAAAATCACATGTAAAAGACAAATCATTAATTGATGAATGTCATCAATAGCCAAGTTGTTGTGAATCAGTTTGACAACAAGTATTTATACTTGCTGTTGTCAATCTGATTCACGTTTAAATTGACAACTGCAGTGGCAGTCATCATGCCACTATGCTTTACAGTTGATAATAACGTGCAATTCGAACTGGCTAAATTATCGTCCGATTCAACAATGAAAATTTAAACAAACAACATCAATAAAATTTCTGATCAGTGCTCGCAAATAATTTCCGAAAACCTCTTAAATCGAAGTTAATCTATTGAATTTAAGCAAATCGGAAAATATCTTTAACATTTTCACCACCACATGCTCCTTTTTCATGAAATATTGGAAATCTCAATATTTATTTGAATTGGTCAATATTGAAGGTAATAAACACACCGAAATTAAACCAAACGATTTTTGCTTTAAGGATAGTTTACTTTAATTTAGTTTAGGGTTAGGTTAGGTTAGGTTTAGGTTTAGGTTAGGTTAGGTTTAGGTTAGGTTAGGTTTAGGTTAGGTTAGGTTAGGTTTAGGTTTAGGTTTAGGTTAGGTTTAGGTTTAGGTTAGGTTAGGTCAAAGGATTCGGCCCTAGGAATCTTGATGGACAGGTCATTGACATCCGAGCAACCAAAATTATTTTACTAATTTTTTCACACCACTGTAATGATAATAATTGGTAAATTGTTTGCTGGTTGGTTGGAGACAATTCACTATTTACAAAACTTTTATTAATTATTATCAACCTAACCTAACCCTAAACTAAACTAAAGTAAAATATTCTAAACTAAAAAACAATAATATCATATTTTTCGGATTTCTAAAAGAATTTTGTTGGTTCCAGGAAATAACAATAATGATAATTATATTCAAAAATTCAACTTGTTTTGTACAAGTTCATACATAACAAGTTGACTATTTGTGGTGACAATGATTTTTCACTAGATGGCAACAGTAATCACAAAAAATGAGGTTGCAAAAACCTGGAAGAACCCAAATTTCAATTAAAATTGAAAAATTAATTCAATGAATTGAATTTGAAAGTTTTCAATACAAAATTATATGGATGCTTCAAGCAAAATAACCTTTGTAACTATCACTATGGTGTTTGATGTAAAATTTTTAAAGAATAAATTTTTTTGACATCTTTTATTTTCTGTGGATTTTTCTATTATTTGATTCTGCTATTCATATCTTCATAGATCACTGCTGCATTTGTTCGGAGCTAATTAAATTATAATTTATTTTGACAGATGTCGTAATGTTGATATTAATTTGTTTGGTAAAAAAAAAATTCAAAACACGAAGTCAAAATTGAAAATAGAGAGAAAAGGGTTAGATTTAATTTTTGCATTGAAATACATCATATTAATCATACTAATAATAATAACTTTGTTGAAAACTTTATTTTTGTTCGAAAAAACGATAAATTAATTATATTATTAACCCTTTTCTAATGAATTATTTTTGTTGAAAACTTTGTTAAAATTTCAAAACGAGGATAATAATAATGTTTAAATCAAATCATATTAACATTGAATTGAATGATTGAATCTTTCGAGTGTAAACAAACAAACAAAACATTTATGAATGTTTAATGATGAACATTATTGTTCTCTTTGCAAACGTTTGAGAACATTTTTATTATCCTCGATTTCAAAAATAAAAGTTTATTTGTTTATTCATTCAATAATTAATCAACTTTTAAATATTTAAAATGTATGTTAATTGTAGAAATATATTAAACAAAACACACATATGGTGATCATTATTTTATTTTTACTGTTTTGACATATGAATTAATTCGAATTGAAATGCATTGAAATGCTTTAAAGTTCAAATTTGAATGATAAAAAGGAACAAAATTAATAAAATTCCATTTCAATTCAAAATTCAAGTTTAATTAAATTCAATTTTTAGTCTCTTTGATCACAAATTTTCATGTATTTTATGATATTTGAGCACTTTCGGTTCATTTTTCCCCTTTTTACAGTCATTTTGTCTCTTGATATCATCTGCTTTGCTTTCAAAATTTATGCCGAATTCAGTTCATTGATTTACGATGCAATACACATCTTGAATTAATGAATTTCTTGATTTTCCACAATTTTTAAATTTTTTTCCAAAAAATTTTTCGATAATCGAAATGTCTGGAAGTGTTTAAATTTTTGAATGCTAATCAATGCATCGAATGTTGAACTGAACAACGACAACTATTAGGTCCAGATCTTTGAATT
Organism: Psoroptes ovis; assembly: GCA_002943765.1. NCBI lineage: Eukaryota > Metazoa > Arthropoda > Arachnida > Sarcoptiformes > Psoroptidae > Psoroptes > Psoroptes ovis. The sequence continues at coordinate 223,702 of PQWQ01000011.1, read as the reverse complement.
TTTTTTTCAAATATTTGGCTCAAAAAAAAAATTGATTTTTTGGAAAACGAATGCATTATTGTTAAAACTTACGACGAAACGAGTTCAAATGAGGATATGAACAAGCTAAAGACACAATTGATTTTCTATTTTTTGTCACAATACATCATAACAGTCGCAAACATTATCAGAATATTTTTCTGGTGTTTTGTCTCGTCGAACATTTCATCGACATTAAAAACAGAAATGATTTTACCGAATCACAATAATATAATAAAGGCAATGCTAGCCCAAGTAAATAATAAAATCCTGGCGTTAATCGTTTCCATCAGGATTTTCTTTCTCTTATTCGTTTTTTTTTTTTTGGATCTAATTCAATTTTGATGGGAACAATTGAAAATTGGCTGCTTATTTTCACTGATTTCAAAGGGAAAAAATATGAAATGTTTCAAAGTTTCTCTTTTTGGCACAATTTTTGCATTTCCTTCTTTGATACTGGTATTTTGGCTCCGAAAAATTGGAATATGGAAAAAAATTGAATTTGAAACATTAAAAAACGAAGATATTTGAAATATTCAAGGAAGATTTATGATTTTTTCTCGCATTTTTCCATTTCACGGTATTCGAAATACGTTTAAAATATATGTATTTTTTTCGGATAAATAAATAAATGAATAAATAAATAAATTCGAACGATTCAAAAGGGTACGGATAAAACGAGCAGAAAATGTAAAACATTTTAAACATTTTTTCCCGTCCAAAACAATGATTTACCTTGGATCTATGATAAATAAATTTAATTTAAAAAAATGTTTAATGCATTTCATCCATTCACAAAAAGAGAATATTTGTGACTTTTCAGAGAGAAATTGAATTTAAATTTTATATTTCATCCTTTCCTTTCTTTCCTCTTTTCTTTATAAATGTTGGCTTTTCCGCAATATTTATTATGAAAAAGAAAATATTTGAAATGTCCAAAAAGTTCTTGCCAATTTTCAAATAGACTTTCATCGATTTAACAGCTACTAACTTTTCGGACAATACAATTTATTTACTTGAGGCAAATGATTTGAATGAATCAATCATTGAATAAATGAATGAAATGGAATAAAAAATTAAACAAAATCAAGCAAACAAATGCAATAGAAAATATGGAAACAATCAATAATTTGGTTGCTGCAATATCTTGTTGGAATTTGCTTTGTTTTTTGTTTAATCGAAAAAATATAAAAAATGAATAAATTGAAATGACAACCAAAATTTATGAAATGAAAATATCTGCAATGATATTAATGATGATGAATAATATTGCGAAAATCATATATATTGCTGTGTATTACATAATGTTATTATCATTATTCAGCCAAAAATATAATAAAAATCAAAATCAAATAAATCAAATTAATATTATTATTATTCAAGCAAATCATTGCTATAACAATAAATGATGATCATAATCATAATAATAATAACAATATGAACATATTTGTAATATTACATTATTGTTATTATTATTATTGAATGAAGAATAACATTATTATTGATGATAGCATCAACTTATAGCAATCAAATGAGTTAAATTGTACACAATTTTCATAACTTATAATTTCAATCATTGTCATTGTCGTTGTTTGTTGTCGTTGATCGTCTGTCGTTGTTGTTGTTGTCGTCGTCGGCCGCAATTTAATAATAATCAAGATGAAGAAATAAAAAAATGATAGAATACAGAATGAATTCTAGAGGCGAATGAATATTTGTCCTCTTTTGGCCATTATTCAATCAAGTCAAGTCAAAACATAATTTTTATGACATTACATTGATCGATATGGTTCATGTTCTTGCAAAAACAATGTCATCAATGTTTGAATGCATGTATTCAACGTTCAAGTTACATGAAAATTGATGATGACACAATGACAATAATGGTTACATAATGGTGTTATTGTTGTTGGTGATTGTATGTGAATTGAATGAAAATGATTAAAAAAATAATCAAAATGATAGTAATTATAACAATAATAATAATAGTGTTAATCATAAAATCATCGATCATTGTAAATGTAATTTTTTGTAAAAATATATTCATGTTTCAAGGTACCAAATTATTCACGCAAATTGTTTCTCTGATTGTCGTCGTTCTGGTTGTCATTGAATGCTGATTGAAATTTTTTCCCAAATTTTCAGGACTTTTTAAATTGGAAATTCATGGATAATTCATCAGATTTTTTAAATTTTCTCTCCGAAAAACGAAGACTTGTTTTTTCTTATTGAAATACCAAAAAAAAAAAAAAAAAAAAAAAAAAAAAAAAAACCACAGACTTGATAAGTCAAACAAGATGAAATTAATTCAAATGAACCATCATTGTTCAATTCAATTCATTAATAATTTTCAAATTAGAAATTGGAAATTGCTTTATATTCGATAAATGAAAAAATCTATAGATCAAATCAAACCAAATCATTACAATTTATTTCAAATCGATTTTCATTATCATTATTTTTAGTATTATTATTATTATTCGAAATTGAAAACAAAAGTTTTTCCTTTCAAATTGAATCCAATAATATTCAATCACACAAACACACATCCGTCAACGTGAAAATCATTTGCGTAAATTATTATTTTCGTTGATGATGATGATGTTTGAATCAGTAATCATCATCATTTTGATGGAATTTAATAGGTTCGAAAACTTTTAGTTTGACTTTTATATTTGAATATTTTTCTATCATGAATAATGCAAGCACCTAGCACTCAGTTACATTTACTATAAAAATAAGATTCAATATTCAATTCCTTTATCTAAATTTTCAAATATTCTAAAAAAAATTCAAATATTATCAAATTGATAATACGATTACAGTCATACAAACATTGACTGCAGTGACACTGACGACAATGATGAGAGTAATCAGATTTTTCTATTTTTTTGAATGAATCAAGATTCCATTTATTCCATTTTTATTTCATTTGATACAACAAATAAACTAGAAAACGAGGCCAACAATGAATATATTTTTGCAAAATGAAATTATTGTCATTCTTATCATCAAGAAATGTCAAGGAAAAAATGTGAACATCTCATAATTTTGCATCAAAAAACAATGCCAAAATAAAAAAAAATATGAACAAATATCAAGAATACAAATACGATTACGATTTTATCAAATGATTATTTTGAAAAAAGTCTGCCCTATTTATTATTTCGCTAGTTTTTCGACGGCACACACTGAGCGCATCATAAAGAATTATGCGCGGTAGGGTTTGTTTTGAATTGGTTGATCACAAAGGACTTTGTGACTCATGGCTCTCAAGGACATTCATGTGCATTTTGACACATCAACAATGTACAATCAATGTTGAGTTATGTTTGGCTCAACAATTGTCAGCATGTTTTGGCAATCTTTTCATTTTTTCAAATTTTTTTGTTCGGCAAAAATTTAAATATTTAAGAATTTTTTTTTGCCCAAGTGAATATGAAAAGAACCTGATAAAATACAGCGAAAGAATTTCATTTTTCTGTTATCTTTTACTCATAAATATTAAATATTTTTTTTTTTTTTTTTGAAACATCAACACATATTTGATGTGTGAACCGAAATCGAAATAATGGAAAAATATTTCCTTTTTTTAATTTATTTCCAAAATGAATGAAAGATATATTTCCATTTTCTTTGGGTAAGGAAATGAAAATGAAACATTTCAACGAAAAGTGTGTGACTATTATCATCATCATCATCATTTGCCTTTGAAATTAAATGGAAAAAAAATAAAAAAACAAAAAAAAGTGAATAAATAGAAAAGTTTTGTGAAATCATTTTCTCTCATTGCTTTGCTGTGTGTTTCAAATCATCAAAAAATATTGAAATAATGATGGAAAATATTTTTCCTGGATATAAATAGATAGCAAACACACACACATACATGCATATAAACGTACAAATACAAATTAGACAATTTTCATTTCGTTTTTTTGTTTGAATGAAAATGGAGAAAATATTCTCTTTATTATTATTATTATCAACATCAATTTACTGGTTGTTAATAATGTTTCATATGCAGAAGCAAACACACACACACACACCCATCGCTTGATTCCCCCAACACACATTTAGAATTGAATAATATTCATTTAAAATAAATGAATGATGAAATTAGATGCATGTTCCATCTAAAATGATGATAATTTATAATTGAAAATTCTAGTTTTAAATTCATTATTTAAAAAAAATTATAATCCAAAAATAATATAACCATAATCATGATAAGAGATAATGCAAAATTTGGCTGAAAATTTTGAACCAAATTTCGAGCCAAATTTTTGGGAAATTGTTTAAAACAAAAAAAATTTAATCTGATTGAATTTCAATCATTGATAAACATTGAAACATGGATGAATTTCAGATAAATTTATGTGAACAGATGTTTGTGAATTCATCATGATCATTTTTTATCTTAAAATGATGAAATTATCATCATAATATCGAATGGCTGAACATCATCGTTGAGAGCTGTACGAGATATAAATATAAATGTCTCGCTCATTGCATCCATACTGTGTGTATCCTTTTCAACCCGAAAAATAAAATAATTTTTTCCAAAATTTTTCTTGAAAAAAATAAAACTTGGCCCAAGAAATGCTTGTATTATCTTTGATATTTTGGAAATTTTGAAATTTTTTCTTAAAATTTTTTCATTTGTTTGAATGCTATTATATGATCGCATGTAGCCTGAAAGCAAATGGAATTTTTTCCATTTCGGCTAAAATTCAAAAAATAAAAGAATTTAAATTTTATTTTAAATTTCAATCTTTTTTCATATCCATTTCTTATTCATTTTTCAACACATTAAATTTTTTCGCACTCATTTGATCAACACTTTCTGAGGAAATTCATTTAGATTCGCAAAAAATTAGAGAAAATTTGTGAAATAAAAATAAATAAATGAGAAATAAATAAAACGGAAAATTTAAATGAATTTTTCAATGTATAATTCTGTTTTATTCTTATTCTATGTAATTTAAACAGAATAAAGATAAATGGTATGAGAATAAATATATTAAATTTTCATATAATAAACAAAAATAAACAAACAAAGTGTTTACATTTTCATTAATATCAAATTATTATCATCATTATTATTTAGTGTTGTGTAAAGTACATTATTCTGCTTTCCGTTTTTTTTTTTTTTTTTTTTTTTGAATCATGAATCATATTGTTAAATTGCTATTGAATCAACATGGAATATGTTGAAGATAATTTATTAAAGTTATGATAAAATTATATTAAGCGATCATCATCATCATCATTATCATTATCATCATGAAAATTGTAAAAATTCCGTTTTGATTAGATTATTTCATGTCTTGTTCATATATGTTTAATTTGAAATTTTCAATTTTTTTTTTTTTTTGGCTCATTTTTCTCTCTTGCTCTCAATAAATTGTTAAAAATGTGTAATAATGATGATGAATGATGAGAAAATATGATACATTTGATCATCATGATCATCGAAGATTGAATTACGATTCTCATACAATGGCCATAGTTTCAATAATTTTACTTTGTTTTCATTATTGTTCATTTTTATTTTCATTTATATTCACCTTTCGATGATCGAACACGAAAGAAAATAATTTTATGATTCATGGAAGATATTACAAAATTTTGAAAAATTCTTCATGTTTACTTTGAAATATATGAGTTTACTTTCTCATTTTTTTTTCTGAACATTGCCACACATTTTAAATACACACAAAGTTTTCGTATGATGAAAATCGGGAAATTGGAATTCGTTTTCAGCACACAAATGGACATTTCTATATTTTCAAACAATATAATGCTCGTTTGATGACATGATATAATTATGATTATACATTCTAAAAAAACAGATAATAAATGATGAGCATATACTTATGAATTATCTCATACAAAAAAAAATTGCAATAAAACCCATTTTATCATATATTTCCGTATATCAATAATTAGTACAATGGTCATATGTGATTCATCACATTCAATAATGTCATTATTGTACCATAGAATTATCAATATTTTGATATAAAGAAAAAAAAAATTGATGAATTCATTTTTAATATACATTTTTTCGCATGTATTCTCATCGGAATTGAATTCATTATTTGTTTTGTTTGTCCTATGACTGCATGAAAATGAAAAATATCATAAACATATGATGGATACTCATCATATCATATCAAAAAAAGTTGCTGAAAATGATCGGCATCAACGAACCAGAAACAATCATAAAAAAAAATTCATAATAATCAAATGGCCATTATGCAAATGAGATGATCAATTTTTTTTGTCATTTCTGGTTTCAAATTGGCCTATTTTTTATTTTTGTCTATGAATATTTTTATATTATCATCAAAAAGTTTTCTTCATATTTTTTCAAAAAATCATATATGATTATGATGATGATGATGATGATGATGATGTGGATGACCAATTGAAATAATGTTAAAAAAGCAAAATAGTTGAATTTGAATGAATTGAACACAGTCAATCAATAATGTAGTGATAATAATGATGATGATGAATGTCTGAATTTCAATTGTTTCAAAGATTTAAAATGGCAAATTTATTTATTTATTTTTTTAACTTTGGCATTTCACAGATGTATCGTATCAAGATTGATCGAGAATTGATCATTCAAGGAAATGATTATTTAAGGATATCATGATTTATATTGAAAAAGAAAAATTGCAGCCATCATTCATGAAGATTTACGATTATTTTCCATTGTTTTTTCTCGAATAATTCAATAAAAATAAATAAATTCAATTTATTTAAAAAACATTCAAGAAATATTTTCTAATTCTTCAATTTACTCATTTCAAACCCATTTTCATAATTATGACATTACTTTTTTAGGAATTATTATCATGATTATAATCAAAAATTATCGCATCAAAAATTAATGTTCTAGAAAAACGTGCTCAATGCTTGTAGTGAGATTTAATGAATATCTTGAATTATTTTGAAACCAAAAACTACTCAAAAAGACTCATTACCCACGCAAAAATTCAAAGAAACATCCCACCCACATAAACAGACAGGATTCAAACGAGAATTTTAAGAAAAATTCCAAGAATTTTTTGAAGAAAAGATAAAAAACAAAATTTCCCAAAATAAAAATCGTGCATGTAGACAATTAAATTAAATAATTAACGATTAATTAATTCAAAAATTTTAAGTAAAACAATTTCATTAAAGATAATGATACAAAGATTAATTAAATAAGATGAAAAATTTTCAAATTAATCAATTTTCAACCATTTCAAAAAATTTTATTTAATTTAATCTTGACACGTTTTCTCATTGCATTTTCATGATAATTTTTATTATATTTTATTCAATTTTTCTGATGTACTCGAAATAGGATTCCATTGTAGAATCGTTTTACAGAATTAATTGATTAATTAATCAATTAATTTTACATTAATTATATTCATCGACACATTCCAGGGATTCAGGTTTCAGGGACTCTTCGAAGAGAACATTAATGAATTTCAATTTTGTATTAAGAAAAAACCGAGAAGAAAATTCTTGGTAGAAATTCTTTGTTTTTTCATGAATTTTTCTTTTATTTCCATCATTTCAAAAGTTTCAAAATTTTATCATAATTCATTATTAATCATTTTTCATTGTCTTTGCAAAAAAAAACTCATTCATAATTTTTTCTTCTTATTTGTAAGCAATCACGTACAATATTTTATAAAATATTTTCTTTCATTATTATCATTTGTCATTTTTGTTATCATTTGTTTTTTTTTTATAAATATATGATTGTCACGCCAATTAAATTAATATATTGAATCAATTGTTGTTAATTTAATATATTTTATGATTATATATAGAATGTTAAATTGTATAATAAAATTCTAACGTTGACATAAGCCAACAGGATTTTCTTTGAAATGGAAGTTGAGAAAATTAATCGACTTTTATCGCAAAAAAGTAATTTGCAACAAAAAATTACAGTTTATGCAAATCATGCTTATCTTAATCTATTAAAGAAAGACAAGCAAGATGAAGTCAAGACATTAATTGTTGAATTGGTGGATATTAACGAAGAACTAGTTGGAAATGGAGTTAGTTACAATGAAAAAGATGAAGAATATGTGGATAAATGTAAATTATTATTAGAATATTTCCAGCCAACACCAGTAACGACGTTAACAGAATCAAACGAACAATATGGCAACCACCACGTGCAATATCAGAAACGTTTCTTGCCAAATTTTGATGGAGAAATATTACATTTTAATAGATTTTATCGAGAATTTGTCAACGTTGTTGACAGAGATCAAAATTTGTCGTCAGTTGAAAAATTTTTCATATTGAAATCATTATTGAAAGATGAACCAGCAAAATTGGTTAATGAACTAGCCGAAACTGAGACTAATTATCAAATGGCCAAAGAACGATTGGAAAACAGATATCGTAATCATGATCGTATATTGAATAAAATACTTCATGCAATTAATTCAGTTCCAATGGTAAATGAAAATGATATTGACCAGATGCAACAAACAGTAGATGAAATGACAAATTTATATCAACAAGTAATTGACCATAATATAGACAAAGTCACTGTGGAACGAATAATTAGACCAGCTTTTTTGTCAAAATGGTATTCTAAAAATGCTGTGGATAATGGTGAAACTTGTGAACAGCTTATTAGATATTTTGAAAAATCTGTCAACAATCACATTTCATTAAATTTGCCAGTAAAAGAAAAAATGGTCAATTATTCGATGCCTTCTAGCTGTATTTTTTGCAAAGGCAATCACAGAACCATTTTTTGTAATGCTAATAATCTAAACAATAAGATTCGCCGAGATATGGCTAGAAAACATCGATTATGTTTTTTATGTTTGAGAAATAATCATTCAATGGAAACGTGTCGATCCAGATACAAATGTAAAAGATGTGGTGGCCGTCATGCTGAAGTTATATGTGTGAATGATCAAAAAATTACAGTCCAAACTTCGACAAAAAACGTAGACAGCGACCCAATGGTTTAATTTATTTTAATTGCATTATTAATAATAAACCAATCAAAGCTTTTATCGATACGGGAGCAGAAATTACTTGTATTTCTAAAAGCCTATTCAATAAATTGCAATTACAAATAATTAATAATTCAAAAATTAATATTCGTCAACTCGACAATATTACACAATCATTGGGTCGCGTACGTGTAAATCTTCAAATTGGAAGGATTACTAGAAATATTGAAGTTCACGTGATCAGAAATCTTACCACTGATCTACTGCTGGGCTTAGATTCCAGTCAATTATTTGATTTGAATCTGGATCTCAACAACAATAATTTGAGACAAAATGATTTAACCATCAATAATTGCAAAATAGTAAAAAGAAAAGAAAAGAAAAAATGTTTCAACATTCAACAAAGTTTCCATATTAATCCAAAGTTAACTAATAATCAACAAAAACAATTAATGGAAACAATTAGCAAATTTAATACATTTGCACAATCGAAAAGTGATGTAGGACAATATAAACACCTATATCATCGTATTGAATTGAAAAATGAAATTCCGATTTACCAAAGACCATATCGCACGTCTCAGAAAGAACAAAAGGTGATTGATGATACCATAGAAAATTTGTTGAAACAAAATCTGGTTCGTCCATCAACATCTCCATATTCTTTTCCAATTACTTTGGCGGAGAAAAAGGGAGAGGGAAAGACGAGAATGTGTATTGATTACAGGAAGTTAAACGATGCCACAATAACTGATAAGCAGCCAATTCCAATTATTGAAGAAATCATTGATAAGTTATGTAATAAAAAATATTTTTCAAAGTTGGACGTTGCAAATGGTTATTGGCATATTCAAATGCATCCAGAAGATATCGCAAAAACCGCTTTTTCCACTCATAATCAACATTTGGAATGGGTTGTGATGCCTTTCGGACTAAAAAATGCACCAGCAACTTTCCAAAGGGCTATCAGACAAATCATAATGAAACATAAATTAAAAAATGTTGAAAATTATTTTGATGATATAATAATTTTCAGTGATAATTTCAATGATCATTTGGAAGATGTATCAAGAGTATTGTTAGCATGTGAAAAAGAAAATATCAAGCTAAAACCAAGCAAATGTCATTTCGCAATGCAGGAAATTGATTATCTTGGTCATCGGATTTCATATAATTGTGTTCAGCCAAGTTATGAAAATATTAAATCAATCGAAAATTATCCGACACCAAAAAATGTTAAAGAATTACAACGATTTTTAGGCATGGAAAATGTCTATCATAAATATATCAATAATCATGCGATCATACGCAAACCATTAACAGATTTATTGGCAAAAGATTGCCCATGGTTTTGGTCAGATGAATGTGAACGATCATTCATTAAACTTAAAGAAAGTTTGACTAAGCATCCAATTTTGAATATTTACAATCCAGAATTACCGACAATCATTTATTGTGATGCAAGTAAAACCGGCATTGGCGCTGTAATCAAACAACAACATTCTAATAACGAAGAATTGCCAATTGCATATTATTCAAGGAAATTACAAAAACACGAAGTAAATTATACAATTACTGAATTAGAGTGTTTATCAATTGTTGAAGCTCTCAAAAAGTGGCATTGTTATATTCATGGAAATGTGACCACAATTGTAACTGACCACGCCGCTTTGCAATGGTTAAAATCTTGTAAAAATTTAACGGGTCGTCTTTTTAGATGGTCATTGCGTGTATCTATGTACGATCTTATAATTAAATATAAGAAAGGGTCAACTAATTATGAAGCAGATGCTTTATCAAGAGCATCAATGGTCAAGGTTAATTTGATAAGTAAAGAAGAAATTCAACGAGAACAACAAAAAATGAATGGTATTAATAAATTTGAAAAAATCAATGGACTGCATGTCAGAAATCGACATGGACTAACGAAAATTATTGTTCCAGAATCATTGAAACTTAAAATTTTGCAAGAGAGTCATGAGCGTTTTGGTCACATTGGTACAAAGAAAATGATTGCTACAATTTCGCCGACATATTATTGGTCAAATTTGTACAATGACATCAGTAATTATGTAAAACACTGTGATGTTTGTCAGAAAAATAAAAAATTCAAAGAAAAGAAATATTCAATGCTTGGAACGTTACCTCCAGCACATCAACCATTTGATTTAATATCGATTGATACAATAAGCGGTTTAGGTAAATATGGTTCACGTAAAAATTTGGTTCATTTAGTGATAGATCATTGTACAAGATATGCGTGGGCTTTTCCACATACATCGACATCAACTGAAACATATATAGAAATTGTGAAACAAATTATAAGCTTAGGACCAGTAAAACAAATTCTGACCGATCGAGCACCAGCGTTTTTGTCACAAAGATATCATAAATTTTTACAAAGTAACAACATCAAACGTTTACTAACGTCAGCGGCAAACCCGAAATGTAATGGTTTGAATGAACGGACTAATCAAGAATTGATGAAGAGATTGAGATGTAAAATAAATGATCCACAAATCAAAATCAGAACATGGACAACATTAATGGACAAAATCATCAAAGAATATAATAATACATTACATGATATAACTGGTTTTTCACCTGCATATCTTTTATATGGGATTGTACCATATGAACAATTAACAATTAATGATCAACCGACAATTGAACGAGCCAGACAAATCGCAAATGAACGTAGTGATCAATTTCATAATAAAAATCAAGAAATTTATGACAGAAAATATCGACCACCAAATTTCAAAGTTGGTGATGAAGTGTTGGTGGAAGTGGCTTGGCATCCTAATAATGGGAAATTGACCCCGGTCATGGAAGGGCCATATAAAATCTTATCGATTATATCAGAACAAAACGTTGAAATCAATCGAACGAATCAACCAACAAAGAAAAAATCAGAAATCGTAAATACGAAAAAATTAAGACTCTATTACAATCCTAATGAATTCAAAATAGGGGTGGGGAGGTGTCACGCCAATTAAATTAATATATTTGAATCAATTGTTGTTAATTTAATATATTTTATGATTATATATAGAATGTTAAATTGTATAATAAAATTCTAACGTTGACATGATCATATACAGTTCGAATTGTCGTATATACTACGGATTATAATCATTATAGAATCGGTTTTTTGTCGCAAGCGTTTTTTTTTGTTTTCAAAGGTTCAATCGTCAACACAGTTTTCTTAGTCTAATTTCTTATTGAAAGAAGCAAAACAGAAAACAAAACAAAGCAAAAATTAATGATGCTAATAGCAAATAATTCTTAATGATTTTCGCTTTGTTCGCTTTGATTTGAGAATTTGCGAAATATAAAATCAAAATCATTCAAATGAAAAATTATTGGTCAAAAGATTTAGTTCATAAAAAAAAACGAAAAACAAAACAAAAATAAATATTGCTTGGGTAATTCGGTTCAAACAAATTCTTTCTAGTATTTTCTTTCTTTTATTTTTTCCACAAAAAAAAAATCATGAAAAACAATTAGCTCATAGTAACGAGAAAAGCTTTGTGTGTGAAGCAAAGCAGAAATGAAAAGTTTCAAGTTGCTTTTTTATTGCAAAATAAAAAAAAATTTAAGATTGAAACTAAAAGTTTTGCTGATGATTATGATTATTATTATTATTATGACGACGACGACGACGATGATGATGATGATGATGATGATAATAATGATCATTATTTCATCTATTCAAAATTTTGCTTCAATTTTTTTTGCACCAATCATCACTTTTACATTGATAATTTGATAATTAATCGTAATAAATCACCAAAATAAAAAACTATTGATATTTTATTGAATAAACATTATTATATCGATATTAAAATGCTAAAAGTGTTCAAAGTGTAGTTAGTTATGTTAGTGTTGGACAATTTTTCCCGATTAATGAACTTCAACAATAAACAAGATCAAAAAAATCAAAAGATTTATTTCCAATTAATGAAGAAAAATTGCCAAAATAAAGCTACTACAAACAAAGCATCAAAATATTGGATAGCGAAAAAAAATCAATTAAAGTAAAAAGAAAAACAATTAAAAAATCAAAATTCAATTTAAAAAGGATTGAACGTAAAATTCGGGCTTCCGAAATCGAAATTTAATGAATAATTTAATAATAAATGAATCCAAGATGAAATTAAAATTCAAAATTTCTGAAGAAAAATAACGAATTCATTTAAATTGAATTGAATTAAATCGAAAATTAAAAATTTTAATTGCGATAATGAAAATTTAGAAATAAATTCTGCCATTCTCTACGCATAAAATTTTCCATCAAATCATTATCAATCCATTAGAAACAATTATTATTTTACTTTTTTTTTTTTTTTTGAATAAATGGAAAAGTTTTAAACTTAAGAAAAAAACAGAAATTATTATTTTCCATAATAATAATAATAATATCCATCATTTTAAATGTTGCTTGGAAAAGAAATAATTTCTTATTTTGCTTGCAAACATTTTGCTAACATTTCGCTTCAAATTGAATTCATATGATTGCTTCACGAAATGAATATGAGTGATATATTGATTTTTTCTACAAATTTTTGAATGAAAATCAATAACGAAATGACACAACAAGATATTTTGCTGAATTTCTTTTTCTTTTTTTGAAATTCTTAAATATTACAAAACCAAGCAATCGATGAATCGATATAAAATGATAACAAATGAAAGAAAGAAAGAAAAAGAGAAATTATAATTCTCTGGATTTTTGAAAATTTTGTTTAATCAAAAAGAATCAGCGATAAAAATAAAAACGATTCAAAACTTATTCAATGATTCAATATGAGAATTGAAAATTGTAACAAAAACAATGATAAACAATTGATTCGATTCAATTCAGCTACATTTGAACTTTGAAATATTTTGAAAAGAAAAAGATTTTCAAAAACAAATCATTTTCAATTCAATCATAAAGCTAATTGTCTTATCATTAATCATTGTGTGTGCTTTTTGTTTTGCTTTGTATTTAAAGTGTATTTACAACCGAATCGATTGATTGAAAATCATTGATTCAAAGCGAATTTCAAAATCAAAAAAAGAAAATATTTCATGTGGAGAATTTTTTTTTCTTTGATAAGATTTTCTCAATCCTTATTTTTCTTACTTAAGTGAAAATTAATCATTTTCAAACAACAACAAAAATGACATCACATGCACATCGTTAAATGTGAGAATCGCCATCATTTTTTATCTCTTTAACACATGGAATAGGTCAAGAATGGGTTGAATGAAAAAGATCAAAAGAAAAATAAGCTTAGACATGGGATTTTCTTAATAATAAAAGTTCCAAAATTCTTCTTTTCAAATATGAACTTCATGTTGCAATCACAAAACGATGAGTTTTTTTTTTTTTTTTTTTTGTTCAAGTTCAAGTTGATAAGAATGTCCAAGGGTTTTTTGTGTTTTGCAATCAAAAAAAAAGCATCAAAAGTTTCAAGAAAAAATTAATTTCATATGTAAAAACATTTCGCAATTAATTTTCAATGTTAATTCATAACGATGATGATTGTGACGTCGGTAATACAATCAGTCAGCCAGCAAGGCAGCCAAACAAACAATCAAATTTTTTTTTGTCTATGAAAAATTTCAATTCAAGATAATTTCAATTTTTGGTTATAATTATAATTGGTATTGCTGTAATTATCATTATTCTTTCAACCATAACCATTTCAATTAATGTTTATGTTCAAGTTTTGCTTTTTAATTGAAATAATTTGGCATTGAAAGTGGACGATGATGCTTTTAATTTTTTTCGGCTGGGTTTTCGAGGGTTCATAGGGTTCAATAGTAATGAAAATTGAAATGATCATAATGAATTTTTGGAAGAGCATTCGTGAAAATTTGAAAATCAATTTTCTTGGTAATTTGAAACAAAATCAATTCAAATGATAATATTTCATCGAAACATAATATGGAATTATTGAATTTCATTCAATTTTATTTAAATCATAATTATTTTACCTGCAAAAGATCAATCATTGAAATAATTTTCTTACTAAGAAATTTGAACAAAGCTGAAATTTGATACAGCACAAATGGACACAATTTGATGATATTAATTAGCGAATCATCGATAAATCGATGAGTTAATGAGAGCTTCGATTCAACAAAAAATTATTTGAGACATCAGTTTTGACATGGAATCAATCCAATTATTGGAAATTATTTTTTCCTTGGAAAAAGAAGCAGGATTTACTGATTATATGATGAATTTGATCACAAAATTAGGAGTATCAAGTGTGTGAATAATGGTATAATGTTGTTCATATTTGTATTGTGCCAGGTTAAAATTAAAAAAAAAAATTGTCGAACAAAGGTGAAAAACCTTCAAAAAAAACTCACTTAAGACCTTTTCAAGGTCTGAATCATCTGAATTTTTAGCCCTGAAATTCGCTGCACAGTTTTTGAATTAATTACAAAATTCTTTTCCATTAAATATTCCATTATCGATTAGCATCGAATCGTTATATATACAATACTAAGGCTTCATTTCACCCAAATTCATTTTACATACAAATTGAAAGGGTTTAAAATGAAATGAATGATTGACTACTTGCAAAACAAAAAAAACAACATGCAAAATATACATTGACAATATCACTAAAACTAAAAATAAAACTAAAAAAAAAAATTCAAATTGCTTGATTTGCAAAAACAAATACAAACAAAATCATTGATTGTTTTTTTTTTTTTTATTTTTGTTTCGTCTAGTTACTTGGATTCTTGATTTCATTCAAATTTTTTCTCGTCGTCTTCTTCTTCTTCTTCTTCTTCTCATTCATTTCACAGTCACTTCCTCTGCTTCAATATATTGCTCTGCTGATATTTTCTTCACATCACATCATCGATAGTTTATATTTTAATTTACATTTTCGGAGAAAATAAAAGATAAAAATTTCCAAAAACGTCAGCAAAATGAAATTTATCGCAATGAATATATGTGAACATTTAAAAAGATAAAAGATGTTATTATTATTATTCATTCTTTGTTTGATGCTGCTGTTGTTGCTGTTGTTATTGTTTATAGATGTTATTAATGCATTTTTTTCTGTCTTTCTTTCTTTTTTTCATGAAAAATTTTCATATTGAATTTCAAATGAATGAAAATAGAATTTCAAAAGTTTTTTTTCTTTTTTTGTCTCTGTGATTTCATGGCGATGTTACATTGAATTCAATTATTTTTTTATGCACACAACAATCTCATCTGCCAGTATTGACTATGCACTATGTATGTGTCTCTCTGCCATCAACAACACAAAATCACCAAACACCGACATTCAATTATTGCTAAACGACACCATATCATTTACTATGTTATCGCATCACATTGACTATCATACTGTTAACAATTCATGAATAAAATTAATGTCGAAATGTTGTTTCGTTCGTAAATATTTTTATTTATTTATTTATTTATTCAGCCATTTAGATATTTTTAAACATTTATTCATTTATTCACTTTTTTTCTTAAATGTTAAATTCAATTTATTATTATCAATTGTTTCATTTATTTTTATTGTTATTATTCAAACTTTTTGATCCGTATTTGCACTTTTACATTTGTTACAAACTTATTTACAAATAGATTATTGATGTTTGTTCAATATGAAGGCTTAATAAAGGATTCATAGTCGTCATTATCGCCAAATAAATATGTCAATATCAGTGTAAATTTTGAAAATTCAATAATTCAAAGATTATAGAAAGTTTTAAAAGTGAGTGTTTCTTATAAACAGATATTCATTTTAAAGTTTGAATTTTTTTTTCAAATGAAAAATTGAAATAATCACAAATGTATTCTTTCACATTTGATGAATATATTTATTAGATTTTGAATGCATGCATGAATATATGAATATTATTTCGCATGAAAATTTTTTCGTTGGAAATCACTTTAAGACAAAATTAAACACATTTATTATTCTGATCGGAAACAAACATTTATTCAAATTAAATATTCGAACCGAAAACAATAATAAAAATCATTCAAAATTGGAAAAAATAATAAATATTACGCTTATTATCATGAATTCGTGCATATTCGTGAATTGGGAATAATCTATACTTACATGCATTTATTTACATCGAAATAACTTATGAATGAAAAGTAATGATTATGTTTGATTAAATAATAGAGAATGATAATAATAATAATAATGATAATGATAGTGGTAACATTAATTTCATTCATAAAATTCTATTTAAAATTCATTGAATATAAATGACCATAATAATAATAACAATAATAATGAGTTGAATATTCATGGAAATCAATAATTTTTTTCTGAAATACTGTGCCAACATAATTATTATTATCATGATAATAATAATAATAATGACAATAATACTTAATATTGAAAAAAATATTATGTAATAGCAATGAATTTATTTTTTTTCATTATCATTTCTATTATTTACCAGTGAAGTAGAAATTGTTTCAAAGCCGTATCAAAATCAATTTCGATTCTATCGTATCAATGATATTTGATCATTGATCAATTTCGATATTAAATTTTTTGATTGCATAATCTTTTCGAACAATTGATTACACAAGAAGTGAAATCAAGAATTTTTCAATGTTTGATTGTGAAAGAAGTGTGAAAATGGATTGATTTTCTGGAAAAAAAATTCATCAAGTACAAGTGTACGAATAATATAATCAGATACACATAAATATCTTGAATTATTTAATAAACGGATTTCATCAAAGAAAAAGGAAACTTTACAGAATTATCAACAGAATTGATTGTACGAAAATGTGTACCGAGAAAAACAATATTTTCGCTGCAATTTAAAATTGAAATTCTCGAAAACATTCATAATCAAAATAAATTTTGAAACAAAAAAAGGCAAGAATCAATGACAATTTCTAAATTAAATTTGCTTTCATTTCAAATTGATGAAATTACAATGAGACCCTCTCATTTTTCTTTTTGTCTGTTTTGTCTCATTTGACCAAAACAAATCAAATTCAAACGAATCATTCTCATTATTTATTCTGTTTTTCCCCAAAAACAAAATAATCATAATAATAATAATAATGTTTCATTGAATTTAAAATTTCATTAAATCAATGTGAATATGTTTTTATGAAGATATATTTTCAGTTCATTTACGAAATGAAAACATTATTACCAATGGTAATAATCAAAATCATTTTTGGGCATTTGAAAATAAAATATCAAATTGAATGTGAAATTTGAACAATTTTCTAAAACAATTTTCATTTCATATTTCAATATTAAATTGCTGAAATAATTTTCATTCAAGTATTTCACTGTATTTGCATGTGAAATGAGACATTGTCTCCCAATCAAATATTTCCCAAAGAATTGGATATTTTTCATATTCTTATTTTATATTTTTTTTCAAATTCTTTCTAAGTGATTTTCTTTAGCTTACAAATAAAATGTCGGGAGAACAAAAAAAATACTTTCAATATCGTATTCCACCATTTTCATTCATGATTCAATCGAAATATTTTTATTATTTTTTATGTGAATTATATTGTAATATTTCTTTATTTGTCAATCAATTTACTCTATTTTTTGTCGTTATTCCAATAACTTATTTTTATTTTCATTTTTTTTTATTCAGAAAATTACATTTCAATTGTATTTTGTGCATTTTATTTTTTTTATTTTTGGCGAAATTATTATTATAATATTAGGTCGGCAACTAAGTAACTGCCGATTTTTTGATGAAAAGTCAAAGACTATTTTTCATGGTACAAAGTAACTTTATCATGTAATGTATTGCCCCTTTTGATCAATGACCTTTTGCCATCTTCAGAGCACCATCATAATCCCATGTTCATAAAACATCTTGTTTTTATGAGCAAAAAACTGAATCACGTGCCATTTGACATCATCATTATTTTTGAATTTTTTACATTCAAGGAGTTGAGCAAAGATGATAACAAAGAGTGATCAGATGGTTCAAGGTCAGGACTGTATGATGGATGAGACAAAACATCCCAACCAAGGTTCAATAATTTTTGATGAGTGGTCAAAAGTCTATGCAAATTTGCATTGACGAATTGCATTGCTTTTTTCGTTATGGAATACAGCATTTTCTCGATATGTTAATCCAAACCGCTTTTGAACATATCCAAGTTGTTCCAAATGATCTTCAACACATGCATTTGATTCATGAAGTTTTTCTGCAATATCATGCGTGATAGTGTGACGATCCGATTCGATTATCGCATTGATTATGGTGTCATCAACTTTGACACCTTTTAGTGAAATATCACCAGAACGAAATGTGACAAACCAATTTTAACTCTATCATTTTTTAGCGATTGATCCTCATAAACATTACATGAATTTTTATGAGCTTGTGACGCGTCTTCATCTTTGTGGAAATGAAAAAGCAAAATATCGCGAAAATTCTCCTTTTGAATTCCCATTTCTCAACGAAGGTCAAAAAAAAAACTACTGAGCCGATCAAAAAAATTTTTTTTGCTAATTGACAACTGATTAGTCATCTATCAAATGACAACATGCGTTTGTCATTTGAACAACTCCTTATAGTCCAAAATCGCAACTAAAGCGGTCTATGATTGAAATCGGCAGTTTTTTAGTTGCCCACCTAATATTTTAATGTGTTGTAAAAATTTTCAAAATAGTTATTTATTCTCTTGAGTTTATATTATTTACATATGATTATTATTTTTGTTATTTTTATTGTTCAAAAATTATGAGGAGAAAAGAAGGAAAAATTCGTACATTTGCATTAGTAATTGATGATAATGACAATGAGAAAAAAAATGTGCACAAAAATAAAATACAAATTTCAATTCGAAGAAATTGTTTGTAAATTTTTAATATTACTCAACATTCCGACATACACTTACATTTTACATTTCATTCAATTTTTGAATCACATTTTATTCAATTTCAATTCAATTATAATTTTCTTGAATTTATAGAAAAATCGATGCATATTTCGTATGAATTTTCATATTTGATCAATACATTCATTCGTGCTCCTTTTAAAAAATAAAAATTGTGACGATTCGATCGAAAATCTTAATTTTCAAATTCAAAAAAAAGAAGACAAAAAACTGAAGAAAAATGGAAAAATGCCTCGAAAACAAAAGCTGATACTAATCGAACAAATTATTTATGAGAATTTTCTAACTAAGTAATGATAATAATATTAATGATAATCATTTACAGAATGATGACACAAATAAAAAATAAAATGAAGAAATTACATGATTAGCAATAAGAAATAATCGTTTCGATTTTGATAATAATCGATTAGATTGGATGATAATAATCATCAGAATAAGTCATCACGTAAAACAAATAATGATAATAATCAAAGATTAAACATCTAAAAAAATGGTAATCATCGAATTCATCCGTTCATTCATTTATTATTGTCATTGTTATTACTGCTGCTGTTGCTGTTGCTAATGTTAAATAATGACCTAATGTATTATAATCAATTATATTTGACAATATCTGTGTTGATATATTGTTGAACATTCATATATGAATTGGTATATTATCGGATTTTTTCTTTTAGATAATAATCATTGATTAAATGAATCGTGTTAAAAAATGTGTCGAAAGAAAACGATCGATTTAAACATTGAATTTGATGGAAAACAAAAGTCGATTTCGATTGAATTTGATTCAATTTAAAATTTTTCTTAGATTTCCAATTTTTTTTTTTGTCTTCACTAATATGATCATTATTGTTTGTAACTATTTTTGAATGTAAAAATATTTATTTTTATTGGTGTCCATCATACATTTAGACATCAATGAAAAGTAGAAATGATGATAATTCAATATGCCCATCGTTAGTGTATGTGGTTCGATGCAAAAAAAAGAAATAAAATTGTACCAAGCATCCTAAAATAAAATAATATCATTGACATTTTGTTTGCCATCGAAAACAATACGATGATTCAAGTGTGCTGTATGCCATTAGGCAATGGTCATTGCATAATAAACTTCCGCTAAACATGACATGTTCATGATTATTTTATTTACTTATCGATTCAATCCATCATTATTTCATTCAAATAATGACTAAATTATCATGATTGAATCGAATGAAATATTACATCAATTCTACATTGACGAAATTCTTTGTAAATTTCAATATCTAATTCAAATTGTGTGTTTGCGTGTTTTTTCTCCTAAAAAAAATTAAATTATTTCAATCAATTTATTTTGAAAAATATTTGAGAAAAAAAATTTGAAAAAATGGCATGTGATACAAGTCTTGAAATTACAATTTAGTTTTGTTCAAATTGTTGTTCACACACAGACATAATAATATAGAAATTCAATGGTACATTTGATTTTATTTAATTTATTTCAATATATCAAATAATGTTTATGTAATAGAATACATAATCAGATAATGATTTTATTTATTTTTTATTTCCTCTTTTAAAAAATTATTTAACTCATTTAACCTCGATTTGAATCATTTAACACTTGTGTATAAACATTGATGCATATAACTGATTCGAAACACTTTTGAAACATATATTCATTGATGATATCTGGAGATTCAAGAGAAAAAAAAAGAGTCAAGAATTTAAAAATTCAATTGTTTAATATGAAATGAATAAATTGGAAAAAAAACCCCAAATTTCTTTTGAATAAACAAAAAAATCAAAAATTATCTACTTTTTTCAATGAATTTTTTTTCTGCATTTTGTCCATTGTTATGCTCATTATTTTTTGATCGTTAAAAGCTATTCGATTCATCTATGAACCATGAGAAAAAAAATCTGAAAAAAAGGTCCATATAACGAATGAATGAAATCATGCAACAAACAACAACAATGAAAAACAAAATTGATGCGCAACGACATGCGTTTCAAAAACGATATCGCCATTACAACAGACATTTGGTTAGAAGCGAACAAATCTTACGCATGTTCGAATATATATTTGGAGAACATACGTAAAACAAAATGATGATAATAATTTACAAAATTATTAATATCAAATGTATAAAAAAAATCAAAATAAATGATTATTATTCTTATTATTACAATCATCGTCATTGTTTTTCAATTGTTTGTTTTTAGGTTCAATCGTCTAGTTATTTGCATTTTTGATTGTAAATTCTAACAATTTTGGAATTTTTTTCTTAGATTTTTTTTAGTGTCAAATAACACAGTGAACGATCGATAACAAATTCTTTTTGAATAAGAAAATTTTTCTTTAATTCACCTTTGGTAATATTCACAAAAATTAAAAAAATCTCTATTTAAAAACATTATTTTCAAGCGATTTTGAATTGAATTTCATTAATATTTCAAATCTTAAATTTCTGAATATTTCACAATCTTTTTCGTTGATTTGTTATCATCAATTTTTATTAATCGACAAATAAATGAATCAAAAGAAAGATTTATTATTCTATTATGTTTGGTCATCAAGTGTGGAACACAAACATGATTTTGTTTCCATTCATATTATTTTTATATTCATAAGTTATTTGTATAAGATATGCAAAATGAATAAATAAATAGAATAAGAATGCATCAAAATATATTTATAAATAAATGAATGAAGAATGACCAATCATGACTGAACCAAAATGAAACCAATTTCGATGGACATTCTTTGTGCATTTTTGTGTGCGTGTGTGTGTGAGCTCATACATACATTTGAATGTGATTTGAATATTTTATATTTCAATCGTAGCATATAACGATTGAAATTCACTTAGCATTTTTTTTTCTTGCTTCTTCTTTGCTATTGATTTCATGGATAAATGTCAAAATTTATAAAAAATATCTATCAAAAATATGTGAATTTTGAAATGAAAAAAAAATGAAAAATGTATCATTATCAAGCTATTTATTCAACTATTATTCATCGATCATCTATTTCATCAATCACAATCATTGAATTATAATAAATAGTATTGTATTAGAACATGATTCATTTTGATTGTCAAGAAAATTGTCAAGAAAAAAATTATTCAAACCCGCAAACACACCCACCAATCATATGAAAACAAAATGGATTATTCATCATCGGAATCAATCGATACTGATAATATATATTGGAACAATGAAAATAATGATAATTTTACCACCAATAATGACTATTATAATGATGATTGGTATCATCAAAATTCATCAACATCATCATTCACTCAATCACAACAATTATCAACAACAATAACAACAGAATTTTCATTATCATCATCACTATCATCAGCTGCATCAACTTTTTCTAATAATTATTATTATAATAATAATTATATTGATACAACATTATGGTTCAATAATCATAATGATGATGATTTATTATCAACAGCAGCAACAACAAATATAAATAATATTGACCAACAAATTGCATTGAATAATTTAAACACATTCAAGATACCGCAATATTATTCATTATCATATCAAATGATTGGTACATTATTTCAAGGTATCATATTTATTGTTGGTGAGTAGTATTATTATTACTATCAATTCAAACTTCAATAATAAAAAAAAAATGAATTCTATCATTCTAATACAATGAAATTTGCATAGAAACTTGAATTTGACCCAAAGATATAATGATTTCAATATATTTTCAAGTATTGCATTCACTTATTTATTCAATTTATTTGGTTTTTTTCAATATAAATCAGATTAGATTCGATGAAAAGTCAATATTTTCTATTCTAATTCTAACAGTAATTTTAAACATAGAACCAACTGATAAAAGTAACCAGAAAAAAGGCAGTGAAAACAGCATTCATAGGAGAAATAAACGAAAGCATAATATATAAAAAGTTGATCTGATTCTATGACCACGTAAAATTATCATCAATTTTCTATTTATTCAGGGTTAATCAAATAAAATGAACCAGATGCAAAATATTTTGCAAAATGACAATATTGTATTGATTTTCGTATGTCGCAATCTGTCTCTGGTCTTTGAATGCATTCATATTATTATATTCACAAATTTGTTTTACTCGTTATTTCAATGACTATTTTTGCTTTTTTGTTTCTCCTCACAAAGCATTATATTTCATGAACCCATTAAGGTTTATCATCAAAATAATTATAAATTTCACCATTGTTGTTTTAGCTGTTGTTATTGCACATAAGATTATATAAATTTATGATATTTAAGTATTTTTTGAAAATACGAGAGAAAAATGTGTAAATTTGTAATTTGTGATGGTACTTTGTGTGTGTATTTAACCATCTCATATTAAACAAAAACAAAAAAACAATCACAGTGGAAAAAGTGGGAAAAAAGAAAAATGTTCATAGCACATCTACAAATCATTTGCAGCAAAGAAATAGCGACAGCAACAGCAATGACCATAATCAACAACAACAAATGACCACAACAGTGAACGATAACGATGATCATTACTTTTAAACATGTGTTTATTTGTAAACACATATATGAAAAAAAATAATAATGATAATCATAAAAAATTCCTAATAATTTTTGTTGTTATTCCTGTTGTGTTTAATGTTTGTTTGATAGAAAATTGAATTTTCTTGTTTTTTTTTTCTGGTAGAAATGAATGAAGAAGCGAAATATCTGTTGCAATACAAAATTCATAAATTTTTATTTCAATGTTTATAAATATCAAAATTTCTAAGAAATTTTGTATCGATCAATTTTGCAAAACAAATAAAAAAACAAATGAAAAACATAAACATCATGGGCTATTTATCTGCTTTTAGATTCAACTATTTTAACCAAACATTCAAGTTCAAGATTTTATATTGGTTTGTTCATCAGCAATTTTCTCTTCACCACCGCGTTTGATTAGAATGAGGCCATTGACAGGGCGCCAGTATTCTTTTCCTTTGATTTTAATTTTGACTGTACGACAGACGCTATCTGCACCAATTTTCGTATCGATGATTTGACCTGTGGGCCATACTGCTCTTTTGGAAAATAGACCAGGGCATAATACCCAATCGCCAATTTTTATATTAGTAGGATTCTTGTTCGATAATTTTGTTAGTTTTTTCAAGTACCGCATAATCCACAATTTCGCCACTTCATTCATGAATTTTGTTCTTCCTTCATTCATTTGTGTCGCGTTGTCTACACATAGTTCATTATCAGGTCTGGACGTTCGACCAATACTTAATTCGAAAGCTGAAAGGATTTTCCCATCGTTTTGTAGTACTGGTCGTTGATTTATCACATGTTCAATTTCTTTAAAATATCGATATAATACCAACAACGATTTTGCTTTTTTGGGCAATAGCATTAAGCATTCTTTAATTAGGCGGACCATGCGTTCCGCTGCGCCGTTCATCCACGGAGCTAGTGGCGTGGATGTTCGCCAAACGATAGGTGCTATTTCTCCGGTTTGGGCCATGCGGTTCAATTTATTGCGAACGGCTAAATAGTTAGTTGCATTGTCGGACCATACTTCCGAAGGATAGCCGACTTGATTCCAGATGGCTTTTAATTCATTTAGCATAATATTTTCAGAAAGATTTTCCAATACACCAATTTTGATTGCTCTTGTAGTTCGGCATAGTATCACGATTCCATAACACTTTTTACCATTCATAAGTTCCATGGGTCCGAATACATCGGTCATTATGACTTGGAAAGGTTTCATAAATTGCTTCTGAATATTATGTAATGGACCAAGCGGCTGTTCAATCACGTTGCCACGTAGTTTACGACATAAAACACATTCACTAATGATTTTACGCATGTGACGATTCGCATTGACAATTCGAACATTATCATCAAGCATTGCTAAGGACATTTCGCACCCACGATGAAATGATCTTTTATGAGCTGATTTCAGCAGTTCATTTGCTATGACTGAATTTTTGGGAATCCAAATAGGGTTGAAAGCCAAATCTCTCGTTTTAAAGCATTTAAGCCCATTCTTTTCTGTTAAATTATCAGGTGATTTAGATTCACTAGCCTGGTAAATTCGATAAACGATATTCAACGGGTTTTGGACACATTTGCGTTTAGTTGCTACTTCTATCCAACGTAAGCATCGATTAATCCATTTGATCATTTTAGGAACAGTTTTACAATTGTCCATCCATCGTTTCAAGGTTTGATCGGGTATTGATAAATTAACTGAACAGATTAGTTTTGTGGTGATAGGATTGTTGATTTCATTTAGCATCTTTTTCAAATCGATTCGCCACGGCTTCAAATTGATGTAATGGTTAACATTACAGCTGCGAGAAAATATATCTGCAGGATTTCTTTTACCATTAATGTGATGAAATTTGCACTTCATTTCAAATCCGGTTAATAAAATTGAAAGTAATTTTCGCGAAATAGGCATGGGAAATTCATTGGGAGACGATTTGAGACGGTCGACGTTTACTTGAGAATCAGAAATTACACGAACTTCACCATTATAATTAAGATAATTTTTGACTCGCGATGTTGCCTTTACACCTTCGAATAACGCTAATAATTCCAGGTCGACTATTGTTTTTTTCTGAGGCGAAACTTTAGATTTTCCGAAAACCAAATCACTTCCAATGTAAATGGCATAGCCATAACTTAATTGACAAGCGTCGACGAAACAGATCATTATATCATTTAGGTTGATGCAACGTGGGAATTTGATTTCATTCAGCTTTGATAAATCAGCAATTTGGTTTTTAAATTTATCAATTACATTATCGGGTAATTTTACATCCCATTCGTTTTTTTGAACACGAGCGAACAATAATCGGAATGCTAGTTTAATTGGTTCGCAGAAACCTAACGGGTCGAACAATTGCCCGATAAAACTCAATAATTTTCTTTTCGTGTCAATAGTTTCTGGTATTTTCCAACTGACGCTCAAGTAATCATCAATGCAATTCCACTGCAGGCCCAATAATTTACAGCTGGTAGCTTCAATTTTGAACTCATTACGTACGACAGGTGAATTCGACACTAATTTATGAAGTTTAAAACCTGATGTATTAAATGCTATCTGCGCTTCATTCATAACGTCGGACAGATGCGATTCAGAATTTGAAATTATTATTAGGTCGTCCATGTATACAGCATTTTTCAAAGTATTACGTGCAGTGACCGACATATTTTCTATGATCATTTCAATGACCCGAGTCAATATGGCCGGGGCACTAACTACCCCAAAGGGTAGTACTACCATTTGCATGATCAATAGTTGATTGTCTCGTTTTTTCCATAAATATCGTAGAAATTGTCGATCTTTTTCATCTATGATAATTTGTAAAAATGCCTTTTGAAGATCACCAATGCATAAAAATGCAGCTGCACGAGATCTAAGTAGATGTGGCAATACGTTCAAATTAGTCGCGTCACCTTTCCATAATAGGTCGTTGAGCGAATTCATTCCATATGAAGCATTTAGTACAATTCGGAATTTGGTAGTCGCAGTATCAGGTCTTATCACCTCACGGTGTGGTATAAAATATCCATGAGTTTCATCAACGAACTCTGCATAACCGTCATCAATAAACTTCATTAATTCAATTTCATATTGATTAAACATATTATTCTCGTTCAATCTCAATTGCAAACGATGTAAATTATATAATGCTTTTCGGAAGTTATTTGGTGGTCTTTGCTTGGTAAAAAACGGTAAGCTTGCTTTGTAACGACCGTTTTCTAATTGTTTCACATCAAGCTTGAATTCATCTTCGTCAACTTCTTCAGGCTGCGTTTCTTCGTTCCACGGCAATTTCTTTTCTATAACATTAATCACTTTCATAGAGGTTAAATCAATATCACCAAATACGGTGTGCCAAATTCTATGACCTTCTCGAAACAGCTTAGCCATATGGTCGCGGCCAATAATAACTTCATTGATCGCCATGCTGTTCGACACGTATGCTTCTATAGGTAATTCACCTTTGGAATACGAAAGAATGAAATCTGCCTTCTGATTAACTATGTTAGACATTGATAGATCGAAGCCACGTAAATATACCGGTGTAACAGTCCGTCGACATTCATTTGGTACCAATGCATCACTCACGACAGATACATCAGCACCTGAGTCAATCAATATATTGCATTCGTTTGATCCGATTCGCCCTTTAAACGTACCAAGATAATCATTTTGAGATCCAACGATAACATGAACATCATATTGTTGAGATGAAGCTGCGATGGTTTGTGTTTCATTCAAGTCAATGCCATGCAATGACGTAGGATGATTGCCTCGACATGATGAACAATAAATCGTATATTTGCGGTAACAGCTATCAGGATTGTGGCCGGGCCATAAACAATGATGGCAAAGCCTTTTCTCGGCTATGATGTTTCGTTTATCAGAATTATTCAAAGCTGCATTACAAACAATTGCTATGTGGCCGACCTGGTCACATAGAAAACATTTCTTATTAGCATTGGTGACCACCGATCTTATCGAGCGGCTGGAGGTAGACGTAATATTTTGATTAAAATTGTTATTATTTCGATTACGAGCTAAATTTCTGGTTCCCAATTCAGCGTTGCGTTGGGCCAAAATCAATGCATTACGAGTCAACTTTTGAACTCGTTCTACTAGTTCATTGAGAGAAAAGCAGCTGACAACTATCTCATCCGATTCGAAATTCCAAAATTTGTCTGCTATTTTTTGGACTAGATGCCTTGTATCGCCATAATATTGATTGCCAAAAGATGGAAGGATATTATTCAACTCTTTGATTTGAGATTCGATTGATTTTAATGAGTCGTAATCATATTTGCTGCGGACGTTGCACATTTTTAATATTGTTTCTTGGATGTAACAGTTGATTGCAACGGAATTTTCAAATTCATTAGCCAGTGCTTGCCAGCTTGTTTCCAGATTCATCTGCTTCATTTGACATTGATTGAATATCGCAGCGGCATTGCCACTTAATAATTCTGATATGTAAACCATTTTCAGTTCTTCTGAGATATTCGGACGATTGATTATAAGCAATTGTACTTTTCGCTTAAATGTGGGCCAATCGGAGATACTATTGTTAAACGGCTTGATGGATTGAACGATTTGGTGCATTGGAGTATTATAATCTTCCAGATTCATAGTTCGACTCAATTCTACATTACTATTCATTGCTTTGAATTTGTCACTCAATTTCTTCATCTCTTCATCTGCACTTGTATCATCTTTTGGATTATTCTCTTCATCATTTTCCACCACATTTAGTACATCGATTTGGCTAATCTTTATGTATTTATTCATAACTTCGATCATATCTAAATAGCGTTCCCACATCTTCTTTTCATCAGTTCCAAGCGTAGCCATACGTCTCTTGACTTCTGTTTCAAAATCAGCAACCATTTCAGCATCATAATCTTTGCCATTAAACTTTCTGGTGATGTTTGTTTTCAGACTCTTGTCGGACAAGCTTTCCATAATACCAATTCGATGATTCAATTCAATTCAATATCAAAATTCAAATAAATTTCTTAGAAAATTTTGTTGCAATACAAAATTCATAAATTTTTATTTCAATGTTTATAAATATCAAAATTTCTAAGAAATTTTGTATCGATCAATTTTGCAAAACAAATAAAAAAACAAATGAAAAACATAAACATCATGGGCTATTTATCTGCTTTTAGATTCAACTATTTTAACCAAACATTCAAGTTCAAGATTTTATATTGGTTTGTTCATCAGCAAATATCATTATCTCATAGATAAATAAAAATGAATGAGATTAGCTTAGTATTATTGAATGTGAATGTGCAAAAGAATTGAGCGAACAAGAAGAAAATAAATTAGTTTATTACATTTAAAATTGTATACTTTATGAATTTTCATTTTTATTTTTACAATGAAAATCTACATTAAAAGTATGGTTATGATGATGAACAATGAAAAAAAAAAATCCCATCATATGCATTCTCGTATAATACACAGTGTATTTAATATAAATATTTACACTTGATATTCATTATATGTTCATGAATTAATTTAATGAATTATCATTTTAACAAGGTTTTTTCTGTCAATGTTGTTGTAGTCATTCGACTTTTTGGACAATATCAAAATTTTACACAAATAATTGTACGAAATATAATTCATGATAAATAATGCACCGAATGCATAATAATTTTGAATTAAACTGATCAATGATTTATGATTTTTTATCATTTCATTGATAGTTTGTGTTTGGGACATGTATTTATGATTAATAAGACAATTTGTGTTTGATTAGTCATAAATCAATTCTAATGAATACTCGATTGATTTTTTTTTCTGTTTCACAAACACAAGCAAAGATTTAATAGCCTAATTAATCGAAATTGCTTGGATTTATTCGTTTTATTTGAATTATTAATTCGCCAATAAATTTTCATTGAAAATTGCACTGTTAAACATCTGTCAAATGTAGGCTATTATGGTTTATATTGTTTTATTTTTTTTTCTTCAAAAAGATTTTTGCAATAATTTGTATTTTAATTATTGTAATTAAAACATGGGGAAAATTCATTTCCATTTCCTCTGAAATAATAATTCATTCAATTCACAAAATTATTTATCGTCGAGTTTTTATTTCTTTTTCGTAAAAATGATTTTATTTTTCATTATTCATGTCAAATGCATATACAAACACACACAGACAAATATTATATCGATTTACATGAGATATATGTGAATTAACATAATTTTATTTTTAAGTGATTTTCCATTACGAAATGACTTATAATCGATGATGTTAAACTTATTGAAAAATAATGATCTTGTATGTTTGATCGACAAATAAAAAAAATCGATATTCAAATTAAAATTCACTTAAATTCCAATAATAGAAGAAAATTTGAAGCTTTTCAGATCATCAAGTGTATCTGTATGTATTTGTATTGTGATTTCTCGCCAATTATAACACAGGTATTATTATCAATATCAATTTTATGGTGAAGAAATAGATAAACAAGTGAATAAGTGAATTTAATTTTCATTCATTCAAAATTTTAGCAAACAAATTAATGGAATCAATTGAGATAAATTGAAATCAACAGTGAATAAATTGAAATTTTTATCATTACACACAAATATTTTAATGGAAAATTTTCAATAGAAATTCTTATTTATTTGTTCAAGAATATATTTTTGTTTATTTCAAAACAAATTTTCATATTGACCGACAATGAATACTGAACAAATATACATCCATATACGCGTCATCAACAAACACAAAAGCACCAGAACTAATACAAACATGGATGAACATATCTTCGAAATATTATTAATAATAACAATAAACAAAAGAAATAATGATTATTATTATAAATAAAAATTGATAATGTCTTAAGATATTTTGATTTATGACAAATACACATTTACACATTTCTTTTTTTTCTCTTTCAATATTTTTGAACAAAATGAATAGGAATTTGAATCATTGATATTATTATTATTAATATCATTATTTGCAAGAGAAGAAAAAAATACTAAAAATAATCCAAACATTCCTAATAATCATAAACATAAACATGATCAATGATTTTTTCTTTTTCATTGAAAATGACCAGTAATATTATTATTAATAATTTTTCAGTAATATTAATTCACAAACAAACACACATATATCTGTACTGATATGGTCTAAATTGATATTAGTGAAATACATTCAATGATGATTGTAAATAATGTACATTTAATGAAATTATTAAACAAATAATAATCATAGGAATCGAATTGAAATGAATTCATCATTCACAATTATGGACATTTGGTTCGCAATCGATAAATGAATGAATGAATTATGATAAATAAATAAATAAATAAAATATTATTTAAATATTTATTCATTCATTTATTTATTTCACATACAAATACAATCTGTTCAATATATTATCGTGTTATTAGAATCATCAGAAATACATTCAATAATAATCAATCGATTTATTATTATTAATATTTGTTTGTTATTCATTCCATAATTGTAGTTTTTTTTTTTTTGATTAAATTTTCATTAATATCGATTGTAATATTTCTGTATTTGTTTTCGTTTTTTTTTCACCAATAATTCTATGAAATTTTGTCTAGATTTCAAAGAAAAATGTGGCCAAAATAATCTCTTTAAATCATTTCAGTTATTCTGTATCGAATATAAAAAAAATCAGACAAAAACAAAATATCAATACATATAAGTGGGATGAGACTTACATTTTAAAATATGATGAAATCAAAGAAAAAAAATTTTAGAAAAAAATTTCATAACTTGTCATTATAAATTTTTGAATAATGATTCAAATATTATCATTATCATTATAAATGATATTAATCTCTCTTTAAAATTATTGGTAACATCATTAAAATCAGTCTAAAAACATCATTAACACCATCATTATTATTATTATTATTATCATCATCATCAGTGTCTGAATTTTGGTATTGAAATTTATTTAGAATGAAAAAAAAAATGAAATCTTTTTTAAAAAAACAAATTTTTAATGGAAAATAAATAAACAACTTTTCTTTTCTATTCTTGAATGAATGAATAAATAATTTAAATGAAAAATAATTTTTTCAAGTTTATTCTTTCCAACAAAGAGAGAATGGCAAAAAAATTAGCATCATTTTATATTTAATGTTGTTTTTTTGCTTCATTTTTCTTATATGTAATAATTCATAAAATTTTCAAGCATCTTAATACGTACGTACATATAATATATGAGTGGAGATTAGTGCTATTATGAATACAATTTTTTGTTAGTTTGTTTGTCGGCTCAAATATTTCTTCAACTTTGATTTTCTCATTTTTTCATCCATTCATGCACTTTGATTCTGATATAAACTTGAGTTATACAAATACAACAAATAATATGCCAAAAGATTTGATACAATAATTATTGAAATTTAGTTTACAAACATTTAAAATTCATTTGAATACATAAGATGAATGAATGAAAGATTTATTCTTTCATTATTTCGAATTTGAATTTAATTTTTTTATGAAAAAAAATTCCATTTAAATTTACGGATTTTCAAAATTCACAAACAGATTTCAGTCTATGAAACATCAATTGATTAGTCTATTGTTTCATTATAAGGGCAGCAATTGATTCTATTCTTGGCGATAAACTCTTTCAATTATTTCATTGAATATCGGAATAATTTTTCATTTTGTTTTTTGGAAAAAAACAATGAATTTTCTGGATTAAATTCTATGAATAATTGATCATAGAGGAAAAATTCAACCATTGTGTTCATTATTCATGATCATCAAATAGTTTATGAAATAAATGAAAATTAATTATTAGTTAATTATATTTTCATGCATTTTTTGAATCACCCTTGAGCATAATTATATTATAAATACATATAATTACATACACACACTTACACAAACATATAAGCACACTTAAATATTTATAAACATAAATACTTGAATGAATGTCATCGAAAACTATAATTACACAAATTATTTGCAATACACAACAAAAACAAAAATGATTGATCGATTTTCATATTTTTTCAATTTGTGCTATATGTGGTTTTTTTCTGGTTTTCATTATAATTATTATTATTTTTTCAATTCCTGATTCTGGTTCTAAATCAGTCGCTGATTCTGGTTTATGTTATTATCATTATTATTATAAATTTATGAACCAAAGTAAATAATAGCCAATAAAACAGTGAAAAATCGACAATCACAAAAGTACAAAATTATTATATGATAACAAATGAAATAGTAAATTTAATAAAAGAATAATTATGAAAGAAAACCGGAAAAATTGAAATTATTCGATTTGACAAGCGAATCTACATTTTTCATTTATGATTTCTGTGATTCTCTCACATTTTACTTTTATTATTTATCTATTTAGTTTCATAATTCCATTATTAAAATCAATTATTTTCATTTATTATCATTGAAATTATCAATTAATTTCTCCTTATTATAATTTTGATTCGGTATTGATCAATCGCAATAATACATTAATAATAATAATAGTAAT
The DNA here is from genome assembly GCA_002943765.1 of Psoroptes ovis. NCBI lineage: Eukaryota > Metazoa > Arthropoda > Arachnida > Sarcoptiformes > Psoroptidae > Psoroptes > Psoroptes ovis. The sequence goes on along the minus strand of PQWQ01000011.1, from coordinate 189,765 downwards.
AATAAACTAAATAAGAAATAATAAATTATGACCGGTTATGATCGAATATTTTTTCATTCGAATATTGAAATCTATTCATGTGTGAAAATTTCATCATTGATCATTGACGACGACGACGACAACAACAACAACAATGAGAGTAAAAAGCATCAACTGCAGCAATAATACAATATCAGAAAATATACGGTACATTACATAATAATGTTCTTTAAAAAAAAATTTATGTTGGAAATACAATAGATAAATAAATAAATAAATAAATCAAAGAAAGAAATTGAAATTCAATTTATTTTTATTCAATTTATTCAATCCAACAAAAATCAGTAAGATTGATTTTACAATAATTCTCTGCTAATAATTTTGAAATTTTGATTGAACGGGAAAAAAAATAGAACAAAGAATAATGAATGAATGTATGAGTGAAAATTTTCATTTCAAAATCAATATATCAGCAGAATAATCAACCAGAATAATGAAAAAGTTTGTATGTTTGTTTGTCGGTGTGTTTGAACAATCAAAGTTATTCACGGATATTTTTTTTTTTTTTTGTACCAATTTCCTTGAATCATTATTATTGTTTTTTTTTTTTTTTGAGAATCAATTCATCAAAATTGCATCAATTTTTCATCATTGATTTTCAATTTCCAGGTGCTTTATGGGCGTTTTCCTACTATGGTTGTTTTATATTTGAAATTTTTTAAATTACAAAATTTCATGAATAACCAGAATTCATTTCAAATACACATTACAGTATATCATTTTTTGTAAATATTTCAATTGAGAGAAAATATCAAAACACCAGAATCATTGTTGATGTTGAAATTCATCTCTTCATATTGAAAAAAATCAATATTCGATTCAAGGTTCTGGCGTTTTTATGAGGATCTCAGAGATTTTGTTTTAGAATATTTTAAGGTTATGGGTATTTTTTTATGTGCTGATGCCAAGCTTCTTGAACGATATCAAAGCTTTTTTATGTTATGATGGTGGTTGTAGCAGAGGCAAATAGATTCAAAAACAATTTTTATCTTTTTTAAAGCTTCTAAATATCTTCGCGTTATTTACAAGGAAGAAATAAGAATTTCTTTGTTACAAACAGATAATTTTTTTACATGGAAAAAAAATAAATATCCATAAATATTGATCCATATGTCATTATTGTAGTGTTAATATACACAATAAAAATGAAATGAAATGAAAATTCTTTTCTGGTCATTTTTATTGTTGTTGTTTTGGTGGTTTATTCACTATCCTACTATCTTATTATTATCATTATTATTTAGACCATTTCGTTACGCATAAGTTGACTGCATCATCATTATTATTATCATTTGTTATTGTTGTTGATGTTTTTAACTTTTTTTTTCTACTGAAAATGATTAATATTAAATATCAAAGTAATGATAATATTCTAATATATTGACAATAATATTAATAATAAATATCATCAAAAATAAAATATAAATGACATCAATATCAATAGAAATAACAACAAAAACTAAATTTGACTTAATTCTGATCGAAATTATCATAATAATCATTATAATTCGTATTCAAAAATAAGAAAAAAGACAAAAAAATCCTTCAAAAACTTTCATGTTTACATTTGATGATATTGTTGTAAGATGATGAAAGTATTTTAATAATAATAATAATGATTCTTCATCATTATTATCTGAATCAAAGCTTCTTAAACTAAGGGTTTTGGCCCCGAAGGGGATAGCCTAGAAAAATTCTTTGAACATGAATGGATTCGTGGATACAAACTTACAAACAATGGGGTAAGGAACCTTAAAAATAAATTTTGAGAACCACTGATCTATGATAAAAGATAATATAAGCGACAACAATAAATGGTTTTTCTTTGAAAAATTTTTATTCTCTTTTTTTTTGAATAATATTTATGATATAAAAATCAATCAAATAATGATAATAATTCTTTTTTTTCTGGTTGACTAATTCTTTGGTACGATTTATTTAATATATTTCACCATTCAACATTAGAAATTATGATAAAATACCAAATTTATTGATGATAATAGTAATAATAATGATGAAAATTTGAAATTTATTCATTTTGATTCATAATGTTTAAATTAATGAATGAATAATGATGATAATAAGAAATTCAAACAATAATAATGACAAATTTATATGAATTTTTTGTTTGTCTGCCGGAAATATTACAAATGTATTCATCTATGTTATGGTTAGATAAACATCAAAAGAAAAGAAAAGAAAAATTCAAGCAATCAATCAATCGTTTAAAAGATTTTTAAATGAATGAATTTACATTTCTTATTGTACAATTATTTGATGTTTTTAGGCAGAAGAAAAAAAAAGAAACATTAGAGACATAATATTGAATGAATAAATGAATGAATTTTCGAGAGAAAATTGTGAATGAAAATAATGAGAATAATGATTGTTAAATTGGAAAAATGCAAATAAATGAAAATACAAAAATAAAATTTGTATCGAATGAACTCTAAAAAAAATGAAAGAATCAATTTAATTGGACATTTTTCACTCAAATTATTTCTTGCTTTCATCGAAATTTTTCTATTTCATTTTGAATATCATTACAAAATTAGAAATAATTGTCATCAATTGTTTTTTTTTGTATATGTTTGATTTTACTTCAACATTAAACAAATGTATTTTGACTCGAAATTCAAAAATAATTGAAATTTAACGTTCAAAGATTTCCATAGAATTTCATTCGTTTACCAATTTATTTTCATTAATCATTTTCCAAAATGTCTTTGACATTTAAGAACCAAAAGAACAAAAAAAAATTAGAAATAAAAAGTTCAAATTTCAATTTTCAAAATTTTCGAATAACTTATTGTTTCGTTTCGAGCATCGATGCTCCGTTGATTTGTTTTGAATCTTCTCGATAATGATTGATTGATGATTTTCAAGCCATGAAAACAAACACCGATTCATGAAGATTCATCTATTAGTAGTTCGAAGGAAAGAATTCATACACAAGGTCGAAAACAGAGAATATTCAATTTCAAATCTTTCAAATTAATCATTGCCATTATTAATTTCGTAGGAAAAACAAATAATAAATATTTTATGTTAAAGTAAATTTACTGATAGAGGAAATATTCCGAGAAATGATTTCAAAATCTTGAATTTGACCTATCAAATTTGTGTATGTGATGTATGTCGCGCATACTCCGAACAATTTCAAACTAGTCCACCAAAGAAAGGTGAGCGTTGTAAAGTAAAAGGATCATAAAAAGTTTTGGCTATTCAAATGAGGACAAAAGAACCCTTCGGGTCACTTGTTGTTTGTTGTCATAATCAATAACAAAGTAACGATTGAAAGTGGTAACAAATATATGTCAGGTTTATGCGGTGGCATGTTTATGATGTATTTGATTAATGATTTCAACGATCAATTCAACATTGTTGTTGATGTTAAATTCAAGCTAAATTTATCAGTATAAATGATGATGTTATTCGCATTTCGATAAAGTTACGTAAACTTGTACACTTTCTTCTCAAATGCTTCAAGCTAAGTGCAAAAAAAATGTTTTTATTGTTCCTTTAAAAATTTAAATATCACTTGAAATACTGATATTGATAGTGTAATAATGATGATGATAAATAACATCATTTTAATATTGAGAATCTAAATATGAGATACATGGAATATCTGAATTTAAAAAAAAAATAAATAAATAATTCATAAATCATGTGAATCGTAAAACTCGTTTATGATTATATCTATTTTTATCTTTCCAAATATTATTATTATTATTTCATCATCAAAATATATAAATTAGTAATTGATCGATTTTCAATCGACTTATTTTTTTGCTGTTGTTGTTGTCATAAGTACCATTGGTTGGTAAAATAGAGCCTTATGATCTACGAATACTTTTTTTAATGCTTTTATTTTCAATTCAATAATGATATGTTTCAATAATAATAAAAATTTCTTATCATATTACACAAACATAGAAAAATACTCATGCCTAAATATTATATCGCACACGAATTATGAAATAATATGATATACACATGATCATATTGATGATGATGATGTACGAATGAATGCAAAAAAAATTGATTAAGACATCTTTCATATCATTTATTATTATTGTTATTATCATCATTCTTTTCTTCTTCATATGATTTATTCATTATTGATAGAAAATTGTGAAATTTCCATGGAAAAAAACCATATTATCAAGGATTATTCTTGATAAAATAGCGCGAATAGCAAAGAAAAAATTCTTGAACATACAAAATTCAAAATTATCAATTCATTTGATTGATGTTATTATTATTGTACAACAATACAGATTTCGATAATATTGAATACTCCTGCAGCAGCAGCAGCAGTACCGATATGAAATGCCAAGAAATAATAATATTGAAATAATTTCTGCCAACATTTTCAATGAAAAATCGCTTTGGAATATAAAAAGAAAATTAAGACATGAAATGTCGAATATTTCACCAATCGAAACGAATGAAATTATGGAAAATTATGGAATTCTATATTCGATTTCTCATATTTCAAATAAAACAATGGCAAAAATAAAAGTGAAATTGATTTCATATTTGATGATTGAAAATATGCAAATATTTTCTTTTTCAATAAAACAAAAGCAAAAAAAAAAAAAACGAAAAAAATGCCATAAAACAAATAAAACTTATTTTTTGTTGAAGGAGGATATGCATAATATTTGGCAATAATAATAATGATAAAAACAATTGAACCTTAATCAAATCAAATCAAATTATTAAATATTAGTACAACTATTTCATCCATTGAATCAATGTGAAAAATGCCAAAGTAAAAAATCTTTCAAACAAAAATATTGAAAAAAGGAAAAACTTTTTGAATTATCATCATTATTATTATCATCATTTGAATCATCTATTATTATTTGAATTTTGATTTCATTTTGCATACATTCGGTGCATACAATTTAATTTTATTATTATCATTATTATTATTATTATCACTATTATCATCATTCATAAAGTTATTGCTTCACTGATCTCGAAAGCCGAAATGAAAAATAAAATAAAAAGGATCTATCGTTCATTTCCCGTTTCATAGAATTAATATAAAAAAAATTGCCTGAATATTTTATCCGGTTATTCACCATTATATTTGCTTAAGCATATTTTGCTACATTTTCACTCGCTTCAGCACAACAACGCTTAAACAATACGAATTTCAGAAAAATTGGATTCCAAATATATTTTCATTTATTTATGAATTTTTATTTGATTTACGTCATTTGGTAAATTGAAATTCGGTGAAAATATGACATATGGAAAATGAAAATAATCGATTGATGATTTTGAATCGTTCATTTTTACTTTGCTTTTGGTTTTTGATTTAATATTTTATTCGGATTTCATTTATTTATTTTTCTTAATTTCAGATATTTCAAATATTGCAACATTTTCATATTTTAATAATAATTTCATTCAATTTTCTTCCCCTCTCTCTAATATTCAATATTCGCATAGTTTGAATGCTTAAACAACAATTTATAATAATCATAATAATAATAATAATAATAATAATAGAAACTTATGAATGACATTGAATTATTTTTTCTAATTTTGACTGTATTTGATTTATATTTTTATATTCGATTATTTTACAATTATGTTCGACTAAAAAAAAATAAAAATAAAAATATATTAAATTTTGAATGAAGAATTGGGAATAAAATAAAAATCAATCAACGGAAACAGCTGATTTAATGTATTTGTTATTGCCTTATGCTATGAAAATTATTTTCGATATTTGCTTTTTTTTTCAAAAATATTTGGATGGATAACATTTCGTATCCTTCACTGTGTGTGTTTGTGTGTTTCAATGATTCAAAGTGATTCAAAAATTTGCACAGATGTTTTAGATTTAAATTTTCTTTCTTTTTTCAAGAAAATGTTTTGATTACATGTAAAGAAAATTTCATGAAAAAAAAAGGATTTTTTCAATTCATTTTGCTTGAATTACCATTGAATTTTCTTCTTGAAAATATTGTTTCCAAGACAATTTTAGCGTAATAATAATAATAATAATATTTCGCTATCCAACAAAAAATTAGATTAGATTAGCTTCATCGTCATGCATTTTTCTACTCTCTGTTTTGTTTCGGGTAGAATTTACCCAAAGGAATTCATGGTTCATTCATTCATGGTTCTTGGCATAATTTTAAAATAATTCTTTTTTTGTTGATGGAAAATTTTTGAAATTCCAGCGATAGCGATAGCGAGAGAGAGAGATGGAGAGATGATAAGCTTCGTTCGTCTCCAAATGAAATTATTAACACACATTTATTCATTGAAATTCTTATATTAATTTTGCACAAATATACACAATCATATACACTCATATGAATATTGTGTATATCGTTGCGAAACTATGATATTTGGAGTGTGTAATTTCTATTTTTTCTATTTATTTTGATTTCATCATCTCAATGATTTTGCAATTGCTTCCGGATACACTGTGAATTTTTTTCGGCACTTAATTTTAATATTTTTTTCATGGTCTCAGAATTATTCTTTTTTTGATGATGATATTGAAAATGAATGAAAACATGGAATAAATCAACCTTTTGCCTTTTTCATAGCAATGCATATTTATGCTCATTTTAATTTTTAATTTCATTTTATTTAATTTAGGTGTACTAGGCAATGTTATGGTTGTCATCGTTGTATTACGTAGCCGTTCAATGCGTACACCGACCAATTGTTATTTAGTTAGTTTAGCTGTTGCCGATACAATGGTATTATTAGCATCGGTACCGAATGAAATAATATCCTATTATTTATTAGGCGATCGTTGGATATGGGGACCATTCGGTTGTGCATTATTTATATTTTTACAATATTTAGGCATAAATGCATCATCATTATCGATAGCTGCCTTTACTGTTGAACGTTATATCGCTATTTGTCATCCAATGTTAGCACATAAATTATGTACGGTTAGAAGAGCTAAACGTATTATTATGTATGTCTGGATGTTTGCTACAACATATTGCGCACCATGGTTATTTTTGACTAAAACAGAACGCATTCACTATCTTTGGGTCAATACAGAAGTGTATACGTGTAAATTTAAATTAAATCGTGAATATTATAAAGGATATTATCTCACCGATATTGTATTATTCTATATTCTTCCATTGTTAATTTCATGTGTATTATATGCGTTAATTGCTCGTATTCTTTATAAAAGTAAGGATTTAATCATTTCAACTAAACCAAAAAAACAAACATCAACAGTTTCAACACCGATCGTTCAACACCATTCACAATCATCGCCTTCCATTACTACAACGACTAAATCTATAACAAATACAACATCGACAACTACAACAATCACAATGACCACAATAACAGCACATTCACCGAAAGGATCGCCATTGATTTCGCATCAACATTCAAATCATTCCAATAATATTAATCATCATAATGTTATGATTGCAATTAATAGCAAAAAAACATCACACGATTCGTCTAGAGTTCAAGTAAGTTTTCAAATTTTTCAATTTTCATCCCTTTGGTGCCTTACTCTTCCTTAAAAACCAGATTTTCATATATTCGCAATGAATATCATCAAAAAATATTTTTAAATATAAAAAAATGAAATAATTTGATACAATCAATAGAATCAAATGCTAATGAGGCATGAAAATTCTTTGTCAATACAAATATTCAAAAATATATGGCAAATATTTCTGTGAAATATTAGGTTGTCCCATAAGTTCTTGCCGTTTTTCGAATGAAAAAAAACTTAAAAAACGTCAAGAATTTATGGGACAGCCTAGTATTTCAAATTGATCAATTTTTATCGGTTTGAATCCCGAAAATTTTTGATAACTTAATGCTGCTGATTATGAAGCAATTTTATTTGGATCATATAGCTTCATTTGTAAATGTATCGCTGAATTACATTAATAATAATGTAAATAAAATTCATTTTCTTTAATTTGAAAAAAAACTGACCTGAAAATTTTTTTCAATTTCAATCAATTTTAGCTTTTTCACTTGAGCAAACATTGAGTGGATAATTTTGTATACGTTTGCGTTTGGTTGTAAAAATATCAAATTCAAATGTTTTACTTTGGATATTGTCATTATTTACTTATTATTATTATCATGTTTGTTTGTTTTAAAAGAGATTTATAATCGAAAAAAATATTTGAAACCAAATATAAATAAATGAAAAGTAAAACTAGAATCGTTAGAGAATTTATTTTTTCTCCCTGAAAATTCTTGAAGAATTCCATTTTCTGTTTACATTTGTCATTTAATTATTTTAGTAAAGATTTATCAAATAAATCTACAGAATAGTTATATTTACAGAGAGAATAAATCTTTTTTTATTCTGGTTTCAATTTTCAAAAGAGTAAAATGGAAAAAAATCGAGCATTTTTATGTGGATGTCAAATTGAAAATCTATCTCATATAAGACATATGGTTCATCACCAAATTACATCGACTTGTTGATTTAATTCAGCGAAAAACATATTGTTTTCAAAACATATTGAAATCGATGTAAAAAACCACATAGCAACCACTAATCATTATTAATTAATCATTGAAAATAATCAATTCAATAAAATTGGAAATATTTGAATTGAACAGAATTCAAATTTTAACATATAAATAGATATAATTATATTTGACGAAAAAGCCCAAGTCACACTGGGTAAAATTTTGCGCTGCTCGCAATCAACTTAACACAATTTTTGTGTTTTCAAAATGCCATAAATTTTATTGGAATCATTGAATATTTATATGATTTGTTTAGGGGAAATGGGTCCAGGCATACAATTGTGTTTCACTTCTATGATTGCCATATTCGGGTTAACAACAACATCGGAAGTCCGAACGATTACAACTTTTCATATTTGGAATATTTGATTTTTGTTCAATCCCATAAATTCATTTCATAAAATCTGTTGTTAATTTCCTGTTTGTACTTGCCTAATTCGGGATTTATTTTTGATTCCAAATTTATACATTACATCTCCCTCGCTAAAATATCTGCTTGGCCGGGAAACGGAAATTATTCGGTTCTGTGATCAATAGTTTCAATATCGTTAAACTAGATCCAGATTCCTTGGTGCTTTCTTGAAATTCAAATAATTCGTTGATGATTCGAAATGTGCTGGGGTAGCGTAGGGATGTTTACTTCGATGATGCGAGGATCTTTTACAATAAATTTCTTTAAATAAAGTTGACCCTTTTACATAACTTTGTTGATTTTGTTCAATTTAACTCGATATTCTTCCGATACGAAGATGTACTAAATTATTCGACTAAGAACTTCTTTTAAATTGTGAATTGTTGTCTGCCGTCATAATAATGTCATAAAATTCGGTGATTTTTTTTTCTGCTTGATGATTCTATTAGGTTTGTTGCTCCGTCTTCTTTAGCTCAATATGGATGACAATCATACTTGCTTTGTTCAGCGTCTTGCTTACTCTTCGGCGACTTAAGGGAAGAAGAAACTTGCGAATCTTGCTTACGAGATTGTTTTTTGTTAGAAGGATCTTTTGAGCCTGTGTATGGGCATATAAATTCATGATGATCTTCTTTACACTCTGCACATGTTCTTGTCGATTGGCAAACAGTAGTGGGGTGTCCAGACTCTAAACAAATTTGGCATAGCTTCCATATCTTTACCATATGCTGTCGAATATCTGTACGCATTGGTCGAGGACACTCAATTGTATTATGAGAACCACTGTTACAAAAATAGCAATACGGAGGAGCCTGGCTGGATTCGTCTTTAAATACGACGTTGTTGGGAATTCTTACATATTTTTTCAATACTGTTGAGCTTGTTCTTCTGACCTCATAATCGTCTACCCTGATTAGTTTCAATAAAGTTTCAGATCTCCTCAAAAGATATGCGAGATTCGATAATTTAATATCATAGTCCACGTTTATAAAATATTTTTCAGTTCGGATAAAAGTCAGTTCTTCTTGATAAGGAACTCCTAGTTTCTCACAGTGATGAGCATAGAACTTTGCAACTGCTTTTACTTTGTATATTCTTTTTAAAACGGAATGCAAATTAGTTCCATATTTAGCTGCGTCACTTATATCATCAATTAGTTTCATGAGTTTTGGACGGAAATTTTCAAGGTCTTGCACGGTCGGTGTTGACCACATAAATTCATCAAATTCATCTTCCTTTGAAAGGTCCATTGGTAACATTTTGTTTTCGATTATTCAGCTTCTGGCCTTCCTAGTGTCTGAACTGGCAATATTTTGAGCAATAATAATAATTTTTGTACTTACTAATATTTTCTGTTGATTTTAGGCCTTGCTATTCGTAGAGTTTATTTATTTCGATAATTACTCTCTAAATCTTCCTTAACTTTGGCTGAAGATAATAAAATTGTTGATGCTGCTTTTAACTTGTGCACTGCTGCTGGCTGATGATAATGTTGATTATTTTGAACTCTTGCTGACTGATGAAACAATATTTCAAATTCAACTGTCTTGTTGATCGCTGCTTGCTGATGAACCAATTTTTGAGGTTCTTCCAGGTTGGTTTTTCTTTGTTTACTGGCTTACTGGCTGATGAACCAATTTTTAAGGTTCTTCCAGGTTTTACTGGCTTTACTGGCTGGCTGTTTACTAATATTTTCACCGTTACCGTCTGATGAAATATTATCGTGATTGAACCTCGTGGCTTCGGGCACGCTATGTTCAATATAACTGATTCGCTCAATAAAATTTCTTCGTTGATGACTTGCTGGCTTTTTCGCTGATTATATTTTTTCTTCTTCGTAGTGATGACACTTTGAGGTTTATTATTCTTCTTCTTTGATGACACTTTGAGGATTTTTTTTTCTTCTTCTTATTCACTATTGCCGCTAGTGAATTTATCTTCTGATTTGAACTTCGTGGCTTCGGGCACGCTATGTTCAAATCTTGCTGGCTTTTGACGAAAAAGCCCAAGTCACACTGGGTAAAATTTTGCGCTGCTCGCAATCAACTTAACACAATTTTTGTGTTTTCAAAATGCCATAAATTTTATTGGAATCATTGAATATTTATATGATTTGTTTAGGGGAAATGGGTCCAGGCATACAATTGTGTTTCACTTCTATGATTGCCATATTCGGGTTAACAACAACATCGGAAGTCCGAACGATTACAACTTTTCATATTTGGAATATTTGATTTTTGTTCAATCCCATAAATTCATTTCATAAAATCTGTTGTTAATTTCCTGTTTGTACTTGCCTAATTCGGGATTTATTTTTGATTCCAAATTTATACATTACATATATAAATAATTCATTATTATTGTTGCTAATAATAACAATAATAATTGCAAATAATGATAATGATTTGATTACACATGGGAATCGAAAAATAGAAATAATATAAAAATAATAATAAAATAATCATCAAAACATCAACATAATAATAATGTTAAGAAATTGAAAACAAAACAAAAACAAAAAAAAATTCTTAAAACTAAAATGACATGAATTGTTATAAACCATAGCCACACACACACAAATCGACAAATAAAAATTCAAAATTCTTTTATTTCATTTTTGGAATGATGATTGAATACAATGCATGAAATTCTTTAGAAGAATTATTTTTCAAATACAAAGATTCACTTGACATGTATCATTTATTTATCTCTAAGAAATAAAAAAAAAGACAAAAGATTGCAAATGAAATATTTTCTTCGACTATTCATTAATATATCAAAGTTGACATTATTCAATTGTGAAAATAACAATAATTTAAGCAATTTCTTCGATGTTTATATTTTACATTTCTTTACATTAAATTCAAATTTTTGTTGTTTCATTTTGTTTTCATGGTTTTTTTTTCAATAATTTTTTATTTTTGTTTCATTTTATATTTCATTATGTTTCATTATTTTTATTTTTGTTATTTGAATGTTATTATTATTATTATCATAATGTCAAGCAACTCTGCAAACAAATAAACAAATAATTGAATTGATATATTTTTATTCAATTGAAATTGAAAAGAATTTTCGGTTCCGTTTTTTTTTCTCTCTCATTCTATTTTTGATATATTATGTGTTCTCGTATGATATTATCATGGGAATTTCTATCATACAATTGTTCATCATAATGTAATTTATGTCCTTTTTTTTTCATTTCTTTCTTTATTTAATAATTTCATACATATTTACTATTTATATTTTTTCTATTGTTGTCATATTACTATTATTATCTTCATTATTATCAAGATTATTATTGACATTTAATTATGATAATGATATTTTACTTTTTTTTCTTGTTATTGTTCATCTAAGAATCCATTAAATCCTTCTGAATGCTTCGTTTCTTTCATTTTATTCAAATTTTTTTTCTTGAATATGAATGTATGGAAATTTTTATTAAATACTTTTGTGTTTAATGTTTTATTTTTTTTTCTCTCAAATTAGGTGGTGAAAATGTTAGCAGTTGTTGTGGCTGTATTCGCTACATTATGGTTACCATATCGTGCATTGGTCGTTTATAATTCATTTTCTTTTCCACCATTCATGGAATTATGGTATTTAAAGATAATTGATTGAATTTTTTTTTAGTTGCTAATTAGTTAATTAATCTATTTACAGGTATCTTATGTTTGCAAAAACAATGATTTTTGTAAATAGGTAATGTAATTGAATCGATTTCATATCTCGAGCTTAAATTGTTTTCTTTTTATCATTTATTTATTTTTATCTACTATGATCATAATCAATTAAATTAATAGCGCGATCAATCCAATAATATATAGTGCATGCAGCATGAAATTTCGTCGAGAATTCAAACGTATGCTGACATGCGGCCGCAATAGACGTAATGAATCGAATAATTTGGGCGGCATAGGTAATTATCATCATCGTTATGGTGGTAATCACAATCATAATAATCAAAATAATGGAAATAATAGAAGATTCCAAAAGAAATCTCATGATAATAATAATACAAATGATAATATTGATGATAAGAATGGCGTAATTGATGCTTACAATGATAATGGTAATGGCAGTGGTTTTGCAACGTATGATTCATCAACAATATCATTCACAATGATGGAACCTGATATAGCAAATTTACCGGGCCCATTAGATTCAAAATTGATGGTAAAACGGCAACAGTCGCCATCTATTATTGTTGATCATCATCATCATAAAATTGATTGCATTTCATTGAATGATGTTGATTATTCAGCTATGAAAAATTTTCAAAAAAATCAACATAAACAATGCGGAATCAAAAATAAATCAACAAAGAACAATGACAAAGCAATCAATGATAATACTATCAATATTAATATTGATAATGATGATGTGATCGATGATAAAGCGAAATCAAATAAAAACAATACAGATAAGGATAATAGTATTAATAATGAAAATATTGATAATAATAAATATGATGATAAATTATCAACTTTGACAAATATTTCGAAAAATATTGCATCAATTTATAATGATCAACAACAAGATGGACAATTGTATTATACCGAAACTATAGTCAAAAAACGTAAAGCTGATAATGGATGCAAATGTAATGATAGTGAATTTTAAAATCAATTTATGATATAAAAATTGTCATTTTTTGTTTTTTTTGTTTTTCGAACTCAGTTATACTCATTTTCTTTCTTTCAAATATAATTAATAAAATCAAATTTTTTTAATGTCCAAAAATATGATTATGATGATTATATTCACCAATAAAATTGATAGATTTTTTTTTAAACGAAAATCACGATTCATAAACCTCTTTACTCGTTTTTCACACGTGATTAAAGGCTTTAAAAATAGGGGATTTTTTTTTTGAATTTGAAAATTCCAAATTTATGTTTTCGCCTCACTAGAAGGCGCTACAAAATGCATAAAAAATCAAAATTTTTAAATGAAATCTGAAAATTGAATTCTGTCAATTTTATGGAATTAAATGAATCGAGAAAGAATGATTCATAGGGTACTAAAGTTGTCTTTCGAGTAATTTCATTTGTTTGAATTTAAATTTAGAAAAAAAATGGCAGAATTACCTTACAATATGTGTCTAATTGGATGAGTTTTTTTCGATGATAAATTTTTCATAAAATTTTTCCATTTTCCCCAAGAAAATTCAAGTATCATTTATGGGAAACATAAAAAAATTGATGATGAACCAATTTCGATTTAAATTCAATTTTCCAGACAGAAAAATAATAGTGAAGAGTGGCGATGATGATGGTAAACATTCATTAATTCACTGAACAAGTAAACACAAATACTCGACAAAAAATTGGATATTTGACAAACAAAATCAATGTTTTTATGAATTTTGTATTTTTTCTTGAGAAAAATTTGAAATATTTTTAGTATTTTTTTAATGCAATGCAATCACATTATTTCAATCATATTCGTTGTTGGCTGACTTGCTGATTTGCCATTCATTTATGGTGAAACATTTCCAAAAATTTGTCAATTTGAAGTAGAAAATGGAAAAAAATTCCAATTTTTGAATCGTTCATTTTCGAAATTCTAAAATTATGAATTATTAATCTGTTTTTGTTTTGTACTTACACACACACAAAAACCAAAAAGCATAATAATAATGATTAGAATAAATTAATCAAATGTAAAGTCAATGCTTATTTTTTTGTTTCTTTTTGCATTTTTGCCATTGAAAATAATCATATTTCAACATTGAAACTTGGTCAAAATTTCGGACTTTGAGTTTTGTTGCTGACCAATGTTCGACCAGTTTTTATTTCTTTTGTGTTTGCTTAGACTAATTTTCATTTCATGAATTGAAAAATGAAAATCAACTCCAGAAAAAAAAATTGACATTAATTCATTTATTATCTATACAAAAATCTGGATGATGAATCAAAATGAATTGAATTCAAAAATGTGTTTATTTTTGTTTATTTTTTTTACCCAGATTCAAATCATCTTGAAATTTTCTTTTCAACTGGCAGTTTTGAAAATTTCATCAATTTTGATTTTTTTGACAAAAAAATGAACTTTTGACAACTTATGACAAAAACTTCTAAGAAAATGACGATGACTTATGGACAATTTTTCATTTTACAAGTGCTTTTACTGCTTTGCTTTTGAATTGAATTGAATTTTTTTTATTCGGCAACAAAAATTTAAATTTGAAAATTTCAACCATTTCTCCAACATCTTTTCGTCCATTTTTTCCCGATGTTGTTTGAACATAGAAACATGTTGTTGGCGGTTGCTGCTGGTGACAATTCGGTCATATTTTTGCCATCACTTAATTTGTGATTTTTTTAATGTTTTTTTTTTCACAAAATTACATTACAATGATTCACAATGACTTACAATGTCAAGGAAACAACTTGACAATGAACTTAATCGAAATGAATGCACTCGAAATGGACGACTAAATGCTTTTGACTAAATTATAAAATAAATCTACGAAATGAGAAATAAGATTTAAATACGAATTAAATATTTTTTTTTTCTCTTCGGAATAATAGAATCATTTATCATTTGAAAGTAGAAATGAAATTTATTATTATTATTATTATTAGCATTTAGCAATGTAATAGTACATGTAGATAGATAGATATACAAAAAAACATTTTATACATAATATAATGATAAATTTAAATTTTGGTTTCAAAAATTATATATTTCACATTAATGGCAATTCAACAAAATTGGCCAGAAGGTTTTTTTTTCATTTGTTTGTTGCTTTGTGTCTGTATTTTTTTGATTGAAGTA
Organism: Psoroptes ovis; assembly: GCA_002943765.1. Classification (NCBI taxonomy): domain Eukaryota; kingdom Metazoa; phylum Arthropoda; class Arachnida; order Sarcoptiformes; family Psoroptidae; genus Psoroptes; species Psoroptes ovis. Next base: position 174,011 of record PQWQ01000011.1, on the reverse strand, counting down.
TCAGATGGATTATGGGCATATTTACATACATATTTCAATTCGGAAAATTAAACTTTTTGTTTTCGAAAAAAAAATTCATTTTGATATTGCATTTATTTATTAGTCAATTTTTGAACTTTTAAAAATAATCAAAAATTATGTGAAATATGGGAAATATTTATTTACAATTTATTTTCTTAAATTTATGGCAAAAAAAAATGAAATAAATAAATTGAAAATTGATGCATACAATTGTTATTCCATTGAATGTTTCATATTTTTGCTTTGTCATTTTTTTTGAAAATTTGGATAATTTTGTTTGGCTAAGAATCAGAATAAATCTGGCAGTTCAATTTGGTGTTTGCATGGAAAATGTTTTTTCTCAGGGCTAATCAAATCAAGAATAAAATTAAAAATTTTGACAAGTGGATAATGCTCTTTTTTGGTTACAAAATTCATATTTTACAATTTAGATATTTTTGTTTCGAAATCGTCGTTTTTTGCGTGATGAAGATTTTGAAGTGTGAAATGTACTTTGAGTGATTTTTCTCCGTGAATCATGAATTTTTATATTTTTTTTGGTAAATGAAAATGATTCTTAGAATTAAAATTTCAAAAATGAAACGGATATTTTTGCTTAGATTATTCATTCATTCATTTTTTTCGCGTTCATATATCTCCATGAAATTAATTTACCAATCTTTTGGTTTTGGTTTTTATTTTTTCTACATTTGTCCAACCGAACACACATTGAGTAATGTAATAATTCCAAGTATTCTTATACATTTACACTAATGAATGTATTTTTCATTTAATGAAGTAGAATTTAATTCCACTCATTCATTTATTCATTCATCCATTTTTTTTTCTCTCGATGTTTTGTTTTATTTTTCTTTTTTCTCTCTTTTTCGAATATCATAATTATGATAATTTTATAAATATATTCACATAATAATAATAATAATAATATATGAGATGTAATCAGATTAAATAATATCTTAAGACATTTACGAATTCTCGAGAATGGTATTTCTGGGTAAATGAATGTATTTCATCGTAAGAAAATGCATATATTTTGGGACATGTATGTGTAAAAATTTTCCTTGTTGCAATTGAATCGTTATCATCTATGAATCGTTTTTTCGCTTCGCTCTAATTTTGGTTTTGGAATATCAAAATTTTAGTTATTATTATTATTATTATTTATAACGTTGTCATTAGGCTTATTTTTTGCTGATGATGATGATGATGATAATAATAATAATTGTGTTTGTTGTAATCGATTTTGTTTTGGTTGTTTTGGTTCTGAATTGTTATTATTATTATTATTATCATCATTATTTGAATGTAAAATTGATCTCATGCTATTTGTATTACATCGTATAGAATGTTGCTGATGTTGATGATGGTGATGATGATGATTCAATAAATTATTACCGATTCCTGGTCCTTGAATACCCTGACCAACACCGGCTAATGTTTGATCGAAATTATAGCTAAAATGTTGTGGTTGTTGTAAACGTCCAAGCATTTTTTTGAATGCATGTTTAAAATTTTCATTACACAATGCATATAGAAATGGATTCAAAAAACTATTCAAATATCCTGCGAATGGTAAAAGAGAAATGCGAAAAAAAACTATATTATTTATCATCATTATTATTATCATTATGACAGTAATAAGATAATTTTCATATGGAAATTATTCATAAAAAAAAACTTTTTATATATTTACCAAGCCAAATTGTAACTTGATGTACAGTTAAACTAATACAATATGTACAATAAGCGGTGACAACATATGTAATAATATATGGCATCCAACAAAGAATAAATGCACCAAGTATGACGCCTAATTGACGAGCTGCTTTTTTCTCTTGCCGTAATCGTGAACTTTCTTCACGTTTGAGCTCATTACGATGCTTTTGTGCAGCTGTTATCATTTGAGTTGTTGATCGTTGCCGTGAACGTTCATTACGTCTATTAGTTTGCTGCTGATTTTTAGATTTATTTTTTAATTTATTACATTTGCAATAATCAAAATCATCATCATTCATTATAGTACTGTATGCATCATCATCCACATTGACAGCATCCATGTCAGCAGCACCATCATCGCATTCATCATCGAAATCAATGTCATCATTACATGTCGTTTCCTTTGAATCAATATTGCTCTTATCAGAATTTTTAACAGATAAAAATGATTTCAATCGAAATGAATCATAAAATGAATTGTTTGTCGTCCGTTTACGATTCAAACGATTTTTCGTTGATGTTTTGAAGGATATTTTAATCTTATTCAAATATTCATTCGAAGTATTATTACTACCATTAATTTTTTGTTTATTCGGATATTTCAATATGGAAAATTTTGATTTTTTAATAATTTTTTTATCAGCGTTGCCATCATTGTTGTATTGTATTTGATTTGTAGATGAACCATATGATGTCATATCAAAATCAACTGATGATAAATTATCAACAAATTTCGGTATGAATAGTAATGGAGATTTGGGTGATTGTTGTAATGATGATGATGATAATAATTCATTTTTATTATTTGATATTATTTTATTATTATTACTACTTTTATATTTCATTCTCATGACATCATTATCACCATTTATCGTTTCATCATCTTTTATTATTTCGATAATATCATTTTCAACAATTTGAACATTGTTGTTATTTTCTTGAAAATTTTTCACGCATAATTTATTTCTATTATCATTTATATTATTATGATTATTTACATTATTTTGATGCAATTTTTTATCAAATAATTTTTTCGGATCTACCAATTCATTCGTATTATTATTATTATGATTATAATCATATTGTTTTAACATTGAATTGTTCAATGTTTGATTATTTTCATTGTATTGATTTTTATCAATAACTGCTGTTGCATTATTATTATTTACAATTGATGCTATCGACATTGTTGTTGTGTTCAATGTTGCGGTTGGCGTTAAAAAAGATTTTATCATATTTTTTTCATCGATTATTTTCGATTCTATTTGATTTGATTTTGTCATTGTAATTTGATCTAATGAATTAATCGATAAATTTCTTTGTATTTCATGTATTTCATTATTATTATTATTATTATTATTATTTTCATTTTCACCGTCATTACTGTTAATCATTGTCATTAGTATTGGAGTACAAATGTTATTATTATTACTTTTGCCTATAAAAAAAATTGCAAAGAAAAACGAAACAGAATAAAATGAAAAATGATAGAATTATAAATAAATACAGATAAATTATTTCATTCATAATACAATGTGCTTTGTCCTTGATCACCACATTCACCAATCGTTCAATATTTTTATTGAATTTATCTTTGAATCAAGAATCAAGAATCGAAAAAAAAATGCAGAATGTATAACATGAATTATATGAATGTATATGAATGAAATAAAAGGACCAGAGAATAATCCATCGATCCATGATTGAGTTTCAATTCTATTTTGTTTGAAATTTTTTGCTTTCTGGCTACATTTATATATGAATAAATATCAACACCAATCGACCATAAAATGAACACACATACACGTTGGTATTGGAGAATAGAATAGAAATCACTTTCATACAATCATTCATTCATTCATTCATCCATTTGTAAATGTATTTGTACTTGTACTTTGATCATTATTTACAATGATAGAAATTTAATCTTTGTATTTCTTTTTTTTTTCTTATAAATTATTTCACATACATACATTTCTTACATACGAATGAAAATAATAATAAATATTATATTTACACATGTGAAACAGATTTATTTTATTGGATAAATAATAATAATAATGAATGGATGAATGAAATAAAATAAATATCGATTCACTTATTGCTATTCGAGAGGGTAATAATAATGAAATTTTCGCTTCCCCCATTTTTCATTTTGACATTTTTTCTTTCTTTGAATATCATTTGATATTGAATTCAATATTTTTTTTTGTAGACGAAAAATATAGAAACAATATTTATCATACAGAAATATATGTGATAAAAAAAATGGAAAAAAAATTATTAATTATGATTATTGAAATTGAAAATTTTGTTCTTTTTTTTATTTTCAGTCAATTATTTATTATATTTTTCATATTCATTTTATTATGAACAGTGATTTATCATTATTCATGATTATTATCATTTTCTAATCAATATATTTGACAATATATCGATCAAATATTCATACAGAAATAAATTAATAAGACAATGACACTGTCATTGTGATGATGATATTAATGATGAGAGAATTGTTAGCGCGATATGAAACGAAAGTTATTTATTCAAATTATAAAATTCATGAAAGAGTATCATTGCATAGCAGTAAAGCAGCAGCAACACCAACAACGCTTGCGATGACAATGAAATCATTAACATAATTTGACATGGAATTTTTTTTGAGGTTTTTTAAAAAAAAAGAAATTTTTTCAATTTTTTCAATGATAACATTGTATTATTGAACCAAATTAAAAATTTGATCAATTTAATGTTTATTATTTTCCGTTGACAATTTTCATTTCTTTTCACCCTATTAAATCGATTTATTGATTTTGTTTATGATAATATTCCTTTTTTTTCATTAATATGAATTATGGTTTTTTCTGGAGTCAACATTCTCATTTACCATTTGCAAATTGTCTGCTCAGAAGAAAAAATTTTGTAAACTTTTCTTGGGCGAAATATCTCGAATTTCTTGATGAAATTCGTTGCAATAATTTGTGTGCATATTCACCTAGGCAACATCATTATCTGATGATGTCGAGGAATCTTTCTTAAATTATTGGAATTAGGGAGAATTTGAATTTTAAGAAATTTCAAAAACTGATTTTGAAGCATATTTGATTGAAATTTGAATCATTGAATCATGGAAATTTTGAAAAAATTTTCAAAAAGTTTTCATTTTCTAGAAAAAAAAATGAAATCAAATTAGCTATGAAACGCAAAACCAACATACGATAATTTGATTTGCAAGAAAATGCAAAAAAAATTACTCTGATAAAAGTTCAGTTATTAACTCTTTCTATTAATCGATGATAATAATAAATTATGTTACGAAATAAACTTTATAAAAATTAGTGTTTCATTTTAATTTTTCCATCCTCATAATAATTGATAAGTTTGAACTATTTTGAATAATATTAACATCATTATTATTATAATCAGCTGAAAATATGATTAAATCATCAAATTCAAATCAAATGATTTGTACATAGTAATGAACAATAATAAGTTCTTCATTATATTTTTGTCTGATTGAAGATTCAATGAATTGAATTTGCAACCAAAACGTGTTTAAGTATTCGATTCATGTTTTGTCATTGTGCGTATATTTATGTCATTGAAAAAAATGTATCAATTATTCCTCATTAAGATTTCAAATGATTAGATGAATTTCTATTAGCAACAGAGGCATGAAAATGTCATTGATAATTAAAATTGTAGCAAATCATATTCATAAAATGATTATGATAATAATAATGATAATTGTAATGATAAATGAAATGAAACAAATCAAATTAGATATGAAAATTCATTAATTTCTTTCAGTAATTTGAATTCATATTTATTCATTAATTTCTTTCAGTAATTTGAATTCATATTTATTCATTAAGGACTATGGAAAAAGAAACTTTATTTATTTCATTTAATTTAGTCATTTTGTTTCATTTTATTAATATCAATCGAATTTAAAAACTATGACTAAAATGAATAAATGAAGAAACAAAGACAAAGAATCAGTGAAATAATCACGTAATAATCAACACACAATATATCATTCAAAAAAAATAGAATTTTAAAATTGCAACAATGAATGAACTTTAATGTATTTGGAATAGAGAATTATTTAAAATTCATGCACAATGATAAATACTTAATTATGAATTAAATTAATGAATTTTCATTTTTTTTTCAAAAAAAATCCTGTTGTTATTTTCATTATAAAATTATTCATTAACATTAAAATTTTTCTTATTATTCAAAACAGCAACAATAAAGACAGCAGCCAAAAAAACGAAAATCTACACATAATTATCATTATCATAATTATCCATTTTTATAGCGATTTAAATTTGAATTCTGTATTTGATAATTGTTTGTTTTTGTTGTTGTTGTGTTTGTTATTTGGTTCATTATCAAATGAAAAATTAAATTTTAAATAAATAAACAAACAAAAAGCCAGAATTCAAAGTTTTTGCCGAAATATAAAGCAAAAAGTTTAACCAACTCCGTACATGAAAATTCATATTTAATTAAAGTTTGAAATTTTAAAATAAAGGGAAAATTAAAACAGATAATTTTCATAGAAGAAAAAAGTGAAAGGAAAATAATGAATTATACTTGAAACATAGTCATTAAATGCACAACACAAAGATGCATAAAACTCAATTTTTCATTCGATAAATTTTTCCATTGTCAAGAATATTTCCTTAGAAAAAATTCATTTTTCTCTTTCGAAATGTTTCTGAAATTATTTTAGAAATTAAATACAATTAATGTTCTTTGATTGTACTATTCGAAAACTTATTACAATAACTTTTATGGACCCAGAATCCAAATGGCGTCAAAAAAATTTGGCCAAAATACATATTTGAATTTCATTGTTTCTGCTTGAAAACCTAGAATAGGGCTCGAATCTACCCTTTCGAACAGAATTTTCCTTTTTTTTCTTGTTCATTTAAATTCATTTGAATATTTTGAAAAAAAAAAGAAATTTAAAGAAACATATAATCTGGTAAATTGTAGATATATTTATATGCATTTAAAATGCAATTCTAAAACATTTTCATTTCCGAGAAACATTATTTCATTGTTTGTTGTTTTAAGATGAATAATAATAATATTATTATAGTAAGAGAAAATCAGTTATAATAATGATTATAATAACAATAATAGTAATAATAATACTCTAATGAGAATTATATGGGAAAACATGCATCATACAAATAAATTAAAATAGAAAACATATTCGAAAATGTATGCATTTTATTGTTATATGAATTTGAATTAACAATAAAAAATACAAATCAAAATGGTGATGCATTTTTAAATAAAATTCATGAAATTTCTCAAAAAAAAAAAAAATTCGTTTTTCTTCACTCAAAAATTTAAATGAATTGAAATTCTCAAGAATTTGAGTACAACTCCGATGAAAATATTCATAATAAGTGGAACTTTGAAAGTGGAGAAAGAATTTTCAAACCATTTTCAAATTATTTATATTTATTTTCAATGTAATTTGTGTGTGTGCGTTTGTGTTTGGGAAATATTTTCATGCATCATTACTGAACGAATTTTTCAACAAGAATTGTGAATCTAAAAACATTTATTCATTGCACATTTATAAATATAGTATCGATGTTATATTATTCCCAGCATATCGATATATACGCAGCAATCACATATTCATATTTTAAATTGTAATAAATATTGATTCTTATTGAAAGCTACGAATGGAAAGAAAAAGAGTGAACAAAAATTCTGTCAAAAACAAAGCATAAAAATATAGCGAATAATATTGTTTGATATTAATAAATTAAGCATGAAAAAAGTAATGCATTACTATTTGTATGAATGCAAATAAATTTGATTCGAATTTGTTTATTTATTTATTTCCATTTAAAGATGAAAAAACAAATGAATCAAAAGAATAAAGTCAAAAAAAACCAAAAGAAAAATCAATAAATATACGATGAATTTGATCAATTTCCTTAAAATATAATCAATGTATTTTCGCTTATCTATTTTTATTTTATAATTCTTGAATTCTGAACTATTTAAACGAATATTTTTGCTATAATTTGACTGAAGAAATAGTCATCTGAGAAAATAAAATTCTTGACATAATTATTCTGAAATAATTCAATGAGTTTTCATTCAAGTTTCAAATGTCATGTGAAATTATTATTATTCATGACAAATGAATTATTCAAAAAAAAAGTAAAACAATGTCTCACAGGTAAAAAGAATAATCAAATAATTGAAATAATAGACAAAATTATCATAATAAAGGTTGAAAATTTTGCTACTTTTTCATCAAAAAGTTTCAACCAAAAGTGAATTGTTTGTTCGTAGAAGACTTGGTTTAAAGGTTGAAAGATTTGCGCGTTCATACATTTATAATTGATGGAAAAAAATAGATATGGCCCAAAGTCATTTATTTATCCAATTCATCTCTTTCTATCTCTTTCATTTGTCCCTGTCACAAACTCTATCTTTTTGAATTATTTATCATTTGAGAAAAAAAAATAACGGGAAACATTTTAGTTTATTTATTTATTTATTATTTATATTTTTTAAGTAAAATAAATGAACGAATAAATAAAAATCATTATTTTGATTATTATTATTATTATTATTATTTGTGTTTTTAAGGTTGAATGAACAATTTTTCAATCAAAAATAGAGGAACAAAAAAAAATTTATTTTTCAAAAAAAAAATGTTGAAAAATGAAAATAATAATCAAAATAATGATGAACTTAAAACAATACGGCAGAACCGAATCGATTATTTTGTTTTATTTTTTAAAAACCAGAAAAAAATACAGAAAAATTTGTTTCAAAAACATTTGAAAATTTAATTTCAAAACTGTAACTTTCATCGTTTCATTGTAAATTGTGCACGATTGTACACACAATTGCTAACAATAGCAGCAGCATGCAGAAACAGCGATAAGCATGCATACAATAACAAGGAAACACAAGAACGACAGATAAGTAATAATAATAATTTTATTTTATTTCATTGAAAATCCATTCATGTATTTATTTATGGATTAATAATTTTTCTATATTGATCGACTCGTATTGGATCGATTCATAGGATAATGATGGAAAATAATAGTAATAATAATAATAATGATAATAAAAATGTGTATTTTCACATAATAATCGAATGAGAATCGAATTTTAAAATTTAAAAAGAAAAAAAATTTCCTTTATTTTTAATGGTTCATTGATTTACTTTTGATTTTGACCAATGTTCATGTTCGATTCATTACTATTTTAATATTTTAAATCATTTAAACAAGCGAAAGACCAATGATTATGGTTTCTCCGGGAGAAGCAGTCAGCAGAAAAATTTTTAAACCATTTTTTTAAACCGATTTAAAAAATTTTTGAAAGAATTTTTCGTTTTTTCTTCAAAGATAAATGAAAATCTTTTTATTTTATTGTTGTTTCGTTTCAGAAATTCTTAATTGATATCATCAAAATTATCAAATTCTTTTTTTCTTCTAAATTTTAGTCTAGGATCATTTTTCTTGGAAAAGTTTTCCAAGGAAATACATGACCAAGAATGAAATTGATAATTCCAGAATACAAGAGAAAAAGGAGAATTATTATTATGATAAATGGAAAAATCTAATCGTAGCACAGAAACGCACACAAACGCATGTTAACTGTGTGTTTCATATCTTGAATGAATTATAAATTTGTTTTGTACGCCATTATGATACTAATGACCAAAAACAAGAAATGAAAAAAAAGGCATATGAATCGTAGGAGGCAGAAAATTCAAAATTATTCAATCGAATTGAATTGACATTGAATGTATGTATGAATGAATTTTGAAAATTATTTCCGTTTCGCCAAGAATAATTATTCAACACATTTTGAGTTATTAAACAAAATAAATAAATAGAAAAGTTTTTGCTTGAAATTTTAATAATTCTTTTTTTCTTCGAAATTATCAGTATCGAAAATAAATAATGAAAACACTTTGAGTGTCGAAGAAATTATTATTACTTAAATCATTGTTTACTTGTTCAAAAATTTTCTGTGTTTCATTGTTCAATGAAAGGTTATGGTAATACTGGAGGTACATAAACATATTCATCGTTTCATTCGATAACAATAATAATAATAAGTGATTTTCCATGTCGTTATTATCATTATTATTATTCTTGTAATTGTAATGATAAAACATGGAGAAAACAGAATTTCTATTATGTACAAACAAACATTTATACAATTATTTGATCAAATACAATCATCATCATCCTCATTATTAATATTATTATCACATATTTATATTTTTTTTTTTGTTTATAACACAAGTCGATGCATCGACATAGGATAGCATTATTATGATTATTATTGTTTTCATTAACATTTTGATTTGAACAAACAATTTTTTGTTTTGTCTTTCGTTTTTTGCTTGTGGAAACTCAAAAAAAACCCAGAATTTTATCTAATAAAATAAAATGGTGAACTTATAAAATGTATGAAAATCTGTACTCAGATAAATTATCTAAGAAAAAATATAACACAATATACATTGCATTCAAATATGTCAATATGACAAAAATTTTTTACATTTGTTATCTTAAATAATCATGATATTACATTGAAAAATGACAATTCGATTCAATGTGAAAATAAGAAAAGAAAATAAATTAATCAAATTAAAATTGCATCTATCTTTTATTCATTGTCGATTATGGTCAGTGTAATGATTGTATTCGACTATTTGCAAAAATATTCATCTTCAGGTCATGTGAATGCATTGATTCAAAGACAAGCTTTTCCCTAGAAAATTTTGGATGTAAGAAAGAATGAAACTTATTCAAATTATTCGAAACGAATTGTAACGAAAATTTGATTCGAAAGCATACGAAAATTCCAGATAATTGAATTTGAATATTGGGGAAGGAAAACCAAATAAACAAAAATACTAAATCGTATTGAATTTCAATGAAAATCGATGAAATTGAGTGTAATTTGAATATTTGTTTTCAATTTATTTCCAATAATACAAAACAAAATTCTCAAAAAAGTCATTGTAATTATTTTGAAAAATGAAGGAAAATTTTCTCTTTATTTGTTTATTTTTCCATTATTTTGCATGATGTATTTTTTTCGAAAAAAAACCAGTATCGAATATATGATCACGTATCATTTGATCTTATTAAATAGATACGAATATCTTACAACAATGATAATTGAATTTCTATGAAAATTTAATTTTAAGTGCATCTCAACCATTGTTTCGTAGAGTTACGACTGCCTCAAAAATCTCATATTTGCAATCATTACTACAGAAAGGTACTACTTCATTCAAAGGACAAAATTTTTTTGAAAAAAAATGGTTGAGAAACATTGCAATATAATGAACGTGATAGAATCATCATTTTTGGATTAAAATTTTGAAGAAAAATTTTCCATATTTTCAAATAATATCAATATTCAAGATTTCAGATGTTCGAACCATTCAAATCGTTTTTGTTATTGTTTGTGAGGTTATTTGATTAGGAATTCTCTTTTTCATTTTTTTTTGTCAATATTATTGACCAGATCAATGAACTGGTTGTTTGAAATTGAAATAAATTCAATACATATTGATAGTGAAAATCATTTTATTTCCATTCCATTTCATTTTTTCAATTATCATTATTAATAGAATCGATTCGAAATAAAAATTGTTATTGTTGAAATTATATAAAATGATGTAATTTGACACATAAACATTGGACATTTTGGAAAAATAGTTGACAAATTGTCAATTGTCAAATGTTTGTTCAACGCAATGTTCAAATGATATCATTTTCAATTTATTTTTCATTTTAAAAATATCATCGAAAAATTTCCATTCAATTTCAACAATTTTGTCATCATAAAAATATCGAACTAAAAAAGTTTTGTAGGTCTCGTCCGTCTATAGTTCATAAGAATTATCTGGATTAACTCGAACGAGTATATTGGTGGCTGAGAAAGAAAAGTTCACTATACAACAACCTTGGATTTGTTCCAAGATATAAGTTGACTGAGATTGAATTTATTAAAAAAAAATCTATTACCCTACAATCAGAGATCGATATATAAAAGCGGTTTTTTAGTTCTTAAAAGAGGATCTTAGCGGTTTGATTCAATCAATACCATCGAATAATAACAACTCATCAAGTAATAACGGATCAAATAGTATCAATAGCAATAATAATAGCATTAGTAACAATAATAGTTTCAACAATATCTAATACCAGCAGTAAAAGTCATCAAAAAAGTAATAATCCTCAAAATTCAAATTACGAATTAATTCAATAATAATGTTGATTTAACAAATTCAGTCCATTTGACAAATTATATGGAAACTCACAACAAAATTCATCATCAAGTACAATGATGGTGAGATGTTGCAGTAGGAACGCGCGCAGCGCGTCAGCAATACTTTCACTTTTTTCAGCAATAAGCTGAACATATGCTTGAAAATGGTGTTATTGAACATAGACTATACCACTTCAGCTCGAATCTACATTTTTACTTATATGACAGCAAAATTACAAGTTTTTTCTTTCAACTTCAAATTGAAAAATTTAATTTTTGATTTTAATTCAATTATCGATTTCAAATATAATGCATTATTTAATGAAAATAATATTGACAAATCATATATCATTTTCACTTAATTGAATAAATAGAATTAAAAGTAAAAAATGTTATGTCCATCAATTTGTCAATTGATTGTTTTCAATTGATTATTATTATTAATAATTTTGTCCATTCAATATTTAGTAAATAATATAATCATCATTCATTTATTGATTCAATTAGCGATATGAATGATGTTTTTTCAATTTGTCAATTAGGCAAGTGAAACAAGAGAAACATTTTCAATTCCATTTTTTCGATTGAAAAAAAAAGTTTTTCAAGTTAATACTTGAAAAAAATAATACACAAACATTTCAATGAGATTCGAGAAAATAGAGAAAAATTGAAATTTCAATTGAAAATGAATTGATTTTTAAGAAAAATAAAAAATAAAAAAAATATTTTTAGTATCATTATTTAAAATGAATTGTATTCGATTGAAATTTTTCGAAAAATGAAAAATATAAATAAAATAGAAATAAATCAATTGAAAAATCATGAAACTTTTGCTATTGTTCGATTACGATACTAATTGAAAATCGGCCGTTCATTTTATTTTTATTTTTTCATTTTTTGTTTATTTTTGCCTTGAAATATTGTTTCGGTTTCGACTATCGAAACAAATTTCAATCACATAAACCATACAAAACGAAAAAAAAAAATCTCTGCATAGTTTAAAACGAAATCGAATCTTTGAAATAAAAGAATAAATAAATTATAAATGAATGAATCAATGTATGAATTAATATCGATAAAATAATATAATAAAGGAAAACCTCAAGAGTGAATATCCTTGCGTATATGTAAGCGATAGTAAATTTGTACAAATAAATAAATAAATGAATGAAAATGGAAATAAATAAATAAACAATATGATGATTTTGCATTATTTTTATTTATTTATTTTTTGCTTTTTGAACATTTGATATAAATTTTCAAACTTAATTTATTGACCATTTATATTATATAAATATAGAGCATTTTTTCGGGCCAATAACAATATTTTTATAACATTTCAAGATTTGAAGTACATGAATGAAATACAAATACTAATGAAAATAATAGCCATTTTTTGCACGCAGATATATTCTTCCGAGATTCTGAGTTTTTGTTTTCTAGAATATATTTTGTTTCGAAACATACTGTAATCAAATGAAAAATCGATTCAATTTTTCAAAAGAAATTCAGCAAAAAAAAATCTAAATAGAAAAAACCTGAAAAATTTCAAATTTTAAATTCTTTTGAAAAATTTAAATTTTTTCAAAGATAAAATTGTGTTAAAATATTAGAAAAATAATAGATTTCAAACAGATCTATGGCTAAATCGATGGGAAATTTTGAAGAATTTGAAAATTACAGCTGTCAATAAATGTTGAAAATATGTGGGAGAAATTTTTCTATTGTGGAATTTTTTTTTCACTCTTTTTTGCAGTTTTCAATAAAAATGTATGAATCTGAATCAATTATTGGCTTTTGTATACGGAAAATTCAAATTTTTATGGTCAATTGCTATTGTTGTTCTTTACGATGGACTTTTGTGATTTGATCATCATTTAGAGACAAATTTGAATTGCAAATTATTACCAATATTCAAATCAAACATAACTTTCAATCAAACTAATTTAAATATTACTTACCATTAGTATTGTGGATCAATTTAGCTTTTTTCATCATTTTCTTTGAATCATCTGATGTTATTGGCAGTGTCGATGAATTATTCAATTTGAAATTCGGATGATTTATTAATAAATTTAAAGATTTAGTCGATAATTTTATGGTATTTGGCATATTATTTGAACCATTTTCATTGTTATTTTTTGATGAATTGATTTGTACTCGTTGTTTATTATTTAAATTGTAGAAATCATTTTTACAGACATCATCACATGAATATGATCGTTTTGATTTTTTCATATTTTTATGCTGCCGATGCATTTTTCGATGTTTCATCAAATTTTTCTCTGCTATGTTTGATATTTTGTTGCCATTTTTGAATTTTTTCGCTGTTTTCAATGATGACGATGGAATATCGATATATTCAACTTTTACATTTATATTTTCGAAATAATTTTCAGGCAATAAACAATATTCGGTCGATTTTTGTGATGTTTGTTTGATTATTGTTGAAGGCTGAGACATTGTTGTGATGTTTGATTCTATATCTTGTTTATTTTGTATTTGATGTTGACTAATTTCATCGATAATATTGTTGACGATTTTTCCATTAATATCGTCATCGATTTCCGTTAAAGTGTCTGATTTTGTTGTCTTCGTTTCAAAATCAATCCGATTTTCATCATTATTTGATTGTGAATTATTTACTTTTTCATTCAATTCAAATATTGAATGAATATTTTCAATATTTTGGATAGGATTCATCACGATTGTAGCCACTGGTGTTGATTTTAATCTCATCAATGTTAACTGATTATAATATGCGATTTCACTTTTGTTTGAATTATTTTCATCGATCACTTTCGAATTGACTTCTGATTTTTGAATAGGTTCATTAACATTCAAAAATAATGATGATGATGATTTAGATGATGATGATGCAGATGTTTTTGATGATAACATTGATAATGTAGAAATTGTTGAAGATGAACCTAATGATGATGAAAATATTGATGATGAACGATATTTTTTCGAACGTTGTTTATCACAGTTATTAATTTTGTTTTGAATTTGATTCCTGTTTTTTTCATCATTATGATTATTACTAAATGATTCCTTAGACTTTATTGATGACAATTTCAGATTATTTATATGCTGTTGACAATGTTTTGCTGTTTTTGTATTACAAATAATACGATGACCATTATCGTGACTTTATTAGAGTGAAAACGGGAAATTGGAAGCGAAATGGAAGAAAATGGATAATCAAATAAGAAAATTTGACCATCATTAAAATTTTTTGGTTTTTTATCAGAGAAAAATAATGATAAATCCAATGTCAGAATTTTATTTTTCTCCTCATTTTGACATAATCTATAAAATTATCTGAGAATATGATTCAGAGAAAATCATTTTTTTTTGATTAGGCCAAATTTTTTTTTCTTAGGATGTGTCTGTGTATTCTTACTATTATTATACTGTTATTATTATCATTATTTCATAGGCATTACATGAAAAACACTTATCATCATCAGAAAATCATGATTTATGATCTTTTTTTCATTTTTCACTATGAACATTTATTCAGAATGCTTGCATCTTACATGTATTACGGTCACATAGACATTATGTAATAAGTGAATGCATATTTTTTTTCATGTATGAATGCGAATATGTATGAGGGTGAAAACAACTTTTTTTCCTCAATTCAATCTCTTTTGTTCAGTATCATTTATTTCCCTTTTTTTCAAGTGAAATAATAATAATAGAGAGAAATAGAAAAGGAAATGTTTGAAACATTTTTTTTTCATGTAATTATCAAGAAAATTAATTATAGTTAATCATTATCTATGATAATTATTTAAGAATTTGAAAAATGTTTGAAATTATAATTTTTTCCCTTTGTTCGGCAAAAAAAAATTGTTAAATCATCGAAATTTCAATGAATTTAACACAAATTAAGTGGAATTAGTTCAAATTCATCGATTTCATTTATTATCACAAATTGACAATTACCTTAATTGTTCACGTTTAAGATCACGTAAAAATAATGATGATAATGATAATGAAGATGGTGGAGGCTTCAGCACGGGTGATGGTCGTCGTAGTGGTGGTGTTGATGATTGAGGTTGTGAAATTTCTGTTATATCAACATCTTCATCGTCGTCGTCTTCATCATCATCGTCATCAATATCGCAGTTTTCATTGATTTTTGCATCATTATTTTGAATATTGACATTTTTTCTATGAATTTCGCTCTGTTTATTTTTATTTTCATCTAGCTCTGACAATGTCAATATATTCATTTGATTTGGACATGAATACAATGAAATTTTAGTCAATTTTGGCTTAATTATCATGTTATTTTGTTTATTTTTGCTATTTTTATCATTATTCGATATTCGTAATTGCCAATTTTTTAATGAATTCCTAGCTGATGAGGATGATGGTGATGATAATGATTTTAATGATGCAGTTGATGATTTTGACGTTGATGATGATGAGCATAATTTTTCTATCACAGCATAATTTATTATATTTTTATTATCATTATTAATTCCATTATTATTATTACTATAAGAATTAATAATTTCATCCGATTTTTGTTCATTTTCTTGTATTTTGTTGATCAATGAATCAGAAATTTTATTATTATTTATATTATCACTAATTGAATGATCAATACTAAAATCGATATTAGAACCTTTAATGAATTCATTATTATTATTATCCTTTTGCTGTTTTTGTTGTAAATGATCATTAGTATTTGATTTTCTCAAAGTTATTGACCTTAAATATTGATATAAATAATTGAATAAATTATTAATATTAGTATTTTGTTCATCATTCATCAATGAATCATGATGATGATGATGATGATTTATTGATATTTTTGATGATGTTGCTACTGCTGGTGCTGCTGCGGTTTTTGATGTTGCTCTATTTGATATGATATTTTTATTTCGACTTTTACCACAATAATCACAATTGTTATCATTATTATTATTATTACTAATATTCATATTTGTAAAATTTTTAAATGAACAACAACGAAATAAATGTTTGTGTAAAATAATATTCAAAATTGATTTATTATTATTATTATTATCATTTTGATTATGATTATTATTGGATTTCACAACCACTTCAATATTATTATTATTATTATTATTATCATTGTTATTTTTGCACATATTATCAGATATCATAATTGATGATTGTGAATGATTTTGATTAATAAAATTATCATCATCATTATTATTCTTATTTTTGTTATTATTATTGGCAACATTTTCTGTATTATTCGTATTTTTTAATAAACGTTGTTTTAGATTATTATTATTATTATGACATTGTTTTGGATTATTATTTTTATCATTATTATTATTAAAATTTAAATGATTATTTTGTGGCTGCTGTTGTGGTTGTTGATAATAATAATGTTGATTTTGACGTTTGTTGCTCTGTTGTTTTTGTTGTTGTTTTTTATGATTATGATTAATTGTATCACTAAAATTTCCACGTCGTTTAATTTCACGATATATTTTATAATATAATATCATCATTAATGTCATTGGTACTAAAAAATTTGCAATCGATGTTGTTATTTTAAATACAACCGAATCCGAAAATTCTGTTTCACAAACATTATTTGGATGTTTACGAATGCCATTATTGTACCAAATATGCCAACCTATTGTATATGTGTTTGGAATTTTTATTCATTTATTTTTTTTGTAATGAATAGAAAGGATAAAGGACAAAAGAAATTAAAATAACAAACAGAAATGAAAATGAATGCATTGAACGAATGAGAACGAATTATAACATTTGGAATTATACACATTTTTTGAAACAAAGAGAAAAAAAGCAGCAACAGCAAAACTAAAAAAACAAAATACAAAACAAACATTATTATCATGAATTCATTTATATATTCAAACATTCTAAACACATTCACAACGAATATATTTGCACTTAATAATGTTGTTAATATGATCATAATAATAATGGCAGTAATATCGATAATGACATTTAAATTGACATAAATTCCAAGGGAAAAAGAAAAGGGGAATAGAATGAAATCAATTTCAATTATTTTATTTTGTATTATCTAATTTTTTTTGTAATTTACAATTTAAATATAAATTGAAAATTGTCAATTGTAGAAATATTGTCGCCAATTTTTATTATTATGAGATTATTTCAATGATTTAGACTCAAAATAAAACAAAAACAAATAAAATTCCGTAAAATTTTAACATTTTCCAAAACAAATTCACTCTCTATTTTTCTGGTCGATAAACTTTTGAATTGATATTTGTTTATTATCAGTAAACGCCATAATCTTTGATTTTTTTTTTGTATTTTTTCGATATTTTTATTATCATTTTTGTTTATTTATTTATTTTTTATCAATATTTGCAAGCAAATAAACACAGAATTTTATTTTATAAAGCAGAAATGTACTTGAAATTTTGTAAAATTGTTTTTTGTTTTTCAAATAATTTAATTCTCTAGTCGTTTTCAAATTTCTTTTTATTATTTTATTTTTTGTCATACTTATTGTTTTTGATGGCAAAAAATTCTTTTTATCATTATATTTGTTGTTGTTTTATGGGCAATATTTGTATTTGGTATGCACTCTATTCGATGCATTCGTATGTGAATGTTTATTTGATTCAAAGAAAAAATAAAATAAAATAAAGAAATATGAAACACAAACAATACGAACAAAGAAAATGAATGCATTGAAAAGCACTTTGAAAAACATCTGTTACGTTTACAAAGAATTATATGATTTTATTTTTCATCTTTTTTAATATTCTTTTTTTTTGAAAATAAACAATTGTTATTATTAATGCACACAAACACTCACAAAATCACACAACAAAGAAAGTGTGAAAAAAAATAAAACATTACGATGACAATGGCGACACATCACAAATAAAAATAAGCAAATAAATGTATGAAAAAACCGTGAACAAGTTTTTCTTTGAAAAAAAGGATGACATCTTTTTTTTCCGTTGTTGTTAATATTTCATTGAAATCAACTTTTTGATACATAATTCTGTGATTTTCAATATGAAAGAAACTAAAGATATGGATTTTTTTATCCAAAATTCTCACACACAAAAATAAAGAGATAGAAATCGAAATAGAAACCTTGATTTTTTTTATTTTTTTTTTTATTTATTTGATTGTCCATTAAGTCCGCTTCACTAAAGTCAACGAAGATGAGTATTAAAAATCAGCATAAACTTATTGGACAACCCTGATACATACTTTATTTACATTATTGATATGAATTCTATGGAAAAATTTCTTTTTTTTATCTGAAATGTATAATCGAAACTTTATTCATATTTACATTTACGATAGAATCATTGATGAGGAAGAAAAAACATTCAAATACACAAACACACACAATGTATTCCGTAATCATCGATAATATATGCAAGTAGGAAATGGATAGAGAGATGAAGATGAAAAAAAAAATTCCAAACTACTAATCAATGAACCAAGAAATTTGAATTTTCCATTAAAAAATATATTTTATTTTTTAAATGGTGTGGTTTAGCATAATATTATCCATTACAGAAGGAAAAAATTCCCAATAAAATCTATTATGAAATAATGCAATTACATTGATACAGTGTGAAGAAAATTCAAATTCAAATTAAATTAAAAAGAAAAACATTCAAAAAAAAAAGCAAAATCTAACGGGAAAAAAGCAATCGAAGATTTTGAAAAAAACTCAAATCTGAGAAATTCAATTAGGTGAATATTCAATTCAATTTCTACATTATCAGCCCTCAGATATTATTGAAATATTCTGTCACAAAAATCAATGAAATTGAATTAATAGATTCTGTAAATAAAATTGTCAAAATATTCTTCACTTTTCATCATTTGAATTCCGCAAATTTTATTTATAAATTTTTCATTATTAAAAAAGATTCATTGATAAGAAAAATACAATAATTCTATTTTAAATTTGAAAAAATTCATCATAAAGAACAAACAATGCGTGAAAACAATACTCTTCACCCAAAAATAACTACCTCATGTCACATCGCACAGTAACATTCAAAAAATCGAATCTGTGATTGGATGAAAAATAGGAATGATAATGGATGGACTATGCAGCGATTTTTTATATGCTTTAAGCTCGATTTAGTAGATATTACGCATCGTGTCGGTCACAATCAACGGCATGTTCTCTGAGTCAGCGGAACCCGGAGATGCTGCGTTGGCTTGTCGCCAGGCAGCGCCACAACAAATGTTTTATTTATAAATGTAGTTGTCAACACAATGGCAAACTTAAAAGTGAAATTAATGATGTGATTTGATAACACACTGAGACAGGAATAGGAACTCTCTTTTATTAGAAAACGTGCTTTTTTTATTTCGACGTCCAGCGAATATCCTGAGAGCTGCAAAATATAAATGAGATCATATTGACAAGTGTACGCCGATGAACACAATCATGACAGATAGCTTAAAGCGATGCAGATTTGGATGGAGAAAAATTATGACGTACAATAACTGGTTGGTTTGTTTAATTTCTTAACCATAACCTTCTTATTTGATTTTTAATCATTTGTGTTTTGTTTTCTGACCTGATAATGTTCGTTTTTGGTAAATCGTCATTTGTTAAATCATTTTCAAAATCGCTAATATATCGAATAATGTAAATATGCGCTTTTTATGTTAATATAATATTGATTTGTAAACATTAATTTCAGTAATAAAGATACCTCAGAATATTTAATCATCAACAAAATAATCTGGTTTTTGTTTCGTTTTGATTATTTATTTCTTGTCGTGGTAGCACGCCTGAGCGTCACATGACACCTAAGACATATACGATTTAAATATCTTATGATCAAAGAATATATTAAGAACGATTTTTGGTCGAATATATTGAAACTAATAGACGAATTGTGGACATACTAACGCAACCACTGAATTAGTCCACTATAAAAACCTGGATAGCCCGTGGTGATATCGTCGCCTTAGCTGGTCAAAACAGGGGGGAGTGTTGAAAATTGACCATGACTAAGTTTCGACCAACTAAGTCGAAGTCATATTTCTCAAGCTAACATGATCAGTATCTATGATGAGTGTAATGTAATTTAATCTAATTACATCCGTTTTATACTTGAACAGTATTTTGAACTCGTTAAATTTTTTAATTTTGAATTTCTTTAATTATTGAACTAAATTTACAAAATTTATAATCAAATGTTCGCAACAGATGAGAGAAATTATTTCTAACACTTTTAGTGTCAAATTTTGTCAATATACACCATGTTTTTTTTCAAATGTTATTTATATGAAACACAAAAGTTTAGAATTGATGGAAGCGTTAAAATTCTGCATTCTTAAGCGCCGTACTGAAGTATCTCAGATACTTCAGTGTCGTGATACAAAAAGGTAGAAGGTTACGACCTTGAAGTGGTCTTATCAAAAACGTGCAAAATATTTCTTATCTTGTTGTTTACTTGGTATTTTTTTGATAATTGATAATTGTTGTGATTATTATTGTATTGTATTGATTATTTCTTATCATATTTGTACCTTCTTTACCCTTTTTCTTATCACAAACATAAAAACACATGCATGCTAAGGTTATCGAGGACACAAACAACACATAACACAACACACCAAAAAAATATTTAAACTCCACGCTCGTTGGCACTTCGTTACGCGACACTTCAGTATTTACAAAACGGCGCACAAGAAGATGGACTAATAATGTAAGTAATTACTTCATGAATGATTTCAATTAACTTTTTTTTTAATTGTAGGCTAATGCACAAATGTAAAAAGGATTAAATTGAATCAATTTGTAAAATTATATTTATATGTATATGTAAAGATATCAATATGTGATATCATTTTTTTCCATTTTTATAATTAAATTTTTTAAAATAACAAGTTAGAATAAAATATTTGTAAGTAAAATCAAAATTAGTTTAATAAAAATATGATTGAATTTTTTTAATTCAAATTTCCAATACCGAAGTACCGGTATTCAGAATTGGTCCGGTATTGAAAGCTCTACACAAAACGCCTAATCAACATCTCACATTTTGTTGAAATAACGATACACTTCTATTGCACATTCTCCTATCGTTATTATATCCGATCGATATTACCTTTATTTTCAATGCATATTTCTTAAAAATGACCAATCTTAAAAGCTGTAATTTATTTTGTTTATGACATTTTATTTCAAGGGTACAAATAAAACCAACCAAGGATCTATGATCATTGCCAGCGATCGCTTTATCATATACAACATTTGTATGTGTTTTCTCTTCAACATTTCGATTTGCCATATACCTCTGCTCAATTTTTGATACATTTGACTAATTTCACTGGAATAAAGGTAAATTAGAATAAGAATTTTATTGTAAAAATTTGATCGAAGACT
The DNA here is from genome assembly GCA_002943765.1 of Psoroptes ovis. NCBI lineage: Eukaryota > Metazoa > Arthropoda > Arachnida > Sarcoptiformes > Psoroptidae > Psoroptes > Psoroptes ovis. The sequence goes on along the minus strand of PQWQ01000011.1, from coordinate 151,591 downwards.
CCATAATCAAAGAAGTTTTTTCCGCTTTTCAACATTAAATTCTTCATGAAATACATGGCTTTAGACTGAATCGAATGCTTTATTATTCTAATTTTTATATGATTAATTTTTTATGCATACATGTGTTTCAAATTTATTATGGTTATTGTAACGATCACACTATAATAACGATAATTTAAAAGATACACATGTCCGTAAAAACAAATGTTGGATCAAAATTCAATCAATATTTATTTAAGAGCAAAAAAAGATGAACATACACACACACATGTAATGCAAACACGATACGAATCATGTTTGAATATGCAAATATTTTCATTTTTATTGAGGTAAAATGAAATAATTATTTGTCTGTAAAAAATTTCTTTTATATCAATCATACAATGTTATTTAAATATGAAGAAGTAAATTAGGAATGCTCAATTTGATAAATTTTGAAATTTTAATAGAGAAATAGTTGAAAAAAAATATTGGAAATATCGAAAGCAATTAGTGAAATTGAAAATAATATTTTACTTATTTCAATGCACCTTTGAAACCCTAAAATAAACAGTTTCTATTGTAATTCTTGAACAGACTGGGGAAAACTTCCTTTAGAATGTTGAAACTTATTTAAGAATAGTTTCTAAGACAAAATTTTATTCGAGATGAATTTTTTAATCTTGTTGAAAATTTCCTATGCAATTCCGATTCTCAAAATTCTTTTTCTTTCAAAGAAATTTGATATATTTTTCATTTTTCATTGTTAAACTTGAATTTGAAACTTTGAAAAAAAATTAAAAAATAGAATAAAATAAGAAATTGATGATCAAAGATAATCATCATTTTTAGCAGGAAAAATTCAAAGGAAAACTTGATTCTTTTATTTGGAAAAGAAAATTGAATGAATTTTTCTTATTTTTTCAATTAATTTTTTCTCAAATTTTAATTATATTTCACCAGAAAAGAGGTAATTTTTAAAAGTCATTCATTCATTCGTTTGTCAAAATTTATTTATTTTCAATAATGCAAATGCAAGAATATGGCAGATTTTTGCTTTGAAGTGCACATATGATCGATGAAAACAGGAGCAAAATGAAAAAAATTCAATTGAATCTCACTGAATTTTCAAATTTTCATTCAAGTTTTGCTGAATTTAATTCGTTTTTTCAAGTCATATTATTAAAATCTTGCAAGGTATATTCAAATTTCAAATGACTATTATTTATAAATCAAGGAGCATAGAAAAAAAGCATAAAGTTTTTTTTTCACATTTTTTTTAATATAAAAAATATAAAGCCAACAAGGTAAAATTTTAATAGTTTTTTCCTCTCGTTCATATACCAAATACGATTTGCGTGTACACAAAACATTTGTCATTTGACAAATATATTACTATTTAAAAAAAGGGAAAAAAACATTTTATCAAAATGGCAAAGAAAACTTATCATTCATTCATCCATAGTTCATTCATTCAATTCAATGTTTCATTCATTTTGATATTAATTTTTCATAATTTTTGCTCTCTATCTTTGTTGAATAACATGGAAATAAACAAAAATCAATTCAAAAATTCAAGATTTTTCTTGTTGTTGCTGTTGTTGTTCAAACATTTTAGCATTGACATTTTATATAATATGATAATATAATTCGGTAGCCGAAAATCAACATTTTCACCTAGAAAAATATTTAAAAAAATGTATATCACATGATATTTATTGAATCAAATCTCATCAAACATATTTTCGAATGCATATTTTTATGTATGTTGGCGTAAAAATAGATTTGATATTCTTTCATTCGATCAAGGATGAATGGAAATTTAAATGGAAATTCCTCCACCCAAAATCAGAAAAAAAAATGAAATAATCAAAATGATAATTTGTCACAAACAAAATGATTGAAAATGCCAGTTTTTTCCATGAAAAAATTGGAAAATAAACATTTCAACATTCTACGAAAAAATTAACATATAATTTGATAGGAGAATTTGATTAAATTATTTTCTTGCATTTTTTATGAAGATGTTCCCGTTGTCGTTCAATTATTTTCATTGCTGTTTTTTCTCTACTCGAAGAAATTCCCTAAAAAATTCTCAAGGAATTAAACGGTGTTTGTCCTTCAAATTCTGATTATGAAATTTTAATTGTTTCCATTTATTTTTCATAATAATCACAACTAATAATGTTAATAATCATAATAATCATTGAATCGTAGAAAAAAAATGGACTGAATAATGTCGTAGAAAGAAAAATATCGCCAATTAAAAGGAAAAATAATAATAATGAATCGAAAAAAAGTCGAAACTATGGAATCAAATATAGAAATTTTCAAATTTTTCACATCTAACTCTTTTTCCATACAAAGATTATCGATAGAATTAGTCTCAATACTGCAAAAGAAATGAAAAATAAATAATTATAAATATTTCTCCCAAATATAAATAATACCAAATAAGTAATTAAATTTTTTTTATTTTATTTCAATTTCATTTTCGAATGATAATGATGAAAATAATAATAATAATAAGGATAATTGAAAACAGTTGGATACTGAATATATTTTTATCTTGAAATGATCAATTATTATTCTATGTGAAAATAGGCAGTTGAAATCTAAATGAAATGACAACAACAGCAGCAACAACAACAGCAACGACTGTTTGAATTATCAAGTATTCAAAGAGTTATTATTATTTATATTTATCTATATTTTGATTATTATCATTATTATTGGGTATTAAAAGATTGATTGAATTGTGTGAATATAAAGATAGAAAAGAAATAAATGAACGATGATGATGATGATGATGATTAAATTAATTAAATGAACAATATTAAATGAAATTGAAATTGAATGCACTTGTGAACAGTTGAATGAGTTGTTATAAAAATTGATGAGAACGGATGTGAAAAAAAATTTGGTACAATTCATTAAATTTTCAAGATGGAGAGAGATTTGATAAAATTCAGAAATAGAATTACAATTAAAGATCCTTGTTGTTGTTGTTGTTGTTTTGGTTTATTTTATTATTTTTATTCTTTTCTCAAATCAATTCAATCTTAAATTCTTGAATCAATTCTAGAATTTCTTCTCATTCTTTTTTCGATCTCGATTCTCGAGAAAACAAACAATTCACTGATGATATGCATGCAATTTTATCATGGCCAATATGGTGTACACTGGTCAGCGACCATAGCATACACTAATCAAACACACTTTCACACACACACTCAGACACACACTCAGACACACGCACACAATCAAAAACATGACCACACACAAACAACTTTACACCAAGAAAATTGTGATGAACAACAAATTAAATGTTTTATTTTATTTTATTTTTTTTTTCTTGAAATCTGTTTGTTTGTTATTTTATTCTCATTTCCTTAATATTTTGTTTCCATTATTATGTTGTTTTTCTTTTTTGAAAAAAAAAAGAAAAATTAATGAGAATAAAACATCTGTGATTTTGTACGATTTCTTCTTCCATATCTGCTATGTGTGCACACATTATTTATATACTTGAAAAATATATTAGGTTGGTGGAAAAGTAATCTATTATTTTTTCATTAGATGGCTTTGATGAGGAATATCTCAAAAAGTATCCATCTGATAATTTCGAAATTAGGCTCGTTGGAAAGGTGATATCTTGCTGTACAAAAATTTGTTTGTTGTTTTTTGCTAGGCTCACTAGGTCGTGAGATACAGCGGGTCAAAGATGAAAGTAAGCAAAGAAAAAATTGGGCACATTTTACATTTTTTCTTGGACAAAGCCGTAAACGCAAGCTAGGCGGCTGAAATTATGGATGATGTTTATACTGTATCAACCCATTATGCGCTATTTTGGTTTCGTCGATTCTGTTCAGAAATTTTCGATGTCAAAGGTCAGACCGATCGACCCTTGAAAATGTCGATAGAATCGTGGAACCGATCGAAGTAGACCGGCATGTCATCAGTCGTGACATAGTCCAGGAACTGAAGATTGACCATGAAAAAGTTTCAAACCATTTTCACGAAGCAAAATCCTAAAAAAGGTCCATGTTCGGGTGTCTAACCATTTAGATTGAAAAAACATGATTTTCATTTGCTGGGACTAGAAGCTGATTATCCATTATTAATTTGTTCCATATGGTCCAAACGCTCAATTCTGATCTCTACTGTCAATAACTGGACCGTTTGACGATAGCGATCGACCAGAAACGGCCAAAAAGAACGGTGTCGCATTCCTTCAAAACATCGCTAGGTAACATGCATCTTTGATGACTCGCCGGAAATTTAGGGGGCCTGATTGGGAGGTTCCACTGTATCCACAACACAGTCCGGACTTGTCACTAAGCGTTTATCATGTTTTAGTCGGATTGCAACATTTCTTTGATGGTGAAAAATTCGAATCTAGGAACGATTGTGAAAATCGAGTCCAGGAGTTTTTTACAAATAGGGACCCAGGCTTCTACAATAGGGCTATTATGAAGTTACCTTCAAAATGGCTACAAATCATCGAACAGATCGGTGCTTGTTTGATCAAAATCGGAGAATCCTAAGTATGTTAAATCAAGTCTTGAAGTTCGTATAAAAATAATAGATTACTTTTCCACCAACCTAATATTATTATAACGAGTAAATTAAAAATGTCGTGCTAATGTTGTGATTATTTTTATTGTTGTTGTTGTTACTATTACGACTGCTATTTGCTTGTTTATAATCATTATTTCACTGAATTAAAAGCGGAAAAATGAAATCATTTATCAAAAAAATTTTTTTTTCGTTTTCTTTCTTTTTTTTCACATTTTTCAATTTCTTAAATTTCGACAATTGTTCATTCATCTTTCTATCTATCATGTCTACACATGTCTAATCATTGAATTATGACAATAATAATGATATAAAAGATGAAATCATCTTTGTTGATGAATGATGATTCAATGTCGATATGAATTTTCATTCACAAATTATGAACCAGAAATGGGGAGAAAAATAGAAATTTTCACTAACATAATTTCTAGTCATTCATTCATCTTTCAATTCATCATTTATGTTCGAGAAAAAATTTTTTGACAAAATAATGATGTTGTTTTCTTCAAATTTTTCTACATTTCATATTCGGTCTAATAGTGGGTACAAGTTTCGTTAGTTTGCACTGAAAAATCGAATAATGAGGGGACGCTTGGCAGAAAATCAAAATAAAATAACGAAAGGGAATCGAAATGGACAACTTTTTTTTGTTGCTTTTCCCTAATTTAGAGTGAAAACATGCATTTTTCTCTGGAAAATAAATTCAAGTATTGCAACATTGATTTCAATAATTATCTATCTTTTTCTCTTCTATCTCTGGCTTCTTAGTCAAAGCAATTGGCCTTTTTAATTTTGATTCTGGCATTCATTATTTTAATAATTTATGAATTGGATTCAAATGAATGAGTTTGATTGAAAATAGATAAATGATACAAAATATGCGATACCAAAAAGGAAAATGAAAAATTCATTATGATTACAATGAAAGACAATTAATATAAAGGAATATTTTAATTATTATAAGCATTCGGGGTGAATTTCGAAACAATGGATTGAAGCAAAAAACTCAAAATAATTAGACAATGGATTTCAATTCTTTCATTGATGACAATTATTTGAAACAAAAAGAAATTTCATAAATCAAAACTATTTGATAGCGAATAAAATATTTATAGAAATGATCCTTTTTTTCAAAAAAATCGAGAAAATTTCTATTATCGAATATCAAATTCTTTTTATTCAATCATTTTCTTCAATGATATGTTCATTGCATTTAGTTCAAAAGAAGAAATTTAAAAACTGAATTGAATACATTGGATTTTGGACAAAGAAAGAAAAAAAATTTTTCAATGAAATGAAATGAAATTTCCAATTTCTTCTCTCCACTTTTTTTTCATATCATCATCATTAGAAATGAATATTTGCCAAATTTTTTTTTTTTTTTTTTTTTTTTGAAGGAAAAGAAATTTCCTTTTGATAAATTGTCCGAAATTTTAGGGCAAATCTACGCCATTTCCAATTTATAGATTGGTGTAGCCGCCGATCAAAATGGAAAATTCACCAAAAAAAAAACTAAGAAAATTTTGATTGGAAACAATTTGAAAACAAATTGAAGCGAATAACTATAAGAAATAAATAAGAAACATTGAAATCTCATCATTATTTCTATAAGAGATCATTTCCAAGAAAAAAAGAAAGATTTATTATCAATCGTTACTTCATTATCATTATTATTTATTTTTATAGAAAAAAAATAATGATTTCTTCATTTCTCGATCGCTAAGTTAAATTTGATGATGATAATTTTTTTTCAATCATACGATATAATGATGTTGATGACGATGATGATGTCAATATATACGACCGCAAAAAAAATAATAACAATAAAACAAAAAAAAAAGTTTGAAAAATCATTATTATTTTGTCATTGGATCAATTTTAATAATGATAATAATAATGATGATGAAAATGAAATGAAATTCATTGTTTTTTGATCGAAGAAAAAGAAAAAATGAAAAAAATCATCTTTTCATCACATGAATGCATGCAGACCCTTTGATAGGGTCCATACTTGATGGCGTTCGGCAAATTCTAGCAAATTGTAGAAAAGCAAATTTTAATCAAGTTTTCACTAGAGAATTTTTTCTTATTTGACTGTCAACAAAGAAAGAAAAATGAGAATTCGTTTCCCCATCGGATATGCAAACACAAGATTCTTAGATTATTTCCAAGAAATTCTGAGAAATATGGAAATTATTGTGAATATTGAAAACAATAGTTTCTTGATAAGGACAAACAAAAATATTGTGTGTGGATTTCAGAATGAAATTGATCGAAAATAACTCTCAGAAATTGGATAGATATTCCCATATAATTTCTTTGAATTCATTTATAATGATTTTGAATCATAACTAAAAAATCACTAATTATAATTAGTTAAATGAATAATATTGTTTGAAAAAAAGAAAAAATTCTTTTCGGACAAAAAAAAATCAAAGTTTTGCAAAAAAAAAAGGATTGCAAATGGCAAAACTGGAAATTTTGGAAAATTTATCAGATTTAGAGAAACGAAACGAGAAAAATCATTTATAATTCTACTTATAATACACACACATAATTTGTTTGAAAAAAAATTTGTTCAAAAATTTTCCATTTCCAAATAATTTTTTTACTCGCAAAAAAAAAAACAAAAATTTTGCTTTAAAATTAAACAGATAACAGAATTAATTACCATCAAAGCAAATACAAACAACAGCAGATTTAATCATCATCATCATCATTTATCGTTATAATCATTAATTTCAATTAATTTTTTTTCTGGTGAAAAATAAAAATTAAAACTTTTAAATAAATTTTTTTTCTTTTTCTCTCTTTTTCGTTGAAATTTCAATGTAAAATTATCATTATCAGTATTAATTATTCGATTTATAATTCGAACACACATTTGCACTCAATCATTTACAATGTAACTTGATGATATATGTTTCAATACAAATCAAAAAAATTTTCAACGAAAAATTGGGGAAATTTCAATGATTTAAAATTGAATGTAATTATTTGAAATGAAAATAAATTAAACGAATTCGAACACATACCGATAATTGGAATTGTCCATAATGCCGAAATCATCCATACAATACCGATCATTGCTAATGCTCTTTTTTTCGTACGTTTACATAAATATTTTAATGGTGATCGTATCGACCAATAACGATCCAATGATAATATCAATAGATTAAATATCGATGCAGTCGATGCAGTATAATCAATTACTAACCATAATTGACATACAAATATACCTAATATCCAATCACCAAATATAACATATGTCGATGATAATGGCATAACAACTAATCCAACAATTAGATCAGCGATGGCTAAACTTAATATAAACATATTGGATACCTAAGTATTAATGTTCGATCGGAAAAAAAGAGAAAAATGAAATAAAATAAATGAATGATATAATTATTTTCAATCAGACATTTATCAAGATTATCAAAATGTAGTAAAAAGAGAATATCAAAATGAATGGGAAAAAACACATAAATTTTAACAAAAGAAAAAAAATTTCCCCGGAATTTTTTCTGTAAAAAGCAAATCAGAAAATGTAAAAAGTGATTTTTGACAGGTTTTTTTTTCGTTCTTTTAATACTTCTACAGTAACTAGATTCTGGGTAAACTTAAAATTGACCATGGAAATTTATGATAAATACACTTTAGTTGGATATTATTTATTTTTATTCAATGCGTAGTTATCGATAAATAAAATATTTCAAAGAAAAATTGAATCAAATTCAATGGATTCTTTTATTATCCTGCCATCTTATACTAACACTAGAAATGTGTATATTGACATTGTACATTGATATTTATGTAGTTGATGATGATGGAGAAAAGAAGATAATTTTTGGAGCCCGGAAAAAAAATGATGAAATTTATCCATGGATAGTCCTCAGTATTATGCTTTTGTAAATTTATTTAGCATCTTATTTCATATCATTTCAAATATATCATATCATACTTCATTCACAAACTTATTTCAACATTGGACATTATTATTTAATGCATCATTCATGTATTTTCGTATTTATTGCTTCACATTCAATGATTTAAAATAAATCGAAAATTTAAAAATACAAAAGAATTTCTGGAGAAAAATTTATTAAACTTTTCAAACTATGTCCGATTCTGGATATGGAATTCTATTGTATTTAATTATTTGTTATTAATTTTCCATCATTTTTTTATTCTTTTTTGGCTTTTCAATGTTTATTTAAGAATGCTGTCAACAATGATGATGCTAAGAAATGATAGTGTTTACATATAAAATCTTCATTGATGTCATTTTCTCGATTCAACAAAGGATTTTCCTCCTTTTTTCTCATTTTAACTTATATAATGGTGACAAAGTAAATTTTTTCATACACACAAATTCTTCATATATTCAACGTATTAATTTTTTTTTTTTTTTTTTTTGAAATTCAAAGATCTGTGCTAAGGATAAAAATATGAAAACTTATGAAGTTGAGATGTATTTTTCTTTTCTCTTTCTTTCATATCCATTCACTTCAATATCATTTCGATGAGGACATTTTTTCATTAATATTTACCAAATAATGACTGTTTGTGTGTTTGTGGGTGAGTGCATTATCATTATTATTTTCATTATTGATTTACCAAAATTATTAAGGGAATGATTCGTAAGGATTCATTGGGATATTTGGTGATTTACTCGTAATAAAATAAAATAAATAATGATAATGGTAATAATAATAATAATTATTATTATTTTTATATTTATTTGCTTAATAGAAAAAAATACATAGTGATTTCATTATTTCATTTGGTTCATATTTTTCAGTGCATATTTGACTTGATATTCAGTCATATGATTCTATTTCAATCATTTTTCTCACTCACTATTTTTTTCTCAGTTGATTTGCTGCTGATTTTGATTTTAATCCCAAAAATAATACTATTTATTTGCCTATTTGTGTGAGCAGATGTATTTGTGAAATGTCTAAATCTTTATTTCATTTTCACTTAAATTTTGGTTCCAAGTATTTTATTCTATTTTATCCTTTCAATAATCAACAAATTTTTATGCTTAATGTGTACAGTTTGTTTGTGAAAATTTCGTAAATGTTTATCCCTTTCAGACATTTTATTTTATTTTCCTGTCATTAGAAAATATTTTCAATATCGTTTTTTCGATGTGCGAAAGAGTTGAAATGAATAAATTCAATATAGTGAAGATGAAATAAATGCCCAAAATAAATGCGATTCCATTAAAATTACTATTTTCTTTTTAATTCAACAATAAAATTGAATGGAATTTAGAATTTTCATTTCATTTCTTTTTTCATCCTTTCATTGAGCGATTCGTGATTAAAATCAAGAATTAAAGATTTTTGGTTATGATAAAATTTTTTTTTTTGGTCAAAGACAACAGTAGTGAATCGATTAATTTGATTTGATGATTATATTCTATACTAATTTGTATTTGATAATCTTTTTTTCTGGCTAGTATTATTATTAGGAATGAACAAATTCCATATATAAACATCAAAATAATTTTTTCATGCGCAATTTTAAAGCATATTTATTATAACAAATTATCATTATAAATTAGGCAGAAAATATTTTGGTTATTATCGTTGAAATTATCATAAATTTTTCATTTTTTTTTCCAAATAAATTTTTATCATTAATTCACCAACAATTTCGTTAAATGCTCTGCATTTAATGGAATATGTTCACTATGAAAATAAATGCAGCCAAAAAAAATAAAAAAAATTCAGTGAATAAACAAACATAAAATAAAAATAGATGAACAAATTTTTTTTTTGGATATAAATGTGAATATAAAAACATAAAATGAATAAATAAACAATATTTAAATATCAAAACAAGAAAAAAAAAAAAAATGGAAAAATCACTTACCGTATGAAGTTTTCGTTCAGTACGAATAGCATGTACAACCATTGCATTACCGAAAAATGTTAATAATGATAATGTTAATAATACAATACTTAATGGTATTAAAAATGGTAAATTATCAATGAAATCATTAAATGTTGAAATATTAAATGATAATAATGATAATGATGAACGATTTCCAATTATATAATGTCCAGAATGATTAATCATTGGACCAATTGGACGTACTGATGCAGGTAATACGCCCATTATATTTTATTGTTATTTTTTTATTATTTTTTAATGAAAACTTTACATCAATATTTTATATGTTTGTATGTATGATTTTTTTTTTGTGTAATTATCATAATTATAATAACAATAATGAACATACACTCACAATTGATTGAATTTTTTTTTGTGTGTATTTAGTTCTGATTGTTATATTCGGCAAAATTATTAAACAAAATTTTCATATGTACACAATGGCGAAAAACATTTAATCAATATATTTAAATATTGATTATTATTAACATTTTCTGCATTCATACATACATACATAATAATAAACCTTTATGGCGTCATAATCAAGGCTGTTGCCATTGTCGTTATGAATGTTATGATTATTATTATTATTTATTTATTCATTCATTTTTGATTAATTTACTTTTATTAAACGAGAAAGAGAAAAAAAATTCTGCTATTTTTAGTTATAAATGGAATGAATGAAAATTTTTCAAAATTATAATTCGACTCTTGGGAAAAATTTTTTCGGAAAAAAATAACATTAAATAATTGACGAATTGAATTTGAAATACGAAAGTGCAGATAAAGACGAGACAATATTTCAACTTTTGTGGTGATGATGGTGGCGATGGTGTTGATATAGAAATAATGACGGTGATGCCAATAATAACATGTAAATTGCCTAAATTTATTTTTTAAAAAAATAGAAAAAAAAATTTAGTGAATTTACTTTTAAATGATTAAAATAAATTGATGAATAAATAACTTTGAGTGAAAATTTTGAGCAAATAAATTTCAATAATGAATAACTATCAATAACTGAATATTTAAAATATTTGAAGCAAAATTGTATCTATTTTCGTAGAAATATTTGGAAACATAAATTAATAGATGAAATATTTTAATGGAAAAAATTTATTTCTATTTATTTTTTCGGTTCACATTTGATTTCATGATAAAATTAAAATCTAATCAAAACAAAAATATTTTCAAATATTTTCGACTAAAAATAAATGTACAAATAGATATGCAAATATGCATATGAAACACTGTATACAGCATACATTCATCATTATGTCAAATTGTTTCTATATTATATCATGTTGGTTGTTGTTGCCGCTGCTGTTTTTGTTTCAGTATCATAATGAAATGATTTTGCTCATCACATTTTCATCGGAATATTGTTGTTTACAGCAAATTTTTCCCAGTACAAATGTGTGTTTTTAACAAAAATTTTCATCCACATGTTTAAGGTCAATGAAGACAAAAAAAACATGAAACACAAACGACAGAATTTAAATTCATTTATACAAAAGAACAAAACATTTAATGATTTTTTTTTCGGTGAAAAAATTTCAATGGAATTTTTTTGTTTTCGATTGAATCATTCGAGAATAAGATAATGAATGAAAAAACAATGAATGAATCATTTAAAAAATTTTCCATTGAAATTCAGGGAAAGGAAAAAAATTTTTCATTAGAAAAAATATTTGAAAAAATAAATTAAAAACAAAAAAAAAATCTGAATGAACCACAAATTTCTACGAATTTTACTTTTCTTTTTCAACGGAAAAACTGAAATGATTTCAAATCAAATTCATATCTATCCATTGTTTTAGCACGATTTGAATAATATTCACTGCTTTAGTGACAAAATTGTTTTTTATTTGAAAATTTCAGTCAAAATCTGAATAAATATTTGGAATTGTCCAATAAATTCATGCCTATTGAATCAATAGAAATACAGTTTGAAAATCAGTCAAAACTTTTTGGACAACTCGAAAAAATGAGCATTTAACACCTGAATATTTTATTTCGAAATCGCTTATTTCTTTTCAATCTTATTCAGTTAGATCATTGAAAAATGGAGAGAATTTATGAGAATTGACATTGTTCGAAAAATAAACAATTTCTTCAAAATTTTTTCGAATCAACTTTTTTATTATTATTTTATTGATTCCAATAAAATAAAGAAAATTTAATCTCTTGCTGCTGTGTTTTTACTCAGTATTTAACTGAAAATCATTTTTGTTTTCAAATTTCAAACCAGTGGGATTATGTTGTGTTTTACACAGAGTGAATTTGTTTTTATTTTTGTCAAATTGAAAATAAATAAACAAATAAGACTCTTTTGCTACTTTTTTTCCTTCGACTGACTAGAACTATGAAATTGAATGGATGCTTATTACCAATAATAATTTACCAGAGTTGGTATTTTTACAAATTATTTTTTCATTTTTTTGCTAATGATTTCTGATAATTTTTTGCATATTCAAAAAGTAGATTAATAAATTACAATTTTGCATGATTTTCTCTCTGATTTTGCTAATATTTCTATAAATTTCCATGTTGGAATTTTGTTTTTCGTTTTTTTTCACATAGAAATGTCATATAAATTCCGTTATTAATTCGGTTATGTGTTAAAATCATAGAAGTGTAAATATCATTTGGCTTATTTGTGTGTTCAATTTTTTTTTTATTTTCATTTTTTTAGCCCTGAAATATGCATGTGTGAAGGCTGTAATGTTGGCTGCCCCGCATTAATTCATGATAGCTGCCTACACAAAGATTATTATCATCTGAATATTATAACACATAATTATTGTTGTTTGACAGTATTTATATCAAATACAAGATCGGTTTTTTCATCATTTTTTGTTTGTTCGGTTGTTTGTAACAATTTTTATCGTTCATCATCTGTAAAGCATTTTTAGTGGACAATCAATTAAACTGTTTTTTGTTTTCATTTTTTTCGTTTGTTTTTGGCATCAAATGAAAACAAAATTTTACATTTTTCCGCAGAAGAAAAGACAATTCAATTTCCATCCAAATATGTTGACTATGTTTGTGGACAAAACAAATAATATTAATAAATGATGTTATGAATAATGCTATGCCTTGAAAAATAAAACAAAAACAAAAATCGATTCAACTTTCATGAATTTTATAACTTTTAAAACATTATTTCATCGCTGTAAGCCTATGTGTGCGTATAGCTACGACAATAGCATGATGTTGCCCATGAATATTTACATAAAGCTATGAATATCAAATTGAAAGAGTAACTAGAAAAGAAAGAAAAAGTATATTGAAAAGAATTTTTGCCATTATTTACATCAAATAATGGAAACAATAATAATATCGATCCGTTGACAAATTGTTGTTTTTAATATTGTTAATGTTTACTTGATCTTATAGTAATGATGATCATGTGAATTAATGTTTTGGACATATAAATTATTAAAAAACAAGAAGGAAGAAAATAATGAATTTGAAATATGATAAATTATTTGGCTTATTTTATTATTTTGTCTGTATGAAGCCATTTTTTATAATATTGATTGATTATTATTAATCAAAATTAAACCTTGTTTTTGAATGGATTGACCCAATTTTTCTTGGTTTTATTGGTCAAATAAATCGGGTGATGAGGAATGGAAGGAAGAAAAAAAGTTTCAATAAAATTTTCAATTTTATTACTACTGTAAGTTTTCACATTATTGCTATTTCAATTGCTTCATTGATCATAAATTCAATTTCATTTTTTTGAAATAAATTCAATTTTTGAAAGTGAAAAAATTCGATTTAAATTCATATCTTTTCCTTTTATCTCGGTGTCTATTCATACGGAATTACAATTATTATTATCGTTCCAAATTTTTTGTCATGGAAATTTCCTGAAACATTTTTGCAAAATGTAACAAAATTCAAATGTAATTCAATTCTTTTCAACACATAATATTGACTATTTTTTGATTATCGAATTGCACATGATATGATTTAAACTTAATTTCACTCATATACAAAACGCATATAACCTTGTCAAATATATATGATTCAAAAGCAGAAATTTAATATAAAAAAAAAAATTCAATTTCATGTTGAAATGCATTATAATCGATACAGATCGATCTTTTATTGCATTTGTCTAAATCATCATCTTTATTATTTGAATTTATTTGTCGTCATTGCTAAAATTGTCACTGAATTTCCAATAAATCGTGATAATTTTTGCAAATTTCAACAATATATTCACTTTTCCTATTGGGTTCGATTCATTTTTTCCATAAAACTGCGAGGAATCGCATTACAAATACAATGTCAATTAATTGAGGAAGGTCAGTTAATGAAATGAATATCAAAATTTGGTGAATAGAAATGAACGAATGAATATATCGAAAATATATCGAATATTAAAAGTATAATTTAGAATGAGAAATTTTAATTCATTTCACATAATTTTAAGCTCGTAACCGTATGATCGTAAATCGTAAAGGAGCATGTCATGTCTTATTGATTTCGAATTCATTTATAAATGAAACGATTCGAAATGTGAATTGAATGGAATCAAAATTGAACCAAAAGAAAAAAATTTTCAATTTCCGCATGATTTTATTTTTTATTTTATACGATTCTTAAATTTTATTTAATAATGATAGCAAAAGAATCAATTTCATTTTATTTTTTTTTTTTTTTCATTTTCTCATGGGTTTTACATTTGGCTTCTTTTATCTCGGTTTCACCATATTTTATTACGGTTTTTTGATGGTTTTATGGTATTTTTTTTTCTTTTTCGGCACAATTTCGGATTGTCAAAATTTTTTCAATTTATATCATGACATATATTTAGGATATTTATATATCAATTATATTGTTTCTCATCGTTAGTATCTAATCGTATTTAATTAATTGTACACATATTTACTTTGAACAAATCATTATTATAATGAGCATCATTTCATTTATTAAAATCATATGATCATTTTATTTTGGAAATTTGAATTAGGGTCAGTATTATTCTCTTATGAATGAATTCATCTAAATTAATTGATTATTTATAATTAATATTCATTATAATTATAATTATAATCCCATATACAAAGGAAAAAAACAGGAATTATGAAATTAATTTCATTTCCCGAATTTGTTTGCTTAGATACTCTACCATTTAGATTATATTTGAATAAATGAATAAATAAATTTTTGTGTTTGTTCAATTAATTTTGTTTGTTTATATTGATAGATACAATTGAATAGTATATTCAAGTTAATTTATTCTGGAATAAATATTAAGAATATCATCATTTGATGAAGAAGATGATGATGATGATGACGGAAATATACTTTTACCATCACCATCTTTATAATGATAATTCAATTCAAAAATACTGAAATGTGAATACAAAAAATAAAGAATAACAAAAAAATTTTCTATTACTGCAATTTCTTTTACGAAATCTCTCATCCAAAAATTTCATAAACTCTTATATACTTTCATTAATGAAAATGAATTTTCAATCGAATTCAATTCGATGTATGAACATATTTCATATGTGTTTACACACACAAACATATCTATAATTCAGAAAATATTTTTCCAGATCATTTTATCTCAAGTTTTTTTCTTGATGATCATTTTGATCAAATAACTCTTTCAACATGAAATAATGATGAAAAATATCATTGGAATCCATTATAAATGGAATTGTGAAATAGGAGCAATAAGAAAAAGATATTTCTTAATTCATCAAAGAATAAATTTCATTCCTAATTTTATTTTTGTTTCATTTTTTCCATGTAAGAATGTTTCCCATTGTTTATGCATTGAATTATTATCATCATTATTCGCATTATTATGATCATTGAATAAAATGAGAATATTTCGAAATTTTGAACTCAATAAATTTGCCTTCAAATAAAAAAATAGAAAATAAGAATTGTCATTTGATCATTGAGTTTTTGTTTGCCATTAAGTAAATGAGAAAAAAATTGAAGAAAAATTGCTCCAGTTTTATCTTAGACTGTGACTTTTCTCCAGAGACTTACCAATTTTTCAGTCAAGTTTTACTTTTCAATTTTTCAATTCTTATTCAACTAATCAACAACAACAAATGAATTAAAAAATTTGTTCGTTACTTTTGTTCAAAATTGATAGAAGTAAAAATTTAATAATCATTCAATGAATAAAATAAATGACTGAGTACATGATAAATAATTAAAATTTTGTCGATTAGTGAAAAAAAATTCATCAATTAATTTGAATGAAAAAAAATCAAAAATCAATCATTCAATGACAGACAAAAACTAAACACAAATTTGTGGTTGATCAGTGATTTTTAAGAAAAATTTTTCCAAATAATTTCGTCGCATCCATGATTAATGGTGCATTGGATCTAGTCGATGCATCGAACTCATCAAAATATATGAAGTTTAAACATGATCAAGAGGCTTAACAACAAAATCATAGCATGTCCAGAATAAAATATTTATTAGAAACAAATTCTTTTTTTGAGAGAAGAATTTCGTCTTGAGAATTCTTTTTTGTTTTTCAATTTTCAATTTGTATTTTGATTTGAAATTTTTTCTTTTCAGACCCTCGAAAAGAGATTTGATTATTCATATCGTAAAAAACACAATTTTAAATTTTATTTTTAATAATTTTTATTTATTTTAGTTTAATTTTAATTATTTTTCTTAATTTTAATATTTTTCTACAGTGTGAGGTAGATGATTCTTCAAAGCAGAATGACTGATGAAATGTTAATTTTTCAACATTTCAATATTTCAACGGTTTTTTATGGGGATATTCATAAACAACGACTTTCATGATTTTTTTAAGCTTTTTCTTGACATCCCCCCGCCTGAAACTTTGGTTGATGTTCGATTGTCGGTGAATACTTGGCTTTCACAGCTGATACATGGACGTCTTCTTTCTTGCCATTTTTCAAGATGGTAATGATGTTTTCGCCTTTTACCTCCTGTATGGTGTAAGGCCCTTCATATCGGGGATCAAGCTTTCTTCGGTTCAATTTGTTCCCCTTTGAAATGTAAACTTCATCGTTCTTTTTAAATTCCGCTTTTTTTTTGTTTTTGTCATATCTTAATTTTTCTTTCATGTGGGCTCTCTCTATATTTTCGAAAGCAAGTTTCCTAGATTGATCGATATTTGGTTGGAAAAAATTGTCATCCTGGATTCCGGTAATTAAATATTTCGGTGTAAATTTCGTGACTGAATGAATCGTATGATTATACTCGTCTACTGCCTGTTTTGCTAAAATCGACCAACTTTTCTTTTGATTTTTTTGACCAGATTCATAAATTTTTTGCCGGATTCTATTACAAAGGGTTTGATTTACCCGTTCAACTAATCCATTACTTGAAGGGGAATCCTTAGGCGTAAATGTTAATTTTATATTATAATTGTTTAAATAATCTTTGAATTGACTTGATCTAATAGAGGGATATCTATCAGCGATAATCAATTTAGGATTTGTTATGGTTTGAACTTGTTTGATCAAATTGATGAAATCTATGGTTGATTGTGTTTTGGAGCAGTAGCACCATACAAATCTGGAAAAATTATCAATAGCAAGATGTAAATATTTTTTTTTTTTTTGATCCATAATTATTGAATCCGCCAACTGTATCGATGTGGATAATTTCAAATGGGTTTTTTGCTGGACCAGGCCAACCCAATAATCCAAAACGATTGTAATTAATTTTTGTATAAATGCAAGGTTCACATGATTGTGTGATTTTCCTTATTAAGTTCATTATATTTGGCGTGTAATATTTTTGTGAAAATTGACTATATAATTTTTGTTGTCCGAGATGACAATAATTTTCGTGTATTTGTTTTAATATTTTGATTGCGGAGTCTTTTGGGAGGAATATCTGTTTATAATTTTTTCTTTTGCGGTAAATAATATTATTTTCCAAATGACATTTGTTAAGTGTTTTAACATTATATCCGTTCTGCATGTGTCGATAATCGTCTAATGTATACGTCTGTTCCAAAAAATATGATGTATGTGATGTCATTTCTTTCAATTCTTCAATTGGATGACGTGATAAGAAATCCGCTTCAACATTATGTTTTCCTTGAATATATTTTATATCGAATTGATATTGACTCAATCTTAGAGCCCAATTGAAAAGCCTAGTTTTTGGATTTTTAAATTTTGGGAAACCCTCCAAGGGTTTGTGATCCGTAATAATTGTGAACTTGACACCAACCAATTTGTAATGCCAATATTCAATGGCTTCTAATACGGCCAAACACTCCAATTCTGAAGCGGAATAATTTTTTTGATAGGATAATAACTTTTTTGAAAAGAACGCAACAGGATGTTCTTGCCCATTAGTTTGTTGTTGTTTCAGTATGGCTCCTATTCCGTATGAGCAAGCATCAGTGTAAATTCTTATTGGTAAGGAAGGATCGAATATTTTTAGAATTGGTTCGTTAGATATTATGGATTTCAAGTTATCAAATTCTTGTTGATGTTTAGGGGTCCATTCCCATTTCGTATTCTTTTTTAACAATTCTGTTAAATTGTATGTGATTTTTGCTCGATTCGGTATAAATTTGTGATAATAATTTATCTGTCCAAGAAATCCTTTCAATTCTCTTATAGTTTTGGGTGGATTTGCATTCAATATCGCAATGACATTATGGTTAATCGGACTGATGCCATTTTCTGAGATCTGGTGACCTAAATAGTTCACTGTTTTTTTATTGAATTCGCATTTAGATGTTTTTAATTTTATATTCTCTTTCACCATTGCTGACAAGATTAATTCTAAGTGTTGATAATGTTCTTCTTCCGAGTTTGAGAACACAATTATGTCGTCTATATAATTATGTGAGAAATGATGTAATTCATATTTTTTCAGAATGTTCCACAAAATTCTTTGAAATATCATGGGTGAATTCTTCATGCCAAAAGGCATTCTTGTCCATTCGAATTGTTCAAATTGGGTTATGAAACTAGTCTTGTATTGATCGTTTTCATGTATTTCAATATGATGAAATCCTTGACTAACATCTAGGGTTGAAAATATTTTCGCATTTAATAATCTATCTTCGATATCTTCAAATTTAGGCATAGGATAATGTTCTGAGATTGTTACATTGTTTAGTTTTCTATAATCTATACACAGTCTAGTTTTTTTTCCTTCGTCTCTTTTGTCAACTAAAACGACAGGGAAATGAAACGGTGAGTTTGATTTTTTTATAATACCAATTTTCAATAAACGGTTAATTTCATCATTTATTATTCTTTGATCATCTCTACTGCAAGGATATGGTTTTAAAGAAATTGGCATTTCATTGTTGAGAAGGATTCTAGCTTTCTCATTCTTAATACATCCTATGTCGTTTTTGTCTGTGGCGAAAGCCTGCTGATAGCATGTTAAAAGAGATTTTAAACGTTTGTTTTTTGGATCAGCTTCAAATTCTGAAGTTTCAGCCGAATATGTTTCACTTTTGTAAATTTGTTTTGGAAAAATGCCATTGTCTTTTATTTCTAGGTGTATTTGAAATAATACCATTGTTGATCTAGAAATGATAATGATGTCATAAAAGTGTTCAGTTATAAAAAATTTGAGATTTTTTTCAATTTCACCGATCTTTACTTTTACAATAGCCATGTTTTTTATCTTCTTTTTTTCACCTAATAATATCAATCCGATATCGACTTTTTCGTGTTTCAAATTTAAATATTTACTTATGGCGGGCGTCATAATGTTGATACCGGAGCCGGTGTCTATAGTTAATTCACATTGATGGTCATTAATTTGGCCACGAATTTTTAATGGTGGTATCTTTAATTCTTCATATGTTTTGTTATATTTCTTTTCATTTTGGTTAATTTTGTCAATTATGTTTTGATTGGTCGTTATCTGGTAGTTTTCAAATGCATGTAGACCAATTACTGATTCATCGTCGCTATAATTCACAAAAAAATTTCGTTCTAATATCTGTTCCTGATTAGTTTCATTTACATTAGGTTGTTGAGCATTACTATCGGATTCATTGAGAGGTAATGATGGTGTTTGATTATTGATTTCGGTTTGAGTAACTAAGAAATTTTGATTATTATTATGGCTGTTGTCTCGGTTTGTATTGTTTGTTCGAGTACGGTCAAAATTATTATTATTATGATGACAATATAAAGCATGGTGTTTTTGTGAGCAGATACCACAACGACGGTTGTTTCGACAATCTAAAGCTTTATGATTAGGCTTAAAGCAATTTCGACATAGGTTGCGATTATCGATGATTCGTTTTTTTTCTAACGGAGGAATCTGTGCTCTACAATCAATGGTATTATGAGAATTGTTATTACAAAAGTAACACATAAATCGGTTAATTGTTGTTGAATATGTTCTATTATTACTATTGTTATTATTATTACGAATTCGATTATTTGTTTGTCTTGTTTGGGTGACTTCATAATTGGCCAATAAATGTATAGATTCCTTCCTTTCTTTAGCAATTAGATGACATTCTTTCAGAACGCCAATAATTTCTTCAACTTTTTTATCTGTTACTGTTCTAATTTTTTGGAATAATGAATTTGATAATTTACTACCAATCATGAGCTTGAACTTGTCTTTTATTTGATCATTTGCTTGCGAAGAATTCAATATTTTGTATGTTCTTTCAATATTTTCTAACAACTTGTCGATTTGTTTTTCATCGAAATCATCTTCAATTGGTTTTTCATTTGCGAAATCTTTCAATATCCGGTTAAAAATTTCATTTTCGTTGAAAAAATGGTTTTTCAATTTCATTTTAGCCTGATTGTAATCGTTTAAATCGTAGTAGCTTTCGATTAATCTGACTGTTTTTTCGTCCAATTTATCTTTCAAAATATGCAATTTTGTGAGTTCTGGCATATTAGATTGGTCTAATACCTTTTCCAATGGTGTGAAGAATTCTCGAAAGTTGAGGAATTTACCATCAAATTTTTTTAGATATTTTAATTGTTCATATGTACGAAGTTCACTATAGTATTCGTTACTACTACTATTGAAATTGTTGTTGTTGTTATTATTGTTGTTGTTATTGTTATAATTGGTATTATTATTGACAATATTATTGGAATTTGGATTGT
Organism: Psoroptes ovis; assembly: GCA_002943765.1. Classification (NCBI taxonomy): domain Eukaryota; kingdom Metazoa; phylum Arthropoda; class Arachnida; order Sarcoptiformes; family Psoroptidae; genus Psoroptes; species Psoroptes ovis. Next base: position 130,028 of record PQWQ01000011.1, on the reverse strand, counting down.
TGTTGTTATTATTATTGTTATTGTTGATATTGTCATTGACAATATTGTTGGGATTTGGATTGTTGTTGTTATTATTATCGTTATTATTGATATTATCATTGACAATATTGTTGGAATTTGGGTTGTCGTTGTCATCATTAGATTCATGAACCGAATTCAATTTTTCATCATAACGTCGATATTTGTTCATGATTTTATCATATTTTCCTTGGTAGTCTTGATTGATCAATTTGAATTGTTCTTCGTCAAAAACTTTGTTATTTTCTTTTGAAAATTTTAATCTTTCTTCATATAATTTTTGATATTGGTCAATATCCTCTGATAATTTTCTGAATTTTGTCATGAAATCGTACGGAGCACATCTTGAATCGTTGAAGATTCTCGTTATGGTTGCTCGAATCGATGATTTTTTCTTTTCTAATTCATTGTTTGGTGTGAGACGAGTATTCCCATCAGTTGGGTTTTCAATTGCGTCTTGGAAATCTTCCATTTTTCAGCTATAACTTTTCTTTTTTTTTTTTATTTGCAGCCAATATTAGCCAAACAGATTCAATATCTTGCTGGCTTATCGTAAAAAACACAATTTTAAATTTTATTTTTAATAATTTTTATTTATTTTAGTTTAATTTTAATTATTTTTCTTAATTTTAATATTTTTCTACAGTGTGAGGTAGATGATTCTTCAAAGCAGAATGACTGATGAAATGTTAATTTTTCAACATTTCAATATTTCAACGGTTTTTTATGGGGATATTCATAAACAACGACTTTCATGATTTTTTTAAGCTTTTTCTTGACATTCATATCATGAATTTCGATTTGATAAAAAAATTACAATTTCAATTCAACCAAATTCAATTTTGATCATTGATGAAAATCAAGAGTTTTTCAAGAGAATGACTGAGAATAAAATCGGTAATCGATATTCATAAAATTCGATTTATTTATTCATTTCAAGTACTGCAGATATCAGGTTAAGTAAAAAGTAATCGTCATTTCTCTATGAAACTACAATTCTGAAATTATACTCGAATACCTTGGGATTGAGTGATTCTGGTGCAATAAGCATCATTTTGACGGAAGCTTGATCATTTCTCTGGCAATAAATCTTCGATCTTTATCAAACAAGAACTGATACAATTTCTGATTGAACTTTTATATCGAATTCGAATACCTATGAATAAATAAATTTCGATCAAATAACTATCATTCTATCAAGTACAAATATTCCACGATTAACCAAATATTTCGAACCGCTGAGAAAAAACAACGAATACTTTTTATTTGCATCGAAAAAATAGGAACAATGTATCAATGTAGAACAACAAGGAAAGAACATCGAAATGGGTCCATTTAGAATCATTATTTTACAAATGATAAAAAAACATTATCGATTGAACATAATAAAATAAAATGTTATTTGCGTGAACATAATAATGACAATAGCAACCACAAAATTTAATGATAAAATTGTTCAGAAAAAAATATTGTAAATGTTAAAATTTGGAAAATTTAATAAAAAATAAAATAAAATGAAAAGATCTTCAGGGCAACTTTTTTTTCATGAGGAGTCTCAGCATGTTGAGTAAAGTGGAAACCAAAAATTTTTAAAGGAAAAATTTTTGTATTTTTTCCTCATTTTCATTTGATAAATATTTTTTCATATATTTTCTGTGGAAAAAAAATATTATCATTACTTAGCTTAATATCAAAGTTATTAAACATTTTTGGGTGCAAATGTTTGCTCTTATAAATATGGAAAATGATGTTCATTCATTGATTATATGAGCAAATATGCAAGTTTCATTTGCATGTTTTTTTTTCTTATTAAAAGAAATGTATTCCATTTTAATAAAATAATTTATGTGTAATTCAAACAAATTAATATTATCACAAATTTTTGCTTAATGAAAAAAATGAGAAACAAATGAGTAAAATGAGTGTTCGGTACAACAATTTTTTGTTTTTCAATTTACTTTTTGATGCTTTTTTTTTCATTATTAATTTTAATTTCATTCACATTCACATGCACACACACACACACAGACATACACTGACTATGAATTAGTGGAGCACGATCGGTGAACTAATTGAATAATGGTGCCAAAGAGAGAGAGAGAGAGAGAGAGACAAAGAGCGAAAGTGAGAACTGAAGAGGTAGATAAAGTATATGAGCAAGAAATGGATGATGATGAGTGAATTATCACCACCACCAACACCACCACTCAGATAAGATTACATTTTGAAAAGTATTCTGAAAGAATTTTTCTCAAAAATTTTGCTGATTATTTCATTTTGAAAAGCAAAATTGAATGATAATATTGTCATTTTTTGCTTTTTGAAATTTGAAAATCCTGGCTTTTGATGATTATTTTATTCTATTTTATTTATTTATTTTTTTTGAAATTTTTGAAATTTCACATTAGAAATACATTTTAATTTTGTCGCGTAGAACATTGTATTCTCATCTAGATCTCATTAATTTCAAATTGAAACAGAATTATTTTATTTGATATTTTTCACTTTCATCCATAGCAAACTAATTCCTGGCTATTTATTTTTGTCGAAACAAACTTGCAAATACATACAATTCATCAATTTGTTAGAATATAAAGTAAAATAAAGAGTAAAAAAAATTTTAAAAATTTCTATTTGTGCGAAAATATAGACTAACAATTCAAAAATTTACACAATTAAAATGTACACATCTATTCAATGATAATATATGTGTGTTTGTGTACACTAAAACGTGCATAGAATTTGAATTTATCAACATGTATTCATGAGTTCATATGTGTTTATTGTGTACGCTGTGAATACATTCACATGTATGCACATTGACACAAATAAAATCAAATAAGCTAAAAATATTTCAAAAATATTTCCATAAGAATAATTCATTGATAATAATAGTAATAATTTGAAACATTCTTCTTTTTTTTGTGTGCACTAATAAAGAATATGTTGATTTGGAAAAAATTTTTAGGTGACAAGCAAATAAATATACATTTATTGACATACATAATCGAGAGTTTTCAAAATCTGAATGAAATGAGAAAACATTGACATTATCAATGAATTGTTGAGGCCATTGATGTTTACAATGTAAAAAATTGAATATTGAAAATTGTAAATTTCGATTTTCGATTTACAATTTTTTTAATAAAATTTCGATATTTTTTCCTAGTTTTGTAATATTTTTAGCATTCAAATCAATTTTGACGATGAGGATAATAATAACAAGTCTATCGTAATAATAATGATGATGGTAATGACAATGATGATAATCAATTTTGAATATTATTGTAATTTTTGATGTATTCAATTTTTTTCCGTGTTCAAAACAAATTCCTGGAAAATACAATGTTTTTCTTTTCGAAAATTTTACACAATTTTCTCTTGTTTCATTTCATTGACAATTCTTATGGTCAATTTTTATCGGCCAATTTTTTGGTCCAAATTTACATTGACGTCATTGAATGTCAATAATAATTGAAATTATGTTACTTGAATAATGGAATTTAATTTGAAATTTCTTTTCTTTTTCTGTGTTTAGCTTTGTTTCTCGCTTGATCATTGCTTTTGTGATCATTTTGAAAATGAAAATAATCACAATAATGATAGAAAAATTCTGTGGAAATTTCCATTCATTTGAATATAAACAAAAGTGTAGTGAAATATGGAAACAAATTGTCAAATGAATCATCATCATTCATTTGTTTAAATGCATCAATTTACATTTATCGAAATGAAATTAATTGTACTTTTTTTTCAATTATTTCTATTGAAAGAAAAAACAACATCAAATACTAATTGAAACTAATGGTCTAATATTGATATATGAGAAAACGTGAAAAAAAACAGTGAATTATCAAGTAAACGAAAATCGATTATTTACTTGAAATTTTCCACAAATTTTTCAGTCATAATCATATTATGGCTATCATTAATATGTCATATATATTGTATGGATATGATGTGTGAAAATTGTCGTGTTAAACGAGTAAAACAATCAAACAGTTTACTTATTGGCATTTAATAATTTTATTTGTCAAAAAAAGAAATTACATTCATCATACTAAAAACTTTTTTTTTTGATATCAAAACTTTTTTAATTAAAACTTGTAAAAAAAAATTTCTTGTAATTTGATTCCCGTTTCCATTATATGCTTGTTATATATATCGAAAAATTGAATTTTATTAAATAATAAATAATTGTAATACATAAATTAATATGAAAAAAATAAATGTGTGAAACAAAGTTTCGCTTTGTTTTGTTTTTGTTTGTTTGTTTGTTTCATCTGTTTCTAGAAAATTTCAAATTGAAAATTGTTTTTCTTTCATTCTACTATTTCCGTCAATTGTTTTTTAAACAGGAAATTTCTTTTTTTTTCACAAAATGCACGATGCATAAAAATATAAATATTAATTAAATTGATTAAATTTCAACGAAAAAATAGTATAAAATTAAAATTATTTTAATTTTGAATATTCAATTCATATATGAAAAAATAAATTTTAATTTCAATATTTTGAATGAAACTTTTTATTTCGATTCCAATTTTGTGATCGAAATAAAATATTAAAATGAACAAATTACAGGCAACTAATTTAATTCTTGTTCAACTATTTCAATACATTTGAGCTGGAAGAAGTTTTTTTCTGATTTTTTCAAAAATAATTCAAATACAATTTGAATACTATTTTCAATTTGGTATGGAATAATGATGATGATAGAAAATAAATTGAAAATTCATTTAAATTCATTGAAATTTATCGGATTAAAAAGAAAAAATGGTTCACATGATTTTTACCAGGAACATTTTTTATCTTTTTTTTTATTCTTCTCTTGTTAACCTAGAAAAAAAATACCAGAAATGAAATTCAATCATTTAATCAAACATCAAACAATCGTTGTGCATGTCAAGTTAACATTACAATCGAATCGAAAAAAAAGAAAAAATTCTTCCATTCACCAGGAGCATTGAGAAAACTTTGAAATACTTCTTTCGTAAAATAAAAAAAGAATTACCAAATCAATGTAACATATGATTTCTTTTCTTTATTCGATTCAAATACAAATTTAAATTCAAATTATCTAATGATAACAAAAGAATAAATTATTCAATGAAAATTTAGTTGAATTTTTATTTATTTCTGTGTTTTGTATTTAAATAAGTTTCAATGTTTTCTTATTCTTCTCCTGCTTTACTTTTGCCAAATGTCAATTTCAATTAATTTTTATTTTTTATCATTACTTTGATTATTACTATTAACGTGTATACACACAGAGTACACTACATTCACTATCATCAAGCATCTCTGATGTTATTATGTTAAATCGATTTTTTTAGATTTGTTTTTTACCAATATTTAGCTTCCATTAAGTTGTTTTATGATTGTATAGGCGGAATTTTGCAAAAGTTTTTCTGAAAAAAAAATTCACTTAGAAATTTTAAACTTCAAAATTATTTCTGTTTCATTTCATTTTATCAATTTAAATTTTTGTTTTTGAAAACAATAACAAAAATATTGGATTGAAATTGAAACTTGAGTGAAAAATAAAATAAATTAAAAATAGAATAAATTTTTAAAACAAACACAATTTCGTACCTTCAAGCAAAAGGGCTCAATGTCTGTGCTATTGAAAAATTAAATTAAGGTAAAGAATAAAGAATAGTTCAAGTTGAAACAATTTTGAAATAATTTTGCCAGCAATCAATGAAATGAAATTAAATTATGATAAGAGATGAAAAATTTAATCGAAAATTTTTCACATCTTTCATTTGTCCACATGGTTTACAATTGCGCATTTGGTCAATAAATGAAAAGAATAATGCGAAAACTCATTGTTGAATTTTCAAAGTTTTTCATTATTTTCAATTGAAAATTAAAATAATTAAACCTCAATTCAGCTTTGATCGACAGAAGCATGAAATTTCCATTGAATTTATAGGAAGAAGAAAAATAATCACTAATTCCTCACAAACCTATGATCATCGTCATCATTATTATTATTACGATATTCTAAATTGATTACATTATACATAATGATAATAATTACAAATTTTCAAATAAAAAAATTTTTTTTTATGAATAAAATTTCATACAACAAATGAGAGCAATAATCGTTGTAACAATTTTGAATTTAAAAAAAATATGTGATCAGAATTTCGTATATATCACACAGATATTCTTTTATATTTTCATTGAATATGAACAATATTTTGAAAATATGTCTGTGAATAATGGTAGGAAAAAAATTCAAAATTCAATCATATTTTTGGCATGATAATAATAGTTATGATAGTAATCATTTGAAATTAGTAATTTGAAAAATTTAAATTATTATTTTTATGATAATAATAATGATATTATTTACCTTTAAATTAGGTTGGAATTCAATGTGTACCGTTTTCGAAAACAAAATACAAATATGAAAATTATTCAAATTTTTCTTTACGTTGCCGTTATTGTTGTTGAAATTGTCGGTTTTGTTGTTGTTGTTGTTCATGTGATTACACATAGACACGGAAAAATGCAAGAAAAAAAATAAAAAATAAAAATTCCATGAATTTTAATCAATTTCAAGCGAAAATTTCAATGAATCACAAATAATAAATGAATGAATAAAATATGTCAAAAGAACAAAAAAAAGTTAATTTCACCGATTATTATTATTTTCATTATTTCATTTTTGGCTCGTTGATCAGATTTCTTTGATAATGATGATGATGATGATGAAGAATGAGGAAAATGAAACAAAAAATGCAGTGAAAATTCATTCATTGAAATTCAATCATTGATTGATTAAAAATTATTGGAAATTGCTGTTGCTGTTGTTGTTTGAAATTCCATTATTTTGATTCAGATTTTTCTTCCATTCAAATTCTTATTTTGCTGAAATAAACAAAATTTTGAATATTTGTTTAAGAAGAGAAAACAAATAATTTCTTTTATTTTTCGATGACAATCAATTTGATAAATATTGATTGATTGAATATTGATAATGATGATGATAATAATTTTTTGATTTTTCACATAAAAATACCGAAAAAAATTGATCATAAATTATTGAATATTGATTTTGGATAAAATTACAAACTTTGAAACTTCATTGAAAAAAAAAATTATTCAAAAGTCTCAAAACATTATATGAATATAATACAACAAATATTCTATTCTACAAATAATTACCACCAAAATAAAATGAATGAATAAATGAAAAATGAATGATGGAAAAAAAATATAAGGAAATTCTCTCGTTTTTTTTTGCAAGTATATGTTGAATTTGATTTGACCGAATCAAGAGAATAATATAACAGCCGATTATTATGTGTGTGTATTTGTTTTGATTCTGTGTGAATATATTGAACAAAATTTTTCAATTTCATGATCGTACCATTGAATTGTTATATTCTTTTGTATCATTTGAGAAGAAATGGAATAAAAATACAAATCACACAACAATTTTGGTAGCAGTGATGGCGCAGCGGTAATGGTGGCAATGGTTTCAATGGTTGTGGTTGTGAATCGTTTTGAATTTTGTCAAAAAAAAAAAAAGAAAAATGTATGAATTAACAATGAATCAAAGTAGAAGCATGGCATACGCATAGATCATAAACTAAATGGCTATATATTACCTTGTCCGGAGTAAAGTTAGGAGTGTTCAAATTCAATTTTTTCAAAAACTATTGAAGATTTCTTAGCGAAACTTTATCATAATAAAATTTAGTTTTCTTCAAACCTTATGAATGATTTTCAAGGCCCAAGTACCATAGGAACCTTGTCAAAATGGACCTTTTGCAAACTGTTCAAAATGACCAAATTAGCAGTATTTTTTGAAATATTTAAATTTTGTAATCGAATGCTTGAAATCCATATTTTCACGAGACAAGACAGTTTTGGTCACAAAAATTATGACCTGGGTCATATTGACCCGACTTTAAATGTCAAAATAGTTTTTCAGGGATAATCACGTGACAACTTAATTTTCATGGAACCAAACATTATCAAGAAGAATTTCATATCCTTGCAGTCTTTTTCAACCATTCTTACGGGGCCATGGGTCCCGATTAACGTCCTATGGGCCTTGGTTGTTATTGCTTAATTTTCGTGCCAGAGATGCCGAAAGACGATGTCATGGATATCCATGGTCATGATGAGAATGCTATTCTCTCACCCGATCCCTGTTGTAAAAATTTTGGTCCTAGCTCTTCTTTAACTGGGTGAAATTTCCACTTCCTTCAACAAGAATATGCTGTAGTGGGGCCTAGAATTTTTCAGTGGGAGAAATGTGTCACTATCACTTTGAGAGACGTGTTGAGCAAAGTGAACTCTTGTGACATCAATCTTTTTTCAAAGTGATTTGGTCTTGGGTCCCAATGTTGGATTTGAATTTTTCGAAATCTGACTTGCTTTGATTTTAGGGGTGTAATGTTCCACACAGTGCTCATAGGAACTTCAAATTTGAGGGACAGATCACCAACATTCCAGGCTCTTACATTCTTGAAACATTTTTTTGATTCCTCGGATTCTCGGGTCTTTTTCAACCCTTAAACAAACGACTAGTCTTCGATCATTTTTGAGCTTTTTCTCCTACTGATGATTGATATCATCGATTTTTCTTCTGTTTTCTGAGAATATCCTAGGCCCATCAAAATTTCCCACAATTGTTTTTGGATTCTGGAAGCTGTGAATCCTGGAATTTTGATGATTTTGTCAAAATCATGCTGTTTTTATTGGACCTTTTTAAAATGGGCCACTCTAGGGTCATCTCTGAGGGAAATTCGAAAATTCTTTTTTTTTCGATGAAGCATTAGTCCCAGTACTAGTGGTGAAAATTTGGTCCCGAAACATCAAGCGATTGCTGAATTATTTAGATAGATGTCACCCTAACTTTACGCCGGACAAGGTAATATTATTTGAAATTTTATTTTCAAAAATGGAAAAAAAATCATTAAAATTTAAAATTTTACAAATTTTTAATTCATTTGTTGTAATTATCAATTTTATAACTAAAAAGAAAAAAATAGGCGCCAAATTGAATAATTTTCCACCATTAAAACATGAGTAATTAAACATTTAAATTCAGAACTCAGGAACACAAAGAGTTTAAAATGTTTTTTCTTTCATTTCATTCCTTTCTTTCATTCGCTCTTTGTTATTTTGCTATTATGGCCCTTTATCATCATCATTTTTGCATCAAAAATAATGATTTATCATTTTTTCTTTTCACAGATGCCTACAGCAATATTTTAATTGTCAAACTTGACAATTGTCCATTTTTCGAGACTTGTAATTTGTGATTTAAAAGAATGGACTCACCATTATCAATAGGAAATGGACGTATGGTAATGAGTGAATTTATCTGAAATCTCGTTTTTTTTGCTTCAAAATCAGATTGATGAAATGAAATGAAATCTGAATTTAACCCGATTAAATCACGTTCATCAATTTTAAAATTCAAAGTAGAATCGAAATGATTCGATAATTAAACGAATTAATTGTCAAAGAATATCGGATTTTGAATGAAATTTTAAAGAGGGAAAGTATTTTCGAAATCTTTGCTTCCAAATTAATTATCTATCGTTGCTAAATTTATAATTATTATTTTCTGAAATTAATATTTGAATCTCATAAAATGTCATCGGATTATTGAAGAATTTTGAACATAAGAATTCATTAAGAAATACTGTACTATATTACTCAACATTTTTTTCTCCATTTTTAGACATCTAAGTAAATAAATATCATTGATAAATACCAATATAAATATTTGGTTTCAAATTTATCAGTCATTGTTTGATTTATGATCAATACATAAATATTGATAGTGGATATTTATTCATTATTTACTTAGATTTTTTATCATTTGAAAAAAAATTTGTCATAAATTTCAATGATAACAATAAATTCGAATGCGGAAAATGACCGATTTTGTTTTTTTTCATACAGCATCATACATTAACTTTTCATTGTTGACTGATGTGAAATTTATTTTTATTCGAAATTGTATTTCTTACACTTTTGATTTCTCAAGAAATATGACGTAAGAAATATTTCAAATGAAATAAATGGAAATATTTATGAAGAATAAATATCATCAAACATTATCAAATATCGGATGATTTTTACAAATAGACTATATATTTGATAAACTTTTATGTGACATTGTTCATTCATTGATAAATCAATAAATTAATCAATTTCTGGTCTTTGTTTTGTTTGTTCATTGATTATTTTCTTCCATTTTATTTCATTTTTTTTTTCGGATATATGATAAATTGTATGCAATTTTAATCAATTTGACAAAATGAAAAATCGTTTGATTCAAGTTTTAAATCATTCAATTTTTGTCTTGTATGTCTGAATTTCTTGAAAAATATCTTTGATTTTATATAATTTATGACATTCAATTCAATCATCCAAAATGAATTCAACAATTACATTGACAAAAGCAGTGAAATCAAATGAAAAATCGACCGATGAATTATTGGATCGATTAATCCAACCAATGATGCAAAAAGATACTGATGATTTTTATACGAAATGGGCGAAAAATTATGAAAAGGTATGTATTCGCCGAATTTTTTTTTCCATTCATTTATTTCAAGTTGATTTATCGATTGAATAATACGAAAAAAAAAAATTCAAATAAATTCCTAACTTTGATAAAAATTCTTAATGAATTGAATCGAATTCTTTGATCATTTTCATTCAAAGTTTCCGGTTGTAACAGCAGCAGCAGCAGCGACAATAACAACATAAATTGTACATTTTTATCATATCAATCATTCAATGATAAATCTTACGATTCACTTGCACCAACGAAAATATTATCAAAACAAAACAAAATGAAAAAGTTTTGAATCAACAAAATTTCAACTTTTAACCATGCACAAAATTTCATATAATCATTTTATTATGATAGTCAAATTGTGATTCCATTGTTTCAACATTCACTATGCGTGATTATTAATGAATTGAATTGATAATGACAATGACAAAAGCGTAAGTAATGATCGGAATTATTTATCAGATTGTATCCAATTTCATTTAGATTATAATTTATTTGAACAAATGAAATTTTTGTACAATGATTTGGGTACAAATTGTATATTCAATGATCATTATAATGATTTTTATTTATTTATTTATTTCGTTGTACGTGTTTTGAAATATTTCTTATCAAAAAACTTAGTCTCTAATATAGATGATATATTTGATGAATAGATTTGATCAATCAATTTATATTCAATTTTGATTTATATCTTGATATTAATACATGATTATTTCAATATAAATGAGTCTCTATTTTGTGATTTGTAATTTATTTTCCTTGGAAACTACTGAATGATGATAATAATGATTACTGTTCAACTTTGAAGTAAATATCGAATTGATAGAAAAATTTCCCTGGAAATATATTGTAATTAATATTCAAATAGTTTACAATGGAATCGATTCCATATTATATAAAATATATTATCGACCAGTAATTGATGAATGATTTTATAAAGAAAATTAGGAGAAAGAAATATTTTCATCATTATTATTATTGATTTTCGAACATTATATTGAAACAAAGAACAAAAATCGTAATTAATCATCGTTGATAATTGAAAATTGATTGATTCATTCATCGATTATTCAATTCACAAAAATTAGTTAAATTCATGGAAAATCAGTGATAAAAAATTGATTATTTTTTCTTCTATTGTTTCTAAATAATTTTCTTCGTATGATGGAATTATTTCATGATTCGATGCTTTTTTCGTGAATGTCAAACAATCATTGAAACAAAGACAGTGAATCAAAATCATTAACCTTTATTTTAATTATAATTTATTTTCATTAATATATTAATGACATTGTTTTAATAACGAATATTCTTGAATTAATCATGTTTTCATCATCATCATAATCAGTATTAATACTCAAAATTGGCTTAGAATATTATTATTTTTTTTTATTTAACTCGCTAAAATACGCATTTCAATGCACATCATAGACATTTCAATTTTATATAACACATGGACACATTTTGCATGATGAAAAATAGATGAAATCATGACAAATTTATATGATCATCATCATCATCATCATACATGATTGCTTAATGCATTTTTTGTTATTTCAATCAATTTTTTTTCTTTAACACATGATATTATTCATACATTATGATATGAAAGTGTTTCTGGATTTTTTCAACTTCTAAGATACGCCATATAAACAGCCATCAACACCTCAGCAACATCATCACATTATCTTCATTTTTATTAGTGTTTTTATATAAAAAAATTATGGTTTTCTCCTAGAGTGTTTGTTCATTTTATTTATTTATACAATAATTTGCTCTTTGATTATTTATCATTGAAAATATATATTTTTCTTATTATATAATATAAATGCATTATATTGTCAGTGAAAAATAAATACATTGAAAAGAAAATAAAATGGAATAAAATATAAATTTATAAAAAATTTAACGACAAATTGAGAAAATTTATTGAGAAGTAAAAGAAATTAAAGTGCCATTCACACACAAATTCATACAACGATTCATACAATCGCTAAAAATGAAAATAAATAAAAAATCAAAATTACATAAAATGGCATTGATGATATAATAATAATGTATGAGTTTGTCTCATATGAATGTGTATGAATGTGTGAAATGTGTAAAACAATGTTCATTTTTGTTTTAAAGTATACTTATTGTATATTTTTACAATGTATAAATGATAATTCTAATCAAAAATTAAACATTGAACATTTAAACATCAGCAACTATGTTTAAAAAACTATGAAATCAACAATGAAATATACTTGTTTCTTCGTTTGTGCATCGCTATCGACAATTACCAATAAATAATGATCAATCCATTGAACAACTAATAATAACAACATCCTGTATTGTATTCAACATACTTATTTATGAATTTTCAATGACATTTTGTTTTCAACAATTTAAAATGTGTAATGTTTGATTTTGCTGGAAGAAAATACATAATCAATGTTTATGACTAACAACTAACTGTTTTTTTTATTGCCTGTTTAACTGAAACACAACCACAACGACGACAATTACAAGAATGCTGCTAATCATAATGAATGTTGTTGTTGTCATTGTAATCATTGCTGGTTGCGATGGTAGTTGAAAATTTCTTTTTTATTAGTCGTTGATCATAGCAAATCGACAAGTGGTTTTTTTTTGGTGAGCATTTTGATGAAAATACATCATTTTCGAGGATTGTTTGTTATTGTCGTTTTTCACTGATGATGATCACTTGAATCAGGGTGATTTTGCTTGTGTGTTTCAAATGTTTCGTGCAATCAATGTATTTGTTTCTTTTCCATATTCAAAAATCGAGAATCGATTCTTCAATAATTCATGATCGCAATTTAGAATCACATCAAAGTGCCGTTGTGACAAAAAACATACATCTGTACAACACTATACTATTCGGTGGCAGTTTCTTTTCCATTGAATTGGATAGATGAATGAATAAATTGTAATCCATTAATTTCATCATAGTGTCTATGGTTTTTTTTTCATTGTATCGATGTTTCTCAAAAATGCTTGCCATTGTGTTACAATGAATACTAAATAAACATCTCGCCATAAACAATCATCGCTATCACCATTATTTCTGAACCATTGTTATGTCATCTTAGTGAATGAATGTGAAAAAATAAATAAATAAATTTCTCAAAAGATATGTTATCTTGTTGTTGTTGACTTTGTTATTAATATCATCATTTTTATTATTATTATCACTTTTGATAATAAATCGATATCAATTGATAATCGATCAATGTATTTTAGATTTCCGATTTGATTTTTTTTAAATAGAAAATTCTCTCCATTTTATTGTTGATTTTTACAAATTTTTTTTCACTGATTTAATCATTGATTTTCCATCATTATATTGATCATTGTTGTGTTTATTGTGATCATAATGTGAATTTATTGACATAATACTAAAAAAAATCAACACATTAATCAAAATTCAATTTAAAAAATAAAAATTTTAAAATTTTTTCTTTATAAAAATATTTACTCAAAAATCGATCATGGAGGATATAAAAGAAATGGAATATAACGGTGCAATGATTGCGGCAAAATATTTTTTACAAATGAATTTTGATAAAAATTCAAAAATATTGGATATCGGTGCCGGTACTGGTATGATCGGTGAAATTCTCAAACAAAATGGTTACAACAATGTTGATGCATTAGACTGTAATGATGAAATGTTGGAAATATTGAAGAAGAAAAATTGTTATCATAATATTATTAAATCAATAGTTAGTCCAGATACAAAATTACCAATCAATGATCGACAATATGACGTTGTCATATTGGCTGGTGTATTTTGTCCTGGCCACATTGATTATCGTTCATTAGAACAAATTATACGCATTACTAAATCAGGTAAGAAAATATTTATTGATTATTATGCATTTTTAATCAAATCAATTTTGATATTTATTTCATTACAATGAAATTTTTTTTTCAATTTCATGTCAAATTATCTATAAATAATTACTATAGTAATATTAATATCATGATTGATTGTTTTTCTTTCATGTTTTTGTTAATCGTTTATTTTCTTCATTCCGATATCATATCAATCATTGTTATTATTTTTTTCAATATTAAATACGATCAATTTGGAATAATGAAAAAAAAACGAAAAAAAAATTCTCAAACAAATAATTGAATTCATGCTTGAATGAATTAATTTCAGAATAAAATGCACATTCAATGCCAAAGATAAACATTTACAATTATTAGTATATAGAATTTTTTTTTCGTTAATTTTTCATTCAATCGTGTATAATTTGATTTTATGTTTTTTTTGTGTTTTCAAATTATTTATTTATGTTTAAACATTGTTATTAGATCAATAATAATTGATTGTAACCATTTATTATTGAATTTTTCTTCAATTTATCTATTTAAATAATTTCAAATTCATTTATTTTATTATTTTTTATGACTCTCAGGTGGATTCATTTGCTGGTCAATGGGTCATCCGAAAATATATGCCGATCGTGATGAATCTTATAATGATGGTAATTTTGAACGTTATATATCGCTGCTATGTGACAAAATGAAATGGTTATCAGTGTTAGGCTATCCGATTGTTGTTGAAAATTATGTACGAAATTTACCAGGATATTTTTATGCAATGCAAGTTGTTTAAATTATTTTAAAGTAATGATAAAATAAAATTTATTTTTACAAAATATCAAAAAAAAATCCAAACTTTTTCGCCACGAATTTTAAGCGCTATCTATCGGCCAGCGAATTTGATATTCAAAATCATTTTATTTTTTCAAAGAAAAAGATGGCGCCTTTATCATGAATTTTTTAAAAAACGATCAATTTTTTAATGATTTTCATGAAAATTTTCAAAAAAACTAAATATTTTTTTGTTTATTGAAACTGTCATAATCAAATGTAATGCTGAATAATAATAATAATGATAATCATCGCAACATAATCAATGATAAATGTGATGATTGACGCATTAATTGATGCTAATGATAATAATATTAATAATTATATTAGAAATGATGAATCCTTGTTTGTATATACAGGAAATGAATTATTTCGATGAAAATCTTCCAAATTTCATATATTATCATGGTGTTTTGAATGATAAATATAAATTTCTTCTATTAAAAATAATTAGCTTCTAACTATGGATATAATGTAATAATATACAATTTCAAATATTCAAAAGATTGATTGAATAATTATTCAAATTTTTTTTGTTGTTGTTGCTTTTGTTTTTGTTTGTCCATTTCATTCCATTTTCCAATATATCATTTTTGTTTTAGCATAAACTTTGGATGATCATAATAATAACAATAACAATAATTATAATAATATGATCTAATTTTCATTTAGTAATAATAGTAATAATTCAACATTTGTTATAATTGATGATCTTGCATATGTTATGTATTTGTTCATTTGAATGATTTTACATAAGCTATGAGCCAAAAAAAAAGAAGAGATTAATCAATTTTATCGCTGAGCAGAGATGAATGTATTTGGAGACAATATATAATATTTCATATTAATAATTAACATCACAGAATAAAAAACAAGATGTACATGAAAAAAAACTAGAAATTTTCATTTCATTATTTCTATATTTGATGTCATGATAGTAACAATATGTATTTCAATCATGCAACACTCAATGTTGTTGTACGACTTTCAGATGGAAATATGTGTGATGATAGATCAGAATTGAATGTAAAACTATCTTGATCCGGAAGGCACAATTGTTGATGTTGTTGCTGTTGTTGGTGCTGATGATTTTGTTTTTTATTTTGTAAACTTTGCAGGTAACGCTGAAAAATAATGAAATAAGTATCAAATATGAGTATATGGACTACGATATGAACAAGCAAGCATATTAACCTGTGAAATAACATCACCATGTGCTGTCCGAACTTGATACAAATAACGATATTTTCGATGCCTCTGTTCGAGACGTTGCTCTTCAAGATTAGCCAATGAATTTTTCGATGATCGATCATTATTATTTTTATTATTGAATCGATCATCATTTTTCATATTATGTTGATATAATTTTGTCGATACATTGGGATATGGATAATGATAATGATTTAGACTACGAAAACTTTCTCTCGAATGGTTTGATATTGGCGGCGTAATACGGCCACTATTATTATCAACCATACCATAACCATTATGATATTTGTAATTTCGTGCTGTGCAAAATGTTTGAATTATTATACCGATTAATGTTAATATTGGCCATAAAATAAATATTATCAGTGACAGTGGACATAATGTTTGTGAACGTTTTATACCAGACAATAATCCATACCAATCATTTTGATTGATATTATTACTATTATTATTAATGTCGAATGTAATAATATTATCATTAATATCATTACTATTACTATAATCATTTGTAATAGCTAATCCAAAATTATTATTTATCAAACTATTATTGGTGGTCGTTGTACTGCTACTCAATTGATCAAAAAACCAATGTATCACTTTGAAATCTTCAACAAAATAATCGATGCATAATAATGTCAATGCACTTCCGTACATGCTGGATGCCATTATTGTACCACCTAATCATAATAATTGGAAAAAAATTAAATAGAATTATTAATATTCGATTGAATATGGAAAATTATATTTTAGGATAGTACAAAAAAATGAAATGAATTAAAAACAAACAAATTGATGAAAAAATGAACAATTGACAACGGTCAATCGATGGACATAAAGGATATCATATTATGTAATAATAAACAAATAAATGGATTAAACAATGAAAAAAAAACTAGAACAATGTTCATTGTTTCCAACTAAATTTCTATCTATTTATTTATTTTTTCATCACTTTTTTTGGTCCATTGATCATATGTACATTGGACACATGATAAACAAATGAATGAAAAAATCAATTTATGAAAGGACAGGCCAATGACCAAGGATTGCATAATTTTTTCATTCATATATTACAATGATGATGGTGATAATCATACAATTCATACATAAGAAATATTCATATAACAATAATCATAATAGAATGAATGTTTTTCAGAAACAATAAATTTTTGTGGCTTCTAAAAGGTAAAAATATGATTAAATAATGATGATAATGAACAAAAATTCAAGTCCCTAATGGTAATCAATGTTGAATACAGGAAACTTTGGTCAGACAGAATAAATAATATAATTGCTTAGATGGTCTAAAAACGGAAACATTTTCACAAAAAGAACCTGAAATTCACAAGAATTATCAAAGATCCATCTCCACGATATTTAGAGATATTTTTAAATTGATTTTCACTGGTAAAAATCATCAAAAGTAATAATTTAGAATTATTATATCCGATAAATTAAAAGTGATGGGAAATTTCGCTAGATTATAGAGATTAGAATGAATAAATTTAAAGATGATTACCTTTAGAAAAATAAACAGTAGTCAATGAACCGACTAAACTGAGCGCGATGAAAAATATTAATAACGTTAATGATGATAACGGTGCTTGTAATGGTAGATAGTATGGTCGTAATATATATATCACAATTAATAATGCAATGGCTAACATTAAACCCAGATGTATGCCAATTATGAATAGTCCGAGATAAGCGACTAGCATCGTAAATATACCTATCAATGTTCCAGCTAATATTGATGATATAAGATTGCCATATTGTGGTATTATTGAAGATAAAATTGACAAATTTTCAGCAGTACATATCGTATGAAATAGTATGGCACCGAATATGAAACCAACGAAAAAATTGAATGCACGAAAACAACGATAACCGTATGTAAAATAAACAACACCTAATACCAATAAACTAGAACAAAGCATTGATGTCAATAATTCATAATCTTCAGGTGAATGAAAACATTGTGCACCACCAAAATATGATAATATATTATTATCATCAATATCATCATTCATGAAAATATCATTTATCGAGGGCGTTGTGAGCGGTGATATTGTGGATGTTTGAAAAAAATTTGGCTTTTGATGATTTTCTGTAATATTTGAAGCAATTGTTGAAAATAATGTTTTATTTATATGAGAAAAATCATCATATTTATTTATGATTGAATTATTTTGATCAGGTATAATTGCATCAATTGTTGTTGCTGCTGATGCAGTTGCACTGGTTGTTGAGTCATAATTTGGTCTTACACCATGAGATGTTCGTATCATTTTATTTATGTCAAATAATTTTTGTACTGGTGTCATTGTTGATGATAATGATTGATGGTTATTATGATCATTATTATCACCAATAATAATATGATTATGAGTATGATGAGATAGCATTGTTGCCGATGATGGAGTGGTTGTCACAGTTGCAACTATTTCTTTTGAATTTAAATAAATCGATGTAGAATTTTCAATTGAAAAATTCTTTTCATCAATATTTGAATTTTGATTCGTAATACTTGACACTGTTGTTATTGTTGTTGAATTAAAATTAAAAATTGATATTTCATCACTTTTTATATTATTTACATAAACATTTGACGATAATGATGAATTGAAATAATCTTTATTATTGTTATTATTATTTTTAGTCAATAATTTATTGACCGATTCATTTGATGAATATTGTTCATCATAATCATCAATAACATTATTGTCATAATCAGTCGTTGATGATGATAAATAATCTTTTAAATATTGAAATGTATTGAACATGAATGTTTTAAATATATTATCATTATTGATATATTGATCATATTCAAATGGCAATGTTTCAATTGTGGCAGTGGTAATGATTTGTTCTTGTTGCTCTTGCTGTTTTATATTATTTAAAATATAATTATTATTCTCAATTTGTTGTTGTTGATAATTATTAATCACTTTATCATTTGCCAATGTTATATTTGTATTATTTTTATTGAAGTTTTGTAGAAAATCTGAATCATTATCAATCAATGATTTCAATAATGTTGATTCAGCCATAAGATTTGCTTATATTTATTATTATTATTGTTGACTATAGATTCAATCTTGAATGAATCAAAATCATAGAAAATACCTAGGAAATATTCAAAGAAAAAATAGACGAATAAAAAGAAAAATGAAATTAAAATCGGATCAAAAAATGACTGGAAAAAAAAGAAAAATTGCTACAAAACAAAATAAACAAAGTGTGTTAAAAGTAATTCAAAATGAATTCATTATTATTATTATTATTATTATCATACAAAACAAACGAAAAAATGTATCCAATCTTTGTATTCATTCATTCTTTTCACATTCGAAAAAAAAGAAAAAAAATAGTTTTACTTTAAGAATGAGTAATTCAAATTCGAAACTCATAACATTTGGAAGCAAAAAGAAAATCTTTGAAAGATTATAATTGGATTTATTATTATCATTATTAATATTTGAAGATTATTTTCATTTTCTTTAGTTTGGAATGTGTATCAAATAATAAAAACAAAAATTCGGGCGTTCGTAGCAATGATAATAATTCCTTTTCTTTTTTTTGCTTTCTGGAACATCAAAACTAATAATACTAATAAAATTATTATTACTGTGTGTGGGTGTTGTATGAACATGAACTTATTTTTTACTTTGATTTAATTTGAAAATTCATTTTTTACTGTTTTTTGCAATAATATTCGCCAACAAAAACATTGTATTCACATGAACAAACAAGAAATATGTCTATTTATTTATTTATTCAATTTGAAAAATGAAATTAAATTGAATTTTTCAACATTTTTTCTCGAAATTAAATTATCAATTTAATGTGATGAAAATTTCTCAATAAAAAAATTGAATGAATGAATTCGATTAATAGTAATCATTAAATTATTATCATAATTGCTAATTGTTAGTGTTAAAAACGTTTAAATATGTATTTTATTTTACTGTGAGAACATGATACGTGTGTTGTTCATGGTGTATTTTCAATTTGTATTCAAATGTAACCAATTTTCAAACAATTAAATATTGAAACTTTCAATTTGAATCAATTCTGAAACAAATTTGAAATTTCATTTCAGCGAATTTTTATTCATTTTCTGGTCAATAAAACATCATTAATATTTATGATAATAATAATAATGCATGCATGCGGTAATTAACCTTGAAAATGTTGAAAAAAAATATTAATTTTTCTCATTGTATTCAAATAATAAATGATTTTCAAGTGTATGTTTGAAAATATTAAACTTGAAAATTTTCCATTTTCATGGGGAAAAATGGACCAAGGTATAGTCAAAAATATTTGAATGTTTTTAGACTGATTTGTCATTTGATCGAAAAGAAAACGAAAATAGAAAATAAATAAGGTAAAAACTAACCTTCAAATTGTTTTATCGATTTCATTTTTGTTATTGAAAATATTGGAAAAATTGAAAAATAAAATTTTTAAAAACACTGAAAAACACTAAAATCAATTGAAAGATGAATAATATAAATGTGTGTGTCATCAATGGATTATATTTGAAAATGATGTTTTAAATCTTTTTTGTTTTCGAATAATTGTTCACATTAAACACGATAACAAATAAGCACAATACAGAAAAAACAATGAAGACAAATCGATAAATACACGGATTGAATCGTCTTTGAAACTTTAAAACAAAATATTGATTTTCATTGACAAAACAATGATAAATTCAACACGCAAACACATAAATTCAATTCATTGATTCAAAAAATTTTCAACCAATTTTTCATATTCAATGGCTGTATCATCACTGCTATTCACAGCAAATAATAAATGATCATAGGATTATCATAGATTTTATATGATATTTTTATTTCTTTCACATTCTTTTTATAACGTAAGAATCACATAATGAATGAATGATATACGGCATTTGAATGTGTGAGTGTGTATGTGTAAGAAAATACGATTAACTAACGTAATTGAAAAAAAAACTTTTGCTGGGAATTTTTTTTTCAAACATCATTGTAAGTTAGAAGATAATGATGATAAGAAAACGAAAATTTAAACAATTGAATTAAATTTCAACGTATTTCGGTCGTTTTTCAATATATCAATACTAAATATTACTGTTTTCGTTTTGAACTTTGAAACGATTAAAACTTCAAGACGATTTTTTTTCGACGATCATTGAACGAATTCGAACGGCATATAGATCAACAACAAATTTGGACAAATTTCTAATAAATAAATGAAATAAAATCTTTGAATATTTGGAACAGTAGACATTTCGCTATGCTGAAATTTTCATAGATTAAATGGATATTTTTCTAGCTTTGTCAGAAATGATGAACAACACATGGTTAAAATATTTTTTTTCCCATTGAAAGCAATCAAACGATGCAATGTTGTAGTTACTAGCTTAGATTGCTTAAATTTGAAATTTCACTTAATTCAAAATTTTGTGTATGAATCAATGAAATGATTCAAATTCACGATGGAAAATGATTTCTCTTTCAAAATGATGAAATAAAATAATGAAATGAATTTCATTATTGAGAATACATGAAAAACACTGCTACTCTTCTCACCAGCAAAATTTTTTTTTTACATCAATTCACATTGAATCAATTGCAATTTTCAAAGCAAGTTTTATGCAGTTAAATTTTGCTTGTGTTTGTCGTCGTAGTCGTCGTTTGATTAACAATAGTTTTTTCAGTTTCATAGTCAGTCAAATAATAATCATTTTATGCATTTGAAATCTATGGGCGAATATTGAAATATTGAATTATTTATTTATTTATTCATTCTACGACCATTTTAATCATTCATTCATTAATATTATATGCTTTTTTTTGAATTCAACACCAAAATTGATGAAAATTATTGGAAAATCAGAAAAGCAAAAAAAAAAGAGAAATTGAAAACAATTTGATAAAACAAATTGAAATGAAAAGCCGCAATATGTGTAGATATATGAATGAAAAAAAAATATCAATAAAACGATAAATAAAGTGAAAATCCAGAAATTCATGAAATTATCAAACAATAATATTTTGGTCGTTATGACAACTGATGAAAAATAGCAGAGTTGTTTCTCAAATTATGCTTTCGAATAAGGTATAAATATAGCAACTGAATAAAGTCAAATCAAACACATTCAATTTCACTGAATTTAAATCGATGAAAATTTAAATGTAACATTTGTTGGAACATTTTTCACATCAAAATTCAATTTTTTGAGAAAGTTTTGGAAAATCACAGGATGCAAACACGAATAATACCATTCATTAATGACCTTACAAATACCATTCTCTCATGAGTAATTATTTAAATGAATCAATTCAGAATTGAATACACGCACACACACACACACACACAATGGATATGTTTCAATTGAATGCATATGTTTTTCATCTGAAAAATGGAATAAAATAAAATAAACAGGGACAAAGTGTTTGAAACTTTTGAATGAATGAATGAATACCTTAGTCAACACACACAAATACTGACAAATACACAATAACAACAATACATCAATGATAGCAACAGTCAAACACACCTGGAGGCAATTCATGATAAACTTATGAAACCAACAATTAAATTTATTCCATTTTATTTATTTGAGATTGTGTTTTTCTTTATTTAATATAAACAAAACCATAGGTCAAATAGGTTTGTCATTGAAAAAATCTTGAATAGTAAAATGGAAATTGATTTGAAGTTTTACAAAGAAATAAAGTCACGTCAAATTTTTTTTATTATCATTGTTAAGAGCATCAATTGAACATT
Organism: Psoroptes ovis; assembly: GCA_002943765.1. Classification (NCBI taxonomy): domain Eukaryota; kingdom Metazoa; phylum Arthropoda; class Arachnida; order Sarcoptiformes; family Psoroptidae; genus Psoroptes; species Psoroptes ovis. The sequence goes on along the minus strand of PQWQ01000011.1, from coordinate 106,783 downwards.
TCAAAATCAGAAACAAGGGTCTTAGAGTTTGGAGATTATGTTTCGCTACTTTACAACATTATTTCATATTCATATTCATTCATAAAATAATAACAAGCAACATGCAGCCATCACTACATGATCACCACGACCACCACCATCAACAATTAAGTGATGATTTTGGCAATAGGTATACTTAGAGGTGTCATCATTGAATTCAGCAATTTGGAAATAAATATCGTGATTCATTGTATTGAAAGATCGTGGGATATTTTTTACTTTGGTTAGTCTTGAAAACATCAAATTATTTCAAAAAACATCAATTCATCTTAAACAATTTGTAAGATTAAATATTTATTTACATTTGAAATCAAATCAAAGCTAAAATAGATGAATTCGATCAATTCATTGAACAAATGTCAAAATTTCAATATTGATATTGATTTTTTATGATCTTTTATTTCTTTACAACATCTTTCCAACTTGAATTTGATGCAAAAAAAAAAAAATGCTCATTGACCTTACAGGACATGCAGTTATACATATCAATTCAATTCGTATGAATATGAAACGACAATCTATGAATAATTTCTAGGCATGCACACACATTTGCAGCAACACCCATCAGATAAATATTATTGAAAAATAAAATTTTCAAAAAAAAATGTAGACCACATGAGATTTGAGGAAAGAAATGTATGAATTTTCAAAAATTTGATAAATTGAAAAACAAATTGTGTTTATATGTGTACGGAATTATCACAATTATTGATACATTGATTGATTAATTTTTTTTTTGTTTTGAATAATTCAAAGAAAATTAGCGAATATAAAACGATTGGAATGATCAATGAAATAATAATAATAATAATATATTGTGTTTTTTGTTTTTCTTTGATTTTTAAAACATTGATTGATTGACTGATTAAAATGGCTGTTTTGCTGCTTGCTTAATGATAAATGATTATTATCAAGTAAATATGATTCAAAATTCAATGATTGTGAATAAATGAATGAATGAATAAATGGTAATAAACAAAATTTGAAATTGAATAATTCGAGAAAAAATGAAATAATCAATTTGGATTCTACAATCAATCGATTGATTTATAATTGAAAATTAATGATAAAAATTAAATTTGAATGAAATGCAGCAACAGAGATACATAACTTGTAATTGAGAAATAAAATATATTCAATCTTTTTTCATTTTTCAAATATACAATTAGTTATGGACATTTTCTATGAGCAAAAATGAGATGATAATTAGCAAAACAAATTTTTTCTCAAATCTATTCAAATCTTTCACATCGATTGAAAATTTAAGATTGAAAATTGTTTTTTATATTTTGTCAAAATGATAAATCATTGATTATGCATTTTGAGGAGAAAAAAATGTGAAAATACTGAAAAATCCCAATCAAATCTGAACATTTTCACAGATAAAAATCTATAAAATCTGTAAAAATATATTCGAAAGGAAATGTCATCACGAGGGAAAAGTTTGAGTTTCACTTCTTTTGTTTTTATGATTTTAAATTATTTTTTTTTGAAAAGTAAATTTTGTCCACCACCCAAGCAAACATCATCTTAAAGAACCTTGAAAATTTTCAAAGCTTACAACAACGACAACCTTTGACCAGTTTTTTTATTTTCTACGTTTGCTTGAATTTAATTATTATTATTTTAAGAAAATCAAAGGTGATAGAAATATTGTTTGTCCAATAATAATAAAAAACGATGCAATTTCTCACGGATTTTCATCATTATTTATTTATAAATTAACTTAGACTAACCAAAAAAAAAGCGAAATGAAAATTGGAAAAAAAATTATTGGCGGAATAGTAGAACAAGTCAATTCATCATTTGCAAAAATACATCTTCAAGAAACACTAGGCTTATCAACAACAGTTTCATCAACATCATCATCAAAGACAGGCAGCATATCTGTGTATTCATAGATTGATGAATATATGCTGGTGAATGGTCGAAGAAAAATCAGGTAAAATACATGGAAAAATAAATATACAAGAAATGACACTGTAAACATTGGAAAGTTAAAAGTCAAAACAAGTGTAAATCTTGTATAGTGGTGAACATTGTATATATCTAAAACAACCCGATTGGGGGTATGGTAAATTGAAAATGGAAAATATAATTAAAAATTAAATGATAACCTTGAAATTATTTGCAAAAAAAAGAAGAAATGCAAAATAATAATTTTCAAATTACCATCACACGAATAACAATGATGATGATCAGTATATTTCAATTTAAAATGGTTATATTTTCATATATGCCCATATAATATTATCATTATACTGATCATCATTAACATTATATTATCATAAATGAAAAAAAAATTTCAAATAATTTATTCAATTTTTTTTCTAAGATTATATGACCATGAATGATTATTTTTCTTTTATTTGCTATCTACGCTTCGAAACCATGTGTTTTCAAACATTTCTATGATGAATGATATATATCTTTTGAATTAATGTTAGAAAGAAAGGAGAAAAAAATTCATGCATATATCTCTTCAACGAGTCGACAGATCAAAGTTCATTCATCTATTGAAGAAGAATATGTTGAAGAATAATAATAAAACTTGAATTCTCTTGTATTTTATGATATGATAATAATTCACCTGAAACTAACTTATTAACCGGTAAAAAATGTCATAAAGTTTGTATTGTATATAAAGTATTTGAGTATATATGTTAAGATCATAATCATTAACATCGTCATCATCATGATGATGATTATCGTCGTGACATGCACGTCAGTATTAAATACGAACAATAATGAAAATAATAATTTTCACTAAATGACAATAGGAATGAATGATGAAAAAAACAATTTATAATTGTTTTTTTGTAAAGGTATTTTTTTGAAAATCGTCAAATTTTTGAATGAGAATTTTCATTAATTCATGGTCCAGTGATTACTGGCTGATGATCAGTGATAATGATTACTATTATTATTACAGCAAAAGATGATACGAGCAGAAAATTTTCAAACAAACAAACAAATGAAAAAACTTGGAATAGTTTGAATGGAAACGGAATATTTCAAGAAACAATTACCAAGATGAAATTACCGTACTTGATTAATTTTTTGGAGAAAATTTCAAATTTAACATTTGATTCGATTGATTGATTAATACAAAAATGAAATCAATCAATTTCGTCGAAAATTTTTGAATCGAATACAAATTCAATCAAAATCGATATTTTGAGTAATTTTCGAAAAAAAAATTTGTACAAACTAGTACGAATATTTTTCATGAGAAATATTTCTTAAGATGTATTTTTCATGAATGTGAATGTATTATTAATCAATTCAATTTAATTGAATTTAATCAAATCATATTTTTTCTAAGGAAAAAAGAAAGTAAAATCATAACAGGACATATTATTTATGGATTTAATGATGAATTCAGTGCTATACAAATTGAATTATGAATTTAAATGTGAATTAATTGATTTTAATCACTATGATTGATATCAATATTAATGAATAAAATATGAATCCTAATTTAATATGATTTTAATCATATTCAAAGCCGGAAGAAAATCATTTTTATATCAAAAATAAAAAAACTGATATATTTTCTCCAATGATTTTAACATCAAAAAGAAAACGAAAATTGTATGAGAAAAATTCAGAAAAAAATTGACTTTAATCCAAACAACCAATGTTTGTCGTCAATCAAACATGTCAAATATGTTCATATTTTCATAAATTGAAACAATAATCATAATAATGCTCATGATAATGATAAATGAATCAAAAGAAAAACGAAATTTCCGGCAAAAAGTCAAAACAAAATATAAAAGGTCAAATGTCATTTGATTTGAGAAAAATTATTGAAAACAATGAAAAAAAAATGCATTTAATTTTTGCCACATAAACAAAAGACTTACTCTTATAATGGAATGTATGGAATTTTTCTTTGTTTTGTTGATGAAAATACTGAAAACTTAGACGATGATTGGTGACAAATTCGATGATTAATTTATCAATTGAAATCAAATGAAAATAATTTATGCTTGATATCAGAGATAGATTCACAATTGAAGATATCTGCAAATGATTTTTTCGTATGGAAACATAAATTCAAAAAGTGTATTTGAAATTTAAAATAAAATTTTTGTAAAAATGTCAAATCGTCACTAGTTTCAATGATGACTATGATGATAAAACGATAGAATCTTTTGTAGGGAAATGAAAAACATGCATATTTCAAAAGGAAATCCGTTTTCATTTGTTTCAAGCAAAAAAAAAAAAAAAAAAAATTGCAAAAATTATTCTTTGAACAAAGAACACAGTAGCTTGCAACCTTCATTGACACATAATTCAAATGTAATGATAGTAATAATTGATTGAATTATGTGACATTTGCATTATAAAAAGGGAAAATTTTCAATACTAACAATGGCAAAATATGCGATGATATAATGTGAAATCACAAAAACAATTGAAACATATATCTATGAGAATCAATTTCATCGATACAATACATTATACAGAATATATTGATACAAAAGAAAAAATTCAATCACCGAGTCTTTGAAAAAGAATCCAAAATTAGAAAGTAAAAAACATTAGATACATTTTACGATTCTATCAAAAGAATTTCAATCAAATGAACAAAAAATGTGTGAAAACGAATATTTCAAAAGAAATTCGATAATTCAATTGAAGCGAAAAGAAAGATGTTTATTTTAAAATAAACGAATCGAATCGAAAAATATAATATGTATTGCTTTTTCTATAAAAAAAAATATACATTTTGTTTTTATTTTTCTTTTAGGAATAATATTAACTGTGATTCAGTATAATTTATTCGCATTTTTCCTTGCAAAAAAAACTATATTTAGAAGATTTAGAAAACGATAAATTCATTTGGAAAATATACATTTGAATAAATAAACACCAGAATTATTTTTCTACAAAAATGAATGATGAATTAATATGGAATAAACTTGAACGTTTAGAAAATGAATTCGATACATCATTTAAATGTTTAATGGAAAAATGTATGAAGCTTAATTCATCAAATGATCACACTGAAAAATGTATTAAAAATAATGAAAATATTAATGATGATAATCATCATCAGGAAGTGGTAGAATATGATGACTATGATGATGAAGACGACGAAGATGGTTACGACGATGATGATGATGAAACGATGACATTTGAAGAATTTACAGAGTCTTCAAAATCACTGACAAATGAAGATGGTGAAGATGATGAAGATAGAACATTAATACAAGGGATTGAACCAGAATTAATAGGTTTAGCATTATGTGAAGCAAAAATTATGATAAAAACATTATTATTTGCTGAACGTATTCAACAATTAGAAACGGATAATGAAAATTTAAAAATGGAAAATTTTTATCTGCAAAATAGATTAAAATCAACCGTATGGTATGATAAAAATAAACAAGATTATTGTGAAATAGCGAATAAATTTGAATGTTCACACAATAAAATTAACGAAGGCAAAGATGCTACTAAAAATAATCGAATTAAAAATTTAAAAATGCTGAAATGTGCCATTGAACATGAAATAATTGATAGCTATAGCAGTCATAGTTGCCGTAATTATTGTCATAATTGCAGTTCACAAAAACAAATTTATGAGAAAAAATTATCAAATTATGAAAATAAAATATGCACGCTGTATTTAGTGATAAATTACTTGAAAAAAGAATTATCTGGCCGCATACAGCAGTTGCAATTATTATATTTAAATAATAATAATATTATTAATAGATTTGATGATTATGATGAATCAATCGATCATGATTCGTCAATAGATTTATCACATCAACAACAAATATGGAAACAGTTATCATTAGAAATTGAGTTGAATCGCTACAAGACATTGATACGTTTAGCTCATAATGATGATAATGATCAAGAAAATGATTTAAAAGTGAATAAAATTGAAGGAATGTCATTATTGAAGGATAAAATAAATAATGCAAATTTACAATCAATAATTTTGAATCAAACTGGTTTGAAATTAAATTGGATCGATTTATTTTCTAATCAAACCTACGATACAAATCATTTTAAGGATTTTCAAAAACGTTTCGGAGAAAATTTAATATTCATAACGATTCATTTGAAATTGGAACAAAATTTAGGAATAAGAATTATTGATACACAACAACAAAAATCACCGTTAATCATTGGTAAAATTGAGCCAAAAAGTTTAGCATACAAAAATGGTGAATTCAAAATAGGTGACATTATAATATCGATGAATAATGAAGAAATGATTGACAAAACAAGTGAATATTTTTATGAATTAATACATGGAAAATTTCAAGGTAAATATTGTCGTTTCGGTATTTTACGATTGCCAATGTTACAGCAACAACATCAACAGTCATTGAATGAAAATGATGAATCGGCATCAAATTATAATTTTGAATTATTTTACGATGATCCATTTGAATTACTATCACATTGAATCTCGTCAAGATATTGTTAAGATAAAATCATATATTTAAGATGGGAAAAACCAGAAACTCTTAAGACAAAAAACTATGATTCAACCAATTCGATACACAAATCTCAAAAAAAACCACTGAATTTTTTTAAAACAGAAAAACACAACATAAAATAATTGAAACACACAAAAAAAAAACATTTGAAAACATCCTTATTTGGATCAGAAAAAATTTAAACAGATTGAACAGATTTTAAACGAGAAATAAAATGAACAGAAAAATTCAATCAAAATTTGTCGCTATTTTAAGAAAATAAAAAACGACAACAAATTAGAATATACTGCTATGTTTTCATTTCCAGTTGCTTTCATTGCTTGAGAAAAAGAAGAAAGAAATGAAACAATTTCGTAACAAAAAACCGCGCAATCTTTTTTTTTGATGGATACATAACCCATTAAAAATGATTTTTGATGATGTTTGATGATTCAAAAAAATATTTATTGAAACATAACTAACTTTTAGTATAATCAAAGTCATTTATTTACCTGAACAACCATTTAAGCATAGGCGCTAAATGTTATGCTGTATTATATAACATATGTTTTTTGTTGTTTTTTTACGCAAAAAAAAATTTGTTGAGAAAATTTTTTAATTCATTCACAGAGAAAATATTTTTAAAATAATTTTAAATTTTTGTTGTTTCATTCAACAGAAAAATACAAACACACAAAACAAGGTCAATATATAAAATTGAATGGAAATTAAATGATAAAATTTGAATGAAAATATGTAAATTTCAAAATTTAGAAACTGAAAAATGAAAAAATATTTCAAAAGTATCAAAGATATTTTCATTTTCTAATGGGCAGTATGTAAGAAATTAGTGTGAATCCAAAAATAAACATCGTTAGGAAATTGTTTTGAGTAAAACGTCTCATAAAAAAATTAAAAAATTATATAAATTTTGCTTACTTTGGGAGCATAAAATGGAGATTATTTTTCAGGCGAAAATCAAATCAATTCAATGTTTTTCTGATTTTCTTAATTCAAAGAATGTAAACATTCGGTTAAAAATTGCGAATGGAAAATGAAACTCGAAGATTTTATAAACAAATACCAGAAAATCATCAAATATGTGCCATAGATACCAATGAAATGAAACATATCACTGGATTTTGCGCATCCAAAAACTGAATGAATCGGGTTCAAATGAATTTTGACACCTTTTTTTGCTTCTTTGGATCACAATGCTTCTACCGAATGACCGATTATTACAACAAACTTACATCACAATTACTAATGGAAAATTGTGTAATTTATGTTTCACTTTTTCCGAAAAAACATTTAAAATATATGATCATAGATTTTCAAATAGGAAACCACACAGTTAGGTAATAAATGGTTTGAGATATGGAAAAAAACTATCAAACTTTTTCGATTATCAAATCGGATGTGTCAAATATGTTTGAATTAATTATTATCAATGAAATGCATTAAAGGTATGAGGAAAAAATTGAAAAGTGACCAGAAATCGGATAAAATAAAAATATTTAAAACTTACCGCTACGACAATTTATTGGGCCTAATGATTGTTGTTGTTATTCGGAACAAAAATCCTTGGCATCATAAAATCTTCACCGAGAATGACCGACTTACGATGATAAGAAAAAAAGTTGATAATAAAATACTAGAACACATTGGAAATCATATAGGAAATAAGAAAATAAAAAAGAAAAATATCTAAGAAAAATTCGAAAATCGAAATACTACTTAGACCTTTAAAGGCCAAAGATGTCGAAATGGAAATTTTTTCGCTCAAAACAAACGCGCGCATTTTTTTTTTTTTTTTTGTTATGTTTACACGTTTGAATAAATTTTCAAGTTGTTGAACATTAATCGGTTATATTTTTGAGAAAATTTTTAAATTGTTTTTATAATCATTTATAAACATGAGTTCAATGAAACATAAACGAAAACATCCAATCTTAGATGATGATGACAATGATAGTGATAATGAAATGTACATTCCTGCTTCAACGAAACGTGATTCTCGGAATAAGAAAAAAAAGCCCGAAACCAATGGTAATGATGATGACAAACGTAAAAGACGAATGAAACGCATTGTCATCGCATCTAGTAGCGATGAAGATGATAATGTTAATCTTAAGAGTAAACACAAGCAAGAAATTGTTAGCGATTCCATTAATGATATTAAGAAAAATGCCAAAATTCGTGCTAAAAAATTAGCTAGAGGTGAAGATGATAATGAAATGCCACAAAAAACTTCTTCGAAATCACCAAAAGTCGCATCACCTCCAACTCAAAAGAATAACATACTGAATTATTTCAAGCCAAAATATCCTGAAGCTAAAGAAAAACAGCAGCCGCAATCAGATAAAAGTAAAAATGATAATAAATCTAAATATGAAACCAAAAAAGAAGAAGACGATGATGGATATGTGTACACAACAATCAATTCAGCAAAATCAAATGATAAAATTCAACAAAAATCCGCGAAAACAAAAGAAAAAATTGATGACAAAAAAAGTAAATCGATTATTGATGATACAATCCGTGAAAAACCTATGAGCAAAGCTAAATCTTCGATTGATGGTGAAAAATCATCATCAAAATTGACAAACAAATCCGAAACATCAACCGTGAAAAAGTTGAAATCACCAAAAAAATCTAACCATGTTCAGGTCGAATGTTTACCAAGAATCATTGAAGAAAAACGTGTTTCAGAATTATGGGTTGATAAATATAGACCGAAAAACGTTGGACAAATTATAGGGCAACAAGGTGATCGTAGTTCATTGAATAAATTGATAAAATGGCTAAAAAATTGGCATTCAAATATGGACAAAAAACCTGGATTCGGAAAATGGGGACCAGATGATGGTGCAGGATTCCGTGCAGCTTTACTTAGCGGCCCTCCAGGAATAGGCAAAACTACAACTGCACAATTAGTATGTCGTGAATTGGGATATGATTATCTTGAATTGAATGCATCAGATCAAAGAAACAAGAGATCAATAAATGATAATGTTCGTGATTTATTACAGAATACTAAACTTACAAATTTTTTTCGATCATCAACTAAATCTGTTAATGAAAAAAAATTATCAGCACAACACTGTTTAATAATGGATGAAGTTGACGGTGTTTCTGGCAATGAAGATCGCGGTGGTATAGCTGAATTAATACAGTTGATCAAAACAACAAAAATACCGATTATTTGCATTTGCAATGATCGCGGTGATCAGAAAATGCGTTCATTAGTTAATTATTGCTTTGATTTGCGTTTTCATCGGCCAAGATTGGAACAAATAAGAGGAATGTTAATGTCAATTGCACACAAAGAAAAAATGAAAATAAATAATGCAGAAATCTTAGATGAATCGATAGTGTCGTCAAATTATGATATACGACAATGTATAAATAATCTTTATTTATTATCAATACAAACAGCTACTATTCCTAAATCGATTGATAATAAAACTCCTTTTGATAATAAGCGACCCATTAAAGATGTTCGATTGGTTTGTTTGATTTGATTTTTTTTGCTATAAATTATATTTTCTAATATATTTTTCTATCATAAAATATAGACACCATTCGAAGCTGTTAAGAAAGTATTCGCTACTGGCCAAGATTATGCTATGATGTCTTTGGATGATAAATCAAATTTATTTTTTTGTGATTATTCAATAATGCCTTTATTTGTTTATGAAAATTATATATCGATCAATTTATCTAGTAAACAGTATGTTTGTTTTGATTTTAAACTTATTTCCTATATATTTCATAATATCTTATTAATTTATATTTATTTTTCCTCATATCAAAATGTTTATTTTAACGAATTTCGTTTGTTTTTCTTTTACTTAAATAGACCCAGCATTGGTAAACAATTAAAGCGTTTATATAAGTCAATTGATTCGATATCACGTTCGGATTTGATTGAAAAAGAAATACGCTCCAATCAATCATGGTCTCTATTACCAATGCAAGCAATGTTTTCAACTGTTATGCCTGGTGCATATATGCGTAGTGAAAATGGTCTAGGTTTCCCGCAATTTCCACAATTTATGGGCAAACTTTCGACAACAAACAAGAACAAACGTATTACGGATGAATTGACATCACACATGAAGCTATCGATTAATGCATCTAAACAATCAATCATAATGGAATATTTTGAATTTTTCCGTAATATTATCATAAATTCATTGAAAAATTTAGACAAAGATACAGCCATTACGAATGTTATCGAACTGATGGAACAATACTCATTAACAAAAGAAGACATGGATTCTATGATGGAATTTTGTTTATGGTCAGGTGATAATGATCCAATGAAAACAATCGATTCGAAAATAAAGGCAGCATTAACTCGTGCTTACAACAAAAAAGATTTCACGCTACCATATGCACGTGATAATGATTGTAGAAATATTTCTACCAAATCGAAAAAAGGAAAAAAGAATAAGAAAAATGATTGGGATTCATCACAAGATGAATCCATCGATGATGATGATGATGATTTCACCGTTAATGATGAAGTAATGGCTGATTATTATTAATTATTATATTGCCACTATAAAAATCGAAACTTATTTTCTGAATTCCACATGATATTTGTGTACAAAAATTTCATGAATTTTTACATTTCTTCTGGTGTTAGCTTATTTATATATAAGAAAAAAATTTTGAATAAACAATGATTATTTTATTTGAAAAAGAAAAATCTCATTTTATTTTTATTCTTGATAAAATTAGTCAATTTTTACTGAAATTATAATTATTTTCTTTGAATCATGATTTAAGACTTCATTTATCGATTACGTGATGGTTTTTCATCCATTTCTAATGATGATGATGATGATGATTAGGATTCGATGAATTTAAGTATGAATTTTTGCCGAAAATTTTCGTGAAATTTTAACCCAACATTTCATTGACAATATCGCTCAATTCTTTTTCTTCATGTGATAACATCAATGCATCGACACATGCAGGAAATACATCATTCTTGAAGCAAAATTCTCTACAAGATTTATGCAATTCTTGATCACGATATAATTGATAACATTCATCACAAACACGATCTAAACGTGCAAATTTTGAACGATCGTATGTTCCTAAACATCCAATACTTGAAAAACTTGTCTTCTTCATACGTTCCATTTGTTGTTGTTGATTATGATGTTGCTGTGATTGTGATTCCATCATTTCATTATCGTTATTGATATTATTGTTATTATTATTAATCAAAGAATCATCATTATTCAATCGTATTAATGATGCTGATGACAAGTAGAAAATGTTGATTATGACAATCAAATTTATGATTATTGAAGTTTTGAATATCATCATTGTTTCAGATCGATAATGATGATTTGTTGACACTGATAGAAAAAATTTATAGACACACAATTATGCAATCGGATTCAAATGCAAGAATTTTTCTCCGAAATGAAATCAGAATCAAATCGTTTTTATATCGATGAAAATTTGGCCATGTCTATTTCTAATTATATCGATGCTAATCCAGAACATTTGCTAGTATTATAATGTGATATTAACATATTAAACCGAATACAAACATAACAAAACAGGAAAGCATCCATAATACAAATGTGAAATGTTAAATTTAAATTTTTTTCTCCATTCATTCCATTAATCCTTGTATCATTTTTTCATTTATGTTGTGAACTAATGATCAATTTAATCTTTATAAATGCATCGATTGTTTGTGTTTGTATGAATGTGTGAAATTGAAATGAAAATCCATGAAAATAACAGAAAAAAATCGTATGATTTTATCATTGCTTTAGCCATTATTTTTAATATCATTATTGTTTATTGCTTTGGTCTATATCCGTTTTTTTTGCTCAAATGAAATTTTGAAAAAAATTAATTCAATTAATTTAAATTTAAAATAATTAAATAATTATGATATTGTAAAATCATTATTTTCGATCAATGTTAATTAGTTTATTTTGATATCGTTTAAATGACGTCAACATTTTAATTTTGTTTTATTGTAATGCTGAATCATAGTGAAAAATCTATTTTCGTATCATTTTGAGAGAAAAAAAAATATTTCGAATCAATCAATTGATCAATATCGAATCAATATGATTATCAATTGATTCATAATGGTCAAAATCAAATGGCATTTGACCAATATTCATCATCAAAAACAATGGAAAATGATTGATCAATTTCACTAATGTTCAATATGCAATGATTTTTTGATGATAATCATGATCTAATAAGAAAAAATTTCAAATCAAAAAGAGAAAATTCACAAAATAAAAAAATATTCGATAAAGAGTAAATTACCTGAATGATAATGGTAATGATAAAATTACGAGAAAATTATTTTGAAAGTTTTTCCTTAGAATAAAACTAGTTTTGTGGAGATTTTTTCAATTTCTTCCATTGAATTGAATATATTATCATCATTATTTTGTCATGATGTTATCAAAAAAAAAAGATGAAAAAACAAAATAATAAAAATAAAAAACGATACAAAGACTGACACACACACACACACACACACACTGAAAAACCCGTTGTGAGAAATGATACCTATGGGCGAAAGCAAATCAAATCATGGAAAAAATGTTGGAAAAAAACAAGTATAAAATTTTGAAAAAAATAAAAATATCACTAGAAATTATCTTCATATTTGTTGTTTTCTTCGTAATTATATGAATTATTAAAGACACTCATCCATACATAACAGCCATAAGTTAACTATTTGAATGGTTGAAAGTTGTTATTTTTTCAAAATTATCCTTCTTCCAAAGAAGAAATCGGATTTGATTTTCCATTGTTTTTTGTCAGTTGATTCGATTCATCATCATCATTATCAGTGTTAGATATGTGCATATTGGGCTCCAAAAAAATAGATGAAATAAAATAACAATTCAGTTGAAATCAACCAATTCAATCGACCGTGATCATTTGCATATGGTGTTTCTGTTTGATCGTTTTCTTATCTTTATGTTTCATTTTGTTTGAAAATCTTTAATTGTTATTTTTTATCATCTTTCTACGAAATGAGTTTCATAAAAATTAATGAATTTAATATTTGCTATGAAAAATTCGGTAATGGTCCAATAAAAGTACTTGTAATACCGGGCGCAATCGGTACAGCTAAAAGTGATTTCGACATACAATTCGATACAAATAATTCTGGCTGTTTAGATTTTGAACGTTTTACATTTATTTGTGTTGAATTACCTGGCTGGGGACGTTCAATACCGCCTGAACGTCCAACAGGACCAAATGTGCTGCATGATGATGCTGATCGTTGCAATGAATTAATGCAGGTATGCTGTGAAATTTTTTTTTCTAAAAAATTTTTGAAATTTTCGTTGATTTTTTTTTCATCTCGATCAAGAAACTTGGTTACAATGAATATTCAGTATATGGCTGGTCTGAAGGTTCAAAAGTAGCCATAATAATGGCAAGAAAATTCGGTGGACAACAAATAAAATCCGTCGTCGTGCAGGGTTTGATGACATTTCATACTGAATCAGCAGCGAAACACATTATGTGGTCAAGAGATATACAAAATTGGGACATTGAATTATTGCGTAAATATGAACGTGTATATGATAATGATATTGATCGTGTTGAAGATTTATGGCAAAGACATTTAGACTTAGCCATTGAAAATTATGGCCGCTATTATCCAGATGGTTTATTAGGACCAGTTAAAGATGGTTTGAAAAAAATTCAATGTCCAGTATTAGTTTTACATGGTGATCGAGATTTTTTCATCGAATTACGTCAAGCGGAATTCGTTTCATCAAATGTACCGAATAGCCGTTTGATTCGTTTCCCTAATTGTGGCCATAATCTTCATCATTTGGAACCGTTAAAATTTAAACATACTGTTGAAAAATTTTTCAATGATAATCATACCAATGTTTGAATTGAATCCAATTAAAAGATTAAAGACAAAATCTTCAAGCATTCATTAATTAATTAATAAATCTTGAGAATTTTGAATTAAAAATTAATTTTATTCCAAATATTAGATAATATTATTATCAAATCAAAAATTTCAAATCAATGCGAATGTTTACACAATTGAAATAATAATATTTTTATATAAAAAATAATTTTGGTCTCAAATATATAGTGGAAAATTGTATTGTTTTGAAGTAGAATTTTCAGTTACTTGGAAAATTATGAAATTATTATTTAAAATCTTTAAATTAAAAGCTTTGTAGTGGGAGAAATGTATATATCAGAGGAAAGAAAGGTCAGGAGTAATGATAATTAATAGGAAAAATTATGATAATTAATTATAATTAAATAATGGACTAGAAAAAAACTTCAAGGTGTATGATGAATGGTGTATCAATATATCATTCATTGATTTCATAGAATTTGAGTATGTAATTTCATTTGATTTGCTGCTTAATTATTTTTGTTTTTGTTTGAGAATTTTTTGTTATTCGTATTTGGATATGATTTATAATTACATATCTGATTTTTTCCTAACATTTTTGGCACTTTTTCAATCAATATTATATTCTGATCAAGGATCAATTTCGGTGGAATCAATTATTTGTTGATGAATAAAATAATATCTTTCAAATTCGATTGTAATTCATTCATTTGTTTTTCATATAATGAATTATTATTATCTGTCAATGAATTTATTGATCGCAGTGATTCATTATTTTTCTCCATTTTCAGCAATAATTCACGAAAACGAAAACGTTGTTGCGGTAATAATGTTTGATCAGAAAATGATAAACATTGCTTATTGAATATTATCACTTGATCACAAATACGTTTCAAATTATTCGATAATTTTGATGGACTTATATTCGATATTGTTGTCGTTGTATTATTATTTTCAGAATTTGAATTTTTATTTTGTTGTTGCTGTTTCAATTGTTCTTGTAACATTAATTCAATTTGTTTTGAAAATTCAATTATTGCTTCTTTATTTGTACCGATAGTATTGATAATTTCATCAATATTATTATTATTAGAACTTGAATTCATTTTGCTGTTGCTATTATTATTATTATTACTACCACCAATCGTTTCATGATTCAAATTCGTTTTTTTCAATTTCATCGATGCAACAATATGATTATTATCTGAAACTGGTTTTAATATAACATTGAAATTATTATTATTGTTAGTATTTTTATTGACAGAAATTTTATTAGAAGATGAGGAATTCATTGATGACGATTCACTTGAATTTCTCAGTAATGATTTACGTGTTGGAATTCTAAAATGAGCATCGAGAAAAAAATTATAAATCAATTGAATGATGGGAATAAACATTTCAAAAATAAATCAATTAATTTATTATAATTGAATTTGGGTATATACTTACTGAGATTTTTCAGCAATTAACAAGTTCTTCATTTTGGATTGTTCTGGTGGGCTTTCAGCAGCCGCTGATGTTTTTTTATTCAAATTGCCACGTGTACTTAATTTAGGACTAGATGAAATCATTGCTGAATTTTTATTGTTATTATTATTATTATTATTTATTAAATTTGATGATGAATTTATTGAACTTGTCAATGAAATAACTGAGTCATTACTTTTAGAAATGGAACCAGATATACCGGAATCGGATGTTTCACCACCATTGCTATTATTATTGCTGTTGGTCGGATTCAATGATGTTGTAGTGGTATGCTTTTCCCAAAATTTCTTATAATCCGATACACCACTATGACGTTTGGTTATATTTTCATCATCATCATTATCAGCATCATATCCTGATTGTGATATTATTGATTTATTCATCATTGCTGTTGCTGATGTAGATGATGATTGATCAATCATTTCCGTATTGTTTTCATTATTATTTTTATGATCATGATTTGATTTTGTTTTCTTTTCTTCCGATGATTTTGAAGATTGTTTCTGATTTTTAAAATTTGAATTACTATTGAAAAAAGATGCAATTTTTGATGCTTTTGATGTTTTCGTCGATTTTGTTGATGTTTGCTGCTGCTGTTGATTACAATTGTTATTGTCTGATTGAAAGGGTTTATGAGGAACTTTTTTCAACACTGGTGTCACATATTCAGCATCCACGGCAGCAGCAGCTGTAGCGTTGCTATTATTCGTATCAACTGAAGAATCATTGTTATTATTATTGTTGTTAGTCATATTTTTTGTATAGAATTTAGATTGAGAAATATTTGAAAATATTGGAATGGCGGGCGCTGGACAGCTTGGTTCCGGTTTAGAGCTTCGTTTGAATAGGAATGATGAAGTTTTAGTTGTGTTTGCTAATTTTGTTGCATTTTGGTCCTTTGTCGTTGATTTTTGTGTTTTTAATCGGAAATTTTCGTCCAATTCTTTAATGATTGCAGAATTTTGAATAGGAATTTTTGAATCAATTATTGAACGTTTAGCTGATATTTTGGAACGCGAATCTTTAGTATTATTTTTTGGTGACTCTGGTTTATTATTATTTGTTTTATCTTTTGATAATTTTTTTGTCAATTTATCTTTCTCACTATTATCATCATTGTTATGTTGTATTTTTGATGTTGATGACCCATCAACAACATCATCATTTTGAAAATCATTACTAAGATCAGAAGTTGATGGAGGCGGTGGAAAATCTTCCGGATTTATTATTTCATCTAATGTCATTAA
The DNA here is from genome assembly GCA_002943765.1 of Psoroptes ovis. Taxonomy (NCBI): domain Eukaryota; kingdom Metazoa; phylum Arthropoda; class Arachnida; order Sarcoptiformes; family Psoroptidae; genus Psoroptes; species Psoroptes ovis. The sequence continues at coordinate 89,657 of PQWQ01000011.1, read as the reverse complement.
ATTCGATTGATCAATTGCATCATCCAATGATGTAATTGTCGATGGTTTAAATGAAACAAAATCAAAAGATTCACTTTTGCTCAGATTTAATTTCGAAACATTATTATTCGATGATGATGTTTCATCTTCGGCCGTTAGTGGTGGTGGCGGTGTAATTTGATTAAATGTCAAATCATTAGCAGTATTAGAATTCTGATCTACAATATTATCAGCATTTGGTGGTGATTTCAAAGGCAATCGTGGTGACGGGACAGATTTTAATAGTTGAAGATGATTTTTACTGCTATTTCTGAGCTGTCTTGCTTGTCTTGAACATTTAAAATTATAATTAACATTTTCAATTGTTTTTGAATGCGTTAAATCAGATTTTCGTCTAGTAAAATTAAAATTTTGATTTAATTTTGCTGCTACTGATGATTGGTTATTATTGGAAATATCTTCTAATATTGATGCATTGTTGATATCTTTCGAAAATGTTGTTATTTTTGGATAATTTGGTGATGATTTCATCGATGATGCTGCTGCATGTTGTAAAGTTAGAATATTGTTGCTATTACTCGAATTATGTATATCTAAATTTAAAAAATCAACAGTAGATGATGATGGACTTTGAATAAAACTTTCATTATTATTATCAATATCATTGTTAGGTTGAAAATTCGCATCTGGTAATTCATTTTGTGGCCGTAATGAATCTAAATAGGCATTGATTTGCGTGCCTTTGGGTATCGTTCCATAACGATTTATAGCTTTTTTCATATCTATATCAGATTTTTTATTAGATTTTGAATCCGATTGTTTTTGATCTTGTTGTTTGGTCGGTTCAATCGATATGTGTCGGTCTAAATTTAATTTATTTTTTGAATTAGATTTTATGCGAGATGATTTAGATTTTGAGTTTGGAATCATCATCATTTGGTGTTGGTGTGAAGTATTACTATTGTTCACAAATTGAGCATTATTCAAACTAGAGCGTGTTGATGATGTTGAAGATACTGTGTTGGAATTGTAGTTGCGTTGCTGATCATTATCTGAATTATACACATAAGATGAGCTATTATTACAATCATCAAGTGTTACAGATTGTTGTGCAGTGAAATCTGCCATGGTTTTCTCGATTGAGCTTAAATTTTCGAATACTTTTTCAATATCATTCATAGTTTGTTCTGCACCTTTGACTATGTCTTCATCGCCTAAATAAAAATTCAAAAATAGTCAGAACTACTGAAAAAATGGAATCATTCTACAATTACCTGGCTGTTTATCTTGGTAAGTTGAATCACGAAAAGAACTAGTACGTTTTGGTGGTGTAGGAGCTTGTTTTACTTTGAGCAGATTTGGATGCATTCGTGGCTGTTGCTGTTGTTCATTGTTTGGATTATTACGTCTCAAATTCACTTTAGACGATGATTTATTCGATGAATTATTATTGTTAGAAGCGTTCGGACAAAAACTTGAAGGCCAAATTGGATCACGTGATGATAAAGAGTTATCATCAATTGTCGAAACCACAGATAAATGACCAGCAATGTTAGGTGAACTTCCTGAAAGCTTTTTATATGGGACTTGTGTTTGACTCGGGGATGTTTGTTCGGGATTTGTTACAATGTTGACTAAATTAGAAGTTCCTGTGCCGCAGGTAGATGAGAATCCGCTTGTAGAACTCCCATCATTTAATTGCTGTTGAATAGGATCACCAAATTGATCGGATGAAATAAATTCATCTAATGAATAGCCACTGGCACATGTTTGATACATTGTATATAAAATTTGATATAAATATTCAAAAGTTGGCCGTTTCGTTGGCTCCCAATTCCAACATTTTTTCATGAGATCATAGATTGGCTGTGGACAACCCTCTGGGCATTGCATACGATAACCATTCTCGAGTTTATGATACACATCACTTAATTCGATTCCTGGATATGGAGCCATTCCATAAGTAGCTATTTCCCAAAGGAGTACTCCAAATGCCCAAACATCACTTTTTGTTGTGAATTTATTATATGCTAAACCTTCTGGTGCAGTCCACTTGATTGGAAATTTTGCACCGGCACGAGCCGTGTACGTATCATCACCCATTAATCGTGCTAGACCAAAATCAGCAACTTTAACTAGATAATCTTCGCCAACCAAACAATTTCTCGCGGCTAAATCGCGATGAATAAAATTTCTTGACTCAAGATATGACATTCCATTAGCTATTTGTTGCGCAAAATATAACAATGTCACTGCTGACATTTGATCACGATCATTGTTACGAAGATAATCAAGTAAATTTCCATACGGCATAAATTCTGTTATTATGTAAAATGGTGGTTCCAATGTACAGACACCAATCAATTGAACTAGATTTGGATGACGCATTTCTTTCATAATAGAAGCTTCTTCAAGAAAATCTTTGACAGCCATTGTGTCTTCTTTCAATGTTTTGACTGCTACTGTCATGTTATATTTTCGCCAACGTGCTTCATAAACATATCCGTATTGACCACCGCCAAGTTTTTGTTTCATAATAATATCAGTTCGATTTATTTCCCATTCATCAGCATTTTCAGTTGACCAATAGCTTGAGGATTGTTTAGTGGCAGGATAAAGCAACATAGTAATCAATCCATCTTGTTGATTTGAATGATGATGCACAAGTTCAGCAATAGTGTTGAATTTGCATTCAGGTCGAACATAGTAACGTAAATCTTGATCTTGTTTAATATGATAATGATATACACGTCCATCATAACGTAATGAGATTGTTCTTTGACCAGGTGATGATTCTGATTCACGTACCAGAAACGATCCATTAATACCACATGATAATAATTGTTCGGCATCTGAACGTGAAATATTTCCATGATACCATTTATGTTGATCTAAACTGATTGGTGTTATATACGCTTGCGGTATCCATCCAACTTGATTATTGAATGATATTGCCTCACACCATTGACCACTTTGATTGCAAGATATAATTTTCATTTGATCGCCTATGTTATTAGAAAAAAGAAGAAAACGATGAATAATTCATTTCAATGAAAATTTTCAATAAATAAATGAATATCAATTTCAATGAATTTATGAATTTTAATCGAAAATCATTAATTTCCAAATAATACAAACCTTTGCGAAAGGAAAGCTGATTTTCTCCACCACTTTGAAAATCATAAAGTGCAGCAAACATTTGTCCATTTTGTAGCAATTGTGATTCTGTTGTTGAATTAATTAATTGTTGCTGCTGCTGTTGTTGTTCAAGTAAATTTTCTTGCGAAATCGAAAGACCAAAACGATTATGTTGTTGCTGTTGTTCACCAAATAAACAGCAATCACTATTATCATGGCTATTATTTGAATCTAAACTTTGTTGATGTTGATGATGCTGTTGTGGCACTTCAGGTAATGGGCGTGATGATATAAATGATTGATCTATTTCAAGCAAAAAAACATCAGATAACAAAAAAACATTAGATCAAATAAAGATGAGAAATTTTGAATTTTTTTTTTTATTTAATACAAAGTTTATTGATATAATCAATCATTTGGTGAATATAATGTAATAATTGATATTTTTGACATTTAATATATCAAATATATCAAAGTACAAGAATAAACAAATAAAATTTTGAATCTAAAAAAACAATCGAAGATAACCATCAATTCATAGATTATTCATGAGATTTTAATCATTAATATTATCATAATAAATTATTAAGGTGTCTATCAAACTTTTTCAATAATATATTCAAGTTCATATTTTGGAGAAAAAAAATATTAATCAATATGGATGAACTAATTTAAAATGTAAAACATTTCTGCATTAACAAAAAACATTTCTGAGTTTTCGAACTTGAATTTTTTTAAAACTATCAGTAGCAATATTTATTTTCATCAACATTTTTAAATTTTAAACTTTAGAAATCATCAAAATTAATTATTTAAAAGCAATGATTAATCGATTGGTCTGATGTAAGCATCGAATAAAAATTGTTTACTAGCTAAATCATAGATTTTGTCATTTATATCTCATTATATGTATTCAGTACATTTAAAATCACATTTAAAAAACTATGTCAAATACCTGTTTGGTCAATTTATAGCAATAAGATCAAATAGACTTTAAAAAACACTTCAAAATGTCACAAATGAATTCAGAATAAAAAAACAAGACATCATTAAAGTAATTTTAGGCCGAAAAAGGCATACACTTGAATTAGACAGAAAAGAATTTAATAATAATGATAATAATCATAACACTTGACATACACACACAACTGGATCCAGAATCATATGGATAATCAAATGGGCATTGAAAAAATAATTTGAAGAATCGAGATCAATGAACTCTTTTATATTTTAATTATATAAATTGTCCGGGAAAAATGAGATATATTCAAACGAAATGATATACATAAATACATGGAAAGAAAAATTATAATTTTTTTTCTTTTCCCAAAATAATAATCATAATAATTGATGGCAGAATAGTTTAACACTTGCTTAACATTATTATTACTATTATTATAATCATAATTATTATTATTACAGTTATTCGAGTTAAACAATTTACAAAACACATAAATGATCATCTATTTTTTAGGAAAAATCTTTTTTTTTCTGACACATTTTTTTCTTTGGTAATTTTATAAATTTGTTATGAATTAATCGTTCATATTATTAAATGAAAAATATAAGAGAAATATTATAACGGAAATTCACGCAAAACATATGCACGAAATGTTTTATTATATCGATACATTTGACAAATAATAATAATATTAGTAAAAAGAGTAAAAAATATACAAAATTTTAAAAATTTTTTCATGAAAATATCGGTCACAACACAGTGGTAATAATCACCCTCTCATCAAACCTTGTACAAACCTTTGCTGTATCACACACACACACACAAAACCTGATTATTATCATCATTTTGTATTTAAAATGAAAAATTTATTGCCAATGTTTATTCATATCAATGTTTTCGTCTTCATCTATATCTTGTTCTTCTTATCCATTTTTAAAGACATAAAAATTCAAAACTCTAAATTTGAAAATTATCATTATTTAATCATTCAAATGAAAAATTTATTTTAGAAATAGAAAAAAATTTGCAAAATACAGTAAACAAATGCAAATAGACATTTTTGCAAGAACTATTCGAACAAAATTTTTTGTTACTTAACTTTTTACTCAACTTCACCTTACCTTAACTTCATTTTTTACTTTAATTTGAATGTCAAGTTGAAGCAAAGAAAGAAGTTATCATAAAGATAACTGATTGAATGACAAACAGAAAATTCTAATAAAAAATCTGGATCATCTTCTTTGAATATCATCATATGAATAGGATCATCTTCTATGAATATTTTTCATCAAGAGACATACACATTTTTCAACAGACAAAATTATATAAGATTTTTCTTAATTTCTTTTTTTTGAATTTTTAAAGATACGGAAAATTATAAATATAATCGTTATTATATCATTATCAATGAAATTATCATTCATATTAAAAAAATTCAATGGTAAAATTTGATGTTTTTCAAAATGAGATTATGACAAATATATGTGTGTCATTGAAAATTGAAGGAAAATCTAGAATAATTTTTAAAGGTACAGAGGTTAGATTTCATCGTTCAGACACACACACATATACACAAGGATCTACAAAAAAAATAGTAAACATAATATTTACTTTTCTATTAATTTGATTTACTAAATTCAATAAGATCAATGAAAAATTCATATGTGAATTTTGAATTTAAATCGATTGAATGGGAATGACAAATTATTATATCTGAACAAAAATATATGAATCGTGATGTGAATTTCAGTTTTTTTTTTTTTGAATCGATGGAAAAATGAAATTTAACTTTTCAATACTCAGTATTATTTTACGGTAAATTTATCCATTCTCATATATGAATGATTGGTTTATGTAACCGAACCTTTTCGAAAAAAAACTTGCTTGACCATGCCATTCACAGACAATCGATTGTTTGAAAAAAATATGAATGATAAATTGTTTACAAGTCATCAAACACTGCCATTATACACACATTATGCAGACATGGTTTATTTTTTATTTCTATTTTTATAACTCAAAACTGGACAATTTCATCTTTACCGCACGCTGCTAACAGCGACATAGGCTAAGCATCTTTTCCAGTCATTTTTTCCAACTTTAATCATCTATCAAAACAATTATGACAATTGTCATTGTCATCATCATCATCATCATCGGCGGCAACGACGAATATTTTTTTTTTTTTTTTTTTTGATAAATTTACCAAAATAATACTCAAAGGTTTAAAATAGAAATATTTGGAAAAATTTAACGGTGAATTTCCAATTTAAAAATATGATTCAAAATTCAAAATTATATGAGTTTTCAATTTTCATTATTATTTATTTATTTTTCTTATAATAACATTATCAACAACAAACAAACACAAATAGAATCATCGATGAAAATTGCTTTATACTCATCAAAGGATTGATTAATTTTTTTCATTTCTTTTCAAAGTTGGACACAAAAAAAAATTGAAAATTTTAATGCAGTTTGAACCTGAAAAGTTTAATTCAAACACATAATTTGCTGATGAATTCACTAATGGAATGTACTCAATCATTTCAAATTTTTCCTTTTTGGCCCGTTCAAAGATAAAAATAATTAATTATTTTAAAATCTGAAAAAAACATTTTGACAAATGTCATTTGTGAAATTGGGCAAAAATCATTCAATTTTTTCCAAAAAAAAACAAGATTTAAAATTTTCATCATGATACTGACTCATAAATGTGATTTGATTTTGAGTGAAAAAATGAAAAAAAAAGATTGAAAGCACACACTCGATTACTTACCATTGGATGGATCAAATGCAAACAATTGTTGTTGTTGTTGTTGCTGTTGCTGCCGTGATTTATGATGATGAGAATTTGATGATGATGCTTTTCTCGTCGGTTGATTACTATTTTGGCAGTTATTATTCTGTTGTAGTTGTGCAGCCAATTGAGATTGTATTGAATCAAGATGACCTAATAAATTTTGTTGCTGTTGTGGTGTGAATGATGTCGATTGTGTCACTGAAAATGGACTAGATGTTGATGATGTTGTTGTTGCTGCTGTCGATGACGAATGATGTGATGGTGATAATCCACTACCACTTGTATTCAACAAAACGCCACCATTGTTATTATTGTTGGCGATCGATGTTGGTAATACTAATTGTCCAGAAATTAATAATTGTTGCTGTTGTTGTGGATCCAAAAAATTTGATTGATGCAATTGTAATTGTTGTTGCTGTTGTAATAATATTCCAGCATTATGAAATTGTTGATTTTGGATTGATTGTTGTTGTTGCTGATATTGTTGAAACAATTGATGTTGATTTGATGGATTAAATTGATGATGATGATGCAATTGCTGAAGATGTTGTGAATGTTGTTGAAATTGTTGTTGATGATGATGATTATGGCTGTTTTCATTTTTAGATCCTTGTGCTCCCATCTTTTTCCAATTTTTTCAATATTTCAAGACCAAAATCATGGAGAAAAAAATAAATATCACAAATATCAAATTATGAAATAATAGCAAATTCATTCAATGCTAATTATAATTATTGATAGACGTGAAGAGGATTAATAAAATAATAATCATTTGATAATCGTTGATGGAAAAATAAACAAAAATGAAAATGAATGAAAACAAAAGTTCAGTTATAGCTGTAAATGGAATTAATGTAATCACAAATAATTGATGTATGATTCATTCTTTTCTTGTGAATAGAGATTTTTGCATTTTTTTAAATAATGAATTGTGTTGATTTGTCGTTTATTCAGTGGAAAATTATTTTAAAAAACTCAAATCAGCAATCAAAAATGAATGAAAAAATATTTCGAATAATTTTAAAATGTCATTCACATTCATTTTTCCGTTTATTTCTTGTTGCTTTCTCATCAGAATAGGATTTTAACAACAATTTTTTTTTCAAAAATTTTAATTCTAGCCATGTGGCTAAATGAATGATGAATAAATGCACGAAGATAAATGGCGATGAGCAAATCTGATTTGAAACAGAAAACAAAACAAAAATATTAATCAAATGGGATTCAATTTTAAAAATTAAAATAATTAAAAAAACATGCAAAAGCATATGTGATTGATTTGAATCATTCATACTAATATCAATGATTCATTTATTCGATCAATCAATCAATTTAATAGAATATGTCTAAAATATTTTAATTTAAGCAAACAAACAAACCAAAAAAGAAAAGAACTAACACCAAATATATTATCAAATTGCTTGTAAATATATTTAAATCAAAGGCAATATATTTGAATGTGGTGATAATAAACAAAAAATCAATGAATGAAAAAAAACCAAAAAAAGAAATAAGAAAAAACATTGAAATACTTGCCAATTGTTTATCTTGTAACTCGGAAAAAAATAAATAGTATTGATTTATTTGAGGATTAATTATATTAAAATTTATTATTGTGTATGTATTTAATTTAATACGATTGATGAGAAATGCATTTTTCATGAAATTCATATGCATTTATTGATATGTGTGAATCAATGAAAAGAAATTAATTTTTCTTTTTTGAGATCTTTCATTGATTGATTTTGTTGAATTTGATTTGAACGTATTATTAAATTTATATTGATTGATATCAAAGATTTATTGAAATTGATTGCAAAATGATGTAGATGAAATCCATTTATTTGTTTTTTTATTTATGCAATGAAAACAATGAAATAATGATCACAATTATGTAATCAACAACAATTATTTAACGATGATCATCATCACCAACATCATTTTCAATTACAACAACAACAACACCGATTGAATTAGACCTTTTGAATTGAATGCTTTCTAATTCAAAAGGAACAGATTCTGTTTCACAAATTTGGACCCTTTGATTGTTGACAGTTGTTTTTTTAGATTTTTTGATTAAATATGGATCATTTTGAATTGAAAAATACAAATACAATTATTAAAAATCTATTTGCTGATGAAATCAAAATATTTAGAAATACAAGCAGTAACTATACACATATAATAATGAGCAAGCTTATATGTATCAATATGTTTTTTTTCTTGGATTTACCATCATTTATTATCAGCTTTTGTCGTCGTCGTCGTCGTATTCATCTGTTTTGTTGGTATTTCACTGCAAAAAATAAACAATTCGGGAGGCATCCCTTTTATGGTAGTGGCATTAAAATATAACAGATTTGATTTTTGTTTCATGTTTTCATATTTTTCTATCCCAAAAATGTTGAAACGTAGTAGCATTTTTTTGTGATATTCATGAAACTAAAAGTAGCAGTATGCAAATGTGTGTCAGGAAAAAAATGCCGATATATTTTTCTGTCTGTTTTCACAGATCACGTGATCATGTGATGCACGTTTCAATCGATTTTTATTCAAGATTTGTTTTGTTTTTGATCAAATTTGATTAAATGAAAAAATAATAATTAAGAAAAATGGATGATACAATTGATTCACCAAAATCAAATCAAGAAGATGGTGAATTACTGGAACAAAAAACGACCATCACTGATAACAAGCGAACAGCAAATGATTCAGCTATCGATGAATCAAATTCAAAACGTCCAAAAACAGATTGTTGGATTTATTCAATAAATGATGATGATTCCAAGAATGATGATAAAAAAGATGATGAACGAAGTTTAGATGAAGGTGAAATAATTGACGATGATGATGATGATGATAATAATTTCTGTAATAATAATCAAAAACTGCAACAAAATGATGAAATAATATCGAATTATAGTGATTGGAGTGATGGTGAAGATGATTTACTTAAAGCAGATGGACAACAAGATTTAAAGGATGAAGATAATAGTAATGGAATGAATAATGATAAAGGTAAAAAAACGAAATGATTGAATATTTTTCAATTTTTTTCTCGTTTTTATAAATCATAGATGATAATGACTTAGAAGCAATAAGTGATGATGATGATGATATGATCAATCAATCAATAACGAATGAACCGAAATCAATGAATGATGAAAACATTGAATCATCATCATCGTTAAAAGGACAAAATAATGAAAACTCCAATCAGCAACAAGATGAAGAATCAAGAGAAATTAGTTTAATTGAAACATTAAATATCGATTGGAAAAGTTTGATCAATGATACCGATGATGACGACAACAATGATCGTACATCGAATAAAGATTGTTCTTCAACAAATGATAAAAATGATGATAGTATTGGCGAAGAAAGTATGAAAAAATTACGAACGAAAAAATTTCGTGAACGAAATTCAGTCTTCACCATGTTGAATCGTATAGGTTTTAGTAGAAAATTTGCTGGTGAAGAATTATCAATGAAAATTGAAAAAATTTTATCTGAAAAATTACAGGATCAATATCGACCAAATCATTCCAATTTCATCACACCATAGATGTGAATTATAACCTCTGAATAATTATGAAAATCTTTGGCCTCAATCGTCATTGTGGTATTATAATCAACGATACATCTATTCAGTACAACGCTTCTATATTAATTCTAATTTTAATTTTGAAATTGGTACGAATTAATAATGGATTGAATATATGTAAAAAAATAAAGATGTTTATATGTTGAATGTAAAAATGTGTAAAATTAAATCATGTACTTTACAATCTACAAGTAAATAAAAATTTGAAAATATTCAAAATTGATTGTTCTCAAGTTATGAATAAACCAGTATTTTTATGATTGTTCTGGACGCATGATGACCATGATTTCAAACTTCAATGACTTCATTATTACTATTTATTGGAGTAGTTGCTTGTGTTGGACTCACTGGGGACAACGGTGATTGTAATTGGGATGAATTATTAATATTAGTCAACATCGAATCGAAACGTGATTTTAATTGTTGAAATTTTTGGCAAACCGATGCAATACGTCCTTGCAATTCACGTGGTACATCGATATAAAGTCCATCGCGTACCCGTCCTTGTAATTCTAGAAATGGTATTTCTTCAATCAATAATCGTTGATGTAATACTAGTATTTGCTTAGTATCATCTTTTGTAAATAAATGTGGACAAAATTGATGTTTGCGTTGAAACCATTCAATTTTACCGGTTATCATACGTAAACAATCAGTTGTATCGGCGATCGATGCTTCAGCATCTTGATGATGTATAGAACATTTATGATATTGTATTATGTCTGAAATTGTTATATTTTTTGTGATCAATGTTGAAGGTTCCATTGTCAATTCATCAACCGGTGTGTTTAATTCAGTCGTATTCAATGAGGATGATGAAGATGATAATGGTGGACTAGAATGAGCCATATTTTATAGTATCAAATTATTAACAGAGAAAAATGTCAAATGATGATGATTTGGCAAACAATTAAATGACAAAAACAAAAAACAATGATGATTTCAAAAATATTAAAATATTCAGTCGGATGTTATCTATTATCCTTCGATTAATGAATGAAAAAAAAATAGCTTGAAAAGAGGAATCAAAAAATAATCAATGCCAAAATGTTAATCTTTTTTAAAATGTGTACTTTTTTCAATGTAAGAATTGCATAGATAATAATAATAATAAAAATAAGCTTCGGCAAAAAAAATAATCGTAATTAAAATATTGAAAAATTATCACAATTATAATTTATGAACATTAAATTGAAGTTATTATTGAAAGATTATCATCATTTTAATGTTATTCTGTGGAATTGCTTTGAAGAATTCTCCAAGAATTCCAAAGTTATTGTTCATGAATTTTTATTATCAAAATAGAAACACTGTTCAATTCACTTGATCAAAGTTGTTGTAGCCGCTTTCAATGATTCACTGTTGCTGTTTTATGTCAATTGTAAAAGACATATAATTGATATATTATCATCATCATATGATGAACAATTCAATTTTATTATCAATGTTGTTATTTTGATTATTTTTTTGTCATTTTGTACATGAAATTATTTTCAAAATCGTACACTTTTTAATTTGTTTTCATTATTAGCAAGTTGTTTTGTTGGGGATTTGTGTTTGATTTTTTGTTTTATTTTTTTCAAATAAAATTCAGTGGAAAAAAACGATTCAATGTCATTTCAAACAAACGAGAACAAATCTAGCTAAAACAATATGTGTATGTTTACCCGTAATATGTTTGTTTTATATGTGTGTTTGTTCTTTCATTTCATTTCGATTGTCATAATGTTTTGAAGATTAAACATTGAAAATTTTGACAATCCTAAAAATTCAGCTGCTTTCTTTGTTTTTATTTTTATTTTTTATTTTTTTTGAGAAAATATCATTTTACTTCTTTTCTTTCTGCTGATTATTTTATTATTTACTTAACAGTAGTTGTAACTTTAATACATTAACAACATTGAATAAATAATTGAATAAAAATGAAAATGAATAAATTGAATTAATAAAACATAGTAGCAGTTTTTATATATGATATATCGTATCGATGATGATAACATAATAACATAAGCACTTATAATTCACAGCTAATGTCATAAATTTTTAAATTTTGATAAATAAATCAAGTTTTGAATAGTTTGCCAACGATGAACATGGAAAAGAAGTGAAAATGTTACACATGTGTAGAATTTCATTCACAATTCTTGTGATTTGTCTGGTTGGATATTTATGAAATGAATTTTCAAAAGCAAACTTTTAATGTTTGATTTGGGCCATTTTCTCTGTCAATAAACATACTTACAATATTGATTATTGATCGATATAGTCGTGATCATTTGTTTGCCAAACAATATTGTTTCTGCTCTTACGAAAATCCCGTAGGAATAAGATGATATAAGGAGACAGAGAGAGAGAGAGAGATTGAGCGTAATTAAGTTAATTAAATTTTTTTCCCTTAAACAAGTACGGACATCTTCCGGATATTTCAATTTAAAATTTGTTTTATTTAAAATTTAATATCAAAAATCATTTAAATTGATTAATATCAATGTATCGTTCATAATTTAAAAATATTTACAAGAATCAATGATTAAATAGAAAAAATAATAACAATAACTAAACAATGATAAACATCAACGATTTTGATTATTGATTTCCGATCATTTGATCAATATTATCAATCCATGGATATTCTTTTGGACATTTTTGACATGTTTTGAAAAATCTTGAACTCAATTTTTCACCTTTACGAAAACGTACATGACATATGTTCGGTGTTAAACATTCGGAAATGTTATTTCTATTATTTTTCATTTTTCTTTGAATATTGTTACTTAAATGGGTTTGCTTTTGACATTGCCACGGTTCAAATTGATCTATTCGGTCTAAATTCATTGGATTTTGTATCCAGCGTAATAATTGCCAATTGGTTACAAAATAAACATCACCTAATTTTAATACTTCATCAATAAAACGTAAAAAACCAGCTTTATGATGACTATTCGTAAACCAATTACTTTGATAAAATAGTCCGAATGGTGCACGATTCGTATCATAATGTCGTTTGAAATTTTTCATAATCAAATCGAATACACCTTGTTCATCTTTCGGTGATGTACAGCTATTAGCCATTGTACAACGACCGCCTCCAATCAGATCATGCCACATAACTAGACCAATTTCCCAAATACCTGGATATGAACGTACCGGACATGGCGTTATCATACAATCATGTTGTATGCCGAAATCTAAAGTATATGGCCAATATGGTGGTGCATTATCGAATATTGAAATCGATGAATCATAAGTTAGATTTGCATCCACCATCATTTGAAATTGTTCATCGCCGCCAATCTGTAAGAATGGTGCACGCATTCCACGAATTTCATGCTTAGGTATGCCTGCAAAACGATGTAATATTTCTTTCTGTCCAATAATTTCACGATACCATTGTTTAGATGTAAATTTTTCTCCATAACTATGACTATTGTCAGTGATTTAAAATTCAAATGAAATTATTTAACAAATGAAATTAAACAAAACAAAAAACTAATAATACACTTACGTAATCGAATGTGAAGCAATTTCATGACCATGTGCATATAATGTTTGCACTTTTCCATAATCAGTCCATTCGTGTGAAACGAAAAACGTACCTTTAATTGGACAACCATTTGGATTTGTACGTTTTATCTGTCGATCAAATATTTCCTGATATAATGGAAAATTGACATCATTAACAGCATCATCGAATGTTAATAATATCATCTGTGGTATTTCTTTTCGTTTGAGACCAACTGTAAAATTATAACAAAGAAAATAATGATAAAAATTAGTGAATAGAATCAATTCCAACAAGAAGAAATATACTTACATGGTGTTTTAACACCCGGGCAAAAACATTTAGGCAAATGACAATTGAATTTTGAATCACATTGCTGTTGCTGTTGATTAGCATCAATAGATAGTGCTGGTAGCACATAATTTAAAGATTCTTTTAAAAGTGAATTATTTCCAAGTGATAATGGTATGCGATTCGATGATTTGGCAATTGAATTAGAAGACGATGAAAATTGGTTAGAACTTGATGTTAAGAGTGAATCATGATTGTTATTCGTAGTGGATTCATTTCCGTCAAAAAATATGAATGAATTTGATTTGAATGATGGTTTCATCCGCAATGAACGACTATATTCAAGACGATTTGTTCTGATTGATGATTGATTATTTTTTAATGATTCTTTAGGAATTAATGATACCGGTGATGTTGGAGCTGAAGTCGTTGTTGTTGTTGATAATGGTGATGGTGTTGTCGTTAGCTGTGATATTATGGGCACTTTATAATCAAAATTGCGTTTTTCATTCGCTGGGCTACCTCTTTGAATAGTTGTTGTTGTTGCATTATTATCATAATTTTTCAGTAGAAAATCATCAGAACGTATCGTAAATACTTCCATTTGAATTGGCAGCGTTGATTGATGGTTCGTATTGGCATCGATTTTAATTGAATTTTGGATAAAATAATTATTATTGTTATTTTGATCATTCATTGGCGATTGATGATACAATTTTGTATTTAAAGATTTATCACTTTTATCTTTCATGAATTTAGTATCATCACGATATGAATAAAATATTATCTGTGAATCTTGTTGTTCTGGTTGTTTTGATTGTTTTCTCATTGAATGTTGGTCTACATTTTGATTAATCAATGATAAACTTGGCAAAAGATAACGTCGTTTAGATTGTTGTGGTTGCTGTTGATTATGATCAACACTATGATTATGTGAAAATTTTCTGGTCAAAAATTGACCAGGACGAAAAACATGCATGAGGGAATTTTGATTAAAATTTTTAATCAAAGATTTTGTTGTAGATTGTTCTTTTGGAGATTTTTTCATTATCTGTAAATTATATTTATTATTATTATTACTGATATCAAGTTTATTATAAATTTTTCGTACAGAATCAAATGTTTGAATTCTATTATTCAATTCAGACGATGAATCAATATTATTCATATCGATATTATTATTATTATTTATCATCATTGCACGATGTCTTATTTGACCATTGTTCAGCGTTATTAATTGAGGTTGATATTTGAATGATTGAAATTCATTGTGATTCCATAAATCTCTTTTACCGAGATAATCATCATCATTTTTTGCACTAAATGTTATCGTACCATACATCAAGGAATGTTTATCATTATTATTATTATTATTTTGTTGGTTTGATTTCATTCTGATTTCTTCTAGCTTCTTCAATGTTCGATTTTTGATCCCATTATTTTCATCTCCATCAACATCACCTTTTCTATTACCATCACCATCATTATTCATATCCTCATCTTCATTCGTTTTATTATTTATATTACTGATAAGATCATCCTCTGAAACCAGATTTTGTCTAGAATCATCATTTATATTTGAATCCTTTCCATCATTGTTGATATTATTGATATCACTATAAGTGATGATATTTGTGGTATCATTTTTATTGAATAAAAAATTTTTTCCATCATTCATTGCTGACGCTGATAACAATGATGATTCTTGTTCAAAATCTTTTAACTGTTTTTTAACGATATTCGAACGTGGCATCAAATGTTCCGGATAATATTTATCATTATCATTTTCACTTTTCAAACTTTCATTATTGTTATTAAAATATCTGATTTTATTATCACTATCAATAGTATCATCTTCATCATCTTTTTTTTCTTGTGATTGTTGTAGTATGGACATTGTTTCAACAAATAAATTTGTATCCGTATTATTATTGTTTATATCACTATTATTAATTGTTTTATTTTCTAAATTTTTCATACTTTTATCAGCATCATCAGTATCATCATCATCATAAGCATCACTTATATTATTATTATTATTATCAACACCTAATATCAAGTCATCATCGTCACCATTATTGAGGCCAATTATATCGTCATCATCAAATTTTACATTTGCATCATTGGTCATTATCAACGTTTTTGTTTCATTTTGTCGTATTTGTGGTTGTAATCGTGGCTGTGACTGCTGTTGTTGTTGATATATTCCTGTTTCGTACTTTTGTTTTTCATTTTCATTATTATTATTGGCATCATCAATCATTTCAACATTTTTGTCATGATTCTTATTATTGATTAGGTGAGAATATTAGAAATAAATAATAATGAGAAAAATGAGCAATAATAATAATAGTTAATAAAAATTGAACAATTTATTTGTTCATCGAGAGAAAATTTCTCAAAATAATTAAAATATAGATATAAATAGTTAATTTTAAATTCTTATAACATACCTGCATTTTATTATTATCTGAAATAAAATTTGCACGTTCGATTAATGAATATAAAGCGTTCGGTGAATCGTGCACATAAATATCACCATTGGTATCGATATAAGATGAAATTGATTCATCAGAGTCAGGATTATCCAAATCATTATTATCATATTCATAATTAATTGCTGTTGTTGCTATTGTTTTACTATTTGATTCATTTTTTTCAACCAAATTGTTATTATTATTATTATTACCATTATGATTTCTATTGGTAATAACAATGCTATTAAAATTATTTTCATCATTTTTTGTTTTAGTTTTTGTATTTCTATTCATAGATTTCAATTTTTTTGTTGATGTTGATAATGGAAATGAAAATAATTGACCACCACCACCATTACCAATAATAGCATTATCATGATTATCTCTATAAATTGTTGTTGTTAAGGTTTTTGTTTTATTCAATTCAATAATTATGTTTTTAAAACTATTATCTTCATTATTTCTATTAGTATTAATTGATTGTTGATGGTCTAATTTATTTAATGTTTTCGATGCTATATTTGATTCGATAGTTGATACAGTTGATGCCATGCATTCAACATTATTAGGCCAATCACATGTCTGTAATTCGGCTGAAAAATAAAGACCACCCGTGCATTGTTCATGTAATGGATCACCAAATACACAAACAAAATAACGTGAACAATCATTTTTATCGGAAAAATAACCGAATTGTTCAGGACAAATAAATGATGTTGTTGTTGTTGTTGTCGATGCTTTCGTTGCGGATGTTGATGATGGTGGTAATTCAGTGACCATTGTTATCGATAATGGTGAATCGACATTCGTTTTGATTTCATTTTCAGGCGGCTCAGTCGTTGTCGATGTTGATGTAGTTGTCATTGTTGATCGTATTGTTGTTCGATATTTTGATTCATCATCATCATTAAAAGTATTCAAACCATTTTTACCATCATTATTAATGATTGTTAAATAATAATTTCGTCTATCTTGGATATTTTTTTGATTATCAATTTTATTTTCATTATTATTGATAATATCTTGTCGTTTCTTTTCAGCTAATAAATCAATTATTAACTTATTGGTATGATTATTCTGTTTATTCTTTATATAACCATGATAAACATTATGATGATGACCATAATATCGCTGATCATCTATACCATCATCAGTATAATTGTTTGTATCTATTTTTAGTGCAAAAAAAAAGCAATTAAAAATTCAATTAATCGACTCAACTTTTGTATGGAAATATATCAATATTTGAAAATGTCATTAAAATATTTTTAAAGTTAATTTATTCATATTCGATCCAAATAAATAATCGAAAAAAACTAATGAATTTGAATAAAATTTCATTAAGTGAATTTCGGTACATTTCCATTATTTGGAAAAAAATATATCAATGAATCACAATGAAATAATTTTTATTTGGACAAACAAGTCTTGTTGTTGAATTCAATTGTTGGAGAATTATCATCATCATCATCATCATCATCTTGATCATTATCATTATTATCATACTGAATAAATTATGAAAACATGGACATAAAAATAAAATACACCCACATAATATTTTGTAAACCAGATAACCATTTCACTGATCATTTCAAAAAAATCAAAAATCATAATGATTATTATAACAATTGCACAGGTTATACACTGATTTTATTCTTGAATGCTTGAATTTTGATAAAATAAATAAATGAAAAATTCATAAATAAACGATGATTAGGATGATGATTAAATATTATTATAATGATAATAATAATGATGATTGTTACAATTTTTATATATTTTTGAAATCATATTTTGTTCCATATAAAAATAAATAATTATTTTCATACAAATCAATAAACATGTATTAGACAAAAGTTAATGTTTAGATTTGCAAACAAAAAATTATATTAAATAAAATAGAAAAAAAAATATTTGAAAATTTTAAAAATAGAATCATATTGTTGAATTGAATTGAATCAATTCTATGCAACAATAACAACAATAACAATCATGATAATAATTTCCTACGACAATCTTAACATTATTTTTGGTTGTGATTATTTTTATTTTTCTTTTACGAATTTTCTTTTAGATTTTTACCCGAAAAAAATTCTATTGAATTTCAAATTTTATCAAAGAAAAAAAATGATGAATTGAAAATGAAAATGAAAATTCACTTTTATCATCATTGAAATAATAATTTATTTAATGGACTGAATTTTGGAATGAAAAACTTTTTCTTTGTATTTCTAAATAATCTAATACTCTATTTGAAAATTGTTTTCTTGAAATGAAATTGAAAACTTTTTTTTCTCATTGAATTTTATTTAGTTACTTTCATTGAAATGAATGAATATTGTTTGATATTTTCCCCTCAATTATATAATGGCGAACATTTATGATAAAGATATTAATTGACAATCATGAATCAAATTTTTTTTCCTGAGAAATGAATCAATTCATCATGTTTTAGATCTTTCCGTTGGACCTGATGATCTTTATTCGATAATTGACGTAAAAAAATGACGCCGAATCGGCTTTCAAAATTTCAAAATGAACAAAAACAAACAATAACAACAAATGATAAAGATGATTTGACCCGAATCATGGTTAATAATTGTTTATTGAAGCATTGTTTGTCGCCAATATGTTCAATTTGAAAGTCTCATTGATCGAATTAATCATCTCAATCACCAAAGTGATTATGAATTGAAACGTATTCCATGGAATTTCCGTTTAATTTGTTTTGACTGCTGTTTTTTTATTTTTATAATAAAATTTAAACAAAACAAAAGTTTGCCGAACACCGGTTTGTACATTGGTTGAGCATTGTGAACACACAAACTAACATCAAGACAAATAGCATCTGGTAGCATCTATGGTTTAACATGTTCAATTTATTTAAATATAAAATTGAATTAAAAATAATTTCCATGCATCAATCAATCAATACAAATTGATTCAATCAATGATTGAATCATGATTTTTCAATTATTTTTTATTGCATTTATTTTCAAATCATTATTTCAAATAATTGATCACATTAATTTTATTCATAGCATTCATAGATCAATGCTCGTATTCAATTAAATGGAAATCACCATCAAATATTTTTGTTAATTATTTAATGTAAACTTATTGTTATAACGGTCATTTTATAATTCAAAACAATGCAAGTAGGAAGGAAGTGAAGTGAGGAAAAATTCCCCAAAAATTCAATTATTTTCAAAGAAAAATTTTAAATTATTGATTTTTACATAAATTTGATGACAAAAAATATTTTCTTTTAAATAGAAAGACAAACAAATGACCGCAATTTACAACATATTGATATATAATTGACCATAGATGCACAAGGAAAAGGTAAAAATTTGACCACAAGCAGTGAATAGTGATGATATTTGATGAAACATTGCAGGTAAAAATTTGAATTTCATACAAAAAAAAATCAATTTCCGATTCACTGATCAATCATCATCATCATCATCATCAATTGATGAGCAATTGATACTGCTAACGTATAAATGTGCATCATTGAATGAGTAAAAAAAACAAATTTGAATAATGATGAGTATTGAGTAAACATGCATCCCATACATGCACATCCAATCAACCATCCTGAATTTGAATTGAACAGATTCATCCTAGAAAAAAAAATTGAATATTATCATACATATTCAAATGATCATCATCAATTTTCAGACATGATAATAGTTTTCGTCGATAATTTTATTGACCAAAGCATAAATTGATCAATGATTATTTCTGTTTGAATTAATCAAATCTTTGATGGAAAAATCAATAAATAAGCACAAACTTTCGAATATAATCTAAAAAATCTTCGGACGATCATTTTGTTTCAATCAAATTTTTGATTCGTGTGGATTTCTTTCAACAATTTTACCAAAACATCTATTGAACATCTTCATTTTAAGAACAATCCAATAATTAAATTTATTAAAATTTCTAAATGAACCACAATTATGTCATCATTTATTACGTGTTACAATTATAATCATCATCATAACATCATAATTAATTAGATGGCCATTCAAATAATATTCATTATAACGTCATCTTTCCTGTTTGCCGACTGTGCGTGTTTACGATGCATCAAGTTCCGGGCAAATCAATTTGTCAAATTTTGAAAAGCAAAATTATGTAGAAAACGAATTTTTTTTTTCGTCCGAAATGTGGACATTGAAATCAGTTGCACACACACAAGACAATGGAGAGCTTTTGAAACATCTCATTCATGAAATAAATAATGATGATGAAGGTTAAATCATCAAATAGACTATTTGGTGATGTTTGTCTTTTTGGAAAAAAAAACGAAAACAAAGCAATGAAATTTATTTGAACGAAAAAAAACATGAAAAATGAAAATTTTTCCATTAATTACATCTGGGGTTAATTATTATAATTAAACAGAAACGCAACAACAGCAGCAACAACCATAACAATGGCCATCATTTTTGACAATAATAATAATAATTGATGAAAGTCAGTGACAATCTTTTTTATATAATATTAATAATAATAATTTTATTTGAAACAATAAAATATAATAAATGTCATAATGATAATAACAAGAATAATAATAAAAATGAAAATAATCATAATACTAAGCGATATTCGACATCGTAACATCAACAAAAATAATTTTAAAAAATTTCAAAAAACATCTGCGCCCTTTTCATTATTCATTTTTCTTCAAATAATTTGTTTTTGCGTGTGAATTTCACACGCACACACACACACACATCCACTCGACAAGACAAAAGTACGACAAAAATAAAACCAGAATGGCGGTGTAAAGTAGAAAACAAATTAAATGTATCGCCATCATCATCATCAATAAATGAATGAATGAATAGAGAGTAATGAGAAATGATTTAATAAAATACGAAATTTTATCATTTCATCCGGCTCAATCCATATTAATTATGATAATAATTATAATTATATATGAAAAACGAAAAATATTAGATTTCAATGAAATTTTCACCGATTCAAAAAAAAAAAAAAAAAATGAAAAACAATTGAATTGATGATAGTTATCTTTGATAACTACAAAAAAATTCACATGTTTACCCTTTATTTTCTCGCAAAAATCAAGTGTAAAATTTAAACAAAGAAAATTTTAAAAATAATTTCAAAATTTTTTCAAAAGATTTATTTTCTTAAGATTATCTTTAAGATATCTTAGATTGCTAATTTGGTATTGTATTTTGTAATTTAAAAACAGAAAATGTAAATATTTTTACATCCAAATCTCTTCATTCATTGTTTAACAATGACTTTGAATTTTTTTATTTATCTATTTTTTTTCGTAACTTGAAAATATAAATCAAAATATAAGGATAATAATTTTGCTTTACATTTTGGCTGAACCATTTCGAAAGAATTTACAAACAAACTAACAAATGAAAATGGCTGCTATCATCGTAAACATCAATCAAATTAGAATAATGGACGAAAAGGAAAAATTTTAAAAACGAATTTCATCATTTTTATGAGAAAAAATTTTTCAAAAATACAAAACTTGAATAATACAAAAATTATCTTTGAAGAAAATTCAATCAAAGTACGAAAGAAATCCATTGTTTTCATTCGAAGATGCTCGTTTGCTAATCTTGTTGTTTGATGATGATAACAACAACATATCAACAAAATGTCGAGCAACAGAAAAAATGGCCGTAAACATTTGATGATACATGATTATTCATGTATTAACTGAAGATGATGATCATCCACAAAACAAGAAAAAACAATGACTACCGATATTTGTATGAAAGCGAACAACAAGAATGATAATTAATTTAAAATAATTTAAATATTTTTTTCAAAATTTTCAATTGAAAAATTGAATTTAAAAGAATATAGATCAAATAATTGAGAAAAAAATGAAATTCAGCTTTCACTTTTGAATTTGTATTTTTTAAAATTTTTATTTATATCAGCTTCTTTTGTATGTAAATTAATCTATTGTTTTTATGTTGGAATTTTTGAATTGAAATGAATTTATGAACAGTAAAAAGTCGTTTGCAAATAAAAATGAAAAACGATTCAAATAAAATTAGATCATTAAATTTGAATTTTTCGTTCCATGCATAAGAATCTGCCCCCAAAGATTTCTTGTAAGAAATTTTCCTTCAAAAATTGATTTATTCGGTCCATCATCTTTTGCTTTCTAGCAGAATCTTTAAAAAAAATGGTAATTTGATTGATTCGAGACTGAAAGTAAAATTCAATTTAATTCAATTTAAATTTAAAAATATAAATTTCATTTGAATTATTTTGATTATTTTTAGATTTTTGGTCTCGTAGGAAACGCAAATGACATACAGAAAACGAACAAAGCATCATAAATTTTGAGTTGAAAATATAAACGAAATCAAAAGCATTTCAATTTGTTTTCATTGTTTTTGCAAAATTTGGTCGGCATGTCAATGTGTGTGCGATCAAAGACAAATGATTTTTGTCAAAATTTGTCATACTTTTTGACTTAGTAGTCAGTGAAATTTTGTTTGTGAATCAAGAGGAGAAACAAAAAATGACAAGTAATCAATTTAAGTGTGAAATTGATTGTACATCATCATAATCATCATCGAAAATTGGTTGAATGCTAATTTCAAACAGTAAAATATTTATACTATGAATATTTATGTATTTGATAAACACATTTGCGATTAGTTACATTGTTATAATATTTTCGTTATTATTTTGGACAAACAAAACATATTTCAAAGTTCAAAATTTTAATATCTTAAAATTTTAAAGAAATTTTCTTTGCCACTATTCACAAAAAAAACCTAATTACACATAAATGTTTTGAACAATTTACTATTTGAAGATGGAAAAAAAAATTCAAACAGGTGAAATTTTTAAAAATATTTCCATTTATTTAGCTTAGAAAATGTATCAATAAACTAGAAAAAAAATGATTCAACAAATTCGTGAATCAATTTGGAAATAAAATAAGGATAATAAAATAAAAAAATACAACCTGTTGCGCATCATCATTGAATCAAATTGGAAATAATAAACGCAAAAATGGTCAAATTATCATTAAATGATAATAATAATCATAATGATGACCATTAGTATCATTTGAAATTGAAAAATTATTTTAAATCCAAAACTAATTATCGATCATGGTGCGTGTGTGTGTGTGTGTGTGTGTGTGTGCAAATACCGACATTCATAGAATGATATATGAAGAAAAATAAGGTAAATGAATAAATGAATGAATGGACTGAAAATTTATTCAAAAAACCAAATATCAATATTTTTTTTTTTTTTTTTTTTTTTTTTTTGATAAAAACACATCTTTGATTTATGAATAGAATCATGATTATTTTATAGAAATGATAATGGTGATTGCCATAATCATAATAATAATGATGATGATAACCATAATGGTAAATAAAAAACTATGATGGTAAACATCATCATCATTTTCATCGTGAACATCATATTTTCATCATTACCATCACTATCATTATTATTGGCTATAGAAAAGTAAATCCAATGTGTATATTGTAAAATCTAAAAAAAAAGATTTCGTTATTTTCATTGATGATTTTCATAGAAGAAAATATAGTGATTATTATGGTCATGGTCGACCATTGAATGGATTGGAAAACAAAAATTATGATATTTCATTTATTTTTCTTCTTTTTTTTTGGCATATTGAAATAGATAAAATAAAATAGAAAATCTTAATGAAAATATATGAATGTTTTGAAATGAAATTGCACTGAAAATACACACATACAATGCATAAATACAACAGATAAATTCATTTGTTTGTTTGTTTGATGAAAAAATGAATTAAGAAAAAATGAGAATGTATGGATTTGGATTGTAAAGCTCAAAAAAAAAAAAAAAAAAAAAATAATGAATGTTTATACCATCTATGTTGAATTATTTATTTATTTATTTTTTGTCGGCTACTGGTATTGTATTTCATCAGTTTTTCAAAAAAAAAAAAAATATTAATAATAATATTTGAAATAATGATAATAATAATAATAATAATAAAGATTAATACAAAGACCATGCTTAAAAAGATTGATCACGAATTTTTTTTTTCATTTATTTTCATCATTGAAAAAAGATGTGAATATATGAATGGTTGAAAAAGTACAAAAATATAAAAATTATATGAATGTATTTTTACATATTTAATTCTTGTGTATTGAAAGATGTTAAATAATAGCAACAACAAAAAACTTATTGAAATGAATTTGATTGAAAATGGGAATGTTTTTTTTTTATTTTGATTTAGTTTTTATTCAATATGAAATATGAAAATTTTTTTTCTTTCTTTCTTTGACCATTTTACGCAATTATTTTTCTTTTAATTTTGTATTCACATTCATTTCTATGTGATGCTTTTCGTGTGTATTATTCGATATGTGTGTGTCTATTGACTAATTTATGTTTCTAAAAACTGAATCATATTAATATGTAAATGTCCTCAATGTATTATTAATGACAATGTTCACAATTTTTTGAATTTTTTTATGAAAAATTTTTTTTAGAAAAAATTAAAATATTCGTGGTGAATTGAAATTTTTTTTTACACTAAATTTTGCTTTGCAAAATAATAAAAATAAATCATTTCAATTCGCAACAGACAATCACACAATTGACGAATAATTAATGTTTTTAATGTTGTTTTGGAAGCGAAAAAAAAATCGAAATGAAATATATTCAAATAAATCTATTGAACATTTTGAATGTTAACAGCTTTTAAGCTAATTTTTTTTTCTTTGAAAAATATTTCATTCACATCATTTTTGATTAATAATGTGGAATTATATTGTTTTCACAAGATTACAGGTCAAATAATACTTAAAACGTACTAACAATGATGATGATAATAAATTAATGATAATAAAAAAATAATAGCAATAATAAGATTAAAATAAATTATCAAAATTATTAACATCATCATGAAATTAAAAAAAAATAATGATAATAAATGCAACAAGTGACAAGTGAATAATATGACTTACTTTTATTCGTTTGTAGATGTGATTGTAATTGGAATTGTCTTCGATGTAGTTGATAATTGCTACTACCTACATCAAATGATGATTGTAATGTTGTCGGTGTTGTTGTTGTTGATAATGATTGATTGAAATATTTACGTATTGGCAACGTGTTCAACATGTGATGTTTAAATTGTTGCTTTTGTTGTTGTCGTTGCAATATTTCAAATTGTTGATTATTATTTAATTTTGTTGATGATTTCAGTGCGAAACAATAATCGAATAATATTACTATGTAGAAATATATGATGATAGTTGATAAAATCTTCATTATTGTCAATGATGACCGATGAAAATGATTTGAACATGAAGATTGTCGATAATTTCTAGATGATCCCATATTTAATCGAGACATTTTTGATTTAATTTAATTTTTGTAATAGATGGCAATTAATTATTGATGATGATTAATTGATCAATTTTTGTGCTATATAAAAGATATTTTATGTTGATATTTCAAAATCACAATATTCTTATCGAAAAAATTGCTGAAACATTGTAATCAATTATTTGATTTTATTTTATCTGATTTTTCTAAAAAAAAATTATACTTCAACAGTATTCAAGGAACAAATTTAAAATGAAGATGGGCGCCAAAAATCTCGGATGGATCGAAATTCATTCGGAGAAATGAAATGAAAGCAAAAAAAAATTCCAAATTAAGAGAGAGAAATGTTAACGAAAAAAAAAAAAAAAAAATCTGAAAAGGAAAATCAAGTGAGAAATCAAAAGTGAAATCAGAACAATATTCATCGAAAGAGAACAAATTGTGCTTGTTGTTTGCTCTTTTGGTTGGAATTTTTTCTTCTACAATAATTTTAATCCACTGGAACATAATTGGTTTTCTGGTTACCATTTCGAGCTGATATTTCGAAGAAATGACCAATAAACAATGAATTACCGATGATAATTGACAAACAATCAATCGGATTTCAAAATAGGCGCCAATTCAGAAATTTGAAACAAAAAACTTTTTTTTCTGAAAACAAAAAATTTACGATTCAATTTCGAGATTCATTTGATCTAATTCATTTCATGAATCCATCGATGATCGAATTTACTCAAAAAAATGTTTAAATCTTCCTTTTGAGTTTGGATTATTATGGATTATATGATTCAATCCATAATCACCGACGAACTATGAAATCATGATTTTTCGATTTAATAATACAACATTGTTGATTAGTTCGAGTTTTGTGGCAATTTTTTTTTATAAAAAAAAAATTTTGTTTAAAATTTCTACGTCATTCCTCGATATTATAATAATCATTATAATCGTTATTAGCATCATTTTTATTCAAGAAAAAAATTCTTATTGTTTTTCGTGATATAAAAGAAATTTTAAAGATTTATTGTCCCATACAACGGCGGAAAAAAACAATGTTCTTTTGTTTGTAGAGTTCCATATTGGATATTGAACAATGTTCATGTTTAAATATAAACAACTGATAATAGTAGAGAAAAAAAAGATGATCTAAATAAAGATGTTTTGCTGAGTTTTCGAATTCGTTTCATTTCATTGATGATGAAGATGATTTTAGGATTTAAGGTTTTCGAAAATATTTTAATATCATACAAATAAAAGAGCATAATCAACACATAAGCGCAAACAATTGAAAATGTACAAGTGAAGGCCGGCGATAATGATCATAATATGGTGTGAAAGATTTTCTTTACAAAGAAAATCACATTGAATTCATCAAAAATGAGATTCGCATATAAAAAAATATATTTTTTTTCATTTTCGATTAGATTTGTACCATTATAATAATTTTAAGATGATAAATAATAGCTAAAATATCATCATTTTCATATAATAAACATTGTATTAACAAATATAATGAAATTGAATGGTTTAATGAAAAATTACATCATGATTTTTCATGATATTTTTGATTATAAATGCGAAAATATTTGTGATACATATATTTTTGTTGCTTTTGATGATGATATTATTAATATGCCTTTTATTCGATCATTCACTGACCACCATGATTTACTAATTTTCATCGAAATTTTTTTTAACAGGAAAAAGCACTCGAAATTATCAACTAAAACTAAAATTGTTCAATGGAAAAATTGATGCTTTATGGCGAAAAATCAAACAAAAAAATCATGATTTCGCAAGTGAAAAATCATCCATGATGAGCCAGCTACTCTCAGTATTATTATCATCATCATCATCATCAAAAATTTAGATCAAAACAAAAATTTGTATGAATAAACGTAGATTTCAAAGATTTAAAAATAAAATGTCAAATTTTCTATTCATTTTTGCAGCCAAAAATCACTCCAAAAATCAAGGCCATTGGACACGTAAAAATCATCTAAATTTACGACAACACGTGTAAATAAAAACAAAAAACCATTCATTCATTGTTTAGAATCATTTGATATTGTTGTATTCAACATAATTCATATGAACAATCAATTTAATAAAGTGAATAATAATAATAATAATAATAAAAATTTATGATACAAACATATTTTTTTTCATCATCATCAACATCATCATCCTCGTTATTATCATAATGATCCAAGGTAATGAATCGCACATTGAAATGAATTAATTCAGTGAAGGTGTGAAAATTTTTGGCCGAAAAAAAATGGACGAAATTCAATTTTCAAACAAACAAATGAAACAATCGAGCAATAGAAACGAAGAAATAATTATGATGAAGATTTCTATTGTCGATAATTAATTAGCAACATTGTTAATTTTGAAAAATTAAAATTTAATTTCAAAATTAAATTAAAATTGAAATTTTCAAAATGTTTGAAAAAAAAATTTTAGTTTTATTTCATAAATAATAATCATGATGATTAATGATTAAAATTGAATTGTATTCGTATGTTGGTATGCTCAAATTCAAACACCAAACATGATTGATTGATTGATCGATAGATGATTGATTAATAATTTCAAATGTAATTTTATTAAGAGAGAAAAAAGAGATTTTTTCAAATGATTCAAGGTGGAAATTTTCATTTTTTTGGTGGGAAAATTTTCAAAAAAAAATCAAAATTAATTTTATTTTCATATATGAAAATTGTGAAATTTATTCATTTGTTTTTATTTTGTTTAAAATAAAACTGATGACATTTGTATGTGTGCTTGTTATTGTTGATCAGTTGCGATAACCATCAAATGTGATGACAAATGGTATTTTCATTTTCATTCAAATTTTTTTTGACCGGTTTCCATTCAAATTTCATTGGTCATTTTTCTTATGGCTTATGACTTGATTCGGGTGCAAATGTGTTGAAAAAAATTGATTAATTTGTGAATAAATGAATTGATGAAATAATAAGAATGATAGTGTGATAATTTGAATACTTTTAATTTGACAAAATTATAATTTCAATTGATTAATTGATTTGCAAATGAATACGATGATAATGATCATTGATCGATAATTGGTCGAAATTTTTAATGATTAATGATAATATTGAATATGATAGTTGTCGATAGTTAAATGATTTGGCAATTCTGGAAATGGATTTCTGAATGATTAATTAATGATTTTTGATTTTTTTTCAATTCCTCTGTATCTTGGACGATTTTTTTTTGTTTTCTGTGAAAGAAAAAAAAATTAACAGAAAAAATTCGTCAATTAAAATCAATCAAATATATCGAATTGGTAGAATTAAAATGAACAAAATGAAACTTACTTGCTTATTCCGAATGATTAAAATGTTGAATTAAAATTCATTTTAGCCAGTTGCCATTTTGTTTTTGCTGTTTTAACCGATTTTCGATTGGCCATGTATGTTTTTTTGAATTTATTCGTATATAGTGCTGCTTTTGTTTATCATATTGATCAAAATATTTATCATTTTTACGAAAATTTTGTTGCTGCTTTTGCAAATATTTATTAGGATTTGTAACCATTTTTTTACCTTGAATTTGTTTTTTCATATTCGGAATGCTACGACGTCTTCGTCCTAATTTTTTCAATATTTCTGTATTGATTGCAATTTGTTCTTCGGTTTCTTTTGCTTTTCTTCGAGCTAATTCGGCCACTAATCGTTGTCGTAAAACAGTTAATGGATAATCAATCGATAATTGTGGACCTTCACCACGTTTCTTCACCACTGTTGGCGTATCCATTACACGATTCAATATGATTTCAAAATTTTTATTATTTTCCATTAATGTATCAACATTTTTCGATTCATTTGATTTACTATTATTATTGATATTATTATTATTATTCAAATTGGTCGAATCATTTTCTTTAGCATTAGATGAATTCAATTCGTCATCATTCGGACCATCGACGGCTAATATTTTGTCAACTCCACTGTCACCAACTAAATCATCATCCTCTACTTCAGGATTTAAATTTGAACCTAATCCATTTCTGTATAAAACTTCATCTATTTTTCTCAAATAATAAATCAATTTCTTAGTTGATGAATGTTGTATCCAGCCACTGTCAATAATTTTTTGAACAGTATCGCCTTCATCATCATCCAATATTGATGATTGTTTCGAATCAATCATATTATTATCGTTTGTTCGTTCGTCATCAGAATTTTCCATATTTTTAGATTCTTTTAATTTGTCATCGATTGTTTTGGCTGATTGCAGCTGTTGTTTGTCCATAATATCTTCGTCATCATCAAATTTAGGATTATTATTAGACATCATAAACGGTATAGATGCATGTCGTGAGTCTAAAGAAAATTCTTCAATTGCTGGATCGAAAATTGGATCGTTTAAACGTGAATGTGACTGACGATAACGATTATGATGTACACGTCTATGTAAATTATTATTATGTAAACGTAATTGATTCAATATCTTGAATCTCAATGCATTTACTGTCGAACCAAATTTTGGTGTTTGCTGTTCATTGTTGTAATTTTTATTATTATAATTACTATCATGAATATTAGTGTTCATCATTACATCATCGCCACTCATTAATTTCAATAATTTTGGCTGTAAATTTGTATGCATTTGTGGTAAGGGATTTGCCATAACTGAAAAACTATTAAGATTAAACATCATCATCATTGCTAAACTAACTAAAATTATTATAAATGATTTTAAAGATAATTTCGGTGATATTGATGATCGTAATGATGAAAATGATGATGATAACGTTGATGGTAGCATAATTAATTTTGAATTATCAATATTTTCATTGAATCGTGATTCAAATTGATTAAAATTATTGTTTTTATTTGAATCATTTCTATTCAAATCGCATTGTTTCAAATGCACAGAATGATTATTTGAAATAGTATTTTCATTTATAGATGGTTCTGAGTAATAATACATTAGACTATTTGATGATTTGTTTGCATCATTTGGAATCGAATCGTAATTAATTTTCCTTTGATTTTTGCGGTAATTAGTGTTATTATCATCAAATGATGATAGATCAGCATATGTAATTTTATTCATGACTTCAGATGATTTTGATAATAGTTTGGATTTAAATGATGATGCTGATATTGATGTTAATGATGACATGATTCGTAATTTGTGGTCAAAATTCATATTATTACAAATATTGAGGATGCACTCAAATGTATTGATCAATATCAATCGATTATTATTGCTTATATCTTTGTAACACTTATCAATGATTGTTGATTTGTCATTTCTTGGCGCAATCTGTTGTTGGTGTCGAGAACAATTTTTTAGTTGAATTTCATTATAATTCCTCTGAATTAATACTACCATTTCTCAGCGTTTGATCATTGAATATGATGCGAAATTGTTTCTTCTATTGATTAGGTACAGTTCTATAAGATAATGAATGAAATAATAAATTTAAAAAATAGAGATGAATGAATCATACTTTATTATAATTTGAATAAATAATTGAACTAATTCTAAAACCAATTAATTTCAATGAAATAATGATTGAATGCTATGTGCCATTGTTTAAATAGTTGAAAAAATTATCTTTTTTCTGCTTGCTCGCTTTAAGATATCATTCTCATTTCATACATGGAAACTGTGCATTTATAAGAGATTACATCAAATGCTAAGTGACCGAAAATTGATGTTAGTGTACAAATACATACTAATATAATGATAAAATCGCCATTTTTTCAATAAATTGATTGTCATAATGTCACAGTGTGATTGTACATCAATTATATTCGGCTATTTTTGAAAATATCCAATTTCAGTGTTAATTGACATTGATAAATTTTTTTAATGCATAGTAATAAATCAATGATATCATGATGATTGATACTCGATTATTATCATCATCATTATTATCGACAGCAGTCAATATAAAATTATCTTTAATTGATGATGGGTTCGTGTTCCGTTATTATCATCATGATTCAAATATTTGAAATGATTCGATCATTTTTTTAATGAAATCCAATCATATTTAAGTATAAGTAAATAAACATTTGTTTGTCGGCAATGTACCTGATTCTTAAATGATTTTTATAATTTAATAAGGATTGACAATTGATTTTATTTGAAATTGGTACAAATTGAATCAAATAAATCGATCGGAAAAAATTAATTGAATCAATTCAAATTGTTAATGGTGAAAAAATTGATAAGATCATTAAGTATCATCAATGAAGCAGAAAATTAATGTATATGCTTGTAATTTATCATGTAATCAGTATTGAATTCAATTTTATTTCGAAACAAATTTTTAGTCTCGCTAAAAAGAAAATTTCAAAACAAACAACAACAAAAATGATCGAAAAAAGATCAGAATAAGTAAATGTGAGAGTGTTTATTGGTCAAAAATATTTTTGCAAATGTATGCTTGCAAAATGAGTGGCAGAAAAAAAAATTACACTCATCAATATTTTTTGATTGATTAATTGATTTGATGTAATCATTTTTTCTTTTCATTCACACATTTATCATGAATATGATTCATCATATAATAATATCATCATATCATCGATGGATTATTGATCGAAAATAATGTGAAAAACAAAAAATAAAAAATAAATAAATTATGAATGACAAATGAAAAGGAAAATTTGAATGAAATCATCATGATCATCAATGATTTTCTATATTGATTCCTATATTTTAATGTGTAAAATTTTAATATTCTCTGTAGATAAAATATTCATCAATGTAAATTTGCAGACACAGAACAATGATGATAATAAATAATGAATCAATAACATTTTAAATAATAATATTAATATTAGTATTAATAAGATTATCACTATTAATATTAATATTGAACATTGAACGAGCAAATATTGTTCAAAATAACAAAGATATACATCGATAAATAATAAATAAGTTATTGAAATGAATACAAGCAAAAAAATAAATTCAGGGGAAATCCGTAGGAATGTAAATCAGGTCAAAAATGATTATTCAAAATAAAAAATCAATAAAATATGGATAACATTAATATATATCATCATCCAAAATATCATACACTTATAAATGCTAATAAATATGGTAATTTTGGTGATAATCGATATGAATGATGAATGATCATGATGATTTTAACTAATAATTCGGGTAGCGTTATAGAAATAACTATGTGCATGAATTGATAGCCGAAACCAAGGAAAACAAATTTCAATGTATTTTTCATGATAGTTTTTTTTTCATTGGCACACAATGAAATGTAAATGGAAATAATATTGAAAAAAAATATTCAACTTGATGATTATTTTTGGGAGATTTTTACCAGAAAAAAAATCAAAAACACATACCTTTAAGATATTAAAATTCTCGAATCATTCAATATTGGAGATTTTTGATTGATTTATTCAAAAAAAAAAACGATTTAAATTTAAATTTCAGTTTTTAAATTTTTCAATTTATCAATCAGTAGAAAATATTATTTATATCAAGTTTATTATAATTACTTTGAAATTATATTTATAGTGATTTAACAATCTATTTTTTCAATGCATTAAATTCAGAATTTGTTTGAATACTAAGAAAATGAGCTGAAAATATTTCAAAACATATTTTTCATTGATTTATTCCATGATTGCACTCAATTACACAAATACACAAAGAGAAATCATAATAAAAACAATCATTTACATAATAAACATGACGAAAAAGGAAATGAAAATGAAATCAAATTGATCACTAGATTGAATGTCAATCGAATTAGTTGATTGATATTTGAATTTGATATTATTATTGTTTCGATGAATTAAATCAATATTTTTCTATAATCACAATTATATTTCATGTGAAATTTCGAATTATATAAACGACAAATCCATTATCAGTTGATGAATTATATATTTTAAGAAAAAATTGCAATTTTACAATGTCTTAAAATTTGAAATCACTGTATTTTTTGTGAATATTGAAATCAATATCTATTAAAATTCATGAATTGAAAAGCTCTGATCAATTTTTGTTTTACTAAATGCAAATATTCACATTC
Organism: Psoroptes ovis; assembly: GCA_002943765.1. Lineage (NCBI taxonomy): Eukaryota > Metazoa > Arthropoda > Arachnida > Sarcoptiformes > Psoroptidae > Psoroptes > Psoroptes ovis. The sequence goes on along the minus strand of PQWQ01000011.1, from coordinate 55,480 downwards.
ATATGTAGATAAATTCAATCGTAACAATCACCAACAAAAATCAAACAAATAAATTACGAGATTCATGATAATATTGAAAAATTTTTTAAAAAACAAATCATTGTAAACCTTTTAATGTGGGAAGATGATATTAATTCTGGTAATTGATTTTTTTGAAACAAATATGAACATTCAAAGTTTATGAAAAATATCGAAAAATTTTGATGTAGATTCAAGTAAACATTTATGAGTTCGTTGTCGTTTAAAGTTAATTCATTGATTGATGTTTAATACAACTATTTCAATTTGAAAAAAAAATCATAAATTTTTCTCATCAGTAAATATTTATTCAAAATATAATGATGATAATAATTTTGATTTTATTATTTTTCAATTGATTATTTTCGAGAAAAAAAATTAAATTTAGATGCTGTTTATCGTTTGAATGTTGTTTTCATAATGAGAATGAAAAAAAATTTGAAAAAAATGTTCATTGCTTTGCAAGTTTGGCTTGAGTTCGGCCGATGTTGTTGATCATCATCATTATTTATCAAGTATTATCACTTTTATCATTATTATTATATTTTGCCATTGTGCAATCTCGTATTTATATTTATATATTTTTTTTCTCCAACATTCATTCGTTCATATACTTCAAACACTGCTGTATGCGTTTATACACCAGAAAAATTAGAAGAAATAAAAACATTGTGATATGATGATGATGACGCGAGCCGAATGCGCGTTAGTCAAAAAATATTAATATCATTTGAATCATGGCTTTTTTCCCACATTTTACTACGAACATATACAATATTTTCTCCATCAAATACACACTTGGTTTAAAAATTTGTTGTATTTGTGTGCATACATGATAAATGAATTTTTTTTGGCAGCAACAATTGAATATAAATGTTCCGATAAAATTTAAAAATTCAATTTACATAATTAAGAAGAAAAATTGATATTACTGAATGTTTAAGATTCGAAAATATAAAATTTTTTTCTTCAATCGAATATTGAGATTTTCTTATTTATTTTTTCAATTATTAAGTAAATGACATTCTTAAAATAACTTGTTGTTGGTTTTCCGTTAGATAAAATAATATTGATTTATGATAATAATTTTTCCAGTCAAAATACTATTCGTATTCATATTTACTATGATGATTTCATAATCAAATTAATGAAATTTTTAAAATAGAAAATTCAAAAATTGAAAATACAATTTGATTTTTTGACAAGTTTTTTAGAAAAATGAATTAATTCACACTATATTTCAATGAATATTTTCAAAATATCCTTCATTTTCTAGCAACTGATGAGAATCTTTTTTTTCTAAGTAATGTCCTTACTTTCAAACCCTTTTTTCGGTACGAATGCCAAGGCAAAGCATCAAAATGAAGATTTATCATTATCATTATGATCAGAATCCTTTTTTTGATGATTTTATTTTTCTCGGAAAATGCTAATTAAAAATGATTAGCCAAATTAATGGGTGAAATTAATTCAAGTATTTTACAAAAGAATCAATGACAAATGTCAAAATTATTAAATCAGATTGATTAATTAATCAATCTACCGTTATTTTTTGACGTGATTTTTTTCATTCAATTTATGAACGCGAAATCACATGAAAAAATGAGAGAATAATCAATTGAAAACAACTCTAAAAATAAATAAAATAATTAGTGCAAATTAAGTTCATTCATTCATTAAATGATTTCATTATACCATAATGAGAATAGTAATAATGATAATTTAGTAGAACAAATCAGAATTGTCAAAAATTTTGAGGTTTATAGTCTACTTGTACAACAACAAAAAAATAATTATTCAAATGTTTTTTGAAATTTTTGCATACAATGAATATTGACAAACGTCAAATTTAAAAAAAAAAAACAATGGCAACAACAACATAATAATGATAATAATTGCTAAACATCATTAATAATCTAAACTTTTGATGATTCTAAAAATTTTTCAATTTTTTCCATAATAAAAACTTGAGAATGATTCTTCATTATTGAAGTGTTTGAAAAAATTTCATGTCAGAATTTGAAAAATAAAATGATTGTCAAAAAAAATAAGTTTATGACTATTTTCTGGAAAAACAAATGAAAATTTAATAAAAAGATTTGATTTTATTTATTTCAAATAATAATGAGCAGTGAAATGAGAAAAAAATATTATGATCAGCAATTCTTCGATTCTTCGATTGATAAACATGATAATTATTATATGATGATGAATTCGTTTTTATTTTTAGAAACAATAATAAAAAAATATAAATATTTATAAATGTGAATCATATTTACATTGATAGTTTGAGTATTATTGCTGGAATCGATCACTTTGTAGCTTGCTTTGAAAATTACTATTATAATCATAATTATAATTATAAATTATATATTCTCATTTTATTTTCCATGTTTCATATTATCAAAGGAATAGAATTAATATGTACATAATGAACAATATTAACAATTCATTGAATTATATAATTTTGATTGATCGATATGAATTAATCAATGTGTGATGAGGCATTGATGTCGAAGAATCTTACAAATATTGTTCGCTAATATACTTGGTGTGATATAATGATACCGGAAGAATTATCGAAAATGAAAGAGAATTTCATAATTATTCATAAGAATTTTTTTTCGATCATACCATAAAAGTGCCAAAGAAAAATGCGAAACAAAGATGAGAATTATTAACATATTCCTTTCGCATTGAATTTCGAAATTGCATTATGGAAATGATTCATACATTATAATTCTTATTTATTCATTCATTTCAATTTTTTCGTTTCATATCGAAACATATTGGAAATTTAATATATTACACAATTTGATTTTTGCATAAATTATGTTGATATCATCAATGTACAATTCATTACAATGTTTTTTTCGGAATTTGAATTTTTTTTTGTTTGAAAATGTAAAATTTTGATTGAAATCAAGTTCAATGATCGATGAATTTTTTTTCCATTTGCTTTTTAATATTTTCTTGACATCAATACCATTGTATTGATGCATGCATACATACTTTTCATAACAATTAACAAGAAAAATTTAGTTTTTTTTTCATCATTGACATTGAAATATCTATTGCCTCGATTGATTAATATTGACTTGATTCGGAAACTTTTAATCAATTCAAGTGTCAATCAATCATTCAACTAAACTATTACATTACTAATTCATAATTATATTCATTCAATTATGCTTGAATTTCCTTGTGAATCATATTACATGTAAATATATATGTCAATGTCATTATCATAGAGATAATCAATTTTGGACGAATAAAAACGAAAATTTTCCATTGAAAAAAATTACATCCATAAATAATAATGCAAGAAAAAAGTTGCAATATATTTTAATATTTCATAGATCATAACAATTCTTGATTAAATTGAATGTATGTTTGAAAAAATATAACAAATTATCATATTGTCCATCATATTTTTTTCTGTACATTTCATCAATTTCATATAAATTTTTATCATCATTATTTATTTTTTCATACAGAGCATTCATATATTCATGAATTTCGACTAAAAGATAATAAATAGCTTCGATTGTTGATAGATGATTGATCGTTATTCCACGGCCATGTTGATATCGCCAAAACATTGTTTGTTTTGTATCAATAATAATTGATTTGAGCCCTAAAATTACATTTTTTGAAAATTAAAAACAAAGATGAATGATTAAAATTTAAAATAAATTTCTTGTCATATTTTGAAGAGTGAGTGGTTATTTTTTTATGAATGTAGATTTCAATTTATTAAAACACTTTTTTTCAACTCAAATCATCGCTTGATTTGAATTTTTGGCAAGAAAAAAGTTTCTGAAAACTTCGAAAGGTTTTGCTTTTTTAGCGCTTTTTTAAAATTGATAATTGACCCGTCAAACACTATTCACTATTCATTGAATGAGCGTTTTAAATAATCGAAAATATCACTCATTAGAAAAAAATAACTTTAAATTAATCTCAAATTAATACTTAATATGTGATTATGACTTAGTCTGAAAAAAAACTAGATTTTGATTTCAACTGTTTTAGCTAAACAAATACAACACTGACGATTAATTCTTATAATTATCAATATTTTTTTTCTATTAAAATTATCAATAGCTAATTGACAAGTTTTACATCAGAATTTTTATCTTTTTCCGATTTTAAAACTGATACAAAATAAAATCTAAAAATAAAATGCAAAAAATAAAAATAAAAGATTAGAATGAAAACAAGAAAAAATAAATTAAAATAAAAAGTTTTTATTCGAGAATTCAATAGATGGTCAATTTATGATTCAGAGTCAATGTGAAAATTGATGGATATTATCATTCTAACTATTATATGCCATTGATTTTTCGAAAATTTTTTTTTGTTGGCATTATCTTAATTGAAATTCCCGAAAAATTTATCAAAAAACTTACGTTGAAGATGGACATCACGGAGAATTTTTTTCGTTTGCTGCCATGTGCTTGGTTTCCAAATTTAATATGAAAAAATTTATTTCGACAGAATATGGTAACAATTGCGTCAATTGTATTGCATCAATTGATTATTGAATTTATGATGCGACATGAAAATAAAAATGGGAATAAAAATAAGAAATGCAATGATGATATATGAATTTGTAATTCAAATGAATTTCTATAGACTAAGAGGGAAAGGGGGTGTTTTAGTTCATTTTCTCTATTTCTTCAAACATCAATGAATATTGTGTCATATGATCTATTGTCAATACACTAATCTAATTCATTATTATTATTATTATTATTATTCTTGTTTTGATTATCGATTTAGACTGTAAAAATCAAACAAAGAATGATAAAATAATAAATAATCTGTTCAGGAAGTTTTGAATGCAAAAATTTATCAGAATTCAATTTCCAGATATGGACCAAGAAAATATATTAGTTTTATTAAAATCATTAGAATTTTAAAATTCAATTTTTCTTTGTTTGATTGAATAGATTCAACTTTATTGAATTTTGAAAATTTTTCCATAATAATATTACGTGACTAAATTATTTATGAATGAATTTTTCCGTTAAAACAAATGAAATGAAATAATATATGAATGAAAATAGAGATAGAATATAAATATTATTACATGATAATGGAATTTATTGACATTTTACCAATAAGAAAAATATGGAAAAAATGTCAATTTTTGTGAGGTGTGCGCCCATGGTTATGATAAAATATTTATTAATAATGAAAGAGCAGAAACAAAAAATTAAATTAAAAAAATGACGAACACATCCATACCTCTCAATGACAACAATTGTTTTGATTGGAAATTCGAAAATTGAATCTTTTACATTATTTCCATGATCGTCATCATCATCATTTTTATCGGAACTGCTGAGAATTTTTTCATCATTATATTCTTCGTGGTAATAATTATTCAAATATTGTTTGATATTCAATGAATTCGCTTTTGGAAATAATAATAAAATCTATGAAAACATGAGAAATAATTACTTTTTTAAATCAACGTTTGCAAAACATTTTGCCAACAAAAAACAGATAACAAAATTGAATGAAAATTTATTTTGTAAAATTAATATTGAAATTTCCCAAAGAAATTCAGTATTTTATTCTGTTTTAGTATTATGTATTCTTTCATTTCAACTATTGCTAATAAAATATCATTAAGACACAGCTGAAACAGTAATAATATAATCTAATTTTAATTGTTTATTCGATTGTAAATGGATTTGTTTGTCGGCATTATCACAACGGAACAAATAAAAATAATAATGAAAATAATCATAATGAAAAATACTGAAACAATCACATATAAGCAAATACATATGAACAACAACAATAACATCACGGTGAATTAATCGTAGAAATGAAAAATAGTAAATTTTATTTTATTATCAGTGAATGCAAACCATTTCAATGCAATTTTAATATAAAAATATGTGATGGAAAGAAATTTCAAACAAAAGAAAAATGAAATTAAATTCAAAAACACAAAAATAAACAACAAAATATTGCGAAACATTGATGTTACATGCAGATTCAACATTATCATCATCATTCCTCTGATAAATTCCAAAAATAAACATTACCAATTGCATTCAGAATGTGCAAAAGTCAAATTAAAATCTTCAGAAATTTTCATTTTTTTACTTATTCTTTAATTTATTTCATTTTGAAATTCCAACATTGAATCAAAATAATAATGATAGTGATAATATTGGAATAATAATGGAAACTATTAATCTATTTTCATTTTGTTTGACTGATAAAAGAGAAATTCTGTAATTATATTCATAAGTTTTGTCGTTTAAAATACAAATTTCAGGGTTGTTTGAAAAAAATTGTTGCCAAGAGAATTAACAAAAAATATTTGTACTGATATTATCATTATTATAGCTGTCAGTTTTTTTCCATCAAAAAAAAATTTAATGATATCGATTCTATAATCATAAACAAATGACCACCATCATCATCATCATCGACATTCGTGCATATGCACTCATTTGTTTATGTAAATATTTAATGATTACCGCTTCTTTGACATATAATTTCATTTCGATTTTTTTTTCAATAATGATAATTTTGTTTGAATTTATGAAACTTCATCATTCATGAAACATCCGTATCAGTGGTTGTGTACTTTATTTATTTAAAAATTATCTTTTAGTTGATAAGTTATGAATCAAATTAATTGTGGTAGATTCAATTATTTATTTTGTTTTTGGATAAAAGCAATGAAATTTTCAATAATTTCTCTATCATAATATTATTTGAAATGATTAAATTCATTTGGGTTCACTTTTTTTCAAGTACATTAAAATGAAATAAAATATTTTCATATTCATGAGAACTTGTAATATTTGTGATATAATTATTTGAAAAAAAATTAATGTTTTTTTTTTAAATTTGAATCGCTATCAAAGCATTGAGCGATTGAACCAAGTTAGATTGTTATTCATATTTTATTAGCTATAGTAATGATAACAAACATAATTTATAACTAATAATGACGATTGTTTAGAGAATTTATGATAACGGAAATATCAGAGAACATTTTTCTAGAAAAAAAATTTGAAAAGATATATTATGAAAATTGTTCATCTTGAATTATGGAAATTGAAAATAATATATTTGACAAATACAACATAATCATAGAATGTTTGTAATTTACATTTGACCATAAATTTGAAGGAGAATTATTATCATTTTTATTATGAAACTAACATAATTGTTTTTTACTGATAAATTTGCATTATATTCTAAAAATAATACTATTCCTAATATTCTGGCAATAAATTTCCAATTATTCTTTCAGATATACGACCTTTTTTCGCTAATCTGTCTGATAAATTAATTATAAACATCAACGAATATGATCATTTTCAAAAATGTTGACATTTAATACATACTTTATTTACTATGCTTTTCTAATTATTGATATATTTTTCTATCATCATTTCTGGTCAATTTCTTTGCAATTTCTAAAAATACAGATTAATTCAAGTAAAAAAAAGGACTTATATTATTTTACAATTTAAGTTTTTTTTACCAATTACAAATACTGTACAAATACAAATGCATTTCAACATGTTTGTTACAGAAATTGTTTGTACGAATTTAGTACTTTTTGCCAGAAAAACAACTTTAAATAATTAGTGCTCTCATTCAATCAAAACTTTTCCCAGTTAAGTTTTGTTTTCTGAAAATTAATTTAAAAAAACTTATAAAACGAATTCAAGAACTTCATTAATTAGTATTTAAACTTTTGATAATTTTAGAGCTTAGATTTTTCCACAGTGGAAAAAATTTAATGAATAAAATTCCCTTGTTTTGCCATATTGACAATATTTAATGACCAACTTAATCAATGTCTATTACACTCTTTTTTTCAGAAAATGATTTCCTAATCATACATACCTTATCTGAATCATTCCAATCATATATTGGCATGTCGGGATATATAAATATTCTTACATTATCGGGCGCAATTATCTTTGCATGTGTACTTGTACTTTTTCCACTCAATTCTTGTGGATGTTTTATTATATCAATGTTTATGGGCAATTTTATGTATGGTATGTTATTTTTTAATCTCTCTGATATCACATAACAACTATAACAATAATAAAGTCTCGAATGATTACATTTTTCACAAATGAACCTTTCTACATAAATCGTATAGAAAAAAGTAAAGAATTAATATCAAATTTGTTTACATACAAGAAATTAAGTTTCACCATTTATTGTGTCCAAAATCGACGAATCATCAATTCTATTTAGAAAAAAGAAAAAAAAATGAAAAGTTATCAATCAATTAATGCAGACTTACTTGAATTTTTCAAAAGGATCATTCAATTCACAATGTTTCAAAAATTTTTCTTCTAAATGATATGTAATATCTTTACGATGAACATTAGATGGTCGACGACCAAAAAATTTATTTATCCATTCCTCGTCAATTTTATTCGTTTCATTATCATCATTAAATTCAGCATTAAAATCACTAAAATCATTTAGGAAATTTTGATATGTAATATCATCATTGTCATCATCAATTTTTTCAGCTATTAATGCCATAATTTAAATATATTTTGGTAGTTGATCACTTTGGAGATAATACAAACATAACCACGTGTTTGTAAATGAAATTGTTTTCAAGAACAATTTTAATGCTGGAAAACAGATGCCGCTAGAGTCGAAAAATTTGAAAATTTAAAATTTTTGATTTTAAAGTTGAGCATTTTTATTTTGTACATTTTTTACATTAAATCATTGATCTTTAATCTCATATTATATATGGAATAATTAAAAGAAAAATGTTTGAAATGAAAATTGTGAAAATATTTTCTTTTTTTTTCAGTTCAGAAAATTTTTGTCTCACACACCAAGTTGTACAACAATTCAATAATTATATGAAAAACAAAAAATTTGATCTCGGACACAACAAAATTGTATCCAAAAATACAAAAGATTAAACAAAAAAAATGTTTCACCGAATGATTTAAAAAAATTATAATAATAATTTCAATTTTCATTTTGTTTTCCGTTTTTGCACATTTCCAATTTATGTTTAGCCGAAAAAAAACAAAAATTCAAATAGATCAAAATTATTTAATGAATGCATATGTGTGATAAATGAAAATGGTGAATGCCACCACCTGGTCTCATTCAAGAAGAGAGAACTTTGGAAAAAACTTCTCAGAAAATTCGTAACAGACAATGAAAATTTGATAATAACCATAATCAAAACTGATCACAACAATGAAAACTCGATAAAATGCGAATGGAATTATTAAAATCAAATTACAAAATTGGAAATAAATAAAATAGAAATTCTCATGGACATAATCATGATAATAATTTGTAATAATAGAGAAAGAAATTTGTTGGGTGTAAATTATTATTTTCCAGTATTTTCTGTGAAAATTTTGTCATACAACTGAGTAATAATGAACAAAATATAAAATTTAATTTTATTGTTGACCACCAATGTGTATCATCATCATCATCATTATCCTCATCATCATCCATTATTGCATTTTTTTCGGATATGAATTTGATTTTTTTGAATTGTATTTTTTCTTTTTTGTCTTCATTATTTCAATATTACGAAAATTGAATTACCGGCTATTTTTGTCGTGAAAATATTTTGAAACGAAAAAATAAAATAAAATAAATTCAATTTTAGAAATAAAATTGAATGAAAAATAATAATAAATTCAAAGATATAATAAAATTTTATGTGATATGAAATTATACTATTCAAGAGTTTATAAAATAATAATAATTTTACTTGTTTGTAATAGAAAATTTAAAGAAAAAAAATTTGTATTAAAGGCACATTTTGTTTTTTCTCTATTTTCGTACAACATTAAATCTCTTTGATGAATTGTGAAAAGGTTATATTTATATTTATTCATGAAATAAAACAAAATATTATTGTTTTTTATTTATCTTTAAATTTTTCGGTAATTTTCTCTCTTTCTCTATTTGGCTATTTATTTCCAATCTTAACGGTATTTGTTATGCCAGAAGAAAATAAAAAAAAAATGAAACCTTAAAAACAAAACTAATTCACATTGTGATAATGGAATGAATGAAAAACCTTCACAAATAAACTTGACAAGTTATGCTTCAAAATAAATATTCTATGAAAAACCTACACATTTAAGTGTTCTACACACTAAACATCCCGGTCAAACAACAATAATAAGCAAATAATAAACAACAAGTTTTCGTTTTTTTTTCTTTTGTTGCTTAAGCTAATAAAAATTGACCATATATATTCGTTCGTTGAAATTGATGCAATTTCATTTTGACCATTTGACCAACAAACGAAAAAAGAAAAGAAAAAACATCGATAAACATTCAACATACAGTAATTGAATGAAATGAATCTATTTTACCGGTTTTCTTTCTTCTTCAGCTACGGTAAAATATTCGCCTAATGAACTAGATTTTCATTTGTGAATTTTGTACATCTTGCGTTCGAATCAAATTTAAACTCGATTCTATGATTTTCCATTTCTAAGCATTGTATTCTTTGTATTCTCATCTTTCATTGTGAAATATCCAAACAATGACCGACAACAGTGAAGATAACAACGATAATAATAATTTATTGATTTCAAAATCATTATTATCAATATCTTTGAATGATTGCGCCAAATTGAATGATAAAATCGAAGCATTGAAAATGGATGAACAATATCAATATCCACAGCAGATTGATAATTTAGAAAAGATCGACAATTTAAATGCAAATGATTGGTATAATAATTTAATTACGATAATTATGTTCATTTTGTTTGCAATCAATGATAAATTAGTGAAATTTATGAAAAAATATGAAAATGTATTCCAAAAGGAATTACGTAAAAATTGGTTACGCATCACGATCAGTATGATTGTTGTAGTAATACAATTTATTTGGTTTTCATCATATTTCATCCAAATCGATTATTATGATCAACAGCATAATAACCAACAACAACTAGTGCAATTAGAATTAATAGCACCACAGCAGCCAAAATTATCATCATCATTTAATTGTTTCAAGACATATCATTCGATAATAATAGACAATTTCGATGAAAATGATAATTATGATAAACGAATATTTAATCTAAACTCATCATTATCATCACATAAATATTATTATGATAATGTTCAATTTTATCAGCGACAAAATCAAAAATACCAGCAAACAAAATCGAAATCAAAACAAGAACTAGGTCAATGGTTATCATTCATATTTAATCGTTTTATATTCATCATTAAATTAGCATCTATCATGATTATAATGGAATTATTACGTTTAACTGATACCATATTGAACATAATAATAATAGATCAATCAAACTCTATGAAGAGTAATAAAAATGGTGATTTCGATGATGAAAATCGACAAAATATTCATAATAATAATAATAATAATCATAAATCATTCATTGATTTAAGCTATATTGAACGTAATCGCGGTTATAAATAAATATTAATATATATTAAATACATTAAATTGAAACTCATGATTATCATTATCATAATCATTATTCATAACTATTATTATTGTTATTACCCATCATTATTGTTATCATCGAAAAACCTGCACATGAAAGGTTTTAATACACACACACACACACACAAACAGAAGTCAATCTCCCCATAAGATATTTATGTGAGAAATTATTTATTTCATTCCTGGAAGATTTCTTCGAATAATTATCCAACCTTGACGAAACTCATTGATGATATTATGAAGAATTGAAAATTTGACTTTTGAAATATTTATGATCATATTATTATTTCTAAAGAAATTAGATAATATTTGTGAAATATTGGAAAAAGTCATCAAATCAAGGTCATCATCATACATAATCAATTTTGGCGAGGAAAAATTGATTTTAGTCCAATTCGAAGTCATGAGAATTAAATATCATCAATGAATAAAAACGCATCAAAGATATCGGATTCGATAATTGTACATCAATTCAATTTTCAATTGTGAATGGTGTTAACAGTTATTGAAATCGATTTATTATTGAAAAAAATCCATTGGATTATTGAATTTGATTTCAATATTTTATGAAATTTTAAAATTCCAGTTTGTATTCTCGTACAATACAAATTACAATGGAGTTTTTATTTCATATGTGTCAATCAATCAGTCGACCTTTATACAACAAAAATACATTTCGCATTGATTAAATCAAATTTCAATTTCGCAGAAAAAAGCTGATAAAAACTTTAAAAAGTGGCTGAAACGCACATGACTTCAATAGGAAAAAACCAACAAATAATCTATCAAATATCAATTGCATCATCAATCAATCAAAATATAAACAATCAAATTTTTTTGAGAAAAAATTCGATGATAATAATAATGATGATAATCATTCAAATACATTTACATCATAAAACATTCAAAAATTTTTGACAATATACGATTCAATTTTTATGAAAAATAATTTCAAAAAAAAATTGTAAATTTAATTTTTATTTAAAATTATATAAAATTGAATATTTCAATTTTTGCAAACCAAAATTGTCCAATAAAATTGATGGATGACCATGTTTTCTTTACGAATATTTGCATTAATGTTGATGAAATTTAAATTTTTCAACAAATATTTGCATGATCTCTTATTTAAAAATAATCATTTCCAATCATTGATTGCATATTCGATTGATATTCTATGAACGACCGCAATTTTATTCAAATTTTAATCCGTTTTGAATTATTTGAATCGATTGAATTAGAATGTCCATAAATTTAAATTGGGAAATCGAAAAAAGAATGATATTTGGAAATTGGAGGGATATCATTTGAAATTAATTTCCATATATTCAATAAGCAGAAAGACAAATTTAAATAAAAATAAATGATTGATAAATTAGATTTACATATTATTTTGTAAAAATTAAGGAAAAATTCAAATTTCTTGAAAATAATTCAAGTGGATATAAATATTTATATGAACAAATCATTAATTTCGTGAGGACCACTTTATAACGTTTGGCATAGGTAAGAATTTTCAATTATCATTCCACTCAATTTAGCTTGATTTCACTTTAAAAAACTTTTGAACGAACAAAATTTGGGAAACAATGACCGATTTATTTGCGGTTAGAGCGCAGCAAACAAATACAAGTAAAGCAAAAACTTGTTGTGTCCAAATTCAAAGATTTTCATTCAATCGACCAATCGAATCAATCATTACATGGAAATTTTTTCGAATGAATAAATTTTTTTTTCTCATTTTGTTTCATTCAACAAAGAAAATGAATAGACTACGAATAGTGAAATCAATTTTTGCATTAAAACAAAACCAAAGAAAAAAAAATGCATCAATCAAATGTATTATATCAATTATACAAATTTATTTTTAAACATTTTTACAATTATTTTTTCCTTTATTATTTACTTGTTTATTGAACATTGACAATGCATTTATAATAGAAAAAACAATTTATTACTTGCATTTTTTCTGTTTTCTTGATTAATTTATTGAACAAGAAATGATTAATTGAAAACAAAACAAAAAAACGTTTTGGACAATTAGACTAAAACAATTTGAATACAATTTAGATCTTAATAATAACAACAATAATATCTAATACCTGTTTTATAATGTGATCAAAAAATGATAATTTTCGAATAAATAATTGAAAATTAACAAACAATATGAACAAATGAATGAAACACGATAAATGAAACAGCCGCTAACAACAATAATAATTGAAAAATGAATAAATAATCAAATGTCAAATCGATTAGACAGACAAGTGAAACAAAATAGATGAAAAAAAAAAAAAAAAAACAAAGCGTTTCAACCTAATACATGTCCAAAGTGGAAAAACAAAAACTTATACAAATTGTATAATTGAAAACAAATTTTTTGAATACACAAAAACGATAAAATGAAAATAAATATAAATAAAAATCAATCAACGATAATTCGTAATTTATATTTTTAATTTGGCATTTTCGTTTTTTTTCTTTGACCAAACATATTATATACAATTAATGATAGTCATTTATTGTCAAAATAAAAGTTGTCAAACATAGAAACATTCGAAAGGAAATCAATATGTTTGCACAAAATTTTATTTTTCAGCGAAAAATTTCACTATGTAGGCTAAAAATAATAATAATGATGATGATGATAATAATAGTGGACAATCGTTTGTTTTAGCTGCTTTCGTATAAAAATCATAGATCATTGTTCGAATATTTTCGTTCACATACATTTAATTTGATTCGATTTATGGCACCGATAAACAGGAGTAAATTTGATAATTTCATAGACCGTGTTACATATATTTGTTGTCTGACATATGAATTTTGAATTATCTTTATAAACAAGAAAAAATTTCTGATTCAAATATGATCGGAGGAAAATGTATCACATATTACACATATGACAACAATGGCCAAATTCAAAGAGTTTTTTTGTTTGTTTGAACATTTATCTCATCATAGAGTTGACAACTATTTGAATATCACACAGTCCAACAATTGAATAATGTAAAGGAACAAAAATATTTGACAAAATAAAATTAATCAACGGAAATAATGTTGATAGTCAAATTATTTTTGATATAAATGAAATTGGTTGAAAAATGTTACATAAATTCTTTGCGATATCATTTTTTTCCAAATTTATTCGGCGCTAAATCATGATTATTTGATGACATAATAATTCAGTATTTGAAATTGTGGTAAAATAATTTTGATTTGCTGAAATTACTGTAAAATAGTATAGTGACTTATTATAATTTAAATTTAAAAGATTTTAATTTTTTCTGGTGAAAATTGTCCGGAAATCTTTTTTCTATGGACTTATTATAATGATAATAATCATAATATTCCGGTAATTATATCATTACCGTCAATTAGGTTTACCTATTTAGCCGTAATTTTTATTTCAGTTTAAATTTTAATTTATAATTTGTGTGTTTGATGATTTGATTTCACACATTTTCATTTCATTTTAATGATAATAATATATCAGCGACAAACGACAATACGAATGCACATATATTTTAGAATGCATGTTTTTTTTGGATTTGTACGAACAAGAGATGAATACACTGCAAACGAAAATATCTGAAAAATTATTCAACCTTATCTTAATTATTTTTCATTACAAGTCTGTGTGATAAGAAATAATGTATATCACAATAGTTTTGTTTATAATGCAAAACTTGGGAAAAATTTGTATATTTTTTTCAAAAATAATTCATAATATTCTTAATTTATAATTTTCATGGATGAGAAGATCAATTTTTATATTTATTTCAAACTAAACATTATTGATTTCCTTGAAATATTCTCGAAATTTGAATTTTTATACTTCAAATCAATTCATTTCAAGGGAATTCCTGTCGTATTTATTCGATGAAAATTTCATAAAATTGATTTTCATTTTGGCAGAATTTAAATTTTAATCGTTTGAATACCAGTCAAAAAAAAGTGCAAATGCATTACACGTTAGCAACAGTTTTAAATATTATTCAAAGGAAATTGCACATTTGATACATAAAAATTATCATTAATATTTTTTCCGGTTGAATTCTGAATTTGATTAAATTCATTTTTTGGGGATTTAAAAAATGAATCGAAATCATTTCATTTGTCAATCATCATTTGCATTGTTCGTCAAGATTAATAGTGCAACAAATAGAAAATATATTGAGAATTCAAATTAATGTAAAAATGATCAGATTAATATTTAATTTGATAATATTGTCATCAATTTCGATGATGGCAGTTGCAATCAGTAAGTTATGATGCTTGTTTTATCTTCACTATTTGAAATGTCACATTTTTTTTCTATTTTGAAAAAAAAAAATTTAGAAAATGAAGATCAATGTGTGGAAGAATTTGAATTTTGGTCATGTCAATCATCGACGAAAAAATGTCAACGTCTTTGCGAAAACAAAGGGTTAGAAAATTTTGTTATTTTCAATTGATTTTCATTAATTATTCATTTCTGCTATTTTATAATCCATAGAATTAGTAAAAAAAATTTGAAATGCAATAAAGAATGTCAACGTGCTTGTGTTTGTGAAGCTGGCTATCTTCGTAACGGTGTTGATGGTGAATGTGTCTATGAAACTGAATGTGATCAACAAACATCGAAAAAATCAGAAAATCTTACAAAAAAGACATCCAAATCAAAATCACCGAAAAGTAGTAGTGATAAAAAGAAAATTACAAAAAAATTAGCCGATGTTAAAAAAGATAAACCAAAACGTGAAACTGAACAATATCAATATGATGATGATGACTACAATAATAACAACAACAATGATGATTATGATGACACTAATTATCAACCAAATATTGATGAAATTGTGATGGCAAGCAACAATGATGAAGACAATTATGAAGATGATGAATGAACGAAAGGCTTTTTTTGTTGTTTTACTTTTAATTCAAAATTTAGATGTTTTTTCCATCAAAAATAAAATTTGAAAAAATTATTTTATGATTTTGAAAAAATAGATGGCAATCAATTCGTAAAATTTGAAATTTTTTGCGAAACAGGAAAAATTTTGACCAATAATATCAGTTGCCCAAATGGTTTATATTAGTGAGAATAGTATCATATTTGACAAAAAAAAAGGATCATATTCGTTAAGCAATGTTATTCATTCTGTAATCTTGTCCATGGCCAATGGTCGTCTATTGATGTATTGGCTGTTTAATCATTCGAATATTTGTGTTTCTATTTATTTTTCGATTTGTATTTACTTTGATTGTATTGATGCAATAATGTGAAAGGTTTCACACTTTTTTACTTTGCATCATTCAATTTTCGATTGACCAATTCTTATCAATATTTTATTTTATTATTTTATGATTTCGATAATATAAATCTTTAGTTTGTTTATTTATTTATTTATTGGATATTTGATGAGACAAAGATTTTCATTCGAGCATATATTTTTTTCCCTAAAATAACTAAACACAATCTGATTCAATTTGATAGACTGTGAAATGAAAACAAATCCAATTTAATTTGATTCAAATCGAAAATACTATAGAATTTGATGGCGAAAAATGAAAATCATACAAAAATTCGAGAAAAAAAATGAGAAATTTAATGATTATTTTTCTTGGAAAACATATTTTCAAAAATAGAAAGGAAAATAAAAAAAAATGAGTAAACAAAGCATAAAGTGTCAATTGTTGTGAGGTAAACCCTATTGGGTTGAAATAGTTTGCCAAGGTGTAAATAGTCACCTCATATATAAACGAGTACACTCCAGCCATCTAGTCATTGTTCGTTATTATCCTGCCCATACAACATCAATTGAATGCAAAACTATCAATTCATGATTTTAACACATATTTTGGAAATGAATTCTTCATTGAAGCAGAAATTTTATCAATTATATCAAAAATTTGAATTATTGAAAAATTTGATTCGTGCAATCAAATTATTATTATTAATCGATGAAGAATATTGAGAATATAATTGTCGGATAATTTTTTGTTTTGATTTTCATTTTGAGAATCCTTACGAAATCCTTCGCAAATTCGTGTGCGTGTGTTTGAAGGCGAACAGAATGGATTTAAAAAATATGACAAAATAATATAAATCCAAATTTTTGAGTAAGAAAAAATACATTTTTTTTCCAGTGCTCCATAATCAATCAAATTGAAAATTTTAAAACAAAAAAAAAAAAAATGAAAAATTAAATCGAAAAATTCCGTTATTTCTATGAGAATAGAAATTTTAATCTTTTTTTAATTAGAAATGTTTGTATGTTTTGATAAATGAAAATTCAATGTGTTCAAAAAATAGAACATATTTCGCATTTGATTGATTATCATCGTCAAAAAGAATGAAATCTTGAATCAATTTCATCATTTTTTTCCAGTTATTTCAGCTCAAAAACATCATTATAAAATATTAATTAAGAATTTCTATTAAAAATTTTTCACAAATAACAAGTGTATGAAAAAATTTCATCAAAATTTAAAATTTGAAAACAAAAACATATTCTATTTGACATTTAGAAGTATTTTTTTCAGTTTTTCCACGCTTGAAAAATAAAAATCGATTGTTTTTTGTTGAAAAATTTCTCACAAAAAAAGTAATCAACAAACGCATGAAAACAGATTCACCAAATCAATATTCCAAAGTTTTTAGACCTTTTCCACGAAAGGTTGTGATTGCTGTATGTTGTAATGCTGCGGAAATATTTTTCAAAAAAAAAAGTGAAAAAAGAATGAAATTTGTTGAAACAATATTGATTTTTTTGTGTTTATTTGTCGTTGTAATTATGAAATAACAATAGTATTCTATAATGGAAAAATTGGCCTTAACATATGTCAATCAAAAAAAATATAGTCATTAATTCCATCGATTCCACTTTTCATTATAATACAAGAGAATAAAGGATTTCAGAAAAAATTTTGAAATCAAAGTCAAACTTTTGAATTAAAGTAAAATTTTAATGGAATTTCAACGAGAAAAAACACATTCATCTTCTGAAATTGCTTTTACCTTAATTCTTCGGATTTCATTATTAATTTTGAATGTTTTCTTTTTGAAATTAATCTTCAGTCTTATGATAACAATGCTACTGTGTTTATTTTGATTTTATAAATTGAAAAAAAAATGTTTTCAATGAAAAAATTGAATAGATATTTTATTTATTTTTTGGCAAAGAAAATTAATTAAAAAATGGTTTGGAGATGCTGAAATTCCATGATCAAAATGATATTTAAGTTTTGAAAGCTTTGAGATCATTTTGGCAAAAATAAATTCATGAAAAATTTATCAGAGAATGAATCAAGAAGTTTTGGTAAGAAAACCACGGTAAAGGATGAACGAGGAGAAAAACAAAAGTAAATGAAAAAAATGAAGCAATTCAAAACTTTCGAGATCTTTTTTTTCGTTAATTTAAAATTTATTGATTCGAAATAAGTAGGAAGTATTTATACATAAATTTTTAGAATAAGATATTTACAAAACAAAAAAAGGAACATGAGTACAAATAATTTTTTCAATCATTAAAATTATCCATCATCATTTATATTATTAGCTTCATTATCATTTGTTAAATCATAACTGCCATGACTTGTATCATCATCATCACTTTTTGTTTGTAAATTATAATCAGTTCCATTATTACCTTCGAAAAAATAGCTATTCATTTCAAATGATGATGTTGATGTTGGATTATATTTTGTATTCATTGTATCTTGCTTACATGATAATTGTTGTCTCAACACAATGAATTTTGAATCTAAATCTTCGAAATCAATCGGTTTAATCAATATAATCAATGATTTATTGTCAGTATCATCAGTACCATTATCATTATTACTTTTATCACCTGTATCACTATCAATATTGATATTGTCATTTGTTTTGTTGGCATCAATGCTCAAAGATTTAAAATTAGACGACGATAATGTTTGCTTGAGAGTAGTCACGCTTCTGCTATTCCCATCAATACGATTTATAGTGAATTGATCGATTGAACCATTTACGGGATTATTGTCATCAATATTCATTGTCATTGTTGATGGCATTGAATGAAATGAGTGAAATGAATGATGATATTTATTTTTACAATCATCAGTATTATGAACATCGTTATTTCTTAAATGTATCGACAATTGTGATTGTTTTAATGATGATGATGACTGAATACACATAAGTGATTCATTTTGTGATCGATTATATGTATTGAATATGGAATTATCATTATCATTATTAAGATTTTCTTTTTGATTTTTCGATATTGATATTGTTTTCATTTTGATTGATTGTTGTTTATTGTTATTATTTGTATTAACAGTGCTATTATTATCGTTGTTTTCATTCATTTCATAATTTCGAAATGATGCATGTATTTGCTGTTTAGAAACAAATGATACAACATCATTCTTATTACTAATATTACTATCATAATCATCCAACTTTGATGATGTATTTTCATTATCAATATTATTATCATCATTATTATCAATTTTATTCTCACCAAAATCTTGACGATTACAAGATTTTATTCGTGATTTATAATATAAATTATAACGATTTGTATTTGTTGCTGTTGATGCCGTATTTGCATTTTTATTTACATGATTAAATTGATGTGCTTTATATATACGATTACGATTATAACTGAGCGTAGAGTTACGCATAAAACATGAACATAATAATTTACGGAAAGCACGACGAAAGTCTTTTGACCAACATGCATATATGATTGGATTCATTGCACTATTCAACCATCCTGTGTACATTTTATCAATTATTATAATGAAAAATCAAATTCAAATTATAAAAAAAATGGATTTATGAATCGAAATCGAAAGAAAAAAGATACTTACCAAGCCATGTAACTATTGAAAAGACAAGGTCCGGTTCCATAATACAACTTTCAGGACAAATACCCATTAAGATGTTTGTAACAAAAAATGGTAACCTAATCAATTTATTGGTTGATGATGATGATGATAATGGTTAATAAATATATTTAATTGAAATTTATTTACAAAGAATAAATATAAATAATGATATATTCGAAAAAAAATGAAATCAAATAGAAAATAAAAACTTGGACAAATAAAAACATTTACATACCAACATAAAATGAATACACCCATGACAATTCCAAGTGTTTTCGCTGCTTTTCTCTCTTTGGGAATTCAGTGAATTGTGTAAAAATAGAAAAAAATCAGTGAAAAAAAATCAATTCATTCACAACTGAAAAATACAGAGAAAAATGATTTACAATTACACTATAAAAAAATGTATTAATTTTTCGACCATTAAGTAAACATTTAATTTGACACATGGAAATAATAATAATAATAATGAAATTGTGAAAATGTGACAAATGACAATTTTCTATCTTTGGCCATCTATGTACGCTAGCACTGAATATAATGGAAATATAAGTAATTACAATTTTTTTCAATCGATTAATTTAATGTCTTGAAATTTTTTTCTCTAAAATTTCAACAAAGACTTTTTTTCTTCCAAACATTTTAAGTAAAATATGTGTGAGAATATTTGAACATAATCTTTTGTTTCAAAAAAAGTGGGAAAAAATTTAATTTTTTGTTCATTTTTCGCTCGAAAAAATTATGTTTGTTTCCCATTGTACATTTTTAGTTAGAATATGTAATCCTTAATGAATGATACATAATTGTTTTCTTTTTCTCTTCGAATATGAATTGAATTGAATCGACTTGTGGTGTCGGTAGGGGCGGTGGTGATGCTTTCAAACGCTGATAATAAAAAATAATTACATCGAAAATTCTTTTAGAGAAAAATTTTTTTTTTTTGGTTAAAAATTACAATAAAATAAGAACATTAAATAAGAGAACGAAAAAATTCTTCTCAAATTCTTTTATTATTGACGTTAGATGCAATATTCTTTTTAAAGTTGTACAAGTAAGTGAATGGAAATAATTTAAACTTTCGTTCAGAGTAAAACTCAAAATAAATGGTCAGAAACACTTTGAGTTTGTCGATATTTTTTGTGACTTCTATAACAACTGACAAGAAATTCCAGCAAAAAAAAAAAAAAATAATTTAAATTCTTTCAAAATTGAAAATGATTCACTACGAAATAAGAGGAAAAAATTCATCTATTTATTTGCTTTTTTTTTTCAATTCACTCAATATTTCTTTTTTTTCTATCTACATACAAATTCAATGAGAGACGGATATAAAGATTTTTTCATTTTATTTGAATTTCAATATATTTCACAATTCACAGGGAAAAAATGCTTAACTCATCGAAAAGAGAATAAAATGTCATTAACAATGACAATTGACAAGAAAACTTTGAAATTAAAATTGTAATACTAGTTCAATAATTCAGATAATTCAAAAGTATAATAGAAAAATATTTACCTTTTGCAAGTTTTGTTAAACGTCTCCCGACAGATAAATTTGCTTTGATTGTCGGTGCTGTCAATGCTGATGATGCTGGTTTTTGTTTAATATTTTTCATTTGAGATTTTTTTACATTTGAATTATTATTCGAAGATATTCTATTCACATTTTGATTTGTTTCAGATTTCGGTTCGTTTCCATTATTATTATTATTTTCATCATCATCAACATCATCATCATCTTCATCATTTATAATATTACTATTATTATTAAAGGTATCATTATCATTATTGTTATTAATGTTGTTTTGATTTTTATTATTATTTAAGATTTCAATTTCATGATCAATTTTCTGATCACGATTCATTCTGTTTATTACATTATTATTTCTATTTTTCTTAGTTCTCGATAATTTTGATAATAATTTCATTGATTTAATATTTTTTACCGGTGTTGTTGCTGTTGATGTTGCATTGTTTGATATGACCGATGCTGATGATGATGTGGCAGCTGCTGCTCCACCGCCGCGATGTATTCTCAATGCGAAACCAGAATAATAATCAGGATCAATATTTAATGGATTATTATGATTATCGAATGTATTTGTTTGATTATTTTTTGGCTGTTGATGATGATGATATTTGAAGTGATGATGATCATTATTATCACTATGATATTGATGATAAGGATACTGTTGATGGGAAGCATCAAGATGATGATGATGACCGATAAAAGACATTTCAATTTGTTTCACACCTAATTTCAATGAACGATTTTGTTCACAAGCAACAACATATATGCGATAATATGTAAAAACCATTATTGTTAAAGGACCATAAAATGATATAATTGATGAAAATACAATATAGCCAACATCATCAGTGAATGTACAACGATATGATTCAATTGGTTGCTTTGAAAAAAAACAAATAAAGAAAAATTTTCAAGATAATAAAAATAGAATATTGCTTGAAGCTATATGTCGAATATTGTATCAATGATAATAGACCTAATTCTGCATATATTATCATTTTTAATACACAAAATCAATAAATTGTTGATTGATTATGATGATTAGAAATGAGACATGAAATTCATAAATATATGATTGATGATGATCGATTCTTATGAATTCAATCTACAACACAATAATAGTTATAAAAATAAATATTCAGATTTTCACATATATTTCACGATTGAATTCATTCTCAATCAGAATGTAGTTTCAATTTCATTAGTTATTATCAATAATTGTGTGTTCGATCATATGTTTGCTTTCGTGTGTTTCGTCATGAACCTTATGATTTTAGTCTCTTTCATGTATTTTCTTCGAAGCTATTTGTTTTTCTGATATTTCGATTTGAAATATAACCAATTGTATATTAAATTTTCGAGAAGAAGAAAAAATGATAATTGAAATTCAAATTCCACTTTAGTCAGGAAGATTTTCAATTATCTAACCAGAATAATAATGATCATCATCATCATCATCGTTATTGTTGTTTGATGAAAATCTATTCTTTTTTCAATTATTTTCACTTGTATGTTTGTTTATCTTTTTATTCATTTGTGTATGTCGTAGTGTTTTTTACCTCAAAACATTCGTTGTATAATTAGCATATTTACTCAATTACATATTTGTTTTAGAGCATCATCATACTAATACAAATTTATTTACCCAGTAAATCGTGTGTGAATTCGACATTATTAGACATTTTTTTTAACCTTTATCATTTCGTAATTATAAATGTTATTATTGTGAGATTGTTTTGTTACAGTCTTCTGTTAAAGTTATCATTATTTCACTATACAATCTAAAATGCAAAAATAAATAAACAAACCTTGGCAACAGCACGCCACCAAACAATGGCTGGAAATGAAATCAAGGCTGAACAAAGCCATAAGCTTAAAATGAATATAAATGCTTTACGTGGTGTCATACGTGATGGATATGTTATTGGATCTGTTATGGCCCAATAACGATCTTAGAAGAAAACATAAAATAAATTAGCTATTTGATTTGATTAGTCATTGATTACCTAGTGAAATTATACAGAGATTCAATATGCTGGCTGAACTAGCAAGTACATCAAAACTATGCCAAAGATCACACCTATCGAAAAAAAAATTTAGGATTAATCACCATTTCGTTATGTGAAAAATTGATTGAAAAATACCAATCTTGACCAAATATCCACCATTTATTCATCACTTCATGTACAACTGAAAACGGCATCACTATTGCGCCGACTAAACAATCAGCGAATGCTAATGATGCAACAAAATAATTTGTCACTGTGCGTAAGTATCGTTCCTTACAAATTGATAACATGGTTAGCCCATTTCCAAATACAACAATTATACAAATTATGCCAAGTACAAAAGCTAAACCAGGATAATGTACGCGTAAATCTGGTTCTAATATTATTGTACCGATTGTTTCATTAATTTCGTCATTATTATTATAATCGATTGTTGATAATAATGTTGTTTGGGTTGTCGCCGTTGTAGATGCCAATGTAAATGTTGTTTGTGATGTCGGTATTATAGTTGATGTTAAAATTAATGATGATGATATATTTGTATCCGTTATATTATTGAGATTATTAGTTGAATTGAAATTGATTATTAACGTATCATTTAATGATCGATTTATAATCGTTTTCAAAAATTTTTGCGTGCTGTTTTCATTAATGATTTCATCAATATTATTAATAAGTTTATCACTAATTAATTCTTCATTATATTTGTTATGAACATTATCATCAATATTATGCAACATTCCTATCCGATTTATAATGGAATTATCATTAAAATATTGATTTAATTGATATTTTCGATCGATTTTTTGGGTTATTATTGGTATCGATAATGATGATAATGTTGTAGTGATTATAATATTTTCATCATTTAATATCAACTTGTCATTAAGATTATTCATCGTTTTAAATTGGTTATATCACAAAATAATGTTTGCCTATTAACCATGTTTGGCAAATTAATATATTCAAATCATTATGAGATTATAGCTGCTATTGAATCATAATTTTTGATAAAATGTTAGAGGAAAACTTTCATCAACCAAGTTTCGATTATGATTCGAAAATGTTTATTCAATTAATGTGAAATTTATTTAAATGAAATTTCATGAACAATAAACACAAAATGTAAACATTTCCTTTATAGCATTAATAATAGCATGATATTCATCATCTATTGGTCCCTGTGTAGTTAAATTAAAGGGAAAAAAAATTTCATTAATAATTTAAATTGATTGTGTTTTTTACGAAAATCAAAATACATAAATCAATCAACTTTTGAGTATTGAAAATTTTCGGACTCTTTGCATTTGAAAAAAAACCAAAAGCAGGGTTATTTTAAATTATTGTTTATAATAACAAACATATGAATAACACACACAAAATAAAATGAATAAATCAACTAACTGTCAATATACCACTATTAATGTCATGAAATTTTTATGTTCAAAATTCATTTTACAAAACATTGACTGTCAGATTGTCAAAACACCTGTCTGAACATATAGGAGAGAGGACTACAAAATTATTTTGAATAAATATGGAATTAAAAATGTCCATAAACTGGATATGAAAAAAAAATTCCAAGGTAAATGAAAAATTCCATAAAAATTTAATTTCAAGAAAACACCCGGCCAAACTTGTCAATCGGTTCAATGGATTGATTATTAAAAGTTTGATTACATTTTTTCATATGAAAATGTTTTAGCATTAAATTCCTGAACCATCAATGGATTTTCAATTATTATGAATCATAACTGAATAAATTATTAATAATTTTTTTGGGGAGAATTTCCATTCAAAAATTATAACTCATTCGATGTAAAGTAGAGTAGTAAATTATTACTGATTTCGAAAACTGTTTCAATGGGAAAAAATGTCGTTACATCTCACTTAATTATAATCTAAAATTTTAATTCATTTGAGTATTAGCTAACATCCATAAAAGCAACCATGCTCTATGATGATTTTGAAATAATCGATAATTATTAAAGTTGAGCAAATAAAACAAGAAGTCTGCCGATTTGAAAATAATTGAAACATTTTGATGATCATTTGTCAAATACATGCACCCTAATTAATAAAATCGTAGGATTGCACTGAAAATACACTTAAAGAACCGTGATCATACAGGGAATCAAAAATTTATGAACAGAGAACAAAAGCCAATCGTTTCATATGAAGAAATTCTCATCAAACAGATGCACATACATCATCATTTATGCTTGAAAAAAATCAGAAAAAAGGAAAAAATTCAGAATTCTAAGCGAAACATAATACTTTAGGGCTTTTGTCATTTCTCATGCTAACTATTGCAAACATTTTTACAATGCAATGTTTGTTTTGTCAACAAAAATTTATATGTAAGGATATGAATTTTTTATAAAAGAAGAAAATTTTTCTTTTTCGCTTCAAATAATAATAAAAGATTAACAAATATGTAAAAATTAATCTTATGCTTAGTTGAACAAACAAACAAATCGACAAAAGAGAAAATTTAGAAGAGAAAAAATGATGAAATGTTTGTGAGAAACACCAATGTATGTCTCAGAATTTTTCAATGATTCAAAAGAAAACTCATGAATCTAAGCAACACGAATGTTAATGGTAACAATAATCAAAGTAGAATTTCGATGAGATTCGATGAAAAATTTATTCATTTTCAACCATATTTCAGATCATCTAAAATTTCATTAAATATAATCAAACAGCCCAAAATCATAGATAAATAATAACAATGATAATAATGATGATGATGATAGAATATTTGAAATTTTCTCAAATTATGAAATATTATTATTTGATCATATGGATTCTAGTTTAATACATTTCAAGCCGGAAATATTATCGTTTATCCATTTTGTTTTCTGAGAAATGCTTTTTTTATTTTCTAAATTTTGAAAAATGTATTTTATGGCAAAATTATTAACCGAGAAAAAATTGAAAAAAATATAAAATAGCTAAACCAAATAAGGATAAAAAAATAAGCGAAAAAAACAATTGAAAATCAATCGATTTTCATCAAATGGATTTTTACATTAATATTCTCTAACTTTTCTGTTTCAAAAATTTTTTTTCAAAATAATATGATCGATAATTCTGCGTAATATGCAATTATTTGCTTATTTATTTATTTCAATCAATTTTTCGATTAAAATAATTCAGAATTTTCAAATTTAAATACAAATAATGCGAATTCATTCTTCATGTAATTATTGATTTCTTCATCATTTTAATGATTTTAATAATTATTTTCCATTTAAAAAAATGACTAATCCGATGTTCAAAATGTAACATTAAATAATTGAATAGTTGGATCAATTTATCGAATTTATTTTTTTCCAGTAATTTGTTTCGAATTTCCTATTAGTTTTCGAAATTAAGTTTAAATTTTGATTGAAAATAGTAAACATTTCTGGAAAAAATTTTGAAAAACAAATCAAGTGCAAATACAAAATTACAACATTTTCATTTGAATATTTTCAAAAAGTTTTATTGCGATTTCACTATATTTGTTTATGTGATTGTACAGGAAAAAACGTTTAATGAAGATCACCAAGATGAATTGATTACTTGATTGAACAAATCATAATTAATTATCGATTAATTTTAGAATGAGAATCGAAACAAAGGATGCAAAAAATTCCGCTAATGAATTATGCATGAAATGATTTACAATATAAGATTCAATAATAATATGCTTCAGATAATCATGCAAATAGTGAAAAAAAATCATTATCAAATTAATCGATTTTTAATAGTATTTGATTCAAGTATCCGAGTGTTGATCATTTTCTAATTATTTTGTGTATTTATAATTTTCATAAAAATTTATAAACACGGAATTTGAATTATTTTCGATTCATTCATTGTTTAGAAACATTGATTTTCTTTTATCCATCTTTTTTTTCTGAATTTTTTCGCTTGAAATATTTTCAAAATGTTAGGAAAAAACCATAAACCATTAAACATCAAAGAATTTATGGTTTATGATTGTGTCAAGAAAAAAGAGAGAAACGAAAAATGGTAACAACGAGCAGAGAACGACAAAATGAAAAAAATAAAAAAGTTTAAAATTTATTTATTTTTCTTTAAAATTTGAAACTGATTTCGGGATGATATTTTATGAGATTTCATATGAAAAATAAATGAATATAGGGAAAAAAACAAACAAACAAACAATTGAACAATTTTAAAAATATGGCAAAAATGAAAATCATATGATAATATTGAATTGCAAATGTATAAAAAAATATGGTCAAAGGAATATGGGAACAAATTATTATTATTGCTATTAACAGTAACAATGATAATAATAATAATAAATGATGATGATGATGATGATTATCAATAATGTTTTGTGATAAAATAACAAATTACAATAAATTTTCATTGGAAACAAAAATAAAAAAAAAACCATCAACAAATAAATTTATTATCATTTTTATACTATTTATGATAATGATAATAATAATAATAATAATCATGACCCAAGGAAAGCAATATATTGCTGAAATAAAAATGGTTAAAAATGAAAATTTTTACAAAGAAATACGAAATAAGAGAAAAAAGAATGGATGCAATCAGTGCATTTTTGAATGCTTTGATCCATTATAGTAGTGTTTTGTGATTCCGAATAATGGAAATAATCACAATCATGAAAATAATAAAAAAATTTCAATTGTAAAATAGAACAAGGCCACGATAAACTTGGATAAAATAAAGCAAAATGTACTAGAATAAATAGGAAAAATTTGCCAAGAAAAAATGTTTTTAAATTGAAAAATTATCGAGAATAATACAAATTCATAAATAGCTATTGGAATTCTCAGAAGGAAAAAATGATAGAAGGAAAATTTTGAAAAAAATTCAAATAATATCACCAGTGAAAAGAAGATAATGACGAATCATATTCATTGTTCATTGATGTGTACATAAGCATACAAACATGTTTTTTTCTTTGAACTATTAGGTTGTCCCATAAGTTCTTGCCGTTTTTCAAATGAAATTGAATCTAAAAAACGGCAAGAACTTATGGGACAACCCAATAAATTCTTCTTTGAACATTCAATGAAAAAGAGGAAAGAAAGATGATAAATAAATAAGAAAAGAATATTTTCTCAATAATGACAATATCGAAATGTAATTTGAATCAAATTAAAAATGGAAAAAATCTCAGGACTCATTTCAAATAAATATGAATTTTTTTCTCCATCATTATCGCCAATTCTCACGAGAGGTTAATGACACATTTATTATTGAGGAAATATTCATGATTGTCATTCATAGTTTTATGACGATTTGTGTGAAATTCGTGGAAAAAAAATATTGTGAATTTGTATATTTCTAAGCGAATAGTATGATTTAAGCTCACACAAACTAGGGCCGCAAATGGACAGCAGTTACTGAACAAAAAACAATATGAATTGCATTGCATTGCATTGAATTGTAATGATTCATGTGATTTATATGAATTCAAACATTTAATGCAGAAAATTAGCTTTTTTGGTAGAATTAGAATCGTACAGAAAAACTGGATAATTATATTGGAAATAACACAAAGGCAGCAGCAGCAGTGAACATTTAATCCAGATTTTTTTTTCCATCATATTTGATTAATCGTTTTTGAGGGTGGTCGAATGATCATGATTATCATTTTTGGGTAAAATTCGATATAAAATCGGGAAAATTTTGGCATGAATTACGAAAAGAAAAATTGGCCAAAAACTTGAAACGTAAAATAAATCAATCAAAACCAGAGGAAATTTGCGGTAGCAATAAGGCTCCGATTTAGGGAAAATGAAAATTTTTTCTTTTTTTTTCCCTTAGACGAAAGAAAAACAACAAATTTTTCAAATTGCATTCAAAATCAACCAAGCTAAAAAAATAATTTGAAGAATTTTTTCAAGAAATGTTTTTTCTTTCAATTATTTGAAAAACAGCAGAAAGAATTCATATAAATGAAATTTAAATTCTTCATGGCAAAATTAAAACTGCGCAAAACTTAAATTGATTCCATTTTTCATTCCTTTTTTTTTCAACGAATGTATTTTTCTGCAATGAATGAATAAATCTTGGATTAATTTTTCAATTAATTCATTTCAGAAATGAATGACTTACTTTCAATAATCATATAATTTATTCATATGAATAAAAGATTGAAATGAAATTTTCGCATGGATTAATTATGATAATAATCGATATAAAATAAATGTATCAACAATGAAAATAATAATAAGATTGATTGGATTCACTGAATTTTACTAAAACAACGAAAGAATGAGACTTTTAATCATGAAATATATCATTATTTCAATCGAAATTAATATTACAGATAATTGATATCGAAATCAATAAATTGTGGTAAAATTTGATGAATTTTTTTTTGTAATTTACAAGTTTTCATTCAATGTATTTCAAGATTCAAACAAAAATTATGGGAATAATTCAAAAAAAAATCAATTAAGCAATGAATCGTTGGATGATTCGAGAATATAATTATTACAAGATTTTCATCATTGTAATCGTGTATTTATTTTTCTATTTATATGCTGAATTTGCGATTCTCGTTTAAAAGCTCAGAATCAGACAGAAAAAAATGGAGCTAAAAACCAAAAACATGCATCAAACAATATGACATATGCCATATTTGATTATTATTTTGAGTGATACACGGAAAATTTTGATAATTTTGGCATTTCCCGGGATTTTTTTTTTTTTTTTTTTGAAGAAAATAATGGTTCAAAAAAATTCAATGAAATAAAAAATTTCTTTGATTTTTCAATTCAATAAAATTCAAGTTATGCAACTTCAATTTCGCTATGTACAAAATAGCAAAAAAGATTATTTCGAAAAATTGCTTTGCGAGACTAAATTTAATCATAAATATTTTGCCATGCAATTCAAACAGATTACCCGTTTTTTTCAATTACCAACGGTAATTACCATGAAAAATTTCTTGAAAATTTCATTCCATTTTCCAAACCCAAAAATATAGCATTTAGAGGAATTTAATGCATTGATCGATGATTTTATTTTATTCAAAATGAATTCTTTGAGTTTGAAAAAAAAATTCTCTGTACCATTTGTAACATTTGTATAAAAAAAAATAGCCAATAGGCATATAGCAGTGAAGAGAAATGTTGTTTTCACTGCACAGTATTTATTGCTACCATTATTTCATTTTATTTTATTCTACTTTTAATATGTAAAATGTTGAATATTTTGACAAATGATTTTTTATTTCATTTTATTTTCAATGAAATAAAATTTCAAAGAATTTTGAACAAAATTGAAATGAATCAAAACTGAATGAACAGCCCAAATTCATTTATTGTTTATATTTATGAAATCGATTGGAAACTTCTGAAATAATAACATTACAATGGTAAAAACGGCATTTTTACAGTAATAACTTTCGCAATTAAGCAACAAGAAACAATACATTTAGCCAAACATGATTCGAATGAATACAGAAGCAAAAATAAAAATAAAAAATGAAAATATAATCATATTAACATTATTAAATAGAATGAATATGTCAAAATCAATTAGAATTGATAGGAATATGAGGGGAATAATTGATTTCAATGTTACACCAGATGACAAAAGCGTATGCGTGCGTGTGAGCAATTTATCAATTGACAGATTGATATATCAACGAACATAAACCAAATGGAGAATAAACTCAAATTATAATTTGAATAAACATCTTTATCATGATGAACAAATAAATTTTGATTAGATTGAAAATCAAATTACATTATCTATATTTTTTCTTGATTGATTTATTAAATTATGAAATTGAAATTTCTATAATTAGATTTCTCCAAATCAAGACAATATTATGGAAAAATGATTCTAAATTAAAATTCAATCAATCAGATTATAATCAAAATGCAATCTGATAATATGAAGTTATATAATTGAATTCATAATTAGCATCAATTTAATATGAATTTAGCATTAATATATTTTCATTGAATTTATTAGATTTTATTCTCAATTCATATACTCGAAGATTCCACTTGCCATGAATTTAATTTCATTCCGAATTGATGATCAATGATTTTGATTTTATTCAAACAATTCATTTATGATCTTAGATATGATTTTTTGATTTTTTTTTTAAGATGCATGCATGATTTCGTCGAGTAGATTCAAATCATATTCCGAAGAAATTAGCGAAATTTGTACCCGAACATTACATGAATAAAGAAAAAAATCAAAATTCTGTCAACAGCTGTTTGAAAATTTGTGAAAGAAAAATTTGAAAGATATATGAGTGAAAAGTGGAAATTCTTGAGAAATAATGTTTAAAAAAAATTTACATCGAATATCACAAAAAAATATGAGAAGACAAAAACGGAAATGTTTGAAAATTTTGTACTGAAATTGAAAATTTAAATTTGATTTTTCTCCAGAATTTCAACACGAAACAGAGATTGGAAATTGAGCTAAAATTATTATTTTGATCGATAAGAACAACAACAACAATAATATAACATAACATAAACAGCAACAAACAACACAATGACAAAATGAAAATTGATTCAATTCATGTTCGATTCGTGTCAATCAATATTTTTTTTTTGTTTCTTTTCATTCCACATTTTGACAACAATAACAACAACGTCAGTAACAGTGGAAAAAGCAAAAGTTCAGAAAAACAATGGCAATGATTAGTGGAAAACATGCGAAAAAATATTGATTCAAGATTAATGATTATTACGATCTAAATTGAATTATTGTCAAATTTACTGTACCTAAAAAATTTTTGATAAATTTTTCAATCAATAAATATTTTTATTTGATAATAATATCTATGAATCATTCAAAAATGTCTCTATTACTGAATAATTTCTTCGCATAAATAAATGTTGGTTTCGGTATTTAAGTATGAAAAATGTGAAAATAAGAAAAAAATCATGATTTTAATATAATGTGATATTATTTTGAGATTTATGCACAAACGAATAGACGCCCGCGCACATTGACAATAAAAATTTGTCGACCAAAACTGTCGACATATTCATATTTCATAAATTTATTTCACATTTTTTTAATGATTTTGACAATTTCATCTCATGAAAATGGTGATAATAATAATGAAATTTGCAAAAATCAACCAAAATCGCATAATTTTCAATATGAAATATGGAAATTTATATTTCATTTGTGGAAATTTTTCGGGAATAATAAAACAGCATAAAAATCAAAGATTTCAAGTAGAAATCAACATAATCCAACGATTTCAATGATAATGATGATGATGATAATGATAACAATAAAATTATGAAAAATCAAAGATATTCACAAAAAAATTTCATTACTCTCATCATTCACTGAATACCAGAAGCATATTAATGCACGCATACACTTGAAAAGGGTTAATATAATATAATGACTTATCATAATGCACACAGTCATTATGATGATTAAATAATTGAATAATTTATATTAAATTTATTATCATTATTTCGTTTTGTAATTGTATGTGTGTGTTTGTGTGGTTGCTTCGATATGCTTTAATTATGATGACAATAATGATTTTACAAAGAGAAAAAGATACGCTGAAGATTTAGATGAAATAAGTGGATAATATGCTCCTATGCTTGAGGTGTATAGCTGGCATTTGTAACAAAGGCCACGTTTTACATGTCATTCAAGAATAACTAAAGGATTAAATTTAAAAAATTCAAGGAAAAAAATCAATTTTTCATTTCAAAAAGTTGAATAAAATCTACTTTTTTTGGTGGTTTTCGTGGTTGTTGTGGTTAAATGAAATTTTCATTTATGATTGACATGGAAATTATCATTATTATTATTATTATTTAGCGGAAATCTTTGTGTGAAGGAAGGGAGAGCAATGTAAGAGAGAATTGCGTAAAAAACTTTTGAAAATTCATTTGAATTGACATGTAAACAATTCATCTTTCTCATGAAATTTTCTTTGACTACAACATTTATACGCTGGTTCAGTATCAAGAATTGAAGAAGTTGAAATATATGGAACATGAATGGCTTGAATTAATAATTTTATTCAATTGTCGCTTTAGTTGAATAATGAAATAATATAATAATGGCATTTCTGTGTAAAAAAAAAATTCAAAAAAAACTCATATCTGGAATATATTTGAGGAAAAATGTCGATTCAAGTATGATAAAGGATTGCGTGATCCTATGATTTGTCCCAAAAAGATAAATGTATTTTATTCCATGGATAAATTTTCATGAAGAATTATTCATTGAATGATGATCATACTGTTTTTTATTCACTGAAAGTGTTTACTGTTATTTTTATATATAATTTCTAATATTTTCTATTTTATCGATCCGATATAATCAATAAAACATACCAATACATGTATGGAAAAAAGTAAAATGAAAATGGAAAAAAATAATGTCGATTCAACAATTTTTCGTCCATTTGGTCGTAATGTACTGAGTGAACAGAAAAATGAAAGAAAAAAACATCTTGATCTTATTTGAGGTTTTAAGGTATGTTAAGAGGATGAAATTAATTGAAAAATTCCTTCAAAAAATTCAAAAAGAGAATATTACAAAAGTAAAATTTTGAAATGAACATTGAATTGAGATTCTTAAGTATTTTTTTTTCGGTTACGAAACAAAAAATTGAAGGAAATTCAATGGAATCTTTTATATAATTTCATAGATTATTGTTTGAAGGATTTTTTTCAAGAAAGAGAAAAAATGTTACTGATGATAATGATGGAAATTTTTCGGGAAATAAGAAGAATTTTATTTCTTTGAAATTTTCATACATGAATCAATTCACTATTCAAGTGCAAATGATAATTGAGCGAATCTTTTTTTTCTAAATAGGATCGAAAACAATTTTAATACTTTTTTTAGTAGCAAATTATTCAAAGGTTGAAAATGACATTAAACAGTATGCTAAATAACAAAAGCTTCCCCTATCCTCTATTTTATCCAGATTCATTTAAATGTCTAATGAATTCATAGTGAATCGATCGATTTTCGATTATTTATATAAATGATTAATTTCATGAGAACAAATAATTAACGACAAAAATCATTAATAATCTTTGATTGATTGATGGATATTTACGATAATTACGATCGTTTGGAATTTAAGAAAATTAAATAGACAAATGGTTAAACAAACATCAGATTTTTCTTTCTGAGATTTTTCTCGAAATTGGCCTACATTTTTTAGCAAATATCGGATCGAAATGTATGAAAAAAACGACAGGCAAATGTTTAAGTATGCTCAAACATTCACAAAGTTTAAATTTTTTATTTGATTAATTATTTATTTATTGCTGCGAAAGATAAATAATGTTTGACAATCGATTAGTTCACGAAACGAAAATCAAATAGTAGACATATCCATTAAGTAAAGATGAAAAATTTGTAAAATTCAAAGCAAAAAAACCTACACTTTTTCAATCAAAGTTTGCTGCACTGCATAACATTAGTTAATTAATCGAGATTTATTTCAATTTATTTAGAAAAAAAAATGAAAATCATATTTTAAATTTAATTTATTTTTTTCGTTTCTGTGCAAATACAAATAGAACAGAAAGTTTTCAAACATTCAAAATGAATTAAATTCAAATATTGATTAGAGTTTTGATCAAAATAATTTCCGTTTTTTGAAATTTGTTTAAATAATGATAAAAATAATCAAAATGAAAATGAAAATTATACAGATTCAAATTTAAATTGTACTCATATCAATTACACTTTTATTTTCGTCATTGATTTAATTAATCAGTGGACTCAGGAAACTTGTTTAATTGAAATTGCAAAACAAAACAAAACGAAAAACTTTCGAATAAAAATAATAATGATAGAAATTGATAATTATGCTATCAATATGACAATATGGTGCTATTTGATTGTTTTTTTCAATTTCAAAGTTTATTTATTCATTATTGGATTTTTTTTGGTTCAAATTCAAATATGGCATTTCGTGTGTATGTGTTCATGTGTTTGTGAGAAAATTCAATAACTTTTTCATTATTTATATCATTTTTAAATGAATTTTTTTTCAAAAGGAAATTATTTTTTACAACTAAAATTTAATGGAAAATGGTCATAGCAAATAATAAATAAATAAATAAATGAGCTCATTATTATCATTACATGTTAAGGTGGACATTAATCTATATAATTTATATGAAATCATTTATATTTTTATGAAATTTTG
Source organism: Psoroptes ovis (assembly GCA_002943765.1). NCBI lineage: Eukaryota > Metazoa > Arthropoda > Arachnida > Sarcoptiformes > Psoroptidae > Psoroptes > Psoroptes ovis. Next base: position 19,376 of record PQWQ01000011.1, on the reverse strand, counting down.
AATTGAAATAAATGAATGAAAAAAAAGTAATGGTGATATGAGCAATAGTTTTTTTTTTCGTTCAATTTTCTTAGTTTATTTATTCATTTATATGAACATACATTCAATTTTAAATGAATCAAACAAATCAATTTATATATTAAACAAGCATATGTCATTATTTCCATAAATTATTGTATACATTTCAATTAAATATTGTCAGAGGAAAAAAAATAGAAAAAATAATGAAATTTGGAAATTTTCAAAGTAAAATAAATTGAATCAAATACTTAGAAAAAATAAATAAATTCAATTAATAATTATGTTATATTCTCAATAATAACTGAAAAGATTCTAAATCTATTATTCGAATGTTTAGTTTATGAATGTAAATGATTGAATTAATCATTTGTTCATGTATGACATTGTGCTGGATGGAAATCAATGAAAATGAAATGGAAAAATCCATTTAATTTTTTTTTTCATTTGTATTATGAGAAGTTTCTTTTCATTCAATAAATTTATTCGAATACTTGAATCGTCAATTTGATTATTGACGATTCAAAATTTTATTCTAACAAAACTTACTTTTGAGTATTTATTTGAAAAAAAATTCATTCATTTATCAGTAAATGAATTCTTTGATTCATTCATTTATCTATTTTAATTGCCATATAAAATAATTAAAATAAAAAATGAACAAATAGAATTGAGTGATAAATTACAGTCGTGTTTCATTCATCCAATCGAAGCGTAATTTGATCATTTGAAAATTGCGAAACAATTTCACCGTTGCCAATTCTAAGAACAATCAACGAGATCAATAATTTCAATTCTCTAATTTGAATATTCTTACAAATATCTGGGTAATATGCAATAATTTTCGAGTAAATAATCATTTGAATAAATGGATAAAATAAATAGCTCACGGCTAATAATAGTGATGAAATTTGTAATAACAAAATATTTTTGATTCTTTTTTGTTTTGAAAATAGAAAAAAACAAATATCATTACAAGAGTGAAAATGGAAAATGGAATACTAGCAGCGAGAAACGAGGAAAAAATGCGCCCAATAAAAGTGTGAAAATGCATTTTTAGAGCAAATTTCACAATTCATTTTGCCATTTGTTTGGCCTAGAAAGAAAGATGAATAATCACAAAATTTGATTTTCAAATTATCACTTAAAGGTCGTCGAACGTTTGCACAAAATGCATACGAATTATACCTTTCTATTAGTATTTTATATTGAGAAATCCCTTTGGCTGTTCTTAGAAATCGGAGAGAAAATCAAAGAATCAATTTTGTGCATTCATTCATAATGACTAAATTGTTTGCATTTATCTATTTTTTTATAATAAAATTCTCATATTTTCTTAATACTATTTGCCATTTCATATTATTCTTATTATGATGAATATTATTGATTTTGACAATCAAATTCGTGGAAATTACTTCGATACTCAATCTTATTTTAGGTTTTTTCTTGGCATTTAGATCAGTGATGAATTATCATCATTCTAATTATTTATCAGAGTAATCTTTTTATCGAAACGGATGATATTTGTGTGTAGGTGTTTGTCTACATGGGAATTTTTTTATTCATATTTTTGTATGTCTGATTAAATTTTATCTCTCCTTTTTTATATCATTATTGTTGTTGTTACCATGAAAACAATCTTATGCTTTGACAAATGAGTGAAATAATAACATAAAAATTCATTTATGCTATATTTTCTCATATACGATTATAAACAAGTCTCATTCATCGATATTATTTGCTTTCATCATTGATAGATGAAAAATCAATTGATTTTTTTCTTGTAGAAAAATCAATCAAGTGTTAATAAACGTGTTTATTATCATCCTGGATGTAATATAAAATTAAAATGATAACATTTCAATGATAATGTTTATTGAAAGTAAACAGCACATATCGAATTGATGATCAATCTCAAACATATCCGATTACAAATTTTTTTCTCCATCCTGAATATTTTAACATCTTGAATTATTTGATTGATAGTGATTGAAATTTAATCATAATCAATATTGATCATTCATCTCAATGTTCGTGAATTATCAATACAAATACAGACAAACAAATGTTAAAATTGAATTTCGGGAAATGATCGAGAAACAATGATGAGATTTACATTAATGTGAGTGAAAACAATGAATATTGGATTGAATATACTTGGAAAAAAACATGTCTTGCAAACAAAAAGCATTATTGAAAAGACATATTGACACATTCACAAGATTGCATTGACTTGAAAGAAAATTTGATTATTTGAAATGACATAAGAAAATTTCTTCGATCACATGAATTGTTACAAATATCATTTCACTGATTTTTTTCGGGTTTCCGTTCCATGTTTTCTTTATTGAATTATCATTAATATCATTATGATTAACATTATTATTATTATATTTATACGATAAAAACCGAGAATGGAAAATAGATTTGAAAAAAAAGAAAATGCCAAATTTTGACATTGAATTCTCGATCGAAAGGCAAAAGAATAAAATTTTTTCTTCTTTATTCATTCATCAAAAAAAAGTGTCATTTCTAGGAAAATGAAACAAAATAAGAATATTTTCGAAAAGCAGAAAAAAAGATTATTGAATTTGTTTCTAGACATGTTTTCTAAAATCAATTTTAGATAGAAATCTGTGAAGAAGAAAATGTCAAAATGTTTTGATGAAACAAATACTCTTTCTCTATGGATATGTTCAATATTTATGGATGAATACATTGAAAGCATCTGATATTTTTTTTTTTACTTTTGAATTTGAATATTTTTGAAAATAAATAAATATAAAGAATCATAGAAACAATATTACATTCTGAAAATTATAATTTTCTTAGAATAGAATTTGAAAATGTTTTTTTTTGCAACATCAATGATGATGATTTGCAAAATTTCAGGATTCTAAATTCAAAAAAAAAAAAAATCCAAGTATCGAAAACAATTGAAAATGATTCAATTTTCAATCAAAAATTTTCATTAGTTCAAATATTTTTTGGTATATTCATGAATGCTTAAATTGAATAAACAAGTTGCAATTCTTCACGTTCAGAATATGTGAATATTGATTCATTCTTTTATTCATTCATTTTCGCCCGCAATTCACTTGAAGATCACAAATGTCTTATGTATTTTATACATACAAAGGCAATTCACATCATCATACAATACATATCAATGATATATGAATGATGAAAAAAATATAAAAATTAATTTATCTCGTCTAGATGCCATGACTTGAATATTTTATGGATTTTTGGAACTAATAAAATTCTTGGAATATGTATTCTCATAAGAAATTATTTTTTTTTCATCCAACCATATTTTTTCAAAACATTTATTCCTTGCAAAAATAATGATAATCATACCATAATTGTGATCAATCGATCAAAATAGCATCGTACGGAAAAAACTAAGAGAATGGTTAAGTATATGAATAAATAAATGATTGAAAAAATAATATATTGTTGAAAATGATAAAGAATATAAAACCAATCATTAAACCAAACAAACAAAAAAAAAACAATGGAAGGTCAATAAAAATATCTTATATTTTTATTTATTTATTCATAATTCCTCTGTTTTTTATTTGATTAAATGCTACGACTATCATAGACCAGAATAATTTCAAAGAGGACCAAGAAGAAAATGAGATGATATCAAGTTCAAATACATATATAATATTTCATTCATCTATCTATTCATTCTTAAGAAATAAAATAAATATTTTTTTTCATCCAAAATTTTATTATTATTTATTTTATTATTATCATAAATGTCATTGTTGTCGTTGTTGTTGTTGTCACAATTGTCGTTTGCTGATGATGGCACACATATTCATTGGTGCTGCTGTTGTTGAAGAATTTGAAGCATCAAAGAAAAATGAAAATTCTATGCAAGTATTGCATACGAAATAAATGAATGAAAAAAAAATCCAAGAATAAAATAATATTTATTTATTTTTCGATTCTAAAAAACAGCAGGATTCTGTATATGTTGTGTGTGCATGCATGTTTGTATATATTTCATTGTGAACACAACAACAACAACGATAAATGTAAACAACAATTTCCATAGTAAAAGAATTGAAATGAATACAAATAAAAAAAAATTGAAATGAAATGAAAATGAAAATTCTTTATGAATTATAATTCAATTTATTATGGGCGTTTGTTGTTATTATTATTATTGTTGTTGTTGTTGATGCTGATGTTATCATTATTAATATTAATATTATTATTATTATTCTTACTGTTGTTGATGATGATAATGATTATGACAATGTGCTTGGTTAAAAAATAAATATTATTTTATTCTTTAATATCTTTGTAAACAAAGTCATTGTTGTTATTATTATTATTTCTATTTTGATATTTGTTATTAAAACATTGTTATGATAAGTTTTTTTTTTCATTTTTTTGCAACTTTTGGTTTGATACAGAAATAGAATAAATAGAATTCAATGTTAACATCAGTAGCGTAAACATGATCTTTTACGGCAGCATAAGCAGCAGCAGCAGGAACACGAACGACAAGAATAATAATGAAATAGATAAATTTGGCATTGAATCATTACGAGTTTGGATAAAATCTTTGTGTGATCCAAGCTAGAAAAAATATGTTTTTAATTACTAAAAACGCTAATAATTTTAATATTAATAATTATTAAATGAGAAAATTTCTGGATTTTCTCCATGTTTTTCTCGCATATAAAAAATAATTTGATAAATGGTAATCGAATTCTTCTCGAAATGATTAATTGAAAAATAATTGAACAGAAATATATTTTGTTTTCGTTCATTTTATTCATTGTTTTTTCAAAAAACATAATTACATGCGAAAGTATCTACCGAAAAAAATTTGTGGCTAATGGTCATTTTTGTGGTTGTTTTGAATTTATTGAATAAAATTATGCTTTTGAAAATGAAAAAAAAAATTCTCCAACAAAATGCAAACAAAAATGAATTGGGAAAATAACCACACAATGAAGAATGGTTTAGTATGAAATTATAATAATAATGATAATAAAATGAATTTCATTAATTTTATTTCATAGAAATTGAATGAAAAATTGAAAATATATCATTATTATTGTGATTATTAAAACAATTGTGATGAATAAATGGAAAAAGTTTTATCCAAAATTTTCATTTCATTTTTTTCGGTTGAATAGCTTTTTTTCCCATTTTATTCAAATTCTATTGCACTTTTTTCCTATTTTCATACCAATCTCCATTTTGAGTTTGAAAAAAAATTTTCTAATACCATAATTTGACAATTTAAATCTTATACAACAGTGACAACACCAACAACAACAACAATATATTTAACCTAAAACGATACACGCAAAATATTACATCGATTTGAATATTACAAAAGCACAATTCTTTGAATTATTATTATTATCATCATTTTTTTCATTAAATTTATATTCAAATTATTTATGATCAAATTATAATATACTAAAGTGGAAAAGAAAACTAAAATATAAATTATATTATAAAAAATTTACAAATTATTTTCTTCGTATTTTCTTTGGCCAAAATACATGCAGAATACTGCGAATATACGTTGTCAAATATGAAAATGAATTTTTGTAAAAAAGGATGTTTTTGTTCTCCTTGATTTCTTTTTTTTTTTTTTTTTTTTTTTTTTTTTTTTTTTTTGTTTTAAATATTTTATCTTGCAATACTTCAAACAACAGTACTACTGTTTTATCATTTTTAATGATTATTGTTATGATTTTTTCTTCGCTACATTACTCAATTTTATTTCAAGCATTCAAAGGTTTGAATTTTCATTTTGAGATTGGAAAAAATTTTTTTTTGAATCTTTATTTCGATTCTTTTATTATCATATCATGTCTGGAGAATTGTAAGAGAACAAAATTATAAAATAAAGGAAAATAATCAAATCGAAAACACAAAAAAAGAGTTGTTGGAGAAACTAACATGAAAAAAAAAATTTTTACAATTCTTCCTCATTTATGATATGAAAATATATTACACCGACTCTTGTTGGGCTTATAAATTTTTGATTACATTTGAAACAACTGGATATTTTTCTGTATGTAATGATAATAATAATAATAATAATCAAACAATCAACACTTTTAATTTCATTTTATTTCGAAAATTTCCCTTTGATATTTCTTATTCAATGCATAGAGGTTACGATATGAAAATAAAGGAAATAAAAATAGAAATGAATAAAATCAAATAAAATGAAACAAATAAACAAACAAACAAATGATTACATATGCAAAATTCTAATCTTATACATTTATTTATTGATGCTTATTCACATTTTATTTCACCTGTGAAATAAAAATTTGCTGTACTCAAAAAATCATCATCAGTCTATTATTTAATGATTATTTCACTTAATAGATCAATGATGATGTTTTTTTTCTATGTGTAGTTTTTTTTCTTTATTCAAATAGTCTCTAAATGGCTGAACTCGGTGTTTTTTTGTGACGGTTTTTTTTTGGCATCGTACAATTTCAATTTCAAGCTAATAGTCATATACACATTAATCGATGTTAGTGATGTCCAACTAATGGTTCGATGATGGACTATTTATTTTATTATTGCTAAATTCAAAAGTTATTTATTTTTATTACTTGTTCGATAGTGATAATAATAATAGTGATAATAATAAATGATTATAAGAATAATATCATTATTATTTCTGAATCACATTAATTATAATTGATCATTTATATATTATGTTTTTTTTTCATTCAAATGTTTTAATGTGTTATTTTTTTCTCGTGTATTTTCATATGTTTTCAAATGTATGAGAGAGAGAGAAAGTTTACTTGTATGTTTATTTATTTTGTTTTATTTTATTTTTTTTCACATATCAATATGTTTCAGTTATAGCTATTAATATATTCAAACAAACAACAAACAAACAAGAAACAAAAATGATAACATTTTCATTTAAAATATTTTTATCCATTTATTATATTTGTTCATTTTGATTCATTTAGTTATCTATTTTTCTCCAAGAAATTGAAGCAAAATCAAAGAAATTCGACAACAATTACAACAAACGACAAGGGGCAATTAATGTGAGATTCGACTTTAAATCAACAAAAGTGTGATATGACAATAATAATAAAAAAATTAGAATTGGTCATAATTTACTTGCCAAAAATTAACATTTCGTTTTCGAACAACTTTTTAAATCGATTCATTTGATTTTATTGTTGAATTTATTTATCTTGATTTTGGAAGTGGAATATCAATTTTTTCTTCTCGAATGTTGGAATTCATCAAAAATACATCTGAATTTTATTCATTATTCAATTGACAATTTTTCTTTTCGAAACAATAACATAAAAACAAAATCTTTGATATTTGAGGTCTTCAAGAAAAAAATTAATAAGGTTTTTTAACGAAGATATGAAATATACACTGCAAACTGGACTGGAATCAGCAAACAAAAATTTGTATTGAAATTCGATACTTTACAATATTTTTCTTTCTTTTTTCTTTGAACTAAAAGTTTTTCATCAAACACCATAAAACAAAAACCAAAAGTCACATTCAATTTTTGATTGTTTGATTGATTATGATCATTATTATTGAAAATAAATACTGAAAACACAAATTATTATTAACATTGAATGAATGATGAATTTGTGGAAGCTTTCGTTTGAAAAAAAAAATTTATTGATTGATTAAGGTTCATTATTTGAATCGGAATTACAGTTTAACTTTTATATTGGAAGATTTGTTTCCATGAATGGAATAATTTCGAAATTAACTCCATGAAGTATAATTACAAATTATAAAACGATGGAAAAAAATTGGAATTAAAATTTGAAAAATTTCAACTTTCAAATTTTTCACAAGGATTAATGAACAAAACTAAAAATTAATGAAAATGAAACGATGATGGATTTTTTGGTATTTTGATATATTTTTTAATTCTTATTTTTGATAAAATTTCACCAACCATATCATTATTGTCAATAATATGTTCATGAATGTGAATAAAATTCAAGTTAAATGACAATGTAAACGATCATTGCCACCATCATGTAGAACTTTTTTTTTTGGTGATTGTATTCGGTGAATTCTTTGAAAAATATATTTTGAAATGTTTTTAAAAATGAAGAATCAAATTTCATACTATAAAAATATTTAAAATCGTATTCATTTGTTTCAATTTTTATTTGTATGATAATTGTCAAAAATGAGAAATTTAAATGGAATTAAGCAGAATTATCAAATACAAAATGAATAAATGATTAATTAAATGATTTTGGTAGCCACTTGGTCACTTGTTTATTTTTGTTGAAATGTATTCATTTCAAGTTTACTTTGAATAATTTTGAAAATTTTTGTTTGTTTTTTTTTTACTTCATAATCATGCAAAATGAACGAAATGACATGAATAGATTTTAATATGAATTTTTCTTCAACACAAAAATTCAAAATGAATAATGATATCAAAAAAAAAAAAAAATGAAATTCACTTGATTATGCAATGACAAATTATTCTGAGTCAAAATGTTGTTGAATTTTGGCGTATTTATTCACACATTCAAAATGAATGATGAAAAAAAAAGTGCAGATAATCAGTAATGATTATTATGGAAAGAAGGAAATGGAAGTAATTTATTAGAATTATGACATAAATTTTCTTAGAAAAAAAAAATTCTTCTGCTAAATTCAAAATTAATAACTTTTTCGTAAGAAGATTATAATCAAGATGTTATTATTTTTTGAATTAATTTATTTATTCATTTCAATTTCAAACTAGCACATACGAACACACACGCACAGAAAGAAAGAAATTAATAAATTATCATTATTAATAATAATAAGACTGATAATATCAATATTAAAATTCAAATTCATTTTTTTTTTCAATACAAATAATATTTCATTCAATTTTTCAGTGTTTTCAATTTTACCGCTGGTCTTACAATGCATTATTTTTGTTATGTAATCGAAAAATTGAAAATCGTTTGTTCCAAATTCACTATTGTGCGATTCGATATAATCATAAAGAATAGAAACAAATATTGAAATGCACACACAAATAAAACACGCATAGAATCATGGATTACACAGATAGAAGAAACATGATGATTCTTTGAAATTCCATCGAAAAAAAAAATTTCATTCCCGTGTATATATGTTTGATGTTCAACAGTAGCATTATGGGTGTATTCAATGTATATATTTGAAAATTATTCCGTGAATTTATTGCACAAACTCAAGAATATTCTCTTTTTTCAAATAAAAATATTCAAAAACAATCAGTAATGAAAACTTTCGCCATTATAATTGCCATTGGCGGATTTTCCAATGGAAATCTGAGCACAGCTGCCGTCTTTTATTGAAATATCAAAGTAAATTCCTAAAATATTTACTATACAATTGAAATGTTTTACAACAGATGGCGTTTAATTGATTTATTTAATCGTTTGAATAAAATTTCATGATTGAACATAATATAAATGTAAATCCGCCAATTATTTGAACTAAATTTAATTGGAAGAAAAAAAATGAATAAATAATGAGATTAATATTGATGTAAGATGTAGTTTAGATAGATCGATTCAATTAGATCGAATTGCTCAAACTTTTTCTCTGTACGAAAATGACATTGATAATAGTAGATAACAATTAAAATAATTACCATTACGTATGGAGATAATTTCCGAAATGAAATGTGAACATAATATTGCGACAATATTCGTTAGAAAATTCCCACAAAATGAACCAAAACCTATTGAAAAACGATTATATTTTGCTGATAATAGTATTGTACTTAATTGGCTACGATCCCCCCATTCAGCAAAGAAAATTAAAGTGAAAATTTTCAAAAATATCATTGAATATAATGATAATTTTATTTGCTCATTTTTATTTTTAATTGTTGTATTGAATTTTTCATTTCCAATCATTTTTCTCATTTCTTCAATATTTTTATTGTCATCATTAGTGTTTTTAATTTGATAGCCTTTGAAAAAAATGAATCAAATATGAATTAATTAAAAAATGAAAAAACATCATTATAATTGTCAAATCTCCGACCTTCTACTATCATCTTGATACCAAATAGAACGAACAATATGATTGAAATATAATGTATTATTATTGGTGAAATATTTGATGTCATAGTACCAAGGAATACTTGAGTCGAAAAAGATTTTTATAATTAAAAATAATTATTGTTATCATTTTTATTGATTCTATGTATTTTTCATTCACGAAAAAAATGGATACAAACTTGAAATAATGTTCATCATTGTTAGTGCAAACATTGATGATAAAAATACAATCAATTTTGGATATTCAATAGAAAATATTGATGACGTCAAGAATGTTTTATCACCGAATTCTGATGCCAATATCAATGTGAAAGATGATATGAAACCGTTCCAAAATTCTGACATTTTTTTATCGTAATTTTTACTATTCAAGTACGATGTAATCTCAATTAATATAATAGTTGATAGTTGATATGAATGAAGAACAAATTATTATCAAAAACATGACATTTGTGAAATTTTATTGGATTTTATCATTTTATCAATCAAAACACATGCACAAATGCTAATCATTGATGTACCAAAATGAAATTTGTCCCTTTTATTAATTTAATGTTTCAAATAATTCATGAATATTTTATCATTAAAAAGATGTATTGACAAGAAAAATAAAAACAACAATTAAGCTTTAGAGAAAATAAACAATAACTTATCACAACATCAACAATAATAGTTATCTTTATTTGTTGATGCTCGGCCTAAGTGACAATTGCACATTGAGAATTTAAAATCCTTATCACAACATTAAAAAATTCATTATAAAGCGTTATAACAATACTTTAAAAAGTTGCACATAAACAATCGTCATGAAACTCATGCTAAATAAACCACTTTATCGACTTATATATGTCTTCAATGATGACTTTCTTTGCACATAAATCACCACCTCATGTCATATCAGTAACGTTAAAAACCCATTCTAAAAACGCATCATTAAAAATTTGTTTGAAACTATCGATTTAATTAAAACGATCGACTATCAAGTGGTCTAAACAAGATAATTACCACAGAAATCGTTACAACTATTAGTATCAATTAATTAGAGAGGAAATTATGGAGAGCAAGCGAGCAATCGATATGGATAAAATAAAAATCAATTTTTGTAGCCGAATGTCATCGTTGAAAAATGATTGAAATATCAATCCAATTTCAAAAACAATTTTTTAAACTTGAACTTGAAACTGTTGCTAGAAATTTGCTTACAATTTATAATTAAGCTTGTTTTTATATCATTTAAAATTTTAGTTTTTTAATTGTTTTAAACTATCAAAATTAGAAATATTTATTAAAATCATATATTGATAACACTTTTTTTTCTAATTTTGATACTGCGTCGTAATTTTGAATTGTATTTAATTTTGGATATTATTATTGATCATGGCCGAATCAAGTGATAAATCACTCAAGTCCCTAATAACGAAAAAATTTAAAAGCTTAAATTGTGACAAACAGATGGTCGACGAAATTGAAACTAAATTGACTGAACGTATGGCATCATGGAACGATGAAGATCGAAAACGCTGGAAAAAATACATTGAAATGTTTGAAGCTATTCGAAATTATATAAAAATCAGCGACACAAACAAACAGTGTTCTAAAATTAAGTCACCAAAGAAGAAAGCGGTGTTGAAAACTAAAGCAAAACCAAGACGAAAATTGAATTCAGCTGACTATGACACGCCTACACATCAGCTGATTCAATCTACAAGCCAATTCAGCAATAATATTCCTGATAGGCCAGTTTTTGAAAGCGAAGTGCAGTTTTCATTTTCTGAGGGTCCGAATATGTCTGAAGCCTTGAAGAAAGTGTACAAGGGTGAAGCAAGATGGCGAAATTATAGTCATCAAAACAATAATAGTAACATGTCCATACAAAATCGATCTGGGCGATTATTAATGGCTAATTCAAACAAGAAATGTTTCCTGTGCCATAATGTTGGTCATGCAGCCATAGCTTGTAATACGGCCTTAAGTGAGTCCGAAAAGAAAGCCATTGTTATTGGCAACAAATTATGCCATTATTGCCTATGTCCAGGACATAAATCAGCTGATTGCTACAAAAAAAATAGAATTTATTGTTCCTTCTGCAGAAATAACCATCCTACTCCGTTACATGGAATCGAAATGAACGAAACAGAAATAAATACATCAACTCACGATATTGTGTGAATATCATTGCAGAGAATAAATCAGATTGTATTGGAAAATTCAAACGTCGCATTGGTTTTTAAGAATGTAATGTTGCTATGAAAATTGAATTTAAAAAAAAATTGAAAACGTCGTTTATTCATAAGACACACCGAAATTCTAAAATAAAATACTACTCTCAGGAAAATAAAAAAAAAAGAAAAAGCATAGAAAATAGTTAGCGAAACTTTCGATTGTTTTTTGTATTGAAATAGTTACAACGATGGAAGCATTGTGAAAGGCGTTTATTAACGACCAAAATCACGTGAGGACAGCGATAGAGATCGACACCATCGATAACATCAAAATTTTTTTCAGCTCGGTTTTTGGGGGGTTTTAGGGCTTTAATTAATTAGGCCTTAATTTTAATTGGTTTTCAATCAATTTTATTCGAATCGAAATAATGAAATTATAAATTGATTATAATCGCAAAATATTCATAAATATATTGATAATTATCGCTGTATTTTAACCAACATCGCTTGATTGAAGCTGACATGCGATTTAAATAGGAATTTAGGATGATTATATGCATTTGATTTGAAGAATATTAGTGTCCATTGTCCATATTTTACGCTTTCATTCATAAGAATCATGGATTCATCCAATTCGTATGGTTAATCATTTAAAAGTCCTTCATATCTCCGATTGAAGAATTAAAAAGTTCAATTCGCTTGCCCAATTGATATTGAATAATAATTTGCTAAATTTAATCGGCATATTCGCCAACAACTTCTTTTCAAAGAAATAACCAATAATTAGTCTTAAATTAAAATTGATAATATTGATTACCATTGACCCAAAGAACTTGTATGTTCAATATGCCTATTCAAGATGAAAAATTTGGAAAAATTAGCTTAATTCAATGATCAGAAAAGTGTTATACTTGCTTTTTGCTTGCTAAAACAATACTATCAATTCTCATGAATCTTCAGTTGATGAATCATCCATGAAAGAATCCATCTTTATTTCGTATAATTCTTTAAAAAAATTCAGGAATGATCAAAAATTCTATGAAAAAAATAAAAATGAAAATGATAAATAATTAAAAATATGATTACCTCAATTATTTGCACAAACTTTGATTCAAAGTCAAAGTGATGATCTTAATTTTCTTGACCATCGATTAAAAATTCAAGTGAGGCCTAGAGTTTGAAAAAAGAATAGAAGAATCAAAATCACAAATTAGGACAATAGGAATGGTTACCTGACATTGCATTTTAATAATTTTCATTTCATTTTTGCCTGATTGAGAATTAGAAAATGATTAATAGAACAATTCAATTAAAATCAACTTACTTGAATAATCTGATGATTTCTTCTTAATGATATATGAATGATTAATTAGTGATGTGGGCTAAATCATTGAATAAATTGATAACTATATTCAACTTGAAATTACGATTGATCATGAAATTCTTTGAACAGACTATTGAAGACAAAGATGAACATTGAAATCGATTAAAGATAAAAATCGACAATGGCCAAGTCAAAGCGAAAGTCAAAACCCAATCAATAAATGGCCAGATCAAAATCCTAATCCGAAGAAGAGTCAAAGAAAGTCAATCAGACATAATTCTATTAATAAACAATGTTCATCTTGACTCCAACAATTGTATCAAGAATTTTCGATAATCAAGCAACATTCGAGTTTGAAACAAGTCTTCAATTTTCAATGATGATTTCAGCAAACGTTGTTTTGATGTAAATATGAAATCAGAGATTAAATTCTTGAAATTTGGCTGGAAATCACCTCAAATTATCACCTTCAAAGCAATTCGTTGATTTATCCATAATTTAGATCGACATCTCACATTATTGATATCAAATTTTCAGAAATCTGTGATTGAGTATTTCATGAATAAACTTTAGTCAGATTTTCTTGAATTGAACAAGCTTACATTGGTTTGATTCAATTCTAATTTACTCGAATTAAAATAATCAAAAATTAATCATTGCTTTAATAATCAAATTATTGAAAACTTAACCTGAGTGCATGAACCAATAATAAATTATCTGGTGATATTATTGCATCATTTAGTTGTAGCTCAGTCTTTTCCAATCCAATGAACATTGATCATCTTGATTAAATGATGTGTCAATACAGTTTTTAGTGGATTAAAATTGATGAAAATCCATATTAAAAATTTACTCACAATTTCAATGTAAAATTGATGAAAATCATTTTTACTCATTGTTATGTTTGCTAAAAATATGAACGTTAAAATTTTCTGAGATTTCATCATAATCAATGGCAATTCGATCAAACAAATTCATCGATAATTATTAAATTGGTTGTTTTTTCAAAAAAACACAATCAATTGATGAGTGAAAAAAAGCATTTTTTTCTCGAAGAAATCGAACTTTTTTTTGGCGGCCATTTTCATCGGAAAACTTAACGAGTTTTTCAACGATTTGATTTGAGGCTGCGCCTTGACGCATTTATTTGAATTTTTGTGATACGCGCTTTATGAATCATCTCAATTTTCAAATTTTGAATTTAAGAATTTTTTTAATTTAATTAAACTTAAAAGATTGCATTATTCAAATAGAATTATTATTAAATAAGCACAGAAACTTATATAAAATCAATTATATTTCTTGATCTAAAAAAGAAAAAAAATCTAATCCTAATTCAATTAGATGATGGACAAAAATCAAAAGCAAGATTTAGAATTGGAATTGATGATTTGATTGATTTCGATTAATTATAAGATATTGAATGATAATAAAATGTTTTTGATTAAAAATGAATGTATTTTATAATAAATAATAATGATAACGAATCAATTAATCGAGTGTTTCACACAGATTTCTTGTTGAATCAGTCGGCAATTATTTCAATCTATTTACATTAATTGTTGCAAAATTTTTGTAACAGCGATAGCAATGTAGAAATTTTTCGATAAACTTAATCATATTTATAAAACTTGTGATCTTTCAGACTTCAGGTCAAAACACAATGAGCAGGCATGAAGTGTTGAGTTAGATTTACATATTGATTTTTGCAATTAATAATTGAGATCAAAAAATAGTTGAACTTTTGATGCATATTAACACATGCAAAGTGGTAGAGATGATTTTTCCATTGTCCAACGTTGAATGATCATTCAATTGATATTTGGCCTTCAATTATTCCATCGAATACTGCTAAATTGTCTTGAGGCATGCATATTGTTTATGATTACATGAACAGTGATTTGTTGTTATGATTTGTTGCGGTTCTCTTATTTGCTGTTACGAAAAGAGATAAGAAAGAATTAAAACAGGTATTTGATATCGTTTATACACTTCCCTTTTTCAAAATGGAATAATGATGATCATTCGCATTGTTTTTCTGTTGTGGAATTAAACAATAATGTTATTAAAAAGTGATCAATTATATTGATTCTTTTATGATGTCGTGGTTTAAAATAAAATATTGACCTTTGTTGATGATATTGATACCTAGATCATCACTGATTTGCCCAATGTCAGAAATTTCTTTTCAAAATCAGTGACGATTTCGTTCATTGTTTCATCATTTTGGGCGATAACCATGATGTCCTCGGCAAATATGATAAAAAACCAGGAGCGTTCATACAAATCTCTTCAAACAATCCATTATTTTGCTGATTTTCATCACCATGAAATTTGTTTCGTATAAAATTTGTCATCATTATCCTTTGCATTAGCCACTGTTTTGACCTGTTTTGGAATTTAAAAAGATTATAATGCGCTCAAAGAATCATAAAAACCTTGACCTCTGTTAGAATCAACAGAATGATTATCACCAAACCCAGTATCTATTCCATTGTTTGATCTTCCGTTACCATCCAGTGTTCGGGAACTCCAAGATGTTATGATAATCCTAAATAAATCATTAATAATCAATACTTTTCATACCTTGATTTCTTGACCATTAAATACGATCATTTTTAGATAGTTTCAGATACTTCGATGATGAAAAAGGATAAAGGAAGGAAAAAGGAAAAAGTCAAAGAAAGGATGAAAAAGGATGGAAAAGTAAAAGATTGGATCAGTATGTGATGATGATGAAAATGGATCAAACAGTTAGGAATTGAGCAAATAAACAATGAAAAAAAAAAACAGTTGAATTATATTCAGTAATTTGAAAAAAATAGCTTCAGATACTTCGAGTTGATTTGTATCCAGGGTTATCTTCAGATACTTCGAGTTGGTTTGTATCCAGGGTTATCTTCAGATACTTCGAGTTGGTTTGTATCCAGGGTTATCTTCAGATACTTCGAGTTGGTTTGTATCCAGGGTCAGTTAGCTTCAGATCTATTTTGAGTTGTCTTGCATTTTCGGCTTACGTTATTCAAATGGTAAGCGCCATCCATTTTGAATATAAAACTGTTTATATAAAATAATTGATTCAGTTCCACTGAATAATTAGGAGATTTGATGGAAATTTTGGGGATGTTACATCTCTCATCGTTTTCAGTGGTTCGCCATAATATTCCGCTTGCAATAATCTTATTTTCTTTTCTGAAGAACTTTTTAGCCTCCAGAAATTCATCATCTGTATTCGAAAGGGCCCTAGCAATTTGGTGATTCAATGGAAACGGTCGATCACTAGCCAACAATGGTCCATCTAAACCTTCTTCGATATCTTTTCTGTCCGCAAAGAAAGGCATCGATGCCTGATGCCGCTTCAGGATCGATTGCGGAACATTCATATAATTTTTCGATGCCTCAATAAGATCTTTCAGAAAAGCATGCTTTCGCTCATACTTTTCTGTGCTGTATCGCATTAAAGATCCATAAAATGCAGTCATTTCACCGTAATGTGTTATGAAATGCATCTTTGGGAACATGATATCTTCATCGATACAGTTTTGGGCCAGAGATTTAGCAACTGACCCGATTTCTTGCGCATCGCCTGGATTACTAGTGTAAGTCAGGTATATGAATTTTCGAAGATTAAAGTATAGTTCAAATTCCCTATCATGTCGAAGCAAAATTTCGGGGAAAATTTCGATGAGGCGACAAGCGAATTCAAGTTTCTGAAATCCTTTCCCCTTGATCAACATAGTGGAGCCGGAACTGATGGTAATTAGCCCGTTGACTAATTTAAGGCCATCAATTCTTTCTTTCATACTGCCAGAATCGATAAATTTTGATATTTTCTTCAAAACTGCTGGCAAAATCCTAGTCACGATACCTGTAAAAAAAGAATGACATTTAATGTTAGAAAAAGTTTAGAGAAGAATTTTACCTTCGGGAACATCGTGGAACCAGTCAGGAGGGGAAAGTTGATAAACGTTTATACTCAGAGATGCGAAAGCTGAGTTTCTTTTAATTCCGTAGTAACTTTGGAATTTGCTGCTCTTAGTCACAGACTGCAAATCTGAGGCATATTTTTCGTACCCTCTGTTTATTGTTAGGGGTCGAACTTCGATTTCTTTAATATTTTTATAACTTTGCCCGCAGTATCTGCATCTGAATGACCGACCAAATGAACAGCTGAATCCTAACAGTTCAGCGATGGCTAAGTTATCTCCTATGTCATCAAAAATACGAGATTAATTATAGGATTCGAAATGATACATTCAAAATATAACATACCCAGAATATGCGAGAGGCATACCGGTATCTTGGTACCCTTATATTCGACTCCATTTTGAATCAAACTTTTCAAGTCATCTATGAGAGGAGACATCATGTCTTCGTATGTGACTTGAGCCGATTTCCTATCTTGGGACCGCCATATCATCAAAACATAAATGGAACTGAGTTTGGTGGTGGGTATGACATGATTGTCAACATCAAGATACAATGCGTAAATTTTTTGCCTTGCACTCGATGCTCCCAAGGGATTTGCCACACCAAACTCATCGCCGTACACCATAAGCCTCAACTTGTTGTTGAAATCATTTTTATGGATATACGGGGGCAGTTGGTCCCGTTTTTCTTCCAGAATTATTTTCACCAATTGATCTGAGAGAATATATTCCTTGATTAGCGATTTCACCGGAACGTAATAATAACGAAGCCCAGAATTCGAAAATTGATATTCTTTAAATTGGATGTAACCGTTCATTCTTCTGATATATTGCCGTTGATAATATCTTGAAGCGATAAAATTTTCAATATATTTTTTCAAGAGAGGATTTCTTCTTATCAATATTCGGCTCCAGGTTTTCAATAAATTTGCTGTTGAAGAATGCTTTGCCTTATCTACATTTAAGTTATATATTACAGATTCCGCTAATTCGGCAAAATCAGTGTAATCGTCCTCTGATAAATTTTTTTTGACTTTTTCAAAGAATGGAAATGGCGCTGTATAATCGTCATCATCATCGTCTTCGTCTTCTTCATCTTCTACGTAGTCACAAGTAATTGTTATTAAGTCATCCGAATCGTAATCTGTTTCTTCTTCCGAACTTGAAATAGACATAGGTTCGGGTGTCGGCGGTCGAATATCATCTGTGGGCAATGGTGCTGATGATGTTGATGGTAATGGTTCTGATGATGCTTCTTGCGATGATGTTGCTGGTAATGGTTCTGATGATGCTTCTTGCGATGATGTTGATGGTAATGGTTCTGATGATGCTTCTTGCGATGATGTTGCTGGTAATGGTTCTGATGATGCTTCTTGCGGTGATGTTGATGGTAATGGTTCTGATGATGCTTCTTGCGGTGATGTTGATGGTAATGGTTCTGATGATTCTTCTTGCGGTGATGTTGCTGGTAATGGTTCTGATGATGCTTCTTGCGGTGATATGTCGATCGATGGATCAATGAAGGCTTCCATATGATTTTTATCGATGTGTCGTAACATACCACTGTCGGTCTTATAAATACGGCCACAGCATGAAATTGATGAAACTATTTTCTGTTGCAAATCTTTGTAATTCTTGTAGATTGGACTTTGCGGATCTAATTTTCTCCTCTTTTGTAGGTTTTTCAAATTACTTTTCAGATCTTCCGATTTCGCTAAATAGTCCTTCAAGTCGTCTTGATGTTTTGGATCAGAATTGGCTAACTCGGTCATTTTTTGCTGAATATATTCAAATTTTTCCATATCGATATTGAATGATTGATAATTTTGGACGGTAACTTCTAACTTTTCAACGAATTCTTTATAAATTTTAATAA